>LR990860.1:5606595-6827655 GCA_905163395.2 Endotricha flammealis | reverse complement strand
CTATCACATTGTTAGTTTTCATCAAAGAAAGATATTTTATAAGTTCGTCGGCTATTACTCGGTAACTTTTTCAAATTTCTAAACATAAGACATTTGAAACAAAACAAACATAAGATTCAGAGATAGAGGGGGGGGGGGGGGGGGGGGGGGCAACCACCGTGCAAAACGAAAATTGACACGATGAATGTAAATAATTCCGAAACAGATCCTTGTATCGAAAAGTGATCTTCCCATACCCTCAATGTTTTGAAGAGAACCCACAACATGGGGTAGGTGTGAAAGAAAAATTATTTCTACTTTACATAGGTACCTAAAAAGTTTTTTTCAAAATTTTGTTCCAGCACTTTGTTACCATTACCGGACGGACAGACAAACGGACAGACATGGCGAAACTATAAGGGTTCCTTTTGCAAATAAGAAAGCATTGAATAAAAGCGTGCTTTTTTATTCTTAAGTTTTTTAAATATTTTTTACTTACTTTACCAATTTCATTCAATTTCTTATGAATGCGAAAGTACCTACCTATAGTTTTTAATGAGTGAGTCTTAAAGATGATAAAATTTTTGTGTATTTTATTAAAGCAAGGTTCACAAAGTACAGATTCACATTGATGGCACATTTTTGTAGTTGGACCATGACATTCGACACATGCTCCTGAAAAAAATATTTTTTTAATAATTTATACAGAATTTAATACAATTATTAGTTGATTTATGCTTTTAATATACCTTCAGTAGTGTCAACACTCTTTAATAGTGCTTTTAGATCAAGATAACATTCTGAAGATCTTTCTTTAGGTTTTTTCCCCTGTAATAAATAAGAGAGATAAATTACTTTTTTTGTAAATATTAAAGTTAAAATTTAATGAATATTTCTTTATACATATTATTTGAGAGTCCAATAATACTTTATTAAAAACTGCCAGTAATTACCTCCATAAGTTGTAAATAAAGTTCACCGACCATGTGAACATTGATAGGGAACAGTTCATATAACTTCATCTTATTCTCAGAAAGTAATGTGACATTGCTGGCTTCCACAGCCATGTCACGATGGCATATTTTACACTCAATAGGTTCTCCAAATTTTATAATGTTTCCAATACATTTTTCGCACATAGAATGGCCGCATGTCAAATGTAAAGGATAGTTATGACCTTTTGAATGTGACAAATCTGTAAATATTTAAAGACCAGTAAGTATTTTGGCAAAAACAAACAAATGATATTACGTACATAGTGTCGCGAACGTGCTCGAATGTTCTCGATGTCTCGCGTCGCCACTGGAATCACTTGTTTACAACTATTCGTGGATCGAGAAAAAGTGATCATTCAAAACCGGCGTGACAGGCAAGTCAGGTAAAAATCAGAGGTACAGGCGACATTAATCTTTAATGCTTGTACTATATGGTACAAAATGGCTTACACATTAGAAGTTGTGTTAACCTTGAAGTTATTTTGATCAAAACAAGTAACAAAAAAGGCCATAAAAAATGGGAACATTCGAGGCGTATATGGAGGCATATAAATACCGCGACGGTGGCCGACACGGTCAGTTCATTGTGAGCTATCGGAGCGATAACTGCGAAGAGTGATCAAGACGAGTTCATTCTGAGCTTTCGGTGCGATAACTGCGAAGACTGATCAAGAGTGAGTTAACCTGCGACCTTTGCGATACCAACGGACTACGGACAACTCTGCGACTTGGAAGATTACTGTGATTGGACCAACGACTTCAGCGCGCTACGGACTTCGATTCTTCGTGTGATTTGGCTACGTTGAGTGTATCTGTGACCTGTTCATCGCTCAATAAATTCTTCTAACAAGTCAACGGTGTTTAATCCAAATCCCGAACCGCACGCTCGTAACATTTGGTGTCAGAAGTGGGATTTGGAGATGCCAGTGACTCCGAGGGAAGAAACTGCCGGCGTTAGAACGAGGGCACAGGAAGCCGCAGAAGCCATGGCTACTGCCCGGCAAGACCCATCAGCGGACCATCGGGACACGCCTACCGGCTCCATCGACGAAGCCACACCCATCGACCAGGACCAGGCAACATCAATCACGCAGGCCCCATCCACTACCTCCACCCACCGGACCTCGACATCAGCTCAAGAGGCTAGATCATCTGCCATTGACTTCAGTAGATTGATGCAGATGATGGAAGCAATGGACCGGAAACAGGAAGAAAGGCTAGAAGAAATGCGCCGAGGACAAGACGAAATGCGCCGAGGACAAGACGAAATGCGCCAGAAACAAGACGAATCGCGTCAAGAATTACTGCGTGCCGTAGGATCGGTGGGTGAAAAGGTGAAAAACCTACAGAAGAATGTGGACCAAGTGGAAGGAAGGGTTACCAACCTGGAGGACAACATGGACACCCTAAAAAAGGATGTCGATGGGCTGCGGAAGGAGCTTCTGCGAGTAGAGACTACGGGACCCGCCACGTCGAATGGTTTTGCTCCGTGCAACCGGGCGCCTCGAGTGGAAGTACCATCGTACGACGGAACTACATCCTGGACCGCCTACCGGCAGCAGTTCCAGACGGTTGCCAACGCTAACGGATGGACTGAGGAACAGAGCTTGACAGCTCTCACAGTGGCACTTCGGGGATCGGCTCTTTCGGTTCTGGAAGCACTACCATCATCAGGAAGCACATTCAAGGAACTGATGGAGGCACTTGAAGCAAGGTACGGCGAACAACATCTGGAGCACGTCTTCCGTGCTCAATTACGGGACAGAACTCAGCGTCCGGGAGAAGGGTTACAGCAGTGGGCCTTGGAAATTGAGAAGCTTGTCCGCAAGGCCTACACATCTACGGACACGAAGATGGTGGAATCGAACACACTCCAGTATTTCGTAGATGGAATCAGAGACTTGGAGATTAGGGCTGCAGTGAGGCTTCGCCATCATGCCTCATTGAAGGAAGCCCTAGCGCACGCCCTGGAAGTGGAAGCCGTGCGACGCGATGTGCGACCAGTCCATAAAGTACGAGAGATAATTGATGAAGTGCGGGAGATCAAGACATCGTTCCCGCCGAAGAAAAAGACAACCGGACCTAAGTGCTACAGATGTGGAGAGACAGGGCATTTGCAGTTCACCTGTCCCAAAAGGGAGACCCAAACGTCTAATTTTGCTTGGAGAAACGCCATGGAGGAACGCCTTAAGGAACACGTTGAAGAAATGATAAAGAAGAAGGGGGCCTCAGCTTCTGCTGAAGAACCAGGGAAACGAGTAACAGCCAGGCCAAAAGGGCGAGTGCTGGCTGGAACGGAAGAAGCCTCGACAATGATCGTCTCA
Source organism: Endotricha flammealis (assembly GCA_905163395.2). Classification (NCBI taxonomy): domain Eukaryota; kingdom Metazoa; phylum Arthropoda; class Insecta; order Lepidoptera; family Pyralidae; genus Endotricha; species Endotricha flammealis. The sequence goes on along the minus strand of LR990860.1, from coordinate 6,824,357 downwards.
CAGGCATGCAATGGGAATAGTTTAAGGATACGCGGCTTAGTGAACGGGGAAGACTGCAAGATAACTGTGGACACAGGAGCCTCTAGGACAATAATCACGCCGAAGCTACTCCAGACCGTGAAAAGGCGCAACAGGACAACTGATGTCCAGCTTCTCTCCGCTTCCGGCCAGCAGATACCCGTCTTAGGGGAAATTTCAGTCATATTGCAAGTGGGTGAAAAGTCATACACTCACAAAGTTATCGTGGCTGAAATTACGGATGAGTGCATTTTGGGCCTCGACTTTATGAGAAAATATGACTGCAAAATCGACGTCACTAACGGCATATTTAAATGTGGCAATGAAGAGGTTTTTATTCTGGGTGGACCTGAAGGAAAAGTCACATGCCTGAAAAAGATTAGCATACCTGCGAGAACACAAGTTGAAGTACCTGTCAAGCTTCCACGTGTTAAAGAGAACAGATGCGTGTTGATCGAGGACGTTCCAGGAAAATCGATGAATAAGAAGTTTCTGGCAGCCAGGACAATTGTCAAGGGGAATGCGACCGCATTTGTAAGAGTGGTGAATTTAGAAGATCACGAGATTGAATTGAACAAAGGTGATGTCATTGGAAGATCCGAAGAAGCAGTCTGGACGAGAAAGTGCCAAACAGCTTCAAATAGTTAATAATAATACTTCAAATAATCAAGCAGCCCGGATTTATGACTCGCTGGCATCACATATAAGTTTAAAGGTAAAACGGAACGCACCCTCTAAGTTAGGCTCCGTCCGTCTCTATAATCTGTGGTCATTAAGTTCAAAGCCTAAAAACTCTTGATTTTACAAAATAGGGTCTATGTAATTTTCTTGAAAAATTACCCCGGGTAGGGTGGGACTCTTCATCTTCGGAAGGAATAACAAGTCGAATAATTACAGTCGAACTTCACTTCCAGGTAAGTTCGTTTGACTATTTAATTATTCTCCTTGTTATTCCTTCCTCGATGAAGATTACTAGGTGCAGATGTTTAAAGACAAGTTGTGAAATCAGAGATTTAAAAAAATAAAATTTTTGGATTATTATTTTTTCATTCTGAAAACAATTACTTAGGTATTATAAACATAATAATTAAACAAACATAATAATAAAAATATGAGATAAAACTCAATCTCTAAAGATAGCCTCTGCAAAATGACTATTATTTATAAATTGGTCTATTATAAAACCGCACAAAAAAATTTAAGATCATTGAGAATGGAGGGAATGCATAAAAGCAATATTGAGTACAGCTCAATGTGAAAACATCCTGCTCAGAAACATCAGAGTCTGAGGGCCATGATACATACAGAGGGCATTTAGCATTAGTTCTGGATGTAAATAACCAGATATAGATATATCTGGTGTGGTAAAGGAATCTTCAAATATTTTGATAATATCTTGTACCAATTTTCCATTCTGTGTGGTGACCCAACTCTTTTTCTAGATTTAAAAACTGCTATTATATTATCTTTAGTATTTATGTATGATACAAAGACCTTTAATATAGTTATATATTATATCCCTTACTTCACACAATTGCCAAATGTTCTTTGTAATTTCATGTAAATGAGGATACAGGATACTTACCTAATTATATATATATATATATGTGTGTATTTGTTAAATGTTTCTATGTATATGCTGTTGGTTAACCATTACAATAAATAAATAAATAAATAAATAAATAAATAAATAAATACGCGAAAAATCAATGATAATTCAACCATCACGGAACTTCTTGAGGAGAGTAAAAGCAACTTAACTTATTCTCAAAACATGAAAGCCAAAAACCTGCTTCAGCGCTTTGCAGACTTGTTTTCCCCGAAAGAAGGAGACTTGGGAAGGACATCCTTGGTACAACACAAGATTGATACCGGAAATGAAGGACCTATCCGGCAGCGAGCAAGGCGAATACCAATAGCCAAGGAACAAGAAGTTCAAGATATGCTGGAGGATATGAGGAAGAACAAGATCATAGAACCTTCTGCCAGTCCGTGGTGTTCTCCTGTCGTCTTAGTTAAGAAGAAAGACGGGAGTATGAGGTTTTGTGTGGACTATCGCCGACTCAACGACATCACTAAAAAGGACAGCTATCCGCTACCACGCATCGACGACACTTTGGATACCTTGAGTGGCCAAACTTGGTTTTCAACATTGGACCTGAAGTCTGGATACTGGCAAGTTGAGATTCATCCAAAGGACAAAGAGAAGACGGCCTTCACTACAGGAAAAGGGTTATGGCAGTTTAACGTCATGCCATTCGGATTGTGCAACGCACCAGCCACTTTTGAGCGTCTAATGGAATGTGTACTGGCAGGATTAGTGGGAGAAGCCTGCCTGGTATATTTGGATGATGTCATCATCATGGGTCGAGATTTCGACGACCATTTATTTAACCTGGAAAAAGTCTTGAGGAAGATACGTGGAGCCAACCTAAAGCTGAATCCGAAGAAATGCAGTTTGTTCAGAAACAAGGTGAACTATCTCGGCCACGTCATCACTAGCGAAGGGATACAAACTGATCCAGCTAAAATAGAAGCCGTACAGAAGTGGCCAACACCCAAGGATAAAACTGAAGTAAGAGCATTTTTGGGTTTATGCTCATACTACAGGCGCTTCGTCAAGGGATTCTCCGAAATTGCTAAGCCATTGCATCGCCTGACGGAAGAAAAGCGAGGATTCTGCTGGGATGACGCTTGCGAGGATTCCTTCCAGAGATTGAGGAAATGTCTATGTGAGACTCCAATTTTGGGATACCCACAACCTAATGGACAATTTGTCGTCGACACGGATGCAAGCAACACTGCAATTGGTGGAGTGCTATCTCAAAAGCAAGGGGACAGAGAAGTTGTGATTGCCTACTTCAGTAAGTCTTTATCGAGGCCTGAAAGAAACTACTGCGTGACGAGAAGAGAACTCTTGGCGGTGGTTAAAACAATGCAACATTTCAGCAAATATCTCATTGGCAGAAAGTTCGTGCTTCGTACTGATCATGCTGCTCTAAAATGGCTGCTCCAGTTCAAGAACCCCGAAGGTCAAGTAGCCAGATGGATTGAACAACTTCAAGAATACAACTTCCTCACTGAACATCGTAGTGGGAAGGCACATGGGAATGCTGATGCCCTTTCAAGAAGACCATGCCCAGAAGAATGCAAGCACTGCGTCAAGCAGGAGTCAAAGGAGGAACTTGTACGAATGACAAGGACAAGCCCTCAGAGATCTTGGGAAGATGAGTCAATGAGAGAAGCTCAAGAGGATGACGAAGACATACGACTCATTGTCGCATGGAAGAAACGTGGCCATGAGAAGCCACGATGGTGTGAAGTTGCGCCTACAAGTGCTACCACCAAAGCATACTGGGCTCAGTGGGACAGTTTCATATTGCAGGACGGAATACTTTACCGGAAATGGGAAACACCTAACGGTAGAGAGTTTCATCTGCAACTGGTAGTCCCAAGGGAACGGATTAAGGATGTACTCCGCGAGGTACATGATGGCGTTTCTGGAGGCCACCTGGGTGTTAAAAGGACATTGACCAAGCTACGGGAGAGATTCTACTGGCTGAACTGCCGAGCAGACGTGCAAGATTGGTGCCGGAAATGTACTACCTGTGCTGCAGTAAAAGGACCATCCACCAGGAGTCGAGGACACCTTCAACTTTATAACGTTGGTGCACCTTGGGAGCGAATAGCAGTGGATATTGCCGGACCATTCCCTGTGTCGGAGTCAGGAAACAAGTTCTTCATGGTCGTCATGGATTACTTTACCAAGTGGCCGGAGGTATTTGCTATACCCAACCAAGAAGCAACGACCGTAGCCTCTAAATTGGTTGAAGAAGTTATATGCCGATATGGTGTACCATTGGAAATCCACTCAGATCAGGGCAGAAACTTCGAGTCAAACGTGTTTCAAGAAGTCTGCAAATTATTGGGCATGCACAAGACGAGAACCACTGCGTACCATCCTCAGTCCGATGGCATGGTAGAAAGGTTTAACCAAACACTGGAGATGCATCTGGCGAAATTGGTTGACAATCATCAGAGGGACTGGGACAAGTACATTGCACCATTCCTTCTCGCCTATAGAACTGCAGAACATGAGAGCACGAAGACTACCCCGGCATATATTAACTTTGGAAGGGAGCTAAGGTTACCGGTCGATCTTCTAACTGGAGGAGTGCCAGACGAACCGATCCCCGTTCAGGATTATGTCTCCGAACTAAGAGAAAAGATGCGAGACATTTATGCCATGGTACGAGAAAACGGCTTACAGTCGAGCGAAAACATGAAGACCAGATATGACCGGAGAGCAAATACCAGTGGCTTTGATGAAGGGACATTAGTTTGGCTACATAACCCAATACGAAGAAAAGGAAAGTCACCTAAACTACAGACTAGATGGGAAGGCCCGTACAAAGTGATAACACGGATAAACGACGTCACCTACCGGATTCAACGACATCCGAGAGGAGCTCTAAAGGTGGTTCACATCGACCGCTTGGCACGTTACCACGGGAATAACGATGATGCTCGGGACGAGCATCTCTAAGAGGAGGGCAATGTCGCGAACGTGCTCGAATGTTCTCGATGTCTCGCGTCGCCACTGGAATCACTTGTTTACAACTATTCGTGGATCGAGAAAAAGTGATCATTCAAAACCGGCGTGACAGGCAAGTCAGGTAAAAATCAGAGGTACAGGCGACATTAATCTTTAATGCTTGTACTATATGGTACAAAATGGCTTACACATTAGAAGTTGTGTTAACCTTGAAGTTATTTTGATCAAAACAAGTAACAAAAAAGGCCATAAAAAATGGGAACATTCGAGGCGTATATGGAGGCATATAAATACCGCGACGGTGGCCGACACGGTCAGTTCATTGTGAGCTATCGGAGCGATAACTGCGAAGAGTGATCAAGACGAGTTCATTCTGAGCTTTCGGTGCGATAACTGCGAAGACTGATCAAGAGTGAGTTAACCTGCGACCTTTGCGATACCAACGGACTACGGACAACTCTGCGACTTGGAAGATTACTGTGATTGGACCAACGACTTCAGCGCGCTACGGACTTCGATTCTTCGTGTGATTTGGCTACGTTGAGTGTATCTGTGACCTGTTCATCGCTCAATAAATTCTTCTAACAAGTCAACGGTGTTTAATCCAAATCCCGAACCGCACGCTCGTAACAATAGTTATATTAACAGTCAGCAAAAAAGGCTATTTTATTATATTCTAAGTATTTATGGCAAGAGGTGAGACAGGGATGTTTAAGTGTGGTCAATGGAAAATGACTGACTGATGAAATAATTTTTCCCATGGGAAAAAAGTATTAACGTAAAATTCATATCAATCCGTATATTACTTTAGACGTGAAGGGAGGACAAACAAACAAATACACTTTCACATTTATAATATTAGTATGGATTATTCATGGAGTGCTAAGAGTAAAAAAACAGAAAAGAGCAAAGGCATTACAATTATTGGACAAAAAAAAACTAGCGTCAGGTTTGCGGATGTCATTGGGGCCGTAGCAGAATACCAGACCAGAAAAGAACCTGGAAATACTTCTAAATTTAATGGAAACAACTTTTTAAAATTCAACCATAAAATCAATATTAATCAAATTGTGGTTGTCATCTTGGAGGACTGGTCTACTCGCTTTATTAACATCTACATATTCGACATATTTTGGATTTGACCATAGCGCTATTTGGATCGACTTCCCGCGTTTAGTGCTTGATTTCTGTATGTACCTGGATCTGTATTTTATTTATTCTTATAAATGTACTCATACATTGTAACAAACGAGTGAAATAAAAAAAATTGCTAAATGACAAAAAAGGCCGTAACCGGGTTTCTTTCGCCATTTCTTTTACCGGTGGCCATTTTACTTGCGTCCGAAATGGTGGTAGTATATAACGTAGTTTATTTTCTTTACACATATATACAAATTGTAAATGACAAGAAAAAGTGCCTGTGAAGGTCTAATTTCTGAAATAAACGATTTCATTTCATTTCAAATAAAAACCATAAAGTTATGGTTTTTGTTTGATTAATATTCGAAAAACAATCAACACAATTATTAAAATAAACAACACTACTATAGAACAGATGAAACACTTAAAATATTTAGGCAGCTTAATTACACAAGACATGACTCCAGATGTACCTCAGATATTAAATCCAGATTAACAATAGCAATACATATAAAAGTTTTTATAACAAACGGTTTATAAAAACTTTTATATGGAGTATTGCCCTCTATGGATGTGGGACATGGACCATGACACATAGACACAGGGAAATATTAGAAGCATTTGAAATGTAGTGCTGGATATGAATAGAAAGAATAAAATGGTCAGAAAAGATTACTAACGAATAAGTGCTGCAGAGAGTAGAGGAAAGGAGAACTTTGATGAAAGAAATAGAAACTAGAAGAGGAAAACTAGTAGAAACACCTTGAAAGGAAAGATAGAGAGGTAGAAGAGAGGTTGAAGAGGGAGAGGAAGGCCGAGAAGAGCTGAAGGAAAGGGCAGGCGTCATGTCTTATAGAGGTGAAAGAGCTGGCACAGAAAAGACAAAAATGGAAGCTACTACTACAGTACACCGACAAGAGCGGCTCTTAAATTTAAAGAGAAGTATTTATGGTTGGTTGTAATGTGTATGATTGGCATTTTATTGTGGCATAGTGTGTACATTCATCCTGGTTGCAAACCAAGACCTAATTGCATCCTAAGGTAACTCACTTAGTTTAGTATATTATTATACTGAGGAAATTGTTCTTATTATAGTGTAAGGTGTTACACACAATGTATTTGTAAATTAAGTCAAACTAACTTAGTTTGAGAATTGCAATCAACATATTGGACTACGCAACTCTCTGACTGGACTTTGCTACATAATGCAATGTAGGTAGGTACTACATAATAAAGATCAATGATTTAGTTTTGTCTTTAAAAATAATAAAGGTTGTTGATCCAATAGCCATCAATCAATACATAAGTAAGTAGGTACATTCAGTGACATTTTGCCTGCCATCAATTCCTAATAATAACGGTTGTCTCCTACCGGCGAGTATTTCAAACAGGTTTTCACAATAACAATTTGAATTATTATTACGTACATAAACAAATAATTACAATTAAAACTTTATTTTATCCAATTCAAACATTCCACTATTGTTACGTGTTCAAGCTTTTGTAATTTCAATGGATAGTTCGTTAGTAATTCTAATCGAAAAGAACAATGATTATTGTTTTGGTGATGCTAAAATGCAAGGTAGGTATGAAGGGAACTTACTCAAAAGATACAGTTGACTGCAATTAGGACAATATTTTTTTATGTTTTCCTCCATTCTTTTCAATATTTTCCGGTCTGCAATATAAATTAAGAAGATAGATTTTAATTTGAAACTCTCAACAACAAATCAAACAGTTCGGTTCGCATGGATCGCACGGTTTCAAAGAGTATATAATCACTACGTTTTAAGAGTCGGGACTTCATACAAGCTTTTTGACTTGTTTTTGACAGTCAATTCACGCTAAGATCTCGTGCCAACGTACCAACAACAGAGACACAAAAAAAAAGTAATGCCAACATTGTACAAAAGCATACTAGAGATGTGGTACGTTACAGTACAGAATGTATCGATATCGATAAAAAAAGCGTGGCGTGGGTACCTTGCAGACAGGTTTTCTTTAACATACAAAAGGAAAATAAAAATCTCTTTACTTAGTTTGGAAATATTGAGTATTATTCAAAATTCAAATACCTACCTAATAATTATAATTATTATTATACAATTTATATCATAACAAAAACGAATAAAGTTACGTTTACAATGTTAGAATTATTTTTTTTGTCATTTTCTAATCTGGTATTCTAGGCGGAGTCTTCAGATGTTGTTAGCTGATCGATCGACACACGTTTTTGCACTGTTCTGTGAGCGAAGGCATTCATAATCTGAAATAATAAATAAATAGAGATTACTGTTATTAACGTTTGAGTACACACTAATTCAAAAGAGATGAGGGGTATTCAAGTGTTTCTGAAAGAAAACAGCTTATTGAAATGACGTTGATGTGGCTGATTAAATATCATAAATTCAAATTATTATAGTTTACCGCTTACCATGGCGGAGTATGGGCAATGCTTGCTCAAAACTTCATTTAACATGAACAATCTAATAATGAATTAAACAAATGCAGCCGCAAATATCTCATTTACATTTTATACCCAAATTTACGAAAAAAATTTTTTTATCGATAATTTGGTACGTAGTAAGAAGTAAGAACATCCCTATGGCGCACATGATTTTTGGTTATGAATTCTAAGGCAAAGTATTAAAGAGACCAGAAATTCTTCCTAATTACTTAACATCAATATAATAACATGAAAAACTACTTACCGCTTCTCATCTAGTGGGAATTGAGCCAGGAATACACGCTTTTGATTAGATTTCCTACCCGATTTTATCCCACATATTTCACAGGTTTTGTAATGCATTTTGCTGTTATGCACGTAAATTATAATAAACCGGTATGCACTTAGTTATATGGGTAGACTCCGAAAACACTAAATACGCACGTGACGTGCAGTAAAATTAGCTAATAGACCGATAGCGCTGGGCTAAAATGAGGTCATAAGTTTCAAAAACTCTAAAGTTGTTGATTTCTCGCCTGTGGACACGGACGTACCTAAAGGGCCCCACAGACTAACAGTTCGCCTGCAGTCCCTGGTCGCATCCGGCGGCCTGCCGTCCGAGGTCTGCATAGTCTGTGGTGCCCTACGATTATTGCCTGCCGGCAATGGTCGGATACCGGCTCGGAATCCACACACTAGCAGGCCGTAGTCGTCAGTTCACCGCAAGGGCGCCGCGAAAAATTATTGGAAAGTCGAAAATCATACAACTGACGGCGATCGCCTGACGAGAGATGACGGTCGAAAGGCCGCCGGCCGGCTACCTGTTAGTGTGTGTTGATTTAGCCGTGAGGTCGTGGACGGTCCGGCCCATATCTGTCGACTTTGGCCGGTCCGGCCGATATCGCGAAGCGGCCACACACTATCAGTCCGTATCGTTCGTCAGGTCGAAATCTGAAACGGAACTGTAAGTGTGTGGCGTATTGCGATGAACTGACAGGCTAATACCTTCCGGCGGACTGTTAGTCTGTGGGGCCCTAAGGGCCCCACAGACTAACAGTTCGCCTGCAGTCCCTGGTCGCATCCGGCGGCCTGCCGTCCGAGGTCTGCATAGTCTGTGGTGCCCTACGATTATTGCCTGCCGGCAATGGTCGGATACCGGCTCGGGATCCACACACTAGCAGGCCGTAGTCGTCAGTTCACCGCAAGGGCGCCGCGAAAAATTATTGGAAAGTCGAAAATCATACAACTGACGGCGATCGCCTGACGAGAGATGACGGTCGAAAGGCCGCCGGCCGGCTACCTGTTAGTGTGTGTTGATTTAGCCGTGAGGTCGTGGACGGTCCGGCCCATATCTGTCGACTTTGGCCGGTCCGGCCGATATCGCGAAGCGGCCACACACTATCAGTCCGTATCGTTCGTCAGGTCGAAATCTGAAACGGAACTGTAAGTGTGTGGCGTATTGCGATGAACTGACAGGCTAATACCTTCCGGCGGACTGTTAGTCTGTGGGGCCCTTAAGAACCTTATTATTGCGTTTTGTGTCAGATCTGTCACTTGCATTTTCCGCAATTCGATGGTTTGTGGTTGATTTTACATAATTAAATCAAAACTGACAAAATTAATTTAAAGTTTAAAATAATTATGGTATCATATCTAGGATAGCCTGCGGAGTGTACAAACCCAGTTTGTGTCATCTTCGGCCAGAGCAAAACTGAAATAGGGTCAATATGTAATAACAGTACAAAAAAAAAATTACAATTGGTTGTATAACTATTTCCTATCTCAGATCACTTACTTAAGGCCAATAAATAAATTTGTGCCAAATTAAGACATGCAATGTTAATATTTTCAATTATTTTCCTATTTAAAGCTAGTAACGCTGCAAAAAAATATTACAGTCATTAGAGTTCATATATTTAATATCATAAATGCATGAAAAATCTACATTGTAAATTTGTGTCAATTTCATGCACGTTATAAATCAATAAAACACCAAAACAATAATTTCGGTCGAAACGGGCGTACGCGCGCAGGCGGCGATGGGCGGGGGTATACGCTACGCACGCACACAAGTTCGTTCGGTACCTACGATATCATGATGATGAACAAATCGCACCCTCATTCAATTCGAAAAGGACGAAACCCGAAAAAGTAGATTTTTCAGTAAAAGCTTTATTTTTAATCGTAGAAGAATGATTTTAACATCAAAAAAAGGAGAAAAAATATTGCATTGGTGGTTGTTTTCAAGTCAGTTCAATAGTTTATGGTTTTTTAGAAATAAGAAAATTAAAATATTACACTAGTTATCAAAATGGACTTTATATATAAAATACTAAGTTTTCGAGTTTGAGCCAAATTTATTTACAAAATAATGTATATTACAAAAAGTATGTTTTATAGTACCAAACAATTTTGCGAGAATAACTAAACTTACTCCATTTTTTCCCTTTGTCAAATTTGTTATTTAGCGCCATATCAGTTACTTACTCCTTTTTTCAATTTAAATATTTGTCAAAAGCACTTATGTAATAGGTAATGATATTGATGTTTTCCATTATATAGGTAATTAAAAATGTGACATCCATATCTCTTATTAATACCAAGGAATTAGTTAAATGTCAAAAGTAAATAAGGAGCAACGAAATGTTCACATGAACTATTTGTTTTTAGACAATAATAATTAATGTCTGTATGGTTACAAATATACTATTTAATAATAACAATACTGAAAAAACAATGTACTTTTGGTAAATATTAACTTTATCTTCCTAAAGTTTCCTATATTCATTCAAATCTAGAAAAAAATAATCAGAATAGGTGCAAACTTGGTTTGATTCATAAAAATAACATAATTACATATATATTTTTTGTCTTATTTACAAGACTTATTATTTTTTTATTAATAAAAAAACAAAACACTTAATGTAATACAATCACAGAGTACGACAATAACGTACTATTAATAAAAAAAACGTGTTCAAATACAAACTTTAATAAATAAAAAGACAAAAAAAATACGTTTGTTTTTTTATATTATAAGACTTTTTTTTTATTAATAAATAAATCGTGTTCATGTACAACTTTTAATTTATTGAAATATTTTATATTAAATTCAACTAAAAATCTATTGTTATCGTTAAACCTATTGGCAGTTTTAAAATAAACATTTATTAATTTTATTTAATTTAAAATGAAATGTAATTAATCTTCTACAGATGAATCAAATAAGCATGGTATCGACAAATGAACCTTCAAAGGAGGTAAAATGTTTGGTAATGCATAGGAATAGCATTCGTATCACATAGACTAAATTAAATCTTTTAATAAGGCATTAATAGGTAATAATAAATTGATGATAAGCATATAGGGAGTTCATCTCAATCAATACCCAATCAGGAAACCACTATAATCCTTGGTGACTGGAACGCAAAGTTGGGAAATAGTAAGACCGACGATCACTCAAAATCTGTTGTAGGAAGGTATGGTCTCGCCATTAGAAATTAACATAGAGGAAGACTTCTTGACTTTTGCATTGGAAGAAAATTAAGCATTATAAACACCTGCTTCTAATACCATGCAAAACGCCTCTACACATGTAGTCCCCGGCAATATTTCCTCAAACCAAATTGACTAAATTATAATAAACACACGGTGGAGATCCAAAAAAATGTAAAGACCTTTCCCGGTGCTGGGCGCGGCTCAGATTACAACCTACTTGTGGCCACTTTCACTGCTCGTCTAAAGGCTCCCAAAAGGAAAACACCACCTAAGCCCAGACCTTGGAGCCCCCGGAACAGTCGATCTTTCAGAGCACGTTGGAAGAGACGATAAAAGAATGCCCACCGCCTGACGTCACAGTCAGTACATTGGCCCTTAAACTTCACACGAGAGACCTCTTTAAGAAAGTTCGCCCGCTCTCCAAAAACTTCCTGGGTGATTGAAGATGCTCGCGGCAACCTTGAACCCATAGCCGAAAGATGGTGTAGCTACTGCGAAGACCTTTATAAAGAACCTGCTATCAACAATGATACGCCTTTGAATTGGAATCTTCCGAATCAGCAACCAAACCACCCATACTACGTTCTGAAATCAAAGCGGCAATAAACAAATTAAAAAAGAGGAAAGCACAAGATCACATTACGTCAGAAATACTGAAGGCTTTAGGCGACGCGTTCATCGACTTATTGCACAAAATCTGCACCTACACTTGGCGACATGGCGACTGGTCAGGCCGACCAGAAAATGCGACAACTATTGCACTCTTGCTCTGATCTCTCATGGCAGCAAAATCTTCCTTGCGCCACATACTGAACAATCGCAACCTTACGTTTTTTGGATTGGCAAATGCAGCGAGAACAAGCCGGATTTGTGAAAGAAAAGGATACACGCGAACAAATCCTGAACCTCCAACAACTTATTGACGACCTCCGTGGCGTAATGGTTACCACGCCAGACGGCCAACCAGAAGGTCCCGGGTTCGAATCCCGGTCGGGTCATGATGAAAAACGAACTTTTTCTGATTGGCCTCGGGTCTTGTGTTTATCTATAAATGTATTTGTTATAAAATATAATATCGTTGAGTTAGTATCCCATAACACAAGTTTCAAACTTACTTTGGGGCTAGCTCAATCTGTGTGTATTGTCCCTATATATATATTTATTTATTATTATTGAAAAAGCATAAAAGTTCAACACGCCTAACATTATGTGTTTTATCGACTACGGTGAGGCCTTCGACTGCGTCAACTGGAAACTTTTGTCGAGAATTCTAACGAAGCTTAGCGTGCGGCCGCATCTAACTGCGCTGCTGCAGAAACTATACTGCAACAAACAGGAAATCATATGAGTCGATAAACTGACGTCACAACCTTTCAGTTTTGACTTTTAAGAGAGTAAGGCAGGTACTGACTCCCATAAACTCCCATTTAGTTCAACGTTTATAGTGAATACATTGATAAGGTGTACCTGCAAAAACTGGGAAGGTAGTCACGATTGGTGGCGAGAAGATAAAGAACTTACTACGTTACGCCAACGATACCACACTGTTAGCTGCCAACGAAAGCGAGATGATCACCTTACTGAACAGAATGGAACAGGTCAGTGAAGAACTTGGCTTTTCCATAAACAGCAAAAACTAAGATCATGGTGGTACACCGCACGCAGAAGCCAGAGGTCACTGGCGCGCTTAACCAGAAAATAGTTCACAGTTTCACTTACCTGGGCTAAGAATGTTATGTCACAGCTACAAAGAGTTTGAGTAGAAAGAAACATCTCCATAAATACAAAACGCTAGTTGGTGACCACTCCGGTGTTCTCAATTTTCATATACGGTGCCGAGACCTGGACCCCAAGGAAAGCGGATGGAGGAGACTACTGTAAATCCCATGGACGGATCATTGCATCATTACTCAAAGAGCTCAATATATCTACAAGGCTTTCTACCATCTGCCTCCGTAGAATTCTTGAATTCTTCGGCCACATCGCCAGGAAACGTAAAGACGTCCTCAAACGACTTTATTTTCACTAGCAAAGGGACGATAGAAGACCTAGGGGGGCCCGAATGCGTTGGTCTGGCCAAATCCGCACCGCTCTCGACTTTTATGGAGCTATTCACGCCGCCGAAGATAGGAACAGGTGGCGGAACATCATCAGAGAAAAGGTGCTTTCTAGACGTGTTCACCCTTACGTTGCCTCCGTTGGCTCCCCGTGCTCTGTATTCAGTGTTGTGAATCGGTGCAACAAATTATTCTTAGAGGAAAAAAGCGGTAATCGATATTTAAAATTATTTTTTATGAATATAGTGTTTATAAAGACTAGCATTATAAATGACAAATCGGAATAAGATCATAATATTTATTACATACTGTTTATTTTGTATAGGTATTAAATTTTAACGAAAAGCATCATAATCTTCAGTATGTCCTATTGGTCAATTTATTCTTTGCGTTTTATCACAAATTCCTTTTTCTCGAAAATCACACATTCAGTTTTTTTTTAAAACAAAGTTTTGCATATAATAATTCATTTAACAAGAAAAATATGAAAAAAAAAAATGTATTTTCACATATGGTAAAATCGGGATTTCGACGTAATACCACTTATGTCTTTATTACCCTGGGGGTGCGAAATATGTGCCTCTTCTACCTATAGAGATAAAAATAATCACCGTTTCCTGTTGGAACAACTGCTACGCACAACTAAAGTAGCGGCACGCTATGATGGCCGTTTTGACGTATTACAAAAGTGATGTGAAATGTCAATTTATTCTCGAAGAAAATATAATCAAATCGATAAGTTTTTGTTGCAAGTAGTATGTACATGATTAAAAAGGTTTAATAAAACAAAAATATAAATGTTTACTTAATATATTTGAACGAACTGAATATTGGAATGAAAATGAATATACATACTTTATATGCACACTTTAAATTTCAAAAAACTTATGCCGAGTTGTGTGGTAAATAAGTACACCCTATAAAAATAAAGGATAAATGTTCGCGGGACTCTAATAACATAGCTTAGAAATCAATGTAATAAATAAATGTGTCCTAAAATCATACATTCGATAAATTGTATGACTAACTGAACGTCACTATTGACAATAAAGAACAGCAATTTGCTCCTTCATGCGAATTTTGTTTGCCCCCCCCCCCCGCGCCGCGCTCGCCCTTCGCGCGAAGTTTGGTTATTTTTTAATGAAATAATAAGATTTCGTGCATAAAAACAGCACAAATTATGAATAGTGTTTTGTTACACTACAATAATCTTATAGACGTAACTTTAGTAACTTGCATTTTCTTTTGTGGCTTTTACAGAGTGTTGTAATAAAAAATTAAATAATCAATAAATATCGTGGATGAATTCGACACAAAATATTTTGAATAACAGATATAAGTAATTTGAAACGCTTAACATATATTTAACTTATTGTAATATTTTTAAGAGCTAGTTGGGTGACGTGTTAGGTACTGATTAAATATCAGGATTTTCGTGGACAGAGATGACACAAAATGCTTATGTATATTAGTTAGTACTTCGTTATTATCATGAAAGTAAATTTTTTATCTCTAATTATCTTTTCGTCCAAAACGGATCGAAAAGACAAATACCTAAATTTCTACCTATGCAAGTACCTAGGATGACACAAACTAATGTATTAGGTTGGGTAAATGGCCCGAAAACTATATGCGAAATACAAGCAACTTTAATGTTTTTGAAACATCAGAACCTAGCGCTACAGGTCTATAAAACTCACACTAAAACTACGCGTTGTTTACAAATATTCAAGACTGCCCGTCACCATTTTGACTAACAGCAGGGCGAGACAAGGAAGGTTAGACAGGAAGTAAGAGACAAAACATGTCGCCATTAAAATTAGCGTAAAGTCCATATATATTTTTTGCAGTACTGAGTTTCGCCAGCCTGGCACGGTTTGACCAAAGAGTATATAATCACTACGTTTTGGTTTGACAAGTACTCTGTGGGTTTGACAGTTGACTGACATCAAACAAAGAAAGGAAGGAAGGAGATTTTTTGTTTATTTGCTTGCCATGTGCCATGTTTTTTTTTTCTGGCAATCGGACTTCAGACACAGATTACTTAATAGTTACTTCTATTCGTCTTCAGATGAAGATTCCATTGTGACATCTCAATTATTTCTATGACGATGTGTATTTTGACAGGTTTGGGTTATGCCTTAGAGCGGCGAGACAGTGTTCTCGGCCGAGCGCTCGGTTGGTATGTACTTTCCGACGAGTACTCGGCCGAACAAAATGGCGAGACAGTCACTCGGTCCTCGTTTTGCTACTAGGCCGAATGCCCACCCCCGCGCTCCCTTCAGCATACCCCTTACTGTCTTGCTCGCTCACTCGGCAAGTTTGAACCCATGCCCATGCCGAGCGTCACTCGCTCGCTACTGGCTAGTTTGGCTCGCGCGCGTCGTGTGTTGTTTGTTTCTGTTCCCGAATTTTAGGTGAACTGACTCGCTGGGAACCAAAATTAGTATAAACACCTACTCGCCCAAGGCTGACGAGTGGACTGTCTCGGCCGAGTGACATTTTTACTGTCTCGCCACTCTACTCGGCGCGCGCGTGTGATCAAGGCATTACCAGCTACAGATACAGATCTACCAACATCTTGATAAACGTGGCCGAAATTGGAACTACAACTCCCGTTCATCTTAATGTATGTACATATGTCACTTTTGACAGTTCGCCTTTGACAAAAAAAAAAAAACAAAAACTACATCTTGGTAGCACCAAATACTATAGAAGACCAAATCCGTGTAGAAGACTAATGGGCGGAAACACACTACCGTGTCGGGGCGTGTCGTGTCGCGCCAGAAGCATATCGTGTTCATACATTTTATATGGTTAGGAGCACATTTGTAGGGCGTGTCGTGTCGTGACTCACTCTGTCGTGGCGCGGACTGCTGGCCGCCGATTGCGCCACGGCGGTGGTGGGGGTTATGACGCGACACGACACGCCCTGCAAATGTGTTTCTATACCCGCGCGCGGCTCGTGGCGCGAACAAGTGGACGTTTTTTTTTAAATTTGTTTTTGCAGCGTAATAATGAGTTACTAGGTACTAGATTCCTGATAAATATACTTAAATACATTTTTTTGTAAATAAATACCATTATACATAATAGAAAACACCCAGACAAAGGCAAACACTGCGAGCTTCTGTTCAGAAATGAAAGAAATAAACGTCTGGCGTTTATTTCGTTCATTTCTGAACAGAATCGCGCCCCGACACGACACATAAGTGTGCACACCCACCGTCACGACAGAGCGCGACACGACACGCCCCGACACGGTAGTGTGTTTCCGCCATACGCACAGCTCTTGACGTTTCTCATACAATGACTTGGCAACCTCCGTTCACCTCATGCCGCTAGGGGGCGCTATAACATTTTGCATACAAAAAACCTCCGTTCACCTCACGCCGCTAGGGGCGCTATAACATTTTGCATACAAAACGCACAAAAGTTTTGAAATCGTTCACCTCATGCCGCCCTCATGCCGTAGGGGCGCTAGTGTCGCGTCTTGCCCGAATTCTTCCGAAGCTGTGCGTATTAACTCGGTAGTTTCTTTTTTTATACCACACAGGTGGCAAACAAGGATACGGTCGGCCTGATGGTAAGCCGTCACCGTAGCCTATAGACGTAAGCAATACCGGGGGTATCACTCACGCGTTGCCAACCCTCCCAACCCCCCCAAGTGGAGCTCTGGAGACCTTACTCACCGTAGGAACACAACATGGCCGGTTTCTATAGTATTTGGTAGCACTCATGGAAGTAATAAGTAGAGTACTCTGTGATAAGTAGTACTTATTACTTCCATGGTAGCACTATACAAAATACAAACGTCACTCACGTTCATATAGATGTTGGTAGCAATATACACGCTTGTTTCAGCTATGAAAAGATTTTAAATAGTGCGCGTTTTCTAGGTCTATGTTTGTTCTTCTGAGGGTCTTTAAGGCAATGATGATATGAAACATTGGTCTACTAAATGAAATTTGTTGTCTACATTCTTTATTATTTTATTGTTGTTAGTTATTTTTTTAAGTTCTTAAATGTAAGTTAGACAATAAATAAACCATTTTCTTTCTTTCAAATAATTTGCATTGTCTAAATAGTCTGGCAATCGAATCGTGTCACTCGAAAACAGCGGCAAAGTTAAAAAATCTTGAGTTAAACAGCGGTTGCACCTTGTAATTCAGAGCCAGTTTCACTAGTCATTTTAAATAAAGTACCTATTACTATCTCAAGATTTTTTAAATTGTTTTAATGGTTTTTTATTGACACGATTCGATTGCCAGACTATACTAAATTATTAGGCGCGAGACGAAGACATAAAAAACATCCAAGACAATGTTCGCGTCACCATTTTTGTCACACTATAGTGAGGTACATAACATCAAATTAAATAGCTACTTCACGATACCTATATCATATTACATTAGGTACCGGCTGAGAGTGGGGTTCCATTATTGTACCTACCATATACCATTCTGAAAAGCCGGGTAGGAGAGTTGGTGAAAAGTAAAAAAATAGCTTGATAATCTTATTAGGTTCTTAGAGGGTTCTTATAACAGAATACTATAAGATTAGGGTATTTTTCGGCTATCAGTAAAATAAATAAATATTTAGGGACAAATCACACAGATTTAGTTAGTTCCAAAGTAACTCGTGACTTGTGTTAAGGGATAATTCACTCAACAATACTATATATAGATAAAAATCCTCATATATCAGTGGTAGTTTATGCCGCATGCCGTGCGACTAAACTAAAATGCAATCGATTGTAATGACATAAGTACCTAAGTGAAACTAGTCGGGTAACATAATTTGTAATAAACAATAATAGTTTTGTGAAAGTGTACTTAAACAGGTGTATGTTTGGTAGTATACCTGTTCCTTTGAAACGGCTTAGTTTCAACTTATCTGGTTTTTACGAGGTATGTTCGCGATTGTCGCGTAATCGCAAGTCATCAAAACCGAACATGATATCGATCCATATATCCATTTTTAGGGTTGTTAATCAACTCGGCGGTCGAATGTATAAAATGCCAATCATCATCGCCGCACATGGAGTATAGATATATGAAGGGAGTCGCTGAGCCGTAGCAAGGAATAAAGAGATAAGAGGAGTTGGGATATCAGATCTCTCACTTACCGAATAAAACACATTGTTGCTTCACGCCGATATTCTGTGAGAGGATGATACTTCCCCAGTCGAGCTAGACCATTTTACAAATGCTCTTCCACTCCTTTCTAATCGTTTAATAATCATGATAGGACCAAAAATGTTTCAGTGATGTTGTTTAGCGAAAGGGACCTTTCGACATTTAAGCACTTAGTCTATCTATTGGAGAAGTTAGAGGTCAGTCAGGCTCAGCTTGTGGCTTGTTTATGAGGTATATAGTATAGGTGAGCGCGAACATTGCGCGGTCGGCTGTCCCCGAAAGCGCACGCCTACCGCGCGGTTGCGTGATCATTACTTCTACCACGAGACCGCCGCACCCGGCGCGGTGACTTATCAACCACAATAACCAACACACGGCTTGTTACGAAATACGTCAATCCTGAGACCTTCAGTCGACTCCAATGCCGGCTGAAGCCATTGTGACACGGTTAAATTGAATATGTGTTTTGTATGGTTCTGTGATTAAATTTGAATGTAACGGTATTGGTTATTCAAGATGAAGAAAGATTTTGGTGTATTGTTTGCGGTGTTGATAACGCTCCTCACAGTTACTGGTAAGAAGGAATTCTATATAATATTTGATTGTGAAATTTTGAATTGACTCTACTGCTTACCTACTATAAAATAACCATCGTAACACGATAAAAATTGTTGAAACTAAATAAGCGTACCTACTTACTTATAGGTAAATTATTAAATTAAGTAATTATTTAATTACTTCATTAGTTCAGTCAACGAATAGTCATGTCATGCATGACTATCAGTTCATGAGATACAGACTTTTGACAGACCGATTTTAAACAGACAGACAGACGGACCGTGGAGTCTTAGTAATAGGGTCTTGTTTTTACCCAGTGGGTACGGAACCCTAAAAAGATGGATTGGTGACGTGTCATGGCATGGCTACCAACAGAATGAGGCACACTGTTCCAAATCGTGTAGTTCGAAAACGAAGGGAATATGGATAAAATTAATATTGTCGAAGTGATAGAGAATTTTATAAGTTTTCTTTTCGTAATAGACCATTTTCCGCTATAACGTACCGTTTTTGAGATATTAGCGAAAAACCTAAAATTAGAAACCTTTGTCAGCCCCCACCCCTCCCCCCGGCTCACTCCTAGACGTCAGGACTTTTAGTATGTTTTCTTCCTAAACATCCTGATTAGGTTTCTGAAGAAATAGTTCCCACTCACGCACTTTACAACTACGTTAATGACTGAACTATTATTATAATATTCATGAACTTGTTTGTTACGTGTAAAATCTTAGTTTTCTACTCAAATTTCACTTATTTTACTAATACTTACTCTCCCAAGTTCTACAAATTAATCTTATGGTTATGTACTTACTTTTTTTTAACGAGTTACGGTGATACAGTTAATTTTTAAAACGACTAAAATGGAAATATGAATGATACAGAAAAATTAACTCTACTATTTCTGTCGCTATCACCTCGATTTGCAAATTTCTAAACATTAAACTACAACAACAAATCACTTGTTCTTATTTCAAATGTTTGTATTGATTCACATTATTTTAAAAATTCAATTTATAATTGTATATGGAACCATTGTCATGCATGTTGCTTCGAAAACTCTAATTAAAACAGTATGTATAAACACCTACTTGAAATACATAGTAGCATGGCATAGCATCCATCAGTAGCATTTAATAAAGTACTAAGTTTTTATACCATATCGGTTAATTGACAGATTACGGGTATCCTGCCTTATCGCCAGAAAATGCTTTGGCCGATTTTCACTTTCCAACCAACATTTCGCGGATTTTACACTTCGAAAACCTGTTAACGAATTTTTTGTAAGCCAACGTTTCATTTGGCCGAATTTTTGTCATTGTCAAGTCTTTCACTAGGCCAGACAAATGTTAAACAAAAACAACTGAGACCAAAAAGTTTTCTCAGTACATACTTAGTAGTAACTTATTAACTAAGTTAGTTAGAATGTGTGACAGTAGGATCGTAGGTTCTGTGGATTTGAGAATACTTCCTTACTTATTTGGTAAACAATGAACAACTAAATGAATTAGCGTAATATTCATTTAGTTGTTCATTGTTAAATGAATGAAAAATTATAAGTCTACAAAATAAAATTCGGCGAAACGTTAGTTGGAAACTTAGGTTGGAAGTGAAAATCGGCGATACATTTTTCTGCGACAAGATAGAGATCGGATTTTGGCGCCAACTATGATAGCGATTTTTGGCGTCAACTACGACAGCAGCGTCTACTTACTTGGGCTCGTGATTAGAAATTTAATTTCTGTGTTTCATTCAAACTTTGATTCTTATTATTGATAGTGTAATGTGAAGCAAACATTGGTTAAAGTGCATAGTGAGTGGAATTTATGATCAGGAACTATTAAAAGTAATTTTCGTGTTGACTTCAAAATCCGCCTTCACTAAAGAAATTTTGTTATCGTCTTTCTTCGGGGCGTTTTGACTCAGAGACTGTGTACTTGTGTAGGTACTAAGTTGAGACTACAAGACTACAGAAGACAAAAATACGCCTTGGCTATATGGATTTATATCCAGGCTAGTAAAAATGAATAAAAGGTAGAGATCCCCTTCTGCTCCCTTCCCTCATGATCTTGTTTTGTTTTTCATATTCTAATCTGTTGACCTCTGTTGACATTCTATAGAAGTTTTTTTTCTCTTTCGTTTGGCAATCGGACTTCAGACGAAGATTCCATTGTGCCATCTTCAAGTTATACTTGTGTACGTAAATTCACAGATGCGTATTCATCACTATCTTGACTCAGTACGTACAGTCTGTGAGTCAAGACCTGAAGAAAGATGATAGCATTTCTTCAGAAAAGGAGGATTTTGAAGTAAACACGATAATGCACTCTAAAAAGTTCCTGATCATAAACTGCAATCACTATGCATTTTAACCAATGTTTGCTTCACATTACACTATCAATACTATGAACCAAACGTTGACAGAAATTCATAAATAAATAAATCACACAGATTGAGTTAGCCCGAGTTCGAGACTTGGATACTAACTCAACGATACTATATTTTATAGATAAACATCCAAGACCCAGGCCAGAGAAAGTTCGTTTTTCATCATGTCCCGACCGGGATTCCAACTCGGGACCTCCTGGCTACGGAGGTCGACAAAAAATATTGAAATTGTTTAATTGTTATCAGGAGGTTCAGAAGAAGGCGCACGCGTGAAGCGTATTCGTGCTGACAGCGCATCAGTGGCAAGGGAGCCTGCGCAGGCGCTGGATGCTCCCGACCCCGAGCCTGATGCAGCGCCAGCTCCTTTCGTCTTCCTCAGCCCATCCGTCAAAGAATACCTTGAACTTGGAATGGCGATACCAGGTGGGTTTTAAATTTATTTAAAGATGCTTGTTATCAGATAAAGTGAAGCCAATAATACGACTATGTTCTAATTGACAGTTAACAGAGCCATTAAAACGGGTTACTCTTGAAAACAATCTCGCTGGATTGGAATTGGATTTTTATGATTAGGTACCTACCTACTATACTTTAGCGCTAATTAATACTTAATAAACAAAACGAAATCTCATACAGTAAACAAATAATAAAGTTTCAAGAGTACTAATTAGGATTTGCTATTCATTTTAAATTTTAATGGCAAAAGTATTCATTCCGTTTCGTTTTTACTTGAATTATAGTCTCTACGACGACGACGGCTTCATACTTAGGATGTATGTAGGAGCTCACAAAAATTAAACCCATTCATAAACTGACTAGAATTGTTGTTGCTTGACGTGCGTGTAGCTTGTAACAAGCAAAGACGCTAACAAGCTAGTCAACTATTTACAACCACATGATAATACTATAACTACGGGGTATAAAAATAACATAACTCACCCAACATCAAAGTCGGATAAGCCGTGAGAAAATTTTAGATGGAATGGTAATGGAATGCCGTTGTACTATAAAGTGGTATTCTATGTATTCATTTCTTCATTGCGTGCAATTAAAACATGTTGGATGACGAATAATGACATTGCGATGAGGCTGCTTGTTGTATATGTGAAACATTACTATGAAAGCATAGGGCTTACGTTCTTCATTTTTCTCATAAAATACTAGTAACTGTTCCCCGTGGATTTACTTGCGCCACACAATTCTCAAGGGCTGTCAAATGCAAAATTATTCTATGTAAATTCGATTGAGAGTTCTCACGATCACCTTTTTAGTTTTATTCAAAGATTTATGCTTATTTGTGTTTATTTATTACTAGAATATATCTATCTAGAGTAGACTAGAACATATTTATCTAGAGTAAAGACTTTGGTATCAAACTATAAGTTCCGATTATAAGTCAGAATATGGATGCACCTTGAATCCCATATGAGGTAAATAATTTGCCATAAAGTTTTTTTGTTTGTGACTAAAACGGGCCCGGTTTTAGTAAATGCGGATAATAAAAACATAATATTAAAAATTTCGTAGTTAAAATGGTAGATAGTAAAAATCTTGGCCTCGACATTTTCAAATGCTTATTATGCACACAATTTTATTGATATTATTACGGATCTTTAAATATCTCGATTCATTAATTATGAAATATCGTGTGAGTTTGATTCGTGTTTTATATTATATCAAGGAATGAGATAACACCGCCATACAAACGGATGCTATTCTATTTATTCCCAGAGATGCCAAGTCATGACTCACGAGATCATTTTTAAACACAATAATCGTGCATGGGAACTTCAGAAATTGATCTTGGTCACCCTTTAGGCCACCCATGGAGCACAGGGACACCGGGGGAGTCCCTGAGCCGCTGCCGGCCTTTTAAGTGCATGTATGCTCGTTTCTTGAAGGTACCCAGGTCATAGTCACTTGGAAATACTGCTGGCGGGAGTTGGTTCCAGATCTTTACTGTGCGTGGAAGGAAGTGTCGCAGGAATCGAACAGTGGTAGAGGTCCATTCATCCAGGTGATGTTGATGGAATTGGAGTCTGTGGCGGATGGTACGATAGTAGAACCGAGCAGCTGGAATAAGACCGAACAACTCCTCGGAACACTCCCCGTTGTAAAGTCTGTAGAGCACGCACAGAGATGAAATATCTCTTCGCACAGACAGCGGATCCAACCGATCAGAGATAGCTGGGTCACCGACTATTCGGGCTGCTCTACGCTGGATGCGGTCAAAAGGAAGAAGCTGATAATCAGGTGCTCCAGCCCACAGATGCGAGCAGTACTCCATGTGTGGTCTAATAATTGAAGGCAATGGCTTGCCGTGAAATACCGCTTCGCTCCGTTGAGCACACCGAGTTTTTTGGAGGCAAGTTTAGCCTTGTTTTCCAATTGACCACGAAATTGAACATCAGCCGATATGTCAACACCCAGAATCCCAATGCTAGATGCCACAACTAAGGGAGTGTTATCAAAGATAGGTCCAATTAAAAAGGAGTCTTTTTTGGTAGTAAACGCGCAAACTTGTGTCTTCGAAGGATTAAATTCGACTTTATACCACAATGTCGGCAAACAAGCATACGGCCTGCCTGATGGTAAGAATCACCGTAGCCTACAGACGCTTGCAATACCGGGGGTATCACCCACGTGTTGCCAACCATCCCAACCTCCCCAAGTGGAGCTTTGGAGACCTTACTCATCGTAGGAACACAACATGGCCAAGACCTATGCTATGTAGCTACGATCTTCTGTAAGGTGGAGGTCCTTCCCCATACGGGCTGCTCCGATTTGAGCGGATTATCCACTGTGCCCTACCAAAAAAGACTTTTATTTGTAGATAGCTTATTTCATAAAGTAAATAGTATTATTTAGGTTATTTTAATTTTCGACGTTTTCATGCGAATGGAATATATAATGGTATTGCGCGGGAGAAGCCGCGAGCATCCGGTAGATAGTATACTTTCAGTAGCAAAACTTAATAATGCCTGCATACACGAACTTACGAGATTATGCCATTAGTGGATACTGTTATTGCTCTACTTATCTCGTGTGCGGCTTGCGGCACTAATTTGCGTACATACAGCTAAACACATGCAATGCACTTATATATGAATACAATATAAACATGGCACATATGTACGACATACCAACCTACTCATATTGTATAGGTCGATTCATTAAAACTAAGTGATTGATTATTGCTGCTAAGAAATAGATAAATATTCGATATTCGTCCCTTTTATGGATATTTGTACGGTGCATGTTCTTCATGCTATCTATATATATAAAAGAGAAAATCACTGACTGATTCATCACGAAATCTCCGAAACCACAAGTGCTAGGAGTCTCAAATTGTGCAAGGGGGTTCCTTTTGGGGCGTAGGTGCTCACTAAGAAAGGATTTTTGGAAATTCATCCCCTAAGGGGGTAAAACGGGGGTGCAAAGTTAGTATGAAACTTTGCCGTTTTGAAGTTATTCGAATGAAATTCAGCATGAAGGTTCTTTAGGCGATACGAAGTTCGCCGGGTCAGCTAGTAATAATATAATACACACGGATGCTATTATGAGGCATGTCTAAAAATGATCGTTATGGAATCATCTTGCTAGTATTGGGAATGTCTAGTTTTGAATGTTCATTATTCAATTATGCAAAAAATGGTTCAACTCGAAGATGAAATTTGACCAGATTGCATAAGGTAGTTTATTTCGAATTCAAAATAAAGCAGTTTTCCTACTTTTATACAGTCCAAGAAATGATGGAAGCTTGTAATTAAAAGTTTTAAATATTTAAAACAGGATTTCTAAGGTGCTCGTAATTCCTCGTTTAATAACTTCTAGTTAAGTTAAATTATTTCATAAGCCTACTTGATACTGAGGACATATTTTTTTCACTTACGACACAGATAACATCTTAGTATTTCTGTACGTATGCTCATTTAATAATAACGACGAATATTAAATTTTTTATAATAAAAAAATCTAGTTTAATTTTTTATCTTGTTTACTTAATAATTAAAGCAAGAGTCATAGATTTATTATATACGCTAGTATATACTAAATCTATGGCAAGAATGAAAAGTAACAAAGCATTATCTGGAAGTCGTTGAATTGGGATTGTTATCAAGGTGATCCATGGTACAGAAAGGTGAGCAGCCATGTACTCTCAAGGCTTTGTCTTATGCCTATACCTTAGTTCTTAATTGTGCTAACAATCGCGCATTATGAACAAGGCCATGTTCATAGTATACTGTTTTGGGATACGCATCTAGTAAATCGGGCGTTTGAGGTCATGCATAGTTTAATTTAAATAATTGAATGATTTATTGGATTAGTCGAATTTTCTATTCACATGATAAACTACTTTTATTTTATAAATGATCAAAAGGATGGAATATGGAAATATAGAGAACGTTTTCCTTCCGGGAAAAAACAACATGGAAAGCCTACTGCTAGTAAAATGACTGAATAAATAATTGTAATTTGGATAATATTTAATTACATCAATTAATAGATTGATAAAGTTTTTTATAACACGGTTTGTGAAATAAGAAGACAGATCTCCAAAGGTCGGAAAATTGATCATGATAATGATTTCATTTTATCATGAAATGGTTCTGCGGCACGCAATAAACATAATATGCTAGACAAATTACTCGGTATTCACGTGTGAATCGGTTTGATTAAGACATCACCATATTTGCAGTTTGCAGTGTACACAATACATCCTTGATGTTACATGAAACATTTATATGGGTCACATTTACGTAACGTATTTAGCATGTTACAGTTATTTACTATGAACTATGCTCGCGGCTTCACTCAACTCTGTGTTTTTTCCAGTACTTTATGTTATTTTCCCTCCTGCGGGTATTTCTATATACTTCAGGGTAAATCCTATTAGATAATCCAGGTTATAAAGTACCTTTATGTTAAGTTTCAAGTAAATCAGTAGCGCTATTTTTGCGTGAAATAGTTTCATCATCATCATCTCTCAACGACACATGCAGGGTATAAGCCAGTATATATAATAACACACATCGTCACAAATTTTCGCGTTTATAAAATTAATAGATAAGTAACTGTATATACAGCCTACAACCCTATGATGATTTTATCATGTAGACATATTGAACACGATCTAACGACTAAATGATTGTTAGTCCGAATAAACGTGAGATGTTAGTTGATTTATTTGCTCTCAAAGACATATAAGATAATTGAATTTCGCTAATTGAGCTGTGAGGGTTCGTCTTAAATTACTTAGGTCGTGTCCATTCGCGCAAATCGCCCTGACATTCTGTACGGGGCTAGAGGTCGAGACGAAGGCAGTCATGTGTGGGCTATAAGATTTATCATTGTCGATCTGATGAATTCTTTATGTTATTAATTAAACAAAATGAATAATTGTCGGTAAAATTTGAAAATTATACAAACAAAAACAAAACTCATACTCGCAGGGATTTGATCCTAATAATATTATAAAGGCGAAAGTTAAGTGTATGTCTGTTACTTCTTTACGCTCAAATAACTGTGTCAATATTTAAGATATTTAGTATGTAGGTAGCTGATACCTTGGATTAACACATAGGGTACTTTTTATCCCAAAAACTACGCGATTCCCGTAGAATTTGATCAAAAATCTGATATATAAGACGCTGCTGTGCATAAATAAATACACGCAAACGAAGTTGCGCGGGTTTCACTAGTCAATAATAAGTGACAAATAAACGAAACAAATGATGTAAAAGCCAAAACTTTAATAATTTAATGCCATAATTATTTGTTTAGAGCCACAGCACACGGCGTATTTTATACGCGCAGAGGACGCGCGTTTCGTGCTACATTGAGCTCTTTGTATGTTAGACGTCACGATGGAATGATTGCAACACCGTTTTGGATAACGATACGCGCGTCATCTGCGCGTTTAAAATACGCCGTGTCCTGTGGCTCTTATATCAAATGTTAGCCGTGTGATAAAGCTACCTGTAAAAATATTTTACCACTGAATTCGAAAAATACTTTAAACTGATCGAAAATGTTGCCTTGTGCTTATAAATAAAGCTATTCAATAGCAAATTCGTAGATTCAAATCTCGATAAGGAACAAAACTGCAAAATCTGACTTTTGGGGTCATGGTGATCACAGAGTGCGTCATTATGTTTTAGGTCATTAAGACGAGTAAAGAACGTTCTATGGACTCGCTAAATATTAGTTACGTTATGTAAGATTATTGTTAAAAATGATTTAAAACAAGTGTTGTCGATCACTACGATACATTACATCGATACGATAGTGAGAATTGTTTTATTAAGTAACTTGTATCGTTCTAATGCAAGGTGTTACAACTGGGTGTATACTCAATTGAATAGAATCATTTCATCTATTTTAAAAAGCATTACCATTTTAAAAGAGCAAGTGCTAAGTTTCTTGCCAGTTTCTTCTTAGCACAAATCTGCTGTCTGAACTGGTGGTAGGAAAAAATTGTGACGATTCGAAAGAGCTTATATTAGGCCTATTTGAAAAAAAATATTTTGAAATTGAAAAATATACATATAATAAAACAGTAGACCCCGATATGTCTGTATTTGGCAAAAATGGAGTGGCAACAGTTAGAGAAAGGTAATAAGAGCGATTTTTTTTTTTAATTTATTGTCTGTCTGTTTGAACGCGCACATCTTCTAAGTTACTGAACGGATTTTAATCTTGTTTTCACAGGGAGATAGAGCTCGGCTTGGAGCAGAATATAGGCCTTTTTTCATTTAAATCGCATGACAGGAAAAGGAGTTATCCTTATTTGAACATTTCACGCAGACGAAGTCGCGGGTAACAGCTCGTCATATATAAAAAGATAAATAAATCTCTACATTTACATCCAATATAAAAATTTATTTGGAAGTAAATATTAAATGTGATCATAAATAGCAGTAAGTAATATGGATAAAAACTTGTTCGCGGTAATGTTTTAGGGATGCTTTTTAAATACCTTTTCAAATTCGAGATCTTTTGAAATCCAAAATTAAATAACAGGTTTTTGATATGTACATCGGTGATACTGAGTGTCTCATCGCTTCTTCCTTTTATTCGGAAACCCGGTAAAACTGGTTTCGGCTGCTAGATCACACCAATGTGACCAAACCCGCGAGGAAAATATATGCGGAGGCGCCAAGCAGGTGCTTCTGGAAAAATAAAACGTATTTAATGTACATTAAATAAAACGTATTTAATGTACGCATTTTAACATCAATTTATGTTTATAATAATATGTTTAGTTTAGTTTTAATGTGTATGTTTATAGGTTAATTTAATTATATTTCCTTTTCTTATTATTATTTTGTCGATTGGTAAATTAATTTAATATTGAGAAAGATCAAAATAATTAACACCAATTTCAAATTGTATAATTATATTAATACATTTTGTTAATGTTAAAGCTCTGTCAATAAATATCTTTAAAACCCAAAAGTCCATTTCCATTTATCATTAATTCATAGATTCGCAATTAATTTTCTTATAGAATTTATCTAATTATAATCAGTTTTGCTTTGACACATTAATGATGTCCTCGGTATTGTTAACACGTAATGATTTGATAAATTCCTTTAGCACATAATCACATGTGATATAAGTTTGCTTAAGATGCCGTGAGCAATAATTTGACATTGCAAAATGTTCAAACAAGCGTTAGGTGACGACACAAGATTGACCTACACTACTACAATATGGTCATATTTATTGAAACTACCGAGTATGTAATTGTTGATAT
This sequence comes from Endotricha flammealis, assembly GCA_905163395.2. Classification (NCBI taxonomy): domain Eukaryota; kingdom Metazoa; phylum Arthropoda; class Insecta; order Lepidoptera; family Pyralidae; genus Endotricha; species Endotricha flammealis. The sequence goes on along the minus strand of LR990860.1, from coordinate 6,794,803 downwards.
TTAGCATATGTATAATAATTGTTTCCTGCCATCGCCTAATTTTAGGAACAAACAACGGCCGGAATATTGATGGAACTTTAAATGCATGCGTAATTTCAAGGCAACTTATAAAAAGACAAATTTATAAAAACAAAATATTTTGCATTAAATATTATGTACACTTAATGGCATGGTTAGCCACAACCTTTATTCATTCAAGTTCTAAAGCCTAGTAAAGCGGTTATCTAATGAATTGAAAATAACAAAGACGATCATTAAAAACAAATCAAAACATCACTTTAGAATTGAGCTTTGACGATGAAATAATAATATGACATGCTATTAAGTTGTCATTAATAACGCCTTGTAGACGCGTCGGCATTTGTATTACCGGGATTTCTTTTCTGGCGTCTTCATAGTATCTTTTTCAATATGAATAAGAGACAAATTGCTATACATATAGTGTGCTTCGCGGCTTTTCACTGTTTAGCGTGCCTGCCGGCTTCATAGCCTCGCTGCGCTTGCGCCATCGTGCCTGCGTTACGCCACTTGCAAGTTATACGTATTATTAATGATAAACATAACACTAACTCTCTGACCGTTCTTCTGAAATGAGCGCTGCGCCTATTGTAATTAGAATGACGGCTTATTATGCGAATTCAATTAGGAAATCAAGTTTACGTTTAGTATACAAGTAGTACCGTAGTACAGTAATAGCAGCACGTAGTTTTGAGAGAGGTAGGGCACAGCGGATAATCCGCTCAAATCGAAGCAGCCCGTCTGGGGAAGGACCACCACCTCAGAGAAGATCGTAGCCAAATAGCATTGGTCTCGGCCGTGTTGTGTTCCTACGGTGAATTAGGTCTCCAGAGCTCCACTTGGGGGGGTTGAGTGATACCCCCGGTATTGTAAGCGTCTATAGGCTACGGTGTGCTTACCATCAGGCGGGCCGTATGTTTGTTTGCTAACTTTGTGGCATAAAAAAAAGTACCCATTAAAAAATATTTCTTAAACGTAAGTAAAAAAATCGTTTATGGAGAATATTTTTTACGTTTTGCACTCTGGAGCCGTCTGACAAGCTTGCAAGCGGACTTGCGTGTAATTTTTTTTGGTTTAAACGCAGTCTAATATAAATAACAGTGAATATGTCTTTTAAACAAAATGATTTATCTACTGAAATGCTTCTGGTACGAACATAATGTAGCTAGTAAAAAATTTCAAAGCATGCGAGTGGTTATAAACAACAAACAACTTGTTTTTTTTTATAATAATTTGTAAATATTTAAAAAATATAGTGAAAATATTTTTAGGTTGTTTCTAAGCAACATAATTAACTAATTACTATGAAAAGGAGTACAAATTAAACGAATGACATAATATGAGGTCATTTCCAAATAAGTATAATTACTGCGTCTTTATTCTAGAATCCACACAATCCGGTTTGCAGATGTACATAATAATACATTGGTGTTCACTGGCAACCTTTATTTCTATATACAGCTGTGACTTTAAAGTACAAAACTGGGCGTGTGGGTGCGTGTATGTGCAATAGTTAATTATCCAATATAATTTGCTTAGTTTCATAAATTTCGTTATCCTTGAAACTTGGATTTCACTACGTTGACTGTTGCTAAAATGTACACAAAATACGTAAAATATCACAATTTTTGACCATTGTTTGCCTCTATTGATTCCGTTTATATATTATGTTACGCTCAAGATCATTTTTATAATATATCATTTTGATAATTTTTCTTACGATTTCGCGTTGTGTGCTATTTTTCACTCACTGAGCGTTTTCGGCCTTTGAGCGTAACATATACATTGAATAATAAGTGAATCTCATACTGATAGATATTATTTAATAAAATGTTCTAATTTTAATTTACATTTATTATATAATGGACTTACTGACTAACTTTATAGTTTTCATAAATATAAAATTTGCTTCAACATTATTTATAGTCTCATCATCATCACTCTATGGTCAGGGTGCTTAGTACGAGTTTTTTCACATCACGTTCGAATACGAGCGCATTAGAATTTTGTATGAGAAAGATAAAGCACTGCCTTCGGGTCACTTGGTGGCTTCTTTCCCGTACAAAATTTTAACGTGCTCGTATTCGAACGTGAGGTGAAAAACTCGTACATACTACGCACGCACTCAGCTGGGTATCCCGAATGCTTCGCAAACCTCTATTTTCGGCAATTAACGGTTTCTAGCCACTTTCTGGAGGTCATCAGTCCACCTAGAGGCAGGGCGCCCTACACTTCGCTTCCACACGCGGCCTAGGTTTAGCATTGGCAAAATTAATTCAACTATTTGCACACAACGAGCGTTTCATAAATTCATGCAGATATAACTTTTATGTGTCAATCACAGAATGCTATATGATTTGATGATATGCACGCGTCAAGGTCTTCATAACATTCTTTCTAATTAGTAAATTAAAATACTCTGAACAGTTATCTGATTGAGATCCATCAACAATTAATGCTTTTGATTGCGTTACGTATGTTTTGCTATTTGTGTTCTGTTATTATGAAGATGTACATCGCTTTTTGTCCTAACTGCACTACAGACCACAATAGTTACGTTCTAAAAGATTATTTACCACTTGACACCATGAATGGCAGAGTTACGTAATACGAGTCTGTACGTTTTGTTCCGTAATGATAAATGTTGATTCACGTATTGAAAATTTAGTTTATTTGAAAAGGCTAATAATTTATGTTTGAATCGATGAGAATAGTTGTTATAATGAATGAATTAACAGTAAATTTCTGTTCCCAGAAACACACGAGACAAAAGGTTACTTTAATAACGTAATTATTATGTTTTCTTGAACATTACTCATCTAAAAGGGAAGTAGAGCTAAGTTATAATATGATAAAAATATTAGGAAACCGTCAAATTTTTACAGTCAATACAAAAATATGACATTCTTGTTCAATTACTATGCAAATGCGACTGGCCTCGAGTTCTTTTTGACCTTAAAATTTATTGTTTATATGCTTTTTCAATTCACATATCGATTACATGTCATCTGAGGATTTCGTAGTGTTATGTAAATATAGTTTCCTGATTATTATTTAATAGTCGTGTTTGGCGAAGTTCCATACGGTTCAAGGATTGTTATGTAACGCTTTGTGAAGCTGTGAGCGAAAAATATTAAGATATAGTCGATTTACTTATTTGGAATCTCCGACAGTGTATTCGTAATATATTTTTAAATTGACGAAATGAATGTTGTAAGAAGTAGAGCATACATTTTAAAATATAATATATATGGTTATGCATAATATCTAGTAGATTCTTATTTGATAGGATCCAAATTTTTGTGTTCTATCGTCATGCACCATTTATTCTTCCCAGTCCACGGGCCTTATTTGGATGCAATTCCAAAGATTTGACTAAGTTAATAGTTTTCCCGTGGTCTTCTACTCGCACCAGAATTTTAAATTGAAGTCTTTTAAGTCTTGAGTATTTTTATAGTCTTGCGTATTTCCTTGCGATGTTGTTTTATGGAAGTTAATTATACTTTCATGTTGATTAAATTTTATTTTCGCATACTTATCAGTTATTTATCTTATGATGTTAATTTGTTGCGATAATTTGGCACAGCCATTTAAGCTCAGATATAGATAAATCGCGAGTTTGGATACGAAATCATTGATGGATAGGTATATCAATATTGACATGATTTTGCGGTCTATAAATTATTACTCTTGCAAATTCTTGCTTAATAGATAGATGGAATATTGAAAACTGCTACTTCTGTTAGAGATATAAAATATGTTGTGTATTTAGTCTAATTGAGAATTTATGTAAGTGTGCAGCCGTTGAGTAACATTTGATCGAAGCACTTCCCTAAACGAATCGAGCAGTGTGTCTACATATACCTCCACAGTCAATGTTTGTTACGACAGTTTTTAATGACAGACCTCTGCATTTAAATTGCATCTACCGTGGAATAATATCTCGTTTAACATTTTAATATACACTCCGAAAATCATTAATTATCTCTAACGTAAAGAAAATGAAATTTTTTAAAATTTTTTTTTTTTTTTTTTTTTTTTTTTTTTTTTTTTTTTTTTAAGGGGGGGTAGGTTGGTGTTATTCCTTAGTGAGGTGATTCCTGCCAGGGTATCTATCTTTAAAAAATGCTAAGCAGAAAGTAGCGTACGTCTAGGTGAGTGGAGCTAGACTATCAGACGCGCACCGACAAGTGCTTCACAAACGTCCCCGCCGTGGCTTGGCTGCCGTCGCAGTCCTGCTACGGACCCACATACTTCCATCTTTGTGGGTCGTCCCCCCCGGGCAATGCTGTGGTCCATAACGAGTTCCGCTCAATACATCTACCTCGGGATCACAGTAGCAAATTGTGAAGCGCGAAGGCGAGCATTCGGCGCCTAAACCGAACTATCTGGCTAGGGGAAGACAACCCTAAAACAAAAATAACAACCGAAAATGGAAGCAAGACTTAAAGAGAAACTACCCCAGGAAGGTACCGAATCCGGAGAATCCTTCCCTGAGCACAGCTCGGGTCGCCCCACGTATTCTGGGGGGGGGCAAAGTAGTGCAAACCATGGAAAAAACAACAAAAACACTGACCCAACAACTATTTCACCCGGGTCTCTTTAATCGTCAACGATCGGCATCGCTGAGTGATGCCAGTGAACTAAAGCAAACATATGCTGAAAGACAACAAATTGTAGAGAAAGAAAAAGAAACTAGTGCCGCCATCTAATCAAACTTGAATGAGAGTTGGCAGCGTGTGCCCAAACAAAAGAGAACTCGCTCTCCTAATGAAAAGGCAGAGACAAACAAAGCCAAAAGAATGCATCAAAAAGACCAAGTGACTAATCAGCGCAGAGGTATAATAAGTGAATCTAGCCAAAATGCTAGCTTGGAAGTAGAAACCAGCAACAGCTTCTCGATGCTTGATATAGAGGTAGACGATGCAGTCCCTCCTCCTAAGAAAACACAGAAACCACCACCTATCATACTGTATGGCATTGATGACCTTGGAAAACTTATAGAACAAATACAAGAGGTATTAGACAAGAGTGATTACACTTTTAAAACAGTATCGAAAAATAAACTCATTGTATCCTCAATCACAGTAGAAAAATACAAAATCCTGACAGAACATATCAGAGCTAAGGGTTTAATCGGTTATACTTTTACCCCCAAAGATCAGAAATGCATGAGAATAATCATAAAATATACACCTAAAGAAGAAATCATCAAGGCAATTGAAAGCACTGGCAATAAAGTGCAAGGGGAAATAGTCACTGCACGAAAACCAGGAACAAAGGAGCCATTAAACACATTCTTTGTTAACATAGCACCTCATGAAAATAATAAACTTGTTAAAGATCTACAATACATATACTACCAAAGGATAAGCATAGAAGACCCAAAGAGAAAAACAACAATAGTACAATGCACGCGATGTCAGCAGTATGGGCATAGTAAAAATAACTGCATGAGACCTTATAGATGCGTAAAATGCGCTGGTGCACACAAAACCACATTATGTGAAGTAGATAGAAATACCCCAGCGGTTTGTACTCTCTGCTCAGGAAGTCATCCTGCCAGCTACAAGGGATGCAAAGTGTACAAAGAAATAATTGGAAGAAGAAAAGGACCGAACAAGGTCAACAAAGAGAACAACCTAAAGGTAAAACCTGAAACTGATACTGCAGCAAATAATGGGCCAATAGTAACAAATGTCAAGAATGCTAGAAATGAACCTAAATCTGTCAGGAGACCTAATTCTACCCAGCAAATAATACAAAATCCAATCATACATGAAATCCTGAAACCTTACAGCCAAGTACTCAAGGATGGTAATGAGAACACACCCAATAGAAAAACCAGTGACGTTTTTACGGATGTACATAGAAACCAGACAATATACATAGAAGATGACAATTCAGACTCACTGAAATCTTTTAAAAATGAGAACTTTGATCGCGCACACTCGCAAAGACAACAACATAAAAAATACACTGATAAATATCCACAGAGAACACATTTCAACAAAGAAATAGACAATAAACCACAAGAACACATTAGTAACCTAGAAGTACTCATCATAAAACAGACAGAAAGAATTAACCATCTTATAGCCCAGTTGAGCACAATGATAAACCTCTTCACAACACTAATAAGTAGGACTCCACAATGATTTCCTTACGTATAGCTACCTGGAATGTCAATGGCCTAGCGCCAAACAAACAACAACTAGAAGTATTGCTCAAAAGTAATAAAGTGGACATTGCTTTAATATCGGAAACCCACCTTACCACCAACAAGAAAGTGGTACTGGATAATTATTGTGTATATAATACGAATCATCCGGACTGTACATCACATGGAGGGTCTGCAGTTATCATTAAGAAAAATATAAAACATCACCTTCATAGTGAGTTTCGAAAGGAATGGCTACAAGCAACTACAGTTACTGTAAATGGAGATATTGGAGCCATAAATGTTAGTGCGATATATAGTCCACCAAAACACAATCTGAAACAAGATATGTATAATAGCTACTTTGAAACATTAGGAAACAAATTTATTAGTGGAGGCGACTGGAATTGCAAGAATACTTTCTGGGGATCTCGACTGTCGACCACAAAAGGGCGAGAATTAAAAAAGAGTCTTGACCAACACCATCTAACCGCCCTTGGAACAGGTGAACCTACATATTGGCCGACGGATGCCAACAGGGTCCCCGACCTAGTTGACTTCTTTGTTATAAAGGGTCTTTCACATGTCTACTTTGAGATTGAGTCATCGCTAGATTCCGTCTCTGATCATACTCCCATCATTGCAACTTTCAGTATAATTCCAATACATAAAGAACAAAAACCAACGCTGTACAACCGCAAAACAGACTGGAGAGCTTTCACCGAATACCTAGAAGATGAAGTAGAACTAAAAGTTAAGCTAAAAACGGAGGAAGACATAGATAATGCAACCTTTTATGTTACAAATCTCATACAAGTAGCTGCATGGCGTTCAACGCCGACTATACCTCACCATTCTGAGAAAAGTAATATTCCGTTAAACATAAGGCACAAGCTACAAGAGAAGAGGAAACAAAGAAGACAACTTCACTTGACAAGATCTTATACAGACAGAAAGGAATATAATAGAATTGCGAGAGAACTGAAAGAGCTAATACGGGACAATATGAATACAGCCTTTCAACAAAAAATTTCAAGTCTCTCAGTGCATAAAAAAGACAATTACTCCTTATGGAAAATTACGAAAAGTTTCAAGAGACCTCAAAACCACGTTCCACCTCTAAGACTACGTCCTACAGATTCTTGGGCCAGAAGTACAAGTGAGAAGGCAGAATTATTTGCAAAACATCTTAGTGATGTATTTACTCCCAACAAGTCACCCATGGATACATTTGAAAAAGAAGTAGAAGATTTTATCAATAGCGACCAGCAATTATCTCCACCACTAAGACTGGTCACTCCAAAAGAACTAGCACATATTATTAAGAATCTCGAAAACAAAAAAGCTCCTGGATTTGACCTTATCACTGGTGAGGTCCTTAAAAGGTTACCCAGAAAAATCATAGTCTTCTTAACAATGCTCTTCAATTCAATCCTTAGAATACATTACTACCCCAAACTATGGAAAATCTCACAAGTCTGCATGATCTTGAAACCTGGTAAGCCACCAACAGATCCTCGGTCGTATAGACCCATAAGCCTTCTTCCAACGCTATCCAAAGTATTTGAAAAATTATTTTTACGAAGACTAAAACCTGTACTTGATGAGAATAAGATCATTCCTGATCATCAGTTTGGTTTTCGAGAAAAGCACTCCACAGTTGAGCAAGTGCATCGAGTGGTTCACAAGATCAGACAATCACTGGAGAAAAAAGAATATTGCTCTGCAGCATTTATTGACATACAACAGGCATTTGACAAAATCTGGCACAGGGGCCTCTTATACAAACTGAAAACTCTATTACCCAACGGGTTTTATATGACCTTAAAATCCTACCTGGAACAAAGAAAATTCCAAGTACAGTGTGGCGAAGACCTCTCCCAGCTGTATGATGTCATGGCATCCGTACCTCAGGGATCAGTCCTTGGACCGATCCTGTACTCTATTTACACTGCAGATCTACCTGTCATAGAAAATGTTATAGTGGCTACTTATGCAGATGATACAGCATGCCTTGCGAGTGACAAAGACCCAAAGAATGCTTCACTAAAACTACAAGCACAGCTTGATAAGGTTGATGCCTGGCTACAGAAGTGGAGAATCAAGCCTAATGTAGCCAAATCGACACAAGTCACATTTACACTAAGAAAAGGAAACTGTCCACCAGTTACTTTAGAGAACAGACATCTGCCTAGCGAAAAGAGTGTAAAGTATTTGGGCTTGCATCTAGACAGAAGACTGACCTGGGCCAATCACATCAAAGCCAAAAAGAAAGAAGCAAACTTGCAGTATCAAGCATTCAATTGGCTATTAGGACGTCAATCCCCATTGTCCCTTACCAACAAGCTTCTAGTTTACAAATCCATCATAAAGCCTATCTGGACATATGGCATAGAACTCTGGGGTTCTGCAAGCAACTCCAATGTGGAGATCTTACAGAGGTTCCAAAACATTGCACTGAGATGCATATCCAAAGCACATTGGTTCGTAAGAAACAGGGAAATTCATGAATATCTGGAGATACCAACTGTCAAGGAGGAGGCTAGTAACACCAGCAAGAGATACAAAGAGAGGTTAAAAAATCATACAAACGAATTGGCAAAAACCTTGCTTAATGATAGCGAAGATGTGGCAAGACTAAAAAGATGGCACATTTTGAGTATAGACCAAAGAACATAAAGGGAAATAAATAGAACAAAGTGACATATTATATAAACATTAATCCATATTGCATGAAAGAGAAATATATATACACACAAATATATACATAATAATTACGATGACATTTAATGGAATGACATCAACCAATTGATAACACTGGAACCCATCTGATTATGGCTTGACAGCCGATTGCAGATATTATTAAAAAAAAAAAAAAACTTTGTGCTAATAAAAATCATTTAATTATAAGTATTAAAAATATTACATTATTTATTGCATTATTCTACTAGCAATTTGTTTATGGCTTTTTTTTTCTTATCTACTGGTTGTATTGATGTTATATTAATAGCAAGAAATGGACTATTTGATGTAAAAATATTTTTTCAAATGCGACTCGTACTTCCAGAGATTAGCGCAAATCAACAAACTACTTCTATTATTATTAGTATGGAATATTTTAAGTTCCGTGCATTAAAAGATGATAACAAAACTCGTGACTTTATGTCTGCAAGTACAAAATTTAATAAATACAAACATATAATACTAAATAAACTGTCTGTTGTAAGTGCGCGCGTGCAGTGCAATAATTATGCAACAACGATTCCCGTACCGGACACAGCCAAGATGAATCAGTTGTCTATTATTATCCCCGTGCATAATCTTCGTAGGCATTGCAAAGCAACGTACTACGAATTAATAAGGGTTAAAGGTGACATAGCTCGCAGCTGTTGTTCAGGCACGAACTATCAATTCTCCATTTTTCTATCAGTTTTCACTGAAACTAATCAATAAATGGCAGTTTACGAGTCGTGAGAATTGTTGGTAAGGGTCAGGTTACAGTGAAAGTGGTTACAGCAAGCGAACTTTAGTCATCTTTGCACTACCGGGAGCGGCTATTATACATCGAGAAGACCTGAATATTAAGTAGGCTGTTTATTATCTATTGCAATCAATTCTTAACAAAGCACTTAGGTACTATTATGGGCAGTAAAATATATTATTGGTAAATTCATTAGGTATTTATTAGACTGTGATTTTTCACCACAAAGTTGGTAAATAATACAGTTGGGAAATTATTTTTTATCTATATGAATTTGTGAAAGTAGTAGCTAACATAAAGACTGGATCTATCAAAATACAGTCAACACTATACTATCTAAAATGCTTTCTTATATTAGTACATGATTTGTAAAATATTCATAGGAGTAGGAAACATTCTCTTGTATACCTTCAAGTTAATTATCATCCAATAAATAAACGGACAAATGTATTATAATTGTAAGTAATAACAACAACATATATTTGTTATCGAAGTATCAAGTTCATTTGTAACGAGTGATATTACAAGATCTGCGATTACTTTGATTAGAATTGTACATCATTTTGACATCAAGGTCTCCAACACAATAGTATAAGTGAAAGCAATATGGATATAATATTTATAATAATTATATACCCTGAGAGTGATTATGTTTTATTTACTGATGTTTTGTCCGCGATAATACGTGGCCATAAATTTAAGTAAACTGTTCGTTAGTTAACTAATAAATTATGTAATTCCGCACGAAGCCATACTTAATTATAATTCAATTTGTAATGATCTTTACTTTTAGAAACTTAAATATGTTGCGCTCTTGTTTGAGCTTTCTTACAGCAACATTAAAAACACATAAAATGATCAGAAATATAAAAAAACTAGCTTTTCCCCGCGGCTTCGCTCGCGTTAATTTTATGACTGTATAGATCTCGTTTGACAACAAAACAACCCATAGCGTCTGTTGGCCGATACAGCGCCCTTTATAGTAGATGGAACGACATACTTTCACGGGATAAAAGGCCTATGTTGGGCTCTGTACCCCTAACAATATGTATGCAAATTTTCATAATAATCGGCTGCTTAGTCAAGCCGTGAAGGAATAACAAACAAACAAACAAACTCAATTTCTCTTTTATAATATTAGTAACGAAAATAATAAAGTATTATCATATAAAAATAATGTCTATGTCCAGCAGTGGACTTCTTGTAGCATCGAATCTATTTATCAGTTTATTACCTGAGTCCTAAATTCTGCAGTAGACTAATTAATACATGCAGAAGTGGTAATGATGGAAAAAATATTTCTGTATTTGTTTTCGTATTAAAATAAGATTTCGTGTAAAAAATGTACTTTAAATAAGTTACTAGCTCAGAATTAACTGGAACTAATGATCGTGAGAACTCTGCGTTATGTATGTAAAAACTTACTCTTATTGTTTCTAACATATCTATTAGCGACCATTAATTTATCTTACAACTCATTAATTATCTCAGGGTACAGTTAATAGTTGTTAAGTCCTTGTTCCAGTTATTTTTTTAAACGTGACGGCTATATGTAAGACAAACTTTGTCAAATAGAAGTGTAATATGTATATTAAAATTTTATATATTTTTTGATTTATTTCAACTGGGTAAAAACTTTTACTTTCACAAGAAAAGGTCATGTATTTCTCGCAATCAGTGTCAACTGGGGGTTAGCTGGTCTCAGGCTAATCTGACTACATGACAGTCAATGGTTTTTTGGTTTGTCGATCGATTGTCATTAACATGTTGAAAACATTTTCGAACGAAAAATTTCACCTCCCCGCCCCAGGTGGGATTCCACGTCCACGCGGTAATTAACGTAACACAATCGGAATTACTGCGTGCACAAAAAACTGAAGTTGGAAAAAACGCCCAAAAAAGATTTTGAAACACCGAGGAATCGTTTTGGGAGATTTTCAAACCAAACTTAATCCAAATAGTGCATTTGCTTTACTTTCGTGTCCATTTAATTTTGACACTCTCAATGCTACCACTAATTAATAATTTCAATTATGATCACTTCTGACGTTGGCGCTATATTACAATAGACGGAAAAGAAATTAAAAATTATAGCTAACAAATAATGATTTATTTAGTTGATTCCCATTCATTTAATAATATTATTAAACTGATGTAATGATGCTGTTATGTACGTATGAATGTAATATATTAATAATTATGAGTAGATCACAGTAATGTATTGCGTATAATCATTACATAAGACAGTAGCGTCCCTATTAGCAGTGTGTATAGTACATCGTTATTATGTACGTTTGGCATTATCGGCTCTAAATCCAAGTATCTAATGAGTTTTTAAAGTATAGGTGTATGCTATGTTTAGGACGGAAGATAAACCTAATCTTTTATGGTCGATACGATACGATACGTAAACCTCTATTATAAATTCTTTACCTTGTTAGTTTTCTTCTTTTAAGTAATAATCATTGTATGAGTAGACAATACAATGATTATTACTTAAAAGAAGAAAACTAACAAGGTAAAGAATTTATAATAGAGGTTTACGTATCGTATCGTATCGACCATAAAAGATTAGGTTTATCTTCCGTCCTAAACATAGCATACACCTATACTTTAAAAACTCATTAGATACTTGGATTTAGAGCCGATAATGCCAAACGTACATAATAACGATGTACTATACACACTGCTAATAGGGACGCTACTGTCTTATGTAATGATTATACGCAATACATTACTGTGATCTACTCATAATTATTAATATATTACATTCATACGTACATAACAGCATCATTACATTATCTACATGTTAGTTTTCTTCTTTTAAGTAATAATCATTGTATGAGTAGACAATACAATGATTATTACTTAAAAGAAGAAAACTAACAAGGTAAAGAATTTATAATAGAGGTTTACGTCGCGTCGGTAACAAGCGCTTAGATTGAATGAATTTTATGAAATGAGAATACCGTGTGTTAATCAATCATGGAAGAAATAGGTTTTAACCGCAAAATTATATATATTCTTTATTGCACATAAATTAAACCTAATTATATATTTTTTTAATTTAAAAAAACTGCTTTTTTATGTCAACTTCGATGTCTTTCGGGATTACTGGTGTGATTTTATGTCAATGTAGGCATTCTGGGCTAATATTTAGAAATTAAAGCAAAAAAAATGTTATAGATTTAAGAATTTTACTGTATAATATTGTCCATGATAATTTTTGCGTAGCTTACATATAAAAGACATCAACGAGCATAATTTGCCTGTCTACGTGACTGCTAATAATATATTGCCGTGTCATAAGTTTGTGATAATATAACGTACTTACGTAGTACTTATGTAACTGTATAACTTATATTCCGTTCAATGACACTAAGAAGCAACCCTGACTCGGTGAACCGATTCAAAACAACACCATTGGTTAATATTGCACAATGAAAACAGAGCGACAAACAATTTGAAATTACATAATTGTATTAGTTTTAAATGGTTTTTAATAAATTTTCAGGTAAACCCGGTACGGACTACCCGGTGCTGGGAGCTGTCCCGTACACGAACTTCTATTGCGACGATCAAGCTTATCCGGGCTTCTTCGCAGACATGGAGACTCGTTGCCAAGGTATTGAGATCTATTTAATAGATAGAAATAAATATGAATTTAGTGTGTATGTATAATGTCAAAATAATATATTTCTAATTAACTAATTAAAACATATCAAATTAATATTTTAAATTAATATTTGAAAAAAATTAAAAATATTTATTCATTAACTTATACTAGTTTACATTTCAAATGACAGAAGCCACCATTTAAGCAAAACATGCTTGTGATTGGACTATGTATGGATATTTACATATTAATAATTATAATTTGTTATTTATATTAAAAATGTAGGTATGTCTTGATTTGTTGTGACCTTTTGAGGGTGGATAAATTTTACAATCGATAAAGATTAGAAGAACTTTATGTTACAAACAGTAAATTAGTTGTAATTTTATTTTACAACACCACAAGGGATTTTTATATGGAGAAAGAAAAAGTAGCTGAACTTTGACTATTAGTGTGGGAAAAGGAAGCGGTTTTCCATGCGGATGGACTAGCGATGATTCATATCATAATTTGTAAACCATCTTCCGGGTCTACCGAATTGAAACTTCAACTCCCTACAAAAAAATATTAGCCATTAACACCAACTGCGTGTGGGTTGTGGCACCTTATATGTTTATAGATGAACACAAGTCGTTTATTATGTTCAAATATAAAGTTACATTTTGTAATCCCATTTTCGGATGACATGCTCAAATGTGCTCAAACTGGCACGTGGGTGTAACTCGTAAATAGGCAGCAGGGGTTTCGTTGACATTACATAAGAATCAAAGAGTGTCGCTTGTAAAAGATTACATTAGTTTTTGAAATGTTTAAACATTCTTGGAATGTTCAGTCTATCTAGAAAAAATATTTCACAGGACTGAAACCGTATGAAAACTAAAACATATCCTAAAAGAATATATTACAAAGTATTCGTTTCGTAAAGAATTCAGACACTACAATAGATGTGTTACTAACACAGAATGGACTTGGTCTGAATAAAAAACTTTATTTATTATTATTATAAGATGTTTATTATTATTATAAGATGTAGTAGTAGCAAAGCGATATTGTTTTGAACAATTTAGTCCACAAAACCATCTGAAAACCATTACGAAACAGCGAAAATAAAATAGTTGGTCCAACAGGAATACTTATTTTGGATAGCACAACTAAGCACAACTTAGTTGTGCGAACAGGATTTTTTTTGCGAATTGTTCCTGTTGGACCAACTAGTTGTGCGTAATAGTTGGTCCAACAGGAAATGGTGCACTTTTCTTATAACAAAAAGATTTTACTTTTAGTTAGAAGTCGTGTGAATGAAGAGATATATTTTTGGAATGAAAAAGTATTACATTTTGGAGATCGACTGGTGGATTTCTCATAATTTGACTAGTGAAAAATAAAACAATATATACACGATGAATAACAAGTTTAGATATATTATATCAGTTATCTAATAATTGTGATCAAAAATTTATTTTGTGAAGAAATTTTACACAACGAAGTCGTGGGTGAAAGCTAAGTAACAGCAAAAGGTGTTATAGCCCATTAACGGTCTTTGCATACGTTACACATTGTCTATTATTGCTTAAGTACGTAGATTATACCATCATAATTGGTTTAACCTCATTTGTATAGCGTAGGCACAAATGCTTACACAAACGTGAATAAAAAGATATCATTCTTTCCGCTTCTGAGTGGGTGTTCGATTTGATGGAACTATTGTATTAATTTTATGTCTATTCATGTGGCCTTGGCAGTGTCGAGATGATTAACAACACTGACCTTATGGTCGTCTGAGGTCAGCTAATTATAACAAAAAGCCACCCGGAAGATGATATGAAATGTTACTCAAAACGAGAGATCCGCTATTAGATCGAGCGCTTATTACTTTTGATAGATAAACCTTAGCATTTAAGTGAAACAATTGATTCATTTTAATCTGATTTTAAATAATGGTTTACTCGCTTTTATTCGTTGAATGTATTTTATGAAACGGACTTAATCAATATACCATGATTCGGAATACGATATTAAAAGGTGTGGCCAGGATCTAAATGAATGATATGATTATATGCCAAAATGAGAGTCACACCTGCACTCCAAAAGCGGTGTTTGATACCCGTATCCCAAGAATTAGTTGAATCCTATTTTTTTTTTCTTTCGTTTGGCAATCGGACTTCAGACGAAGATTCCATTGTGCCATTTTCAAGTTATACTTGTGTACGTAATTCAAAGCAGCGTATTCGTGCTATCTTGACTCATTATACAGTCTCTGAGTCAAGACGCCGAAGAAAGACGATAGCAAAATTTCTTCAGTGTAGGTGGATTTTGAAGTCAACACGTTATTTCTTTTTACTTTTAATAGTTCCTGATCATAAATTCCACTCACTATGCACTTTAACCAATGTTTGCTTCATATTACACTATCAATAATAAGAATCAAACTTTGAAACACACAGAAATTAAATTTCTAATCACGAGCCCAAGTAGACGCTATCGTAGCTGGCGCCAAAATCCGTCGAATCCTAATTAAGGACCATTATAATATGACATCTTACTTGGCAATATCTTATTGGTTCTGCTGGTTTGGTGGTGGACACAATAGACAATGCTCGCTACCCCGCGCTATGCCGTGAATTGCCATGAATTGTCCCTATATATGTTCTTTATCTTTATCTTTACATAGTATAAGATCAATTTAACTAAAAAAACAATAACAATGTTTTCAGCATGGCACTACTGCGACATCGACGGCCGCCAAGCCTCGTTCCTGTGTCCGAACGGCACGGTGTTCTCCCAGGGTGTGGCGTCCTGCGACTGGTGGTTCAATGTGCGCTGCGCTCTCTCTCCAGCACTCTATCCATTGAACGCTCGTCTGTACCGCCGCAGGAAGAAGCAATCACGACCAAAACCCCACAGGCTTATAGACAAGCAGCTCGTCGATGAGATTTTCCTTTAAATTACAGTTTTGTACCCATCGATTCACACCTTAAGATGGAAACATGTAATTATTAAGGACAAACTACAAAAAAAAAAAGATGTATTTGCAATGGATGCTCCAAATTTATTTAAAAAAAAGTATATTTGTAAATAGAACTGCAATTTATTACAACAGATAAATTTTTGTTTAGCTTAGTATTAGACGGCGCTTTGCGAATTGTGTATATAATCGGCTGTTCTGCGAGTATATTTAATATCCGAACAAATATTTTAGACGAAGTGTAGTTATTAAACGAGCTTTCCCTGGGAATGTGAATACCGAATATTGTTAAAAATGGTTACCTATTATGTATTTTCTAGTTTCTTTTTACGTTGGCTTTACGTTAAAAACAAAGAACCTGAATTTTTAGTTCATTAAGAATACAGGGACATTTTTTATCTAATCTAAAATCTAGGCAGTTTTAGTTTATATGCAAATTTAGTATCAAGTAGTAAGTACAATAATATAAGTTTGGTGTGACTCGATGGGGAAAGGTTTTTTTTATTTCATGTACAAAATCAGGGCCAGATATTATGCTGTTGTCTATCTCTTACTACAAGTGAATAAAAATGATTTATAAGACTGGGCCCTGAAATATAAAAGTCATAAATTAAAGGCCCAGTTAACAACTCAACTGTGTTATTAGATTGTGTGCCATTTCGATGTATTTGCACACACAAAAATATGCATAAATTATAATATTATTATAATCTAGGTATTATTATTTTCAAATCTATGCTTGTGTGACAACGAATTTATTTTTCTATTCAATTCATGTATTTGCTAAATGTAGGTTACAGTAGATGTTACATATTACAAAACGTTCCAATACATTTGCCTTACAAGTCGGGCATGCAAATATATTTTTAATAATTAATTATTCAATAACGACGACCTCCGTGGCGTAATGGTTACCACGCCAGACCGCCACCCAGAAGGTCCCGGGTTCGATCGGTCGGGTCATGATGAAAAACGAATTTTTTGATTGGCCTCGGGTCTTGGATGTTTATCTATATATGTATATTTGTTATAAAATATAATATCGTTGAGTTAGTATCCCATAACACATATTTCGAACTTACTTTGGGCCTAGCTCAATCTGTATGAATTGTCCTTAAATAAAAAAAAAATTGAATAAATAACAAAAAGGAATAAATTACAAAAACTATGCCACTTTGGTCTCATATAAATAATGACCTTGTATGTAACGTTCCATCGTAAAGTTAGAACAAACTTTCCGACGACGCACTGCGTTTTTATTCTCGTAACAGATTCAATTTCGATTCAATTAAAACGCTATCCCGCTCAATTTCTATTTTGTATGAGTATGGTAGCGATTGAGATTAACAGGAAAGAACGATTTAAGAACAAAACCGCCGATGTCTGTGTCTATACGAGCTATATATTTGCCAAGTATCGTGAAACAGCGTACGGCTTGACGAAGTTAGCAGTTGATAGCGACCATAGCTTGAAATCTATAATACTTTATCCACTCAGTCAACTTTTTACATCAGGGTATTTTCTTTCTCAGTATTTCAAAATATACCTACCATTATAGCGCACTTTTGTCGTAAACTAGGTGTAAAGGGTAAATATTCGCTGTTTTAACTTATCCGAATGGATAAAATAATTATTGATTGTATGATAAAAACCATTTCAAGCTCTCAAGAGCTAACCAATTTGTGTGTAAATACGCTTTTGATTTGATTTTTAGTTTATACGTTTTTTTTGCATGGAGCGTGAACGAAATAAATTGTAAATTATGAATTTTCCTATGAATATTTCCTCTTTTGTAAATATAGTTGTTAATATTAATATGTAATTTTATGTTACCTAAAGTTTCAAGATCGGCAAAGTACTTATGGATTAAAATGCTAAATAAAAGTATGCAGGAGTTTTACTTTCACGTCATAACTCAAAGTGCACTATTTTCTTTTTTGTTTTTTTTTTTCGTTTGGCAATCGGACTTCAGACGAAGATTCCATTGTGCCATCTTCAAGCTTGTGCACGTAATTCAAAGCAGCGTATTCATGCTATCTCGACTCAGTATACAATCTCTGAGCCAAGACGCCCCGAAGAAAGATGATAGCAAAATTTCTTCAGTGAAGGTGGATTTTGAAGTTAACACAATAGCATTTCACTTTTCCTGGTTTTAATAGTTCCTGGTCATAAATTCCAATCACTATGCACTTTAACCAATGTTTGGAAACAAACTTTGGAAACACACAGAAATTTAATTTCTAATCACGAGCTCAAGTTGACGCTATCGAGTTGGCGCCAAAATCCAAGTGTTTTTTTCCGGGTTTTTATTATGGAATAAGTTTTTTAAAATTATCATTGTTACGAACCAGCCATCAGGCTGGAAGTGTAAATACTTTTTGATAGATTCTTATTTTTTTAAAATACATTTTGTATAATTTGATTTTCCTCTGTTCTCCTTCCCCTCCTTTACAATCATCTTGAAAAATGTAGTACCGAAGGAAGTACTCGTTTGTTTAAAACTTTTAGAATGAGAAATTACCTAAAAGAAAATGTTCGAATTGTAACTTCATCTACATCGTTTTAGCTAATGTAGCAGCGGAATTCGTTAAAACGGAAATGATGGTTTGTGCAGTAGTGCAATTTTGCTCAAATATAATATTGAGGCGTTTCGTAATTTGACACTGTGTAGCCGCACTATGGTGAAATATCGATAAAATTCATCGAATTGTAATTGTAACTCATTATACAACAAGATGCGAGGGAAATCCTTCTAAATTTCTTAATTTTTTATACGATCTTTTGGGTGGTTTCTATGTATTTACAAAAAAAAGTATTTATGTATGTTTATCAGTAATCTAGTATTCTAGTACCCATAGACTTATAATAAGCTTAGTTGCTTAGTTTGGGACTAGATGGCGCTGTGTCATTCGTCCAAGAATATTTATTTATTTATTTTATTTTTAGATATGGCTTTCCGTATTATATTATTTGAATTTTAACCAGTATCAAGTTAAAAGCAGCAACGTATTAATGTGTTGTCTCGACTCAGTACAACAGACTGTTGTCTCTAAGTCAGTAGGACAACAGTCTTGACTCCTGACTAAGAGAGTCTCTGAGTCAAGACTCCCGTATCAAAGAAAGATGATAGCAAAATTTCTTCAGAGAAGGTGGATTTTAAAGTCAACACGATGCACTTTTAATAGTATAAAGAACTAGGTTTTAAATACGATTTATGTAAATTTTTACCTTTCTATTTCTACATTAGATAGAAGACGTGTTTTGAGTAGCAAAATATTGCTGCATTTCAAATAGGTTACATGATTAATAGTTTAATCTAAATGACTACAACAGCTTTCAGGAACAGTTAATTATGAAATGTCATTTTCAGCCAGTTTTTCACCATTATTGTTTAATTTTAAAATGTGGTATTTACCGAAGTTAATGATTCCGAAGATAACCTTATTGATAAGATGATTCCTTTGACATTTCTTTGAAATTTTTTCGAAATAAGTATAAAATGACCTTAAGGTTGGCTAGTTTCTCCTCCGGGTCGTAGAGGTCTGACGGCTGCCGCTTCATGTCAAAATCACAATGTTTTCCAAATTGAGTTTAGGTCGCAAACCCTGATCTTTTTGGATAGTTCAGAAAGTTAATGAACTCTACAAAGGCTATGTTTTAAATATAGGCACGCATAGTTCAATGCAATAATATTTGCAAATTGTGTATGTCTCTATAATGTCTCATTGTCAAATGACAATTTTCCAGGAAATCCTTGACCATAATAGGGTCAGAAAAACTGCAAGCTACTCTAATCATACAAAATCACATAGCGTACAATACCAAGGCGTTTGCGAACAATGCCAATTCATAACTAAGGGTCGTCGATATGAATTACCTACAGTGTGTTAAATGCACTAGCCGTGGGAAAACCGTGTGGGTCAAATTACAAAGTGGCTTTTTCGCCGTATATTGTACGTCGTGTATGCTCGGAAACACGTACTATGAGAACCTTTTCCTGACCAAAATTAGCCGCATGGCGCTGTCCGGCGGCCACTACGCGCACTGTCATTTCTTTCGCGAAGCGCGCTAAACGCCTGCGCAAGATCGTTCTACGCGGCGGCTTTCGATCGCGCGGGAAATTACGAATGACTTTGTGTAACGTGAATATTTGTATCGTACAGTTGGGATTTGGAGAAGACAATAATTTTAGATATTGATGTAATTTCTTTCGGATTTCAATATGGACCTGTTAATGCTAATTTTATGTGGTAAGTACAAAATAGATTTTTCTGTTTCTATTTAAGTAATGTATTGATAGATATGTTCTACAAGATAATTTTGAGTACTTTTACTTATATGTAATTAATAAATAATGAATATTTAATAAACATAAATATAACATAATTTCTACTTTTTGTCGAGTTTGTATTTTTAGCAAAACTATTTTTTTATGCCACATATGTGGCAAACAAGCATATGGGCCGCTTGATGGTAAGCATCACCGTAGCCAATAGACGTTTGCAATACCGGGGGTATCAATCAAGCGATGCCAACCCTCCCAGCCCCCCCAAGTGGAGCTCTGAAGACCTTAACTCACCGTAGGAACACAACTTGGCTGAGACCAAATCTGTTTGGCTACGATCTTCTGTAAGGAGGTCCTTCCCCAGACGGGCGGATTATCCACTGTGCCCTACCTCTCTAACTCAAGTTTGTTTAAACTAACATTTTACTTATTATTAATTTTCATAACTTTTGAAAACATACCGGAATCACAGCTGAAGAGATTTTCAACGAATCCTTTTGTTTAATTTAATTGTTGACTCTCATGATTTTGTTGTTCTGTTTCACAACGGCCTTATATAACTACAAATGCCAAAAAAGGTTGTTGGAAATGAGATCGCGCTCAATGCCAATGTCTTCGTATACAAACGACTCGGGTAATGACAGACAGAAATACATGCTTTGCGGTCTTGTCGTGTGTAACGGCAGTAATTGAGGAGACTCGGTGTTGATTCTTGGGTGCAGGTGCAACAGTGAAGGAAATAAGCGTCCTTACGCATGTTTACACAGAGACTATAATTGTACGTTTAATTTTCATTGACTGGAAACTTCTCTGTAGTCAATTAGTCAGTATAAATACAGCCTTCGTTGTTAAAAATGTAGGTTAGCTCAGCATTAAGGTTGATGTTGAATATATAATCAGCAGACTTATAAATATAATATCTTTAGGCTCTACCTAATATTGCATATTTACTAAGATTTTGAAATCAAATGCAATTTTGCTGTTTTTCGCCGACACGTGTTGTGGTGAAAAACATGACGGCCTCGGTGAACGAGTCGTCAATATAAAACCAGTAGATTCCAGGAATCCTAATTTGGAGATAAGACGTTGTTAATTTTTATCCTACTAACAATGTCTTATCCAATAATATTAAAAGAGAATTACATGGCGATTTTAGAACTAAGCTATGTTAGTTTACATTAAGTTCACATAGTAAGGTATCATGAAATACTCATATGCAGTAAGCAGACTGCAAACTATATTAATTAAAATTTAAACAGTAGATGTACCTACGAGTATTTACTATGTATTATAACTGACATCATTATCTTAGCTATAAGAAGTCCACTGCTTGACATATGGATATAGCTTAGAGCTGACACAGTTTCAGCTTGGACTATTTAGTCGAGCATTTATGAAATGGGCTAGTTTGATCGGGGAAGTATCACCATAATACACAATGCTCCAAGCTGCATTACTCGTTTCCTATCCCTTTTCTATCTATTCAATTCCTTGTAGCGGAAATGTATTGATAGCTAATCATTGTAGTTTTTATGTATTGATTATTCTAATGGCCAAGTGCCGTTGTATTTATAATTATAATAAATAGCGCCTCTGGAGCTACTGTTGTTAATAGGCGGCAGTAACCACTTTCTTTCAGGTGGCCTGCTTCTAGTTACATAAAAGAAGGGAAAATAATATAATTTAGTTCCTGATCATAACTATGTTTAATAATAAAATGTTCAAGAAAGAACTAATTTATAGGCAGCAATTACTTATTAATTAGAATGATTACTTTACTAACGTTTTACTATAAAACCAACAAATTTACACCATTCACCGAAGCGTTAAATTAAATAAAATACCACAATTCAATGTAATACTCGCTAATGCACGTACTTAAAGAGCAAATTGTTATCTAGTTTCACACCATCTCACGATATGTGGTTTTATAGGGCATAAATAAACGTTTTTACATTAGCAATTTAAGAAACTACGAGTTTGAAATGTGTTTTTCCTATTATCTAGTTGGTATTTAATTGGAAAAGATAATCAAGATTTGATCACATATTATCATAATTACATATTTGATAATATCAATGATACGATCAAATCTGTGAAAACTTCGTTTTGCGTTAAAAATGATCGATGCGAGAAAATATTGTGTCCATGGTCCATGTCAATCTGATTTCGCCTCAACTCTCTAGAAAATGTCTAACTTGCGAACTCCACAGGGTAATTAAATTAAAAGAAATCATACAATCTTCTGAATGCATTTCGATAGAAATTCTTACTGCAAAATTGCAACTCGTCTCGTCTCTACTAAATAGCATGTGCATGCATATAAAAATTTGTCATACGACAATATTCGTTGTAGGCATAACCTGGTACCGCTGGTAAGAGGTAGGAAAATATAAATTTTGCAATTTCAATTACTTATTCCAAATTTCGGCGAAGAATGTATGAACATTTAGTAATTTTGGTTTGCATTCAGACTGAATCTTGTAATCAAATAAAATCTGCATACATTTTCGAAATTGTTTGCCTTTTAAGGGATCTGAAGCGATTTTTAAAGATCAAAAGCATTCTGGCCTTTACCATTTTCGTGTCTTTGAATTAACATTTCTGACGAATGGGTGCACTTGATATGGTTAGATCGAGATTCATGTGAATGATACTGGCCATCATTTTTTATGATCAGTTTTAAATATTTACAAATTGTTTTTGTATTATGTAATTAATCAAATACCTGTAAGTAGAACAGTTTTTATTTATACCCAGTATTATTATGTTTTAATATTGTAGACTCTAGAGTGAGTAATACCACATTATCTAGAATTTCGGAAAAAAAAAAATACTTTATAACCGACTTCAAAAAAGGAGGAGGTTCTATGTTTCATTGTATGTATATATTTTGTTATATTTTATTTTAACTCTTATTTTCACAGTCACTTAACGAATATTTCTGCACGGCTCTGGTATGTTATTATTATATAATCTCTGAGGCGAGGCATGAATAAACCTGATGAAATGGCATTATTTATATAAATGAATTCTCATTTGATGTTTTTCTATCAAATAAAAAAAAATGAGGCTGATATTATTTCGTAAAAAGTAATAATGAATGATCGCGTTACATTTCAATTAAAAACGTTTATATAATAATAGCACGTGACGTAAAAATATGTATATTAATGCAAGAGCAACTTTCTATTTCAAGAAGATTTTATACATGTTGATGGACATTTCTAAACCAAGGAAATGTTTTTCCTTTTGTCTATTGGCTCTCAGCTCTCTCTGACCATGTCGTTATGTTGCTTTCCGCAATTAATTTCTTGTGAGTTGTCACATATTCACGGAGAATGTTGTTGTAGTCACGATTGGAAAATGAGATCATTCCAATGAATCGAATACGTAACTTAGGCCCCGTTGTTTGATCAGTCGTTAAGTATACTAATAATGGTTAAAATTCGTTGAAAAACTAACTACTTGTTAAAAATTGCTACGAATACCATAAGTATACTTTACTACTGATCAAACAATGGGCCCTTAGATATTTAAATAGAACGATAACTTAAAACAATGCTTGGAATAAATATTACTAATATTACTATTACCTACTTCCTAATCTTATGAACGTGTATAGCATATGTGTATCTTATTGAACTCTTAAATGGCAGCCTAATTAAATTTTGTATGGAAGATAATCCCGATCGATGAATACTCTTAACCGAGACTATCTATAATAGCGCTAGCTAACTAAACCAAATGAAATCGGATTGTACGCTAATTAAATAGTAAAGTATGGTGTTTCAATAAGTATACCTACGTTTACGAATTAGGATTAGCTATTAATTATTAATTGAAATTAAAATTGCGATATTTAAGAATAAGCTCTAGGTTTTTGAAATAATACATTTTTATTGTGAATATTTATGGCACAAATTATATACTATGTGTTGTGATTATGAAAGATGAAACATAATCTGTAATTACGAGATTGAAACCATTTTGTTGAAAGGTAATATTTTATATTATTTCATTAGGCATATTGAAACCATTTTGTTGAAAGGTAATATTTTATATTATTTCATTAGGCATATTGACGTCTATTACGATTGCATTATTATTTCAATGTTGCAATTTAACAGATTGTGCGAATGAAGATGAACATTGTTTTTTTTTACATTTAGGATAATAAGCGGGCAATTTGCGGCCACTGTTATGTCACAAGATGGTATAGTTATATCATGCTTGAAAATTTTATGCGTGCTGTTGTTTCTCGGTCAATTATTTAAAAAATAACATGCACGCAATGACAAAGATTATGCGGTATTCATTCATAACTGTATCCAATACATTTATGATGTACACCTAAATAGCAAACAATAGGAACTTGCAATTTTAAAATTAAAATTCTAGGTCACTATGACTAGACTATACAAATAATGTGCAAAAAAAAAGTTCAAGCATCTCGTTTAAAACTTAAATTGGAGTATTGTTTCCGAAATTTTCTGAATTCGACGATATTGAGATTATGTGTCAATCAATACTAATAACATGGAAATCTTTGGACACCTTGGGGATTACATAGGTACACGTACACACTAAGGAAGCACGCATAGGAAGAAGTTAAACTACGCTCTGTTAAATAATTTTGTTGCCGACAGTATAAGGGTGATTCTTGGAAATGCGATTATTCGGTTGATTCCACTGGCTAGTTTTTTTTTTCAAAATATAATGAAACCTGGTACTACACGTAAAAATAGGCTAAACCTGAAGTATAAATTTCGAATAGGCACTCATTTTGAACCTATAAATTCCAAGATATTAGACATTAAAAAAATCATGACCAGGGGAATCAATTAATAGTTACAGGGGAATCAAAAATCAATAACTCTGTACTTTTTTTAAAGAAATTGTAAGTTTTTACATATCAAAAATTACAAAATTAATTCTCAGTTAAACATATCTAAATAAAATTAACAAATCTGAACATGTATTCTTCAATTTTCAGATATTATTATCTACTTTTGTAAACAATCGTCTGACATAGGTACATAAATATCTAATAATCTATTGGTGTCGTAATCACATTCGTATTCCTTGAGAGCACCCCATTTGTACAACATTATTGTCATATTCCTGCAATAAAAAAAGGAATATTAGGAAAATTGCGAAATTTTAGAAATGTTTTACAAAAATAAAGTTTAAAAAAATGTTACTTAATCCAGCTTAAGAACAACAAGGCGCCAGGCGAGGACGGAATCACAGCAGAGCTTCCGATAACGGGTGGTACACCGGTGCTTAAAGTCCTGCAGAAGCTCTTTAATTCCGTGTTGGTCGAGGGCAAAACGCTTGAGGCGTGGAACAGAAGCGTGGTGGTTCTGTTCTTTAAAAAGGGCGATAAAACCATCTTAAAGAATTATACCACATCCATACGCTGCGGCAGATTGTACAGAAGACCGAAGAGTACAATCTGCTATTATGCTTAGCGTTTGTGGACTATGAGAAAGCCTTCGATTCGATCGAGACATGGGCCGTGCTACAGTCTCTCCAGCGATGCCGCATAGACTGCAGGTATATCGAACCTTTGACGTACTTATACAAAAACGCCATCATGTCAGTCCAAGTACAGGAACAGAACACGAAAGCAATCTCATTACACAGAGGCGTGAGACAGGGAGATGTCATAATTATCTCTGAAACTGTTCACGACCGCTCTGGAAGATGCCTTCAACTTTTGGACGAAAGGATGCGGCATCAACGTCAACGGCGAGTATATCACTCACCTTCGATTTGCCGATGACATCGTGGTCGCTGGAGGACCTCAGCACCATGCTCGAAGGCCTCAATTGAGTTTCCCAACAGGTGGGTCAAAGAATGATCATGGTCAAGACGAAAATCATGTCGAATATCCATGTCGCACCCGCCCCGGTCTCAGTTGGGAGCTCGATCCTCGAAGTTGTTGACGAGTACGTATACCTTGGACACACCATCCAATTAGGTAGGTCCATCTTCGAGAAAGAGGTCAATCGACGAATCCGACTTGGCTGGGCAGCTTTCGGGAAATTACGGCATATCTTCTCGTCCAAAATTCCTCAGTGCTTGAAACGAAGAACCTTCGAGCAATGTGTGTTGCCAGTGATGACCTATGGATCGTAAACGTGGTCGCTCACTATGAGCCTCATAAGAAGGCTATGGGTCACTCAGCGAGCCATGGAAAGAGCTATGCTCGGGGAGATCGAATCAGAAATGAGGAGATCCGTAGCAGAACCAAAATAACTGACATAGCCACTGACATAGCCAAACACTGAAGTGACAGTGGGTAGATCACATAGTGCGCAGAACCGAAGGCCGATGGGGCAAAAGGGTTCTGGAATGGCGACCACGTACCGGCAAGCGCAGCGTAGGACACCCGCCTACAAGGTGGTCAGACGACCTAAGGAAAGTCGCAGGAAGCCGCTGGATGCATTCCGCTGCCAGCAGGTCGCACTGGAGACGTTTGGGGAGGCCTAGTTGACTTCTTGTGGCTGAGATGATGATGATGAAATAATTTTTCAGTCAAAAACTTTATCACATTTTGATTTCACTGACCTTAGAAACAGAGTAATCAATGTCAGGGAATCAAAAAATGTAGCAAAATTATCGATTGTCGCTAAATGACTGTATCTAGTACAATGACCTTTACACCCTAGGTAGTCATTAGAGTGGCGATAGTGCATAATTTTTTTTAGTCGTCTAATAAAATTACTTGATGGTAAAATTGAGGTCAAAGTAATCAACGATGTACCAAACCAAACCCAGTGGAATCAGATACTTACCTTTATATTTCTGGAATGCAGCA
Source organism: Endotricha flammealis (assembly GCA_905163395.2). NCBI lineage: Eukaryota > Metazoa > Arthropoda > Insecta > Lepidoptera > Pyralidae > Endotricha > Endotricha flammealis. The sequence goes on along the minus strand of LR990860.1, from coordinate 6,767,452 downwards.
AGCAGCCGCGCATCTCTTCCCTCGACACTCAAAACATGACTGACGGTTAACGCTCGGGGGGTACACATTGCTTCCAAATTGTGTCACTAAGGACGTACGTACATTTTAGTGATGTACCAGTGGAATCACTGCTAAGGCCCGGACAACATTTAAAAAATTCATATAATTAAATGTACTATAAATACGTGGTTCATCTATTTTATTTATTAATTCTTATCAATTTGGGATCTAATATAAAATATTGAAATATCTATGAACTGAATGGAAAAAATGATATGGATGATATTGTGTACAAATTTGGAGTACGGACACGCCAGTGGAATCAATTTTTAACACTTCAGATATTTTTTTTACTCACTTTGTTTTATATTTTTCTTAATTATCGTAGTGACTCAGTTAGATTACAGTTTAAATTTTAATTAAAAAAATACTTCATACGCTTATTTCAATTATACGTACACTTTTTACTTCCGGACAACGAAAATCCAGGTTTTCAAGAAACACCCATAACAAAGATTTCCGCATTAAGTGGACATTTAATAGTTTTGCGTGTTCCTTGCATCACAGCGAGAGTGTTGCTACATTAATAAAAGTAAGATACAGTGCAGATGGGTGCACACGACCGTGGCGTGGCGCAAGTGGCTGCAAGGCTAGAATGCAGGCATTTAAACGAGCAAAAAACTTACCACTAGTAGAATGTAATTTTTAACAAAATATTTATGTATTTAATGAATTAGTTCTACGAAACTTGTTTATTTTATAAGAGTCGTACAGTCAACAATCTAAAGTCCTCTATCATAAATCTATACATAATGAGTATGCATTATGATTGTTACTCAATTAGCGAATAGTGTTGCGAGCAACACGTTATGAATGGAATGATTATCACATTAAATGTGTCTAGTGGCCGCATGTAGTTTTATCCGGCCGTTTCAAGAGTTATTTCTGAGAAGAGAACTATCCCGTGTTCATGATCGGGTCTCATGTCATACTAAATATCATCTAAATCTGTTCAGCGTTCATAAAGTAACTGAAATACACTGGGCGTCAAAAATAAGTAGTACAGTTTTAAAATTGCAATTACTCTTAAACTATAGAAGTTAGAGTTTTGAAATAAAAATCAATCTTTAAAAGACGATATTATATGCATGAAGTTTTTATTAAATTTTTTTTTTTTTTTTTTTTTTTTTTTTTTTTTTTTTTTTTTTTTTTTTTTTTTTTTTTTTTTTTTTATACCACACAGGTGGCAAACAAGCATACGGTCGGCCTGATGGTAAGCCGTCACCGTAGCCTATAGACGTAAGCAATACCGGGGGTATCACTCACGCGTTGCCAACCCTCCCAACCCCCCCAAATGGAGCTCTGGAGACCTTACTCACCGTAGGAACACAACATGGCCGAGACCAATGTTATTTGGCTACGATCTTCTGTAAGGTGGAGGTCCTTCCCCAGACGGGCTGCTCCGATTTGAGCGGATTATCCGCTGTGCCCTACCTCTCTTAAAATGAAATGAAATTGTCTTTTAACTTCTTTTTTTTCAAATGTAGTTTAGGAGATATTGCAATTTTAAAACTGTACTACTTATTTTTGATGCCCAGTGTAGTTACTTTCGTTATTAGCAGTCTGTAAATCACAGACTTTGATATTAGTATGGATTGAATTTGTCAAAATCAAAAATGTGAAAGTAGATGCCACAATTCCTTCTTTACTTTATTATACATTCAAGAAGATATAATTAGTGGTGTGAGACAGCGGCGTCGTTTAATGTTTGCGCAATTAATTGGATTAATGAGATAACTGTTTCCTTGATACTTTTACTCTTCGGACATTAAAATTTCTACGAGTCGGGTTTCACAATATCCTCACAACTTAAGATAAATTGTCAATTTATGTCTATTAATCTGCAAAGTTATCTGGTACTTGGACACTATGATCATAACATTATAATGGCATCAAAGAATGCATTTTTGAGATATTATTGTTGAGGATCTTACACTTTCACCACATTGACCTGACAACCTTCATGTCTACTATCGTTCAAGTGACTTAGCTTAAATTGATATTCAAATGCCGTGACTTTATTGTATAACCAAATATTTATGTTGAAATTAAACTGTCCTGTTGCATCTTGTTGCTGAAGTACAAAGTATAACTGTGACATTATTTTGCTGGCTTGAATAAAGAACCTTGTACACTAAATACAAATGGATATTTTCCAAGAATGACTAATAAGTGTATCATAATGAAAATGATAATTTTCATGGCCTATTGGTAAGGTTGTGTTTGTGAGTTAAGACAGGCCATGAAGCAAACATGGTTCCACTTTCTATCAAAAATCATACACCACCGCGACGTTTTTCATACAAAAAAAAATAGCTTTTAATTTAGCTAGTTAAATTAATTTTTTAATGTAATTGTGGACTGATTTATTATGTTTTGGTGTTCGAATCTCGATATTCGATACGAGTATAATTTTGCATAATTTCGTCTTGACTTCCGCGTCTCGACTCAATAGCTGACGCAATATTTTAGATGCAGTTTCTGACGCAGCGTAAACTGGTTTATACTGTTTATAATGGAAATTGCTAAGAAACTAGTTCGATTTAATCGTTTTTAGTCTATAGATGAAAATATAGGCTCAACAAAACACGCTAATCTGGATAAATAATCAACTCATCATAACAATTCATAATCATCCCACTGCAGGGATACGGGTCTCCGTTCAGTCGAAGGGGAATAGACCGCACTTTGCCACGTTGCTCCAATACGGATTGGCAGAGGCTAATATCAATTGTTTACTCTAATTTAAAATAACATCTTTTTATAAGTAAGCATTACCTGTGTCACCTTACAATGTAATGTACCAAAAATGCGTATTTGAAGTAGCTTCTTATGAGGTAGAATCTTTGATAAGGTGGAGTTGAATTTTCAAAGCGAAAGTTAACTAATTTATTTCGATATCAATGGAAGAGCATTGCTTGTGACTTATGTCCTTTAGTTTTATAATATATATAGTCTGCATCCTGCAGGTTAAAGAGTTAACTTTTTGTATTCTTAAAAGTCAAATGCGATGAAGTCAAAGACTACTCAATGTGGATTACTCAATGCACATATCCTTATTAATAAACGTAGATTAGCGAAGGTTTAACTTAGTCCTATTTTGTCATTGTCATTTCAGATATGATTAGAATGAAATGATATGAAAGTGACAAAACAATAAACTAATCCATCCCTGACCTACGTTTGGCTGGTAATGTATTAAAAACCGGAAGAAAACTACCAATTAAATATAGTATGATGCATTCGGCATTAGGATTGATCGTTATTCGCTGGGTGCAAAGCGGGGAGTAGGGACAGACGAATCGATCGCAGCGCCCGCCGTGGCTAAAAAAGGAACTCGCGGCGGATGTCATCCTTGCGTATACATAGTGGAGTGTTGTTGTTTATTGTATTTCGTTAAAAATAAAGAAATATGGGTCACGATACCTGCTGTGTTGATAACTGTAAAAACACTGGCGTAAACAGTGCTTGTAAATTCTACAAATTTCCACAAGCACGTTGGAAACAAGAAAAACGAATGAAATGGATAACAGCCGTCAAGAAGAAAAAGTAAGTTAACCTATAAAATAACACTTTTATTGTTTAATTATCCATGTAGTATGAGAATGTTAAGTGACTATAATTTATTTGTTGGTTTATTTCAGTGCTGATGGATCGCCGTGGTACCCAAAGCCCCATGACAAAATTTGCAGTGCACACTTCATTGGAGGCAAAAAAGCTGAAGAACAGGGCAGTCCTAGTTACGTCCCAAGAATATTTCAGACTACATCCACCTCCGCGAGGGTTAAGGCAAATTTAGCCATGTCAAGGTATAACCGATACATGGAACGCAGAAACAAAAAAGAAAAAGAATTGTTGAGCAGAGCAGAAGAACCTAATATTACGTAGTACTATTATCTATTCTGTGCTAATATTCCTTACGAATCAAGAATTGAAATCATGGAAAATACTGCAAAAAAAATTGATAAAGGATGCCAAATAGAAATATTTTCGAGTGTTGAAAATGAAGGAAAAACATTTATATGTAATCGGTATATATACAGATACAGTGGCAAAGAAATATGTGATTCTGAAGTACAGACTGATATACCAAGTGACCCCAAGATTATTAAATATGACAAGAAGACGAAAGACCAAGGGTGTAACACTATTCAAAAGACTTTCGCTCATCAAGGAATTATGACAGAAAATAAATATTTGAATGGGTTTCGTTCAATTACTAAGGAAGAAGATTAATTTGGCCATGTTTAACAAACAATCAGCAATAGGTCCGTGTGTACTACATAGAATTGGTTGAATTGTGCCAGTTTACACGGCAAATAAAAAAGGCCAACGTTACTATAGACGCTATACATTTACATCTTTTTAGTTTTACAATAAACGATTTTAAATACGACGTTTCATTGAAAATATTTCTTTGTTTATTTTACTATTCGTAATGACAACTCGCCATTTGACACTTCAGAGTCCGCCTAAAGTTCATCCGCTAGTTGGCGCTGCCGTCGCGCACCCAGCGAATAGTTTTATTGCTGATTGCGCATACGCAATTAAGATGCAAATAATGTCCAGATTTATAATATCTTAATTTTTTGATCCAAGTGGAGAGACATTTACCGGACACATTTTGACATGACAATTTTAATAATTGAAATAACAAATGAAAATTTAATGTGGATATTGAATAAGGCAATATATTTTTTTATGTCGCAGAAACAATAATTTAAATATCAACAGCGGTGGTCCGGGATCACTTAATGTTGCCCACACGATTTCCAATAACTCATTTTAGTCACGCTACTCTCATTTCATGGTTCATAAAAATCTATATCAAGCTACTTTTAAAATATTCAAACTAATTCCTTATACCGTTAAATATAGCAATCAAATAACTACATGCGCCCTAGCGTGTATGTTATCTAGCTACCTATAAAAAATAAACAATAAAAAAGATTTTAACAGTAACTATCTATAAGAATTCCATAATTTTAAGTAATATTTGAAAAATAAATATTTTACACGCTCTTTGAAAATTTAATAAAATGAAAAGATTAAATTAATATAATAAAACGTTTATTATTATGGCAATTAGGGTTTCATCGTTTGCGAATGAATTCTGTTTGTCTATCTGTCAGATAAATACTGTACAAAAACTTTTTTTTATTTTATGAAACTTTGTATGTAGTGCGCCGGAACGGAGGGCACATTATGCCGCTGGTTTTAGATGACAGCCTTAAAGCCAACTTTAAGCCAACTGGTTTCTAATCCACAGGTGGTTTGAAGACACTGACCTCCGCACATCTGAAGTTGAACAGCGTGGCAGAGTATAAAGCCTCTTCGATTTTGGGGGATAATAAAATTTTATCCAAGTACGAGTAATTAGCTTATTTCAGCTAAATCAAACTACATATTAAAAAACCCATAGATTGGGAGGATTTTACAAAATATATAACCTTTTCAGTTCCGCCTGTATCAGGTGGTCAGACGACCTAAGGAAAGTCGTAGGAAGCCGCTGGATGTAGGCCGCTGCTAACCGGTCATACTGGAAGCGTTTGAGGGAAACCCAGCAGTGGTCTTCTTGTGGCTGAAATGATGATGAATATAACCTTTCTAGACATTTTTTATACGTTAGTGCGCTTTGCTCGTGATCCTAACGAGCATGAAAGAATGACTTTACTTTTAGATAATAATATTTCTTCCATCTTTTTTCAACCTGAAAATTAATGAGCCTTGTTATGTACTATTAGTCACCGAATGTACAATTAATTTTAATTCGCATATATTGAAGAGGGTCACCTGAATAAGACATTATGACGTAATCGAATGGCAGATATCTACATAAATTAAGAATGATGATAATTTGATGTGGGCAACAGGTTTCGTTAATTTTTTCTCCGATTTCCATTCGTATTACTTGGTATTAGTTACTGGCGGTTTCAACCGAACTGATTGATTGAAAGTTCAAGAAAGTTATGTTTTCTCATTGCTAAACAAGGCCAATACTTAAGTTGTCTTTATGACTGATTGAATTCACAGATATCTATGTACAGTCACCTCCATAAATATGTAGTCACTTTATGACTTTGTCACTTTCGTATATAATTTCAATTACCTAAGACATTTGAGTGAACATGTCAACAATGCTATAGTGACAAGGTACTAAAGTGACTGCATATTTATGGAGGTGACTGTACATAATATAAACCAAAGTCGTTTTTCGTGTTTGTCTTTTTATTCGCTCAATCTCTTAAATCACGCAATAGTTTTTGTTTGATGCGTTTGTCGCCATCAAACTACTTTGCAAAATAACTTAATGTGTATGCCAAGATTTTTTAGAATTCCTGGGAACGGAAACAACTGGTGGTAGAGTAGGACAAATAAAAAAAATTATTAAAGAAACCCGCGCAACTTCGTTTGCGTGTATTTATTTAAGCACAGAAGCGCCATCTATATCGGACTTTTGACCAAATCCTACGGGAATCGCGTACTTTTCGGGATAAAAAGTACCCTATGTGCTAATCGAAGCTATCAGCTGCCTACATACTAAATATGATAAATCTTGGCCCAGCCATTTGAGCGTGAAGAAATAACAAGCATACACATAACTTTCGCCTTTATAATATTAGTAGGATAGTAGGATTTTATGCAAAAAATAGGTTGGACGGATTTTGTGGTGAAACAGGATTTTATGAAAATAAAATTAGGATACGTGTATATGTTATACTTGCTTTCAGATTTATTGTGAGTCTTTATAGACCCAAACCAGTGTAATATTCATAAACTATTTGAAGTGCAACGATCACTTTCGTAAACAAATTTGACATTGAACCAGTCGGCACACGACACAAATTCGGTTGTAACATAGTAATTAGCGTTGCAAGAGTGTGTTAATTTGATCGGAATGCATGTGCATTCAATAATATGCAAGACAACCTAAGTACCTTGTCCACAAAGTGACATGCACGAATTTGTGTGATGTTTGTGGACGCAGTGATTTAAACTAGTTTAGAGAAACAAATAAAAAGTAAACGAATTTAGCCACTGCACTGTCAGTAAAACATCCGTTGAATTATGATCTTATCGAACAAACCTGTTCATTGCTTCGCAGTTTCTTTTCCATAAATTGTGGATGCAGTGCAAGTTAGCGTACAGTTGCTAACTATTACGTTTTTAGAAAATCACTTACGCTTACTTAAGACACTTTATCATTTTAATTATGGATTCTATGATGTGATACATACTAATGGACTGGTCTGAATAATCGGATTTGTATACTTATTTATACAATTCAGGTATTAATTACTAACTCCGTGTACAATATTTCAATTTTTGACAAGTTTGTAAGTGAAAGAGATATCAATAATTTCGCGTTTAGGTATAATTTTAGTGGGATAATGAAAACTACGCAAAATCGAAAGGAACTCTTAAAATATTAGTTTTAGTTGGAGGAATACATTACTGTCCAAAAATTTTATCTTATATCTCGTCTACATCCATAAAAAAATCCTCTTTGCAAAATTTCCGCTCTCTTGTTACAAGGGTCCAATTATATGTTATGTCTAAATAGCATATTATATGTATAAATAAAGATTTTTGTAATTATCAGCGTCCTTTCTGTATAACATCATCATCTGTCTGCGTGTATATTAATAGACTAAAATTCCTTTAGCCAAAGCAATTTCATGGCCGTTGACTTAAAAATTATAATAAAAAACTACCAATGTTTAAAGTTTCAACAGCGCAGATTAAAATTATTAAAATTATGTAGGCATTATGATGGTCTTGATGAAAATAGTTGGCGCCACTTTGGCAAGAGGTCTTCTGGGTCGATTTGTCAACTTCATGGCACCTTTCTTACTTAGGTTAGGTCACAATGTCTTTCGAAATATAATATCTTTAACCGTGGATCCGAAATCATCAGCGCTGTGTCGGTTATCCTGAAAATCACCCCGGTAACAACGGAATTAATACATGTGAATGAATTCGCAAAAAAACTAGATGCACCCGCGACTCGTTACTGACAGATAAGACTCCTTTCCCTTTTCCAGAATAATTTTCAAGTAAAAACCAAGTTTCAAGTAAATCGAAACTAAAATAATCCCATCGTCTCCCTCACTTTTCACCCCCTTTGTAGGATGATTTCCGAGATTAAAATTATCCTATGTTCACGCAACTGTCCTCATACATCATCGCAATCGGTTCTGATGTTTTAACGCGAAGAGATAACAGACAGAGAGATAAATAGACAGAGTTACTTTCGCATTTATAATTTTAGTAAGGATTACACAATATTTGGAACAAGGGACCGTCGTCGTCGGTCGCGTCGCTTAATACGGAAATAATACAAATGCATCTGATAATACGGACAGGTCACTCAGTAAGGTAATGACAGTGTGTCGTGGTGACCCACTTATAGCGCCTGAGGGGATTGCAATTGCAACACATATCCGTACATTCCCCAAGCTGGACTGCATCAAAGCCTTAGCTCTATATAAAATGACATATGCCATATATATTAATTAATGACGCAAATTGTATTTAGTTCTCTAGGTAAACAAATGGTATATGCAACCCTATTATCATTAACTTAAAAACTAATAAAGCTAATCACATAAGTCTTCATAAAAATAATCTCAGTTTCTAAAAATAAAATCCTTCACTGACTGATCAGCCCAAAAAAACTCTTTTTTTATGTATAAAGAGTTTTGGACGGATGGAGGGCGTTTCAATATCGTTAACTATGAATTTCTGTGTAAATGCGTACTATGAAGTGTTTTGTGCATGTACAGTCAGCTGCAACTGTTGTGGTAGTTCTACTTAAACTTAAGTACTGTATTGGTACACCGATATATTATGATTAACCTTTTTATACCCTTTTGTATTGTTTGTAAACAAGTTATTCTCATTTCAATGAAAATAATAACACCATGAATAAATTTGGAAACATAAGCGTTAAATGAAAGACATTTCATCACATTCAACAATAGAATGTACAAGATAAATTAAGAAATAGTAGTACATATACTGTTGGGCTACTTGCACCTATCAATTATGTACCATTAGTATAGAGTCGACAAAGAGGTTTGTGAAAAATATTTAAAGGAGAGAACCGTGAGAAAACGTCAGTCAATTATCTCATAGTGCAATCAATTTAAATATGAAACCGTTTGAGCGTATGCCCATGTATGTTAATGGTGTTCTCACAATACTGTTAAATAGGCTAGTTGCCGTAAAAAATGTAATTAGTCCGTCTTTTAGATTATTCAAAAATAAGGGCAACTCATTTTTTCATTTGTAAATTATACCAAAAATGACAAAGATATAGCCCATTAAAATTACGTGTGACGTCCTTTCCCGACGTGTGCCTTTGATATCTCAAAGGCCCCCACAAAATTTTTATGTCTTGTATCTTTGTTATTTTTTGTTTAATCGAAAAAAGAAAAAATACGTGTCCAATATTTTTCTATAATCTAAAATACGGACTAAGTATAATGTAATTATTTTGACCCTGGAAAGAACCCTATCATGTTTACAAACATTTTGTAAATATACAGAATGTAAGATAATAAAATGTAGTTTAATTAAAGATTTTTAAATAAAAAAAAGGTACTCCCATGGTACTCCACAAATTGAAATAAAGAAAACATAATTATGGTAATTTTTTGTTCGTAAACATTTATCCTGGCCCCAAAAAAATAAATGCGAATTCATTGAGTACATTTTCTTTCATTTTCGTGTAGACATTTTAAAACGTAAACCCAAACTGTGAGCCGATAATAATATCATTTTCGAATGATATAATTTTGTAAACATTCTCTATAAATTTTGGAGCTTTCAAAACCTACAAACATATTTAACACATTTTGTTAGTACCTAATATAATTTTGTTAGTATAATTTTTTGATACTAATACATATTAGTATCAAAAAATTATTGAAAACATTTATAACAACAATGTGATGTGAGAGCACCATATCTATGTTATGATATTCACACATAAATAAAAGTAGAAATATTTTCGGTTACTGTAATTAAAAGTGCCCTTGGCCCGGTTATAATCACAATGCACGTTGTCTGACAATGTGGAATTTCTATTATTGATTGCAATAATTACTTACCATAACGGATGTTTTGCGTAATTCATTTATAGGTTTTAATATTCTAAATACGATCTTTCACTCGCACATATCCGTTTTTGTGCAGCTGCATGCAACGCACACGTGCTAATGTCTTGTATACAATTTATTATTGTTAAAACTTGTTCCGTGTGTAGCAGTTAACAAATAAATATTCTATGTATTTATCTACATGGTATTATATGGTCAAATTGCCGATCAATTATCACTCATTATCAAAATTAATCGTTTGATAGAGAATGCTCTCAGGCTTTTTATATAATATATAAAGTCCTCCCTGACGACGTATCCGTCTATGGCGAACCTTAACAAATTCGATTATGCGAGAGAAGGGGACTATTTAATCAAGTCAACGAAGATGGAATTTCAAATTCTCAGAAATAAAATATAATTAAAAAAAAAACATTCAAAATAGAAGCTCAATTCAGAAGATAAATGTTTCATTGAGTTTTATATGGATTTTTTCTTGCAAAAAATGTTGAATGTTTATCAAAATAAAATATCTGCTTTCGTTACTTTGTGAATTTCGTACAAATATTTAGAAATAGGTATACATTTCCATTGCAATAGTATGCAGGCAGCGTCTGGTATTCAGATCATTGCGTTGTTTTGTATGCAAACTCACGGTTTGAGAAAATCGAAATTGGCTTACCTGTATTTTCAATCCATTTAAAACCTAATGATTTAGTTGTCGAAATCCGTATAATTTGGTGAATAATGTATTCTGTATCACATATAACATTTTGGTGCAGTTGCAATTTTTTTTTAAATTTCTCATTAAGTTGCCTTTTACGGTTTTTCTGATGCGCTTTAAATTGTAATGTAAGGGATATCGATAGCTCTATTTAATTAATTTATAAAAAAAATTTCCTATTCAGTTCTCAATAAATACGATAGCCTTGTCAACATAGACAGAAATAACCTCGAATATTTATTTTGGTTGAGACTATTGACGATATTGACTATCAAATACTTCTGCAAACTCTCAATAGCTAATATCTAAATAATTTGCAATGAATGATATGACAAGTAGTTTTTAACTCGAGAATATTACTGATATACTGTTAGCATCATGATAATTTCTCTACATTACCTCTTGAACTCGAGAGCGGCCAATCTCACCTATCGGTAAACATGACTGGGTTTATGTAATGGCGTTTGGTGACCACTGCGGTGCGGTGTGGTCAGCGTGGTCGCGTTTCGCTTTCACTATAATCTTGCTTTCTCGACTTTGGGTGCATCCACGTGACTTTTATGACATCATAAATGGTCGTAAATAGCAACTAGGTGCCGCGTATTTGCTTTTCACGTAACTTGAAGTAGAATGACTGTCATATAATATGATACAAATGGAAAATGACCAACATAGTAACTCATTCAAATCCTGCTTTTGGCATCCAGATACTGTTAGATTCTTGTGTTGTGTTCTGATTTATATACCGTGTAACTATTCTTGGCTCAAGATTTCCAGTGAAATTCAATGATGATACTCGTATTTTAAATAATTTGTTATCGTGTTAACATAATGTTGTGTGCTTTATCGAAATAAAGTGAAATAATTATCATCTCTCATAAGATAATTTATTTGTAGGATATGATAGATCCAAAAAGTATGTCTCAAACTTGACGACATCTTTACGAGTCAAGTATCAAGTAGTTTACGTTGTAGAGCAGCAGTAACTGATATAAAATAATTTTTCATGCATAATAAGCAGTGGAAAACAAACATCCAGTTGGTTTCAATCTAAGTAGACAGTTGCTTTAGCATTTAGACATTTTCATCTAGAAGCCGGTGTCGACCCTGCAAAAGGTTAAAAATAATGATTGCGCCGAAAGGACAAAGCCGGTCTTGACTTGATAGTAGTTTGGCAGCAACGTTGGCATAGATACAGCTTGAGATTTTATATTTTTAATCCTCAGACAGGAATATTATGTGACATCAACGGTAAGTTAAGATATAATAAAATTGCACACGCACTCTTAATTTGACGGTAATGTGAAAATCAGCGTTTGGTTTCTGAGCAATCTTTATCGCTGAGTTATTGCCTTTTTGTGTCACTGCGGTACAACAATGCTCTTAATTAGTTGTTAATGTAACTGTGCGTCAGTTATGCAAATAAAATTATACTATACTAATTGTACATATTATATGCAGATAGAGGAAACTGGACAATTAAATGTACTGTCTACCATCATCTCAACATCTCTTATGTTGTTTGTAAACCAATTCCCATATAGGGAATCTTTACACTTTTGTAGAGACGCCTCTCTCAGAACCAGTTTAAAAACAATTTTTTTTTCTAAAAGAAATTAACAGTAGTGTTTATGTATATTTTATTTAGCGTATATCTACGGAAATCAAAATATATACCTATTATCCCGGTTTTGAAATGAACAAGTTTTTGAAAATCCTATTATAGCTACCTACTTAACTACTTGTAGGTAATGTAAGCAGAAATAAAACGGATATAAACTGAGGAATTGGTCGCTGATCGTGTGTCGACAGTTTTTGATAAACAACAAGTTTCATAGAATTCGTCGCTGTTCGTGGGACCAATTCAAATTGAGGAAATTGAGTGCCACCGGTGCCACTGTGTCATTAGGTACCTATTTCTCGGTCGACCTACTATATAAATACGAATAAATGTAATCTTTTTAGTTATATAAAATTATTAATGTACGTATTATGTAATGTAGCATTTTTTTAACATACCAATGCAAGCGGACGTCCGTAGCATTAATTCGCGAAGTTTCGGTGTTCTCGTTACATAGAAAATTAGAACTTTTTATATTCCAACACATTATATATAAAAACGTGTTAATAAACAGACAGACGTGAAAAGCGTTAGTAGCTCTTCTTTAGTATAAATACCAGCATATAATGTTACCTTCAACTGTCAAACTTAGCTCTACTGTAGAGCTTCAGGACTTCAGGCTCTACACTATTGACGACCTCCGTGGCGAAATGGTTACCACGCCGGACCGCGCCACCCAGTAGATCCCTGGTTCGAATCCCGGTCAGGTAATGATGAAAAACGAACTTTTTCTGATTGGCCTCTATATGTATTTGTTATAAAATATAGTATAGTTGAGTTAGTATCCCTTATCACAAGTTTCGAACTTACTTTGGGGCTAGCTCAATCTGTGTGATTTGTCCTTATATATTTATTTATTTATTTATTATTACTACACTAAGTTAGAGCGATTGATTTTTAATTGGCCGATAGTTTAGTCGCAGTCATTTTCCATAGTTTGATCGGGAGATTTTTTATCGTCAAATGGGCGCACTGGTAAACTATCGGCCGATTAAAAATCACAAGTGGGCGGTGGCTCTTAACGGAGAAGAAGTTAGAATACTAAGGAAAAGTTAAACGAATTCTTTTGTCTTCTCCAAACTCTTGTATTCGACTAACCTCAGTCAAATTCGCGAGAGTAGATCCGTAGTTGAACATAGCATGCATGACAAATTAAGGAAACCTGGGATAGCTTGTTGTCTGTACTGTTCCATTACTTGATAATAATCTATTGGGTCTTTGGATACTACTACATTGGTAGTATTGCTATCTATGTCCTTACGCACAGTTGTAATAAATTGATGCTGGCCTTCGTATTAACAAAAGGCTTTTGTTTGCGAATATGCCATTAAGAATTAAGTTTTTTTTGTCTTTAATCATAAACTAACTTTTCTCGTGGTTCCGCTTGCGTGGAATCCCGATTTGGTAACGTCTTCAAATATCACATTTGCAAATAGAGAAGAGATAAATATATTTAAATATTGCCTAATTTGACTCCAAATTAAGTAGTAATTTATTTTGTCGTGATGAAAAAACAGATTGATAAAGGCTTGTGGAAAATAATTTATAGGTTATTTTATATACAAAATACTAATAATAATAATATATTTTATATATAAAATATCTATTTTAAATACTTGGATAAAAATTTAATCTACGTTGAGAATTAGTACCTAGTTTATAGTTAAGTCCTAGAAAAACAAATTGTGTAAAATATGTTATAATATTAATACATAATAAATAATCTTCTATAATATAAAAATGTATCGCTGAATGTGAAATCATCCGGAAACCATCTGAAAACCATCCGAAAACCATCCCAAAACCATCCGAAACCTATCCAAAAACCATCTGAAAACTATCTGAAAACCATTAGAAAACCATCTGAAAACCATCCCGAAACCATATAAAAACCATCCCTAAATCATCCCAAAACCATCTAAAAACCATTACGAAACAGCGAAAAAAAAATAGTTGGTCCAACAGGAATACTTATTTTGGATATCACAACTAAGCACAACTTAGTTGTGCGAACAGGATTTTTTTTGCGAATTGTTCCTGTTGGACCAACTAGTTGTGCGTAATAGTTGGTGCGCAATTCTCGAGAACAGCTGAACTGATTTCGTTAATTCTTTTTTAGGATATTCCTTGAAGTACGAGGATGGTTCTTACGGAGAAAAATTCCCACGGGCCATGGGAAAGCGGGATACGCACAAACGAAGTTATGCGGGTTTCGCTAGTTATACCTACATATAAATTTATTCAAATTGTAGTTGGTATTACACTTTCAAAAGTCGACTGTTACTTAACATTTCCTCAGGAAATTGAACTTTCATACATCGTTCGAATAACATACAAATAGGATGTGTCTACATCAAAGCTATAATTATCTTGTACAGAAAATAATAAAAAAATGTCTGTTCGTTTGTATGATAATGATTTATATTCGGTATGAAGAGCCAAGCGACCGACACCGCCGAAATTTCTTAAGATTCTTTACGCTGGTGAAAGTTTTTTTTTAAGTTTAATAGTTTCCGAGTAATTTAACAACAAACATTTGTTGGTTTTCGAATAGAATATTTTTTGTGGTTTTTCCCGAAAATATCCGTCTGTTTATGTATTTTTGTCGAATGCATTATTGCTGCGTGCAATTTGGGATTTCCATACGAAGGAAATTAACAGTTCAGTGCATTTTTTTTAATTAAACTATTTTAACTTAAACCTATACAAAAGGCATGTCTCTTCATTTCTTTTAGTAATTTTAAAAACGGTTGGCTAGATGACAGAACTTTCACTGGCAGATAGCTAATATCTAAGGCATTGCTTAGGGCAATTTAATTTTCGATATTCCTATGGGAACTAGAACGAAACGACATGAATACTCTGCTTTCAATGATACAAATTGTGTATCACATAAATACGTTGCTTTTTTTTCTTTACACTGGCTAAAGTGCAAAGAATAAGAATGTAGAAACCATAACTAAAAAAATAAAACAACAAATTATCATGTGTCTTTTTTGGCGATAACTATAATCCGGAGGCGTGACAGTCAGTTGGAAATTTGTAGTTATATATCCGGTTTCGATGAGATTGGTTTACCTTGGCCGTGTGCGCCGGAAACTATACTTGTACTATTATAATAATATGATATAATTTATACGTCACCTATCATAGAGCGAGTTATACGTCAATCAGATAACGAGATTAATACAATAAATTTAATTATTCTGTAGTACTTTCTCTTATAAAAGTAGAGGCTAGCTCGACCGGGTAAGTACTACCCTCTGCCAGAATATCGGTGTAAAGTAGCAGTACATTTCATCGAGTGAGTGAGAAACCCAGAAGAATAACAACTTTCCCTTTTCGTTTTTTTTGTATGGTATTATCAGTTTCGGGTGTACTTCCCTTTTCGTTTTCTTTATTCCGTTTCATAAACAACTTACTGTTAAAGTGGTAGCTAGTTATAGAGATCAGTGCCTTTGAATTGAACTACAAACTCTCCAGATGTATTACATTCATACAAGTAGATACACTTAAATTCGTAACCACCGCATATTTATAAAGTGATATTTATAGCCTTTTAGTTCCTTGTTATTGGCGGTCAAAAGAACATTCACTTTTTGTAGTAAAATTACTGGTAAAACTGCCTGTCGTGTTTAATAATAAATTGATATTAATCACATAAAACGAGTAATCATCATTTATTTGATAGAGCAATAATGAAAAATACAAATTGTTTGCATATACGTAGAGAAAAGTATTAAAAAAAAGTAATTACGTAAAGTTATTGTTATAAATAGAGGATGTACGAAATAATATAGAGGGGACATAGCAGGGGCAAGTCCTGCCTGAATGCACGAAAATGCACATTCCTATTTACAAGATTTCTTTGAGGTTATGGGTTTATTTTGGTGGCAACAATTATTTACCATCAGGTAACTCGCCACCTCTACTCTATATAATGTAGTTATAAGTACAGATCTATTATGTTGGATGTGTCAGGCAGGGCGTAATAGCAAAGACGTGAGCATTGTGCACGGTACGTCAAGCGTGCGCCTGCGTTCCGTGACCGAACCTCCGGATATCTCCTAGAACACGTTTTTATTATGTAACATGACCTATTTTATAATACTTTATGGTCAACGAAGGACAAAAATTGTGATTTTTGTAATTCATTTTATTATATAGTATGCGACAGTATGCATTTCAGAATTTCAGTTATAGGTAATACATACACGATCGAGTACGTAGCCCTACCACATGAGTAAATAAACTTTATTTACTCATGTGGCCCTACCTACGACACACCTCGGTTGACGGTTGAGTTAATTTTTGTACGTTCAAGTAAATTGGAATTAAATCAATGTCAAATATGTTTTATTCAAATAGGCCTAATACCAGCTAATGCTTCGAACCGTCACAATTTTTTCCTACCACCAGTTCAGACGGTGTGCTGCAATGTGGCTCGAGGCACCACAATGTACTTATGTATTTTGTATAATTCTTACTTGAAACAATTAGTACAATTTGCCATTTATAATTAATTGTAATGAAGGTAACGGTTTATTTTGCATTTTTTCAATTAAGAAGGCGACGTATGTAGAGTTCGTCTCTTTGGATTTTGCGCTGCTTCGATGTTTTCAAGCCAAAAATTTAATATAAAAGAAATATTTTTTAAAGGTCGTAATTATATGGGCGATTGATTTGTACTCAAATCATTATTAATTTCAAGTTAAGTAAATAAAATAATTCGTGAATATTATATTGAAATTTTATTCATAACACAAAGTATTTAATAGTTCTTTGATTCGTGATTGAAGTAAAAATATATTTCGGCATTTATTAATTAGCTCTTTTAAATATTAATTAAGTTCAATCATTCCCCTTGACATTCATTGAACGCTTTGTTTTTTGCAATCAAACCTATTAAATTAATTGGTTAAGGAGGTGGCATTATCCGGCTAATGAAATTTGCTTTTTAATTTCTTCTGTATATTTTATTGTGTCGTCCATACACAAAATATAGGTACTTATCTACATTTTTGCTATGTGGAACGTAAAGTGGAACCTAGTGTGCTCAGAGGGCCAATTCTGGTGACAAAACAGTTTCAATCAAGTTCCAATATATATATATTTCACATTTTGTATGAGCGAGACACGGTGTGAGATCGTAACTTAATTTTGACACAAGAGAATTGACTCGAATTTAGCATACATTCTCCCTTGCTAAAGCTAGGTACCTTGCCTAGATAGGCAGCTCTATATTCTACGAGGTAACATTAATTAGCATAATGGAATAATTAGAGTATTAACATTGAATTGAAATTCTCACATTTATAAGCAAAATGTATTATGAAGGGCATTGATCAACTATGTTTTGAGTAGAGCAACTTGCAAACTTCTCGTTATTCGTTGAATCGTCGTGACTTATTTACAGACAATAGAAACATATGCATGGCGGTATCTCAAAATAAATTAATGAATGATCACGATTCCCTTCACCTAAATATCGATGTGACAACGAATTGCATGGATATGCAATTGCGGACGTGATTGAAACTCACCTACCCGTTTTGCCTAAGTGAGTACGAAATATACTTATATAGAGTAACTGCTACTACTACCTACTTGGTTTGCTTCTTCAATTGGTGTTAGCTCTGGGTTAGTCGATGTCAGTGTTCTCATGCTACCTATCCAGTGACAACGGTCAGTACCGATAGCTCAAAATGTACTTCCCTAACATGAAGAAGCTCGAGATTAGTCGAAATTTTTAAATTATCCAAATAATGGCTTCGATTATTAACATTCGTGTTCATAAAGATACGCGCAACTATGCTCGGGTTCTTCATTATCAACGGAGTAGTTAATATAGGTAAGGGTTCTAGAAGTCTAGCACACCTAAAGAACGATGTGTCGAGGGCATCATTATTAGTATGCTCGACGGTTTAAACGATCATTGGCAGAGTGTGCATTTAAGTTAAGGTATGTTTATCTTCTTGTTCTTTCAGGTGTTATGTGATGCACATTCCATCAGAGTTAAAGACGACAATAAAAATAATAATGTCCCATTAGTAACTAGCTAACAACAAACACAAAACTAAATTAAATGCCTCTTACGACATTCTCTACTACAGTTAGATTTTTACCTACTGTTTTTTTTTGTTGCAAATACGATTTTAATTCCATAGATACAGCCAGTGTCGTTTGAGTCATTTGCCTGGTTTTTGATGTAAATTAATTTTACGACATAGGTACTAATCGCGTCCTTGCGCACGATACGATCGGAAAAGTGGCCAAGTAATCTGAGTAGGTGACAGAACGTTTCGTAGGTATGTGTCCGTTGTTTAAAATAATAACTGTTAGGCCTTGGCCGGTACATGTAATAAGCAAATGTTCTCAATTCCGCCATTCACAACACAAAAACTGCACTTACTATGCGTTTGCCCAGGCATATTGTCGAGTCATGTCCGATATAATTTTGTAAAAGTTTTATTGATCCCTCGATCCCACGATCTCGAGGTCACGTTGCTTTGATATTGGCATTGTCACTTGTCAGTAATTGATCACACTGATTGTTTGGTGACTAAACTTTATTCAATAGAATATCCTGTTGTGGAATTACCTATAAAACGAAGGGAGGGGGGAAAATAAATATAGATTTCAGATAACCTGATACAGGAAATATCAAGAGTGATTTATGGCTCATATGGCGTTTGATTTATGCTATTTGTCTTTATTTGTGTGCCACCCACGTTTACTTGGACAATCTGACTCATTCAACTTAATAACAAATCTCGAAAACGCCTTCTTTCCTGAAATTGCGCAGCTAAGATTTTTCAAATTTTTCAGGTTTGCCTGGAGCAATAAAATACTATTGGAAGAAAAATAATATTATATTATTGTATGTTTAAATTATAAGGCATGGAGCTGCCATTATTTCTGCATACATGACAAGATAAGCATATAAATATGAATAATGCCTGTTGACTCGTGCTTCAGCAGTTGTTGACTTTAATAGTCGTGTGTCGTGTCAATAAGTTACTTTGGCGTGGTAACCGCCTTCAAAGTTCAAATGCCATGTATGCCATGCCCTTTTGATAAATGTTTTAGGTACAATTGGTTGTGAATGGATTTTAATAGTATCATATAGTACCTATTTAATGGACGAATATTATATTAGTATTATTTTAACCACCGACACAAAATGACATGGTTTTGTAAGTTTGACGTACCTATCTGTGTGCGTCTGTCTGTTGTATCATAGCTTCCAATCGTATATTTTTATCTTGATGGAGATTTTTTGTTTGAATGATAGAGATTTGATCGAGATTGACCTACATCTTTTTTGACAGGCCCGGTGGTCGAGTGGCTAGCAAATTAGCAATGGTCACTTTATCTCGAGGGCCGTGGGTTCGAATCCTGCACAAGGCAAACATTTGTGTGCATGAACATGTCTGTTTGCCTTGGTCTGGGTGTTTTCTATGTATAATTAGTATTTATTTACAAAAAAAAGTATTTAAATGTATTTATCAGCAATCTAGAACCCATAGTACAAGCTTGTTGCTTAGTTTGGGACTAGATGGCGTTGTGTGATTTGTCAAAGAATATTATATATCTACATCAAGAAAATCTATTTAGCAATAGCAAGTCCTTTAACGCTAAATGGAAAACCATACAATATAATTTTCTAATATCTACTGAAATGTTCATTGCCATTTGGCTATATGAAGCCCCAGCAGATCTTTAGTTGAAATAGATTTAAATTTAATTATTTGTGTTACTTGGACTGCTTAGATCAGACTATCAACAACAATAAAAACAACTTTGGACGTGACCTCTGCGGGTCTTTTATATCGATGACTGACCTTAGACCAGTTAAACTGACTTTAAACAGTTGTAGGAAGTCGGCTAGCACTTCTGTTCTGTCTGTTTATAAAAAGTTATTTTTTGAAACCTTTTGTAGGTAAAAATTATACATTCTATTCTCTCTTTAGTCACTTTTTCTGGAGTAGGTACAGCATTTAAGAAATGGGCTAGCTCTACTAGGGAAGTGCCATCCATCCTCACAGAATATCCGCGTGTAGCAATATGCATTTCGTTCTGCGAGTGAGAAATTTATAAACACCAACTACCACTTTTCTTCCTATTCCCGCCTTTTAGCGTACCTGGTGTTTCTGATGTTCATAGGCGGCGCGCGGCGGTTATCACTTTTCATGAGGTGGCCTGCTTGTTTGCATGCCGTACAATTTTAAAGAGTTCACGTGAAAATCTAACAGTAGAGTTATTTCATAATAATTTGTATGAATTTCTAAACTGGTAGTATCGTAATGAGTGTCACATCTCATATTATTATGCGAGATGGATTATAGGTAAACATATACATTGATAGGTAACTTTCCCATTAAAACACACTGTCATCATTACACTCAGATTCATTTGTACACGCGAGATATATGCGGAAATGTGTTTGAATGGTTTTTTGACACCATAACGTACATATAATAGATTGATAATTTAGGTATTTATGCGATTAAGTGACTAACATTCACACGTATTGTCATTGGTACTTACATGTACGACCACGTGCACAAGTATTGTATGTCGTTGCATTCAAATATAGACCTAGCGTTGAATGTAGCTGTGTACATTTTATTGCATCTGATTGTACTTACCTTCTAGGATCGTTGCGGATAGGATGCGGATCTTGACTGCCAGTTACTTATCCAAGGTTTGCTCGTATTTGGTACTAACACGTTCCAGCCTTTCTAAAAGTCTTATGAAGTAAATATTTGCATAGGATTTCGCAAATTGAGATCTTAGCGATATAGTTTATTACATTGGATAGTATTAAGATTTATTGAAAACTACAGTATATCAGTAAATAGTACCTACCTACTTAATATATTCTGTTGTCAAGCTACTCTTGCATTATGCATTTAAAGCTAAAAGATTATAATTAAGTACCTAAGTAGTATAGCGACAAGAGAAAAGTTAGCAGCTCTACCTGAATTGTATCATTAATTTAAGTTTATTTATTTTAAATACATTTCATTTATTTTAATATCGAGATAGTCAACTTATCGCCTTTAAAATGTAAATCTGCCTTCTAAACAGAGTGAATATCTCTCCTCTCTTTATCCACTTCTTGTTAATTTCTGAATGTTACCATTTGGTAAGATACTACAGTATGTATTTTTTAAATGCATCTGAGTAATTAAAAAGTAAAGTAGGTTCCTAGGTTCTATTGTATCAGTTAATAATGACATACCTATAGGATAGTCTATGGCAGGGGTGTCCAACATAATTTTGCGGCGGGCCAGGTCAAGCATGTTTGTAACCATAGCGGGTCAAAGAAATACCCAATAGCAAAGTGAGCTTTGCCCTTTGGCCCGCCGCAAAATTATGCTAGGTAGGACTAAAAAATTTAACAAGCTAGCTCGCGGGCTGGATCTAGGGCCTACGTGGGCCGGATGGTGGCCCGGGGGCCGTATGTTGGACGGGCCTGGTCTATGGCATTTTAGTACTTACCTATTATAAGTTTTAGAGTGGACAGTCGCAGGATTGGCGTGATTGGATGACCTTTCGATATGAATCAGAGGTAACATTTAATGGAATCCATAGATTCATTGTTGTAATACCAAAGTCGTTAAGTAATTACCGATAATCGGCCGGCATACTATGGGCACTAGTTATAGCACGTTTAGATGTAATCTTTCACTTTGCATTAAACTAGGTTAGATATGTATAACATCCTTGGTTATAAACAACAATGCATGAAATATGTATGAAATAAATTGATACTCAGGCACTTATGTATAATAAAGTTTTTCATTTGCAGTTTTGTTTTATGTAGAGGTTGGAAACTTTAATATCTTAAAACAATATTGGTTTATAATTTCTTTCAATATGGTGTCACTGAAATGTTGATGGCTGGGCCAATTTTAAGGATTTTTTAATGTGCGTTCGAATGGGTTTCTGAACGGCTAGGTAGCTTCGGGATCTCCTCTTTCAGATCAGATATTCCTTTAACTGAGTGTATATGTATAACTAGTAAAATACTCGAAACTTCGTTTCCGTATACCTCACTTTCCCGTGGGAATTTTGGAAAATCCTTAGTACACCGCTAGACGTCGTCGTAAGGAACCTACATTCCATATGTGGAATCTCTAGACCCAGCGGTTTTTAGCTGTGCGTTGATATATAGTTAAATCAGTCAGGACTTTGAATTTGATATATACATGTAGGTATAGATGAAAACTTCTTGTAAACTTACTTGACTAAAATGACGTAAACAAGCGAAATCGCTACTATACTCAATGGTCGGTTGATTTCAAAAAGACGAGTATTATATCCGGATAATTTGTACACTGTTTCGGTTAAATGGGTATACATAACTGAAGTTACATTAAATTGTGTAACAATAGACAAAAAACTAGGAAACTTGTAGAATGTGTACTAAATATAAAAAATATAGGTACCTATTTTATATCTGCGGTTGAGTTACATTTTTCGCATTAGTTACGGGCGTGATGTTGCTTTCGATACGCGTTCATGTAGTTAATTCCTCTAACTCATGGCAATAGATATAGTTAAAATGTTAAATGTTTAATCACGAAGGAGCAGTTCCATTTTAGCCATATAAAGGCCACGATTCTAGGGTCCTCGTTTCACAGGGCTTCTGTGTTCAATGCTGTCATATGTTCGAGTTTCTGGTAAATTTTAATTCTGAAGCAGATATTGTTACTATTGACTTTTTCAGCTTTTCAAATGGGGTACATAATGTACATGCAGCATTATAATAAGACGGCTCGACGTATATACCTACCTATTCTATAGCAGGTGCTTGCTGAATTAATTTAAAATTATTTTTATCTTCTAACATTTATCCGTGCTGCCATATCTGAAGTGTCAGATGTAAATTTTTAATTAAGGAATTAGGCACAACAGACTACTCTGTATATGAAACTGTAAATGTATATGCGTTTACTCTCTTATTAGACAAATGTTTTGCGGAAATCAAGTGTTATCTATCAGTCAAATAGAATACTCGTTTATTAAATCAGCTAAAAGATATGAGCGCTTAACAATTTACACGGAAAACTAGTTTATATTAGCTGATTAAACGTAAAAGCAGTCGTAAAATTACACTTAGACACTATTTTGTTGAAATTTATATCAACGTACTGTACTGCTTTCTGAGCACCGGGAAAGGATAATTTATATTGCTATGTTAAATCAAATCATTGCTTAAGAGACCTAGCCGTTTATGGATAAAGTGATTAATGTTTCAATAATGATTGGGTGCAATTAGATGCTCGTTACACAACAAATGAAAGTGCGAGATGATGTGATGGAGCAAAATTTAGAGCACGCATCTCGACAGGTGTTCGAATGATAAAAGGGACACGCAATTCTGTTATGTGTAACGTCTATGGCCGTAATCTAATGTGGCAAAACAAACACTAGGTATCGATTTATAATAATAATATGATCGTAACTGCAGCATAAGTAAGATGAATATCAATTCCATCATTTTATCATTAATCACTAATTCAGGTTTTAGACTGTTTAGCAGGCAAGGTCGTATTATGTAAGTAAGAATATACTCATCAGCGTTCATAAATAGATAATCTTCAATGTTCAGTGTTATCATTATGATGATCCAGATTAGATCCAGGCAGTGTACTTAATTCCAGAGTACCTGATGTAATAAAAGTATCTAGGTACTTTGTATGCGATTACTGACGCACCTATTAAAGAAACTGGTAGCACTCTTCATTAGAAGCACTTCCTGCTCATTAGTGCTCATCCTAGAAGACACTAGAGCTTATACCTCCTTCCCCGTTTAAGCACAGGAACTACTGTCCCAAACAGCGTGCTCATTCACATACAGTGGACTATCTCAACCCCCCACCTCGCACAAAAAGATTCGGTCAATCATTCTTCTGTCGAACCATTGAACGGTGGAACAAGCTGCCCGACGATGTGTTCCCTGCACCGCACGTGTACGACATGGGGTCCTTCAAGCGAAGCGTGAAGAGGCACCTTTTAGTCCGGCATAGTAGAAGCGACGTGACACCATAAAGGATGTCTCGTCGCTTCTATTCCTGGACCCCAGTGACCTGCGGCCCATCTGGCAGGCGCTGGCGTCACATGCCGTGT
This sequence comes from Endotricha flammealis, assembly GCA_905163395.2. Classification (NCBI taxonomy): domain Eukaryota; kingdom Metazoa; phylum Arthropoda; class Insecta; order Lepidoptera; family Pyralidae; genus Endotricha; species Endotricha flammealis. The sequence goes on along the minus strand of LR990860.1, from coordinate 6,742,803 downwards.
CCCAATTTAAAAAAAAGACTCATTATATTAAATTTATCTCATTCCACAACGGAACTTGCCTTTATCGTAACAATGAAATTACTCACCCTATTGCTGGAATAAGGGTCTCCTTTCATTCTAAGAGATTTATAGCGTACTGAGCACCTTAGTGGCGTGCTCAGAAGGTTGATGGGGTTCAGTCCGTTCAGTATTTTAAAATCATCAATCGACTTATCATTTTCTATGATCAGAACCGAGACTGATCAGATTAGTGTTTTCTCTAAATACTTACAAGTTATTCTACAGAAGCAATGAAACTAAGAAATATAGTCTACTTACTTATAACATATCCAATAATTCAATTTTCTTATGTAGGATCTAGTTTATATACAAAAGAATTTATAAGAGCAGAATTTCATAATCTTAAGAGTCATTGATGGCCGAGCCCGAGGCCTTCATCTGATTTACTTAATAGTTGTCTCACGATCAGTTAAGTTAATGAACGCTGACGGCTCTATTTTTTTTTGACGAGCTAAAATTGTATTGTTTAAAACGTTTGAAAAATTACACAATGATAACTAATGAAGGTCAATAAATGCATTTAAAATTAATAACTTAATCCAAACGTATTTTAATAGATATTTACCATCTGTCTAAGAGTGAATTCTTTGCAAGTTCAAATATCTACCTATATTACAAATAATAGCGTACAGTTTATAAGTTGTTGTTGAGGTGGTTTCTGAAATGATTGCTCGTATCGTTACCGACAATATTTTGTTATAGGACCTTCTAAGCGCTCAATATTTTATAATAACAAGTAATAGAAATGATTACTATAATACAGGTTGTGTTCTTTAAGTTTGTGTATTTCTGTGTTCAAAGTAATTTTACTTTTTTGTTTGTCAATCCTAACATTTAATTTTGTTATGATTTCTTCACAATCGTACGTATATCACTTGAACAATGTCAAGTTAAATAGCAGACGCGACCTTCGTGTGTATTACGCATTGTCTCTTTATGCCTGGGAAACGTTTACCTTATCTAGAAGAATAAATCCACACATCCGTATAAATAGATTATAAATATTTAGTTTCATATAACTAACTCAATGTTATTTTGTTGCAGTTATACCAACGATAGTGACATCAATCACAATATCATCAAATGGAAACAGTCCAGAGATTAAAATGATCGGTGGGATGATGGTTGACGTTCAAAAAGGATTTACTCCCATGGCATCAACACAACATAAGACTGTTACAGAAGCACCCAATTATGAAAAAAGCAGGAAATTTATTAACAATTCAACAAAGTTGTCAATCAATGAACGTTACAGAAGATTAATACCTTATATGACGTTTTATTATGCTAATAATTTAGTAGCCCCTACCACCGAGGCGTATAATGAAAAGAACGTTGAGGTTGAAAAGGCAGAAATTATTGAAGCAAAAACGATTGGTCATCCAAATTCACGTCAACCTAAGAAAATTTATTACCCCTCTCATAGAAACATTCCCAGATATCAGGGCAATAGACTGACCCAGTATAATATTGCCTCTGCAAATCCTACAAAACTCTTGTATAAAGAAGTACCCGTTTATCATAATCATAATACTCCCAAAGTAACTCCAAACTATAACCCGTTACTCTTAGATCACAGTAATGTACAAACCCATGAATACGATTATGAAAAGCTACCACAAAAGCCATTTATTAAAGCTCCAAGTATCCCCTTCTCTACGTCTATTAGAAAACCATACGTAAACCTGTACAATAACAATGAAGAAACAGCCAATATTAGGTATTATTTGTCAGAAAAGGAAGAAGCTCCGAAATACAAATTAGTGCCTTATGAACAAACACCGCCAGTTCAAATAATATCCCAAAACGAAAATTATTATGAACCTGTAAAAAAACCTGTTCCTGTATTGGTACAAAAAGAGCAAATCTACATTAAACCTAGACCACTTAGGCCACAAGTTTTCTACGACAACGCTAACATTCAACAAATGACCCCACGCAAACAACCAGCAATCGTTTCGGAAAATTATTATGAAAAACGACTACGCCCCATATTAGTACGTCCTATTATAGAAAGTGGTTTTAAACCAATTCAAAGTTCACAAGTAACTGTCAATGAATCGCCAACTTTACCATTAGAGTATTATGAAAGTGAAAAACAACAGCCCAGTCTGCAAACGTATCACACAACTACAGAAACTCCTGTAGTCAATAATTTTAGACCAAATTATTACCAGTACGTCGTGGAACAACAAACTTATAAGCCTCAACTTGAACAAGCTACATATAAACCTCTCGTAGAACAACCAACTTATAAGGCTGCAGAACATACACCGGCGAATACTATTACCATAGGAGAGCTTATAAATTCTTTGCAAATAAACAAATCTATCCCAAATCCTATAACTAGGGAAAATGTAGGATCATCTATACGGACATTGCTACAAGTATTAAATGCATTGAAGGGTGTATCACAACACAACGAAGTGGAAACACCTGTCGTTAGCACTCCTGAACCATATGTAAATACTGAAGTCATTGTTGAAGCGACAGAGAAACCGGAGGTAGAAATCACTTCGACAAGTCCGCTACCTGTGGAAGAACCGGAACTACAAGAAGAACCTTATCTTGCTCCAGTTAAAACACCATCGCAGCACTTAGACGGTTTGTAATTACGTAGATAATTAAATGAATTTGGTTATAGGTATTATTATGCGTGTGTCCTAAGTTGTAATCATTTTATATTTTGTAGATTTCCCAACGAGCGGAGGCACTAGTCAACAGTTCCCCCTGCCTATAACGTCTGACGATGAAGGTGGTACTCCTGGACGACCTGGAATCGACTATCCCGTGCTTACAACAATACCTCAAACAAGTTTTAATTGCAAAACTCAGCGTTACAAGGGATTTTTTGCAGATCCGGATACAAGATGTCAGGTAAATTCCTAATTAGATTAATAGGTATCTTATATTATATAATTATGTACTAGTCAAAAATCTCGCAACAAGTTAGTGAAAACTCTATTATTATCAAATTTGAAAATAATTTAAAACGTACCTACCTAAGTATAATTAATAGAAAAATTTATGATTACATTATTTCCGTTACGCTATTTAGAATTTATGTTTCCTGATGCGCTGTGTTGTTTCGATATTTTCAATAAAATTAATTATGTTCGACTGGATTTTTACTTAGACCTTTAAATCTGTTTTTCAATTGCATTAATTGTTGAAAGAAAGTTATAATCATAGAGAAGTTTAGGTTCAATTAATAGATATTACTTAGAACCCATAGAACCTCTTGACACTGATGATCACCTATCGTCCGTCTTGAATGGGTGTCGTGATTTCCTTGCGGCTCATGCCCTAATATGCTGTCGAACAAAGTACAGAACAAAGTAGCGATGCGTCTGAAACAATACCTACTTGAATTTGAGACGCATTGCCATCTTAACGTTTACATTATTTTAATGTTGTTTTCCAGGTTTGGCACTACTGCGATTTGAACGGAGGACAGGCATCATTTCTGTGTCCCAACGGGACAATCTTCTCACAGGCCGCGCTTACTTGCGACTGGTGGTTCAACGTCCGCTGCTCAGCCACTGCCCAGCTTTACGTTCTCAATGAAAGTCTTTACAAATTCATTTTACCACACTCACCTAAATTTCCAGAAGATTATAGTGGACCGCTAGTGGACAAGTAAGTTGTATTTTTGTTAAGATATTGCTCATGGAATAGTGTTTGTATATATTTTCCGTTACATAAAATCGTCTGTACAAAGTTTTACTTATGTGTCATAAATTAAGTAACTACTTAGTAGACGATACGAAGTTATTGCAAAGCTGTTAAAGATGAATTTAGTAGGTACAGTAAACTTGTGTAATATAGAAATGTTATTTAAACCGAATAGTAAACTCTTATTACTGGGTACATGTAGTAAAATAAAATTTTTTTTAGGTATCTGACACTCAAGTTTAAGGAAATGGAAGACCAATTTAGAAAAAATAAGAAAAAGACTTCCTCTGCTTCGGATAAAATGGACTCTGGTGAATCGGAGGAGTCAAGTAATGATTCTGAGGATATAGAGGGAAGCCCTAGTAAACCAGAAGATGCTAGTGACGTTAGTAAGGCCAGTGTCATTGTCGAGTCGCCTGGAACAAGTGGCAATGTTGAAAGATTGTCAGATTCATAGTGTCGTTTAGATCAAGTGATACTGATGGGACATGTCAATACAATAATTTTATAATTTAGTTTAAATAAACTGTGATAGTTTTGAGTCCACTCTGACGCGATGTTTTGCGTGTGTAGGATTGTATGTAGCGTGAATGATGCTCTAAGAATTTCGAACTCGAAGGCAAATGAAGGCCAAATTTAAAATTTTAATTTTGCTGCTGTGTACTATTCCAATGCTAATTATGTTCTTGAGTGGATGTTATTAATATAAGGAATTAAACTCGCCATATACAGCCATGTTTAATTCGTTTAATTTAATTAGGTGTTAGCTCCAATTATTGTGTGCATAGAAATGTTTTGACCTTAGTCCAAATTAATTTATATTAGTTTAATTTGAAATGCAATACTCATAGCGTAATGATTGTGCAATTTGTAAATAATGCCGTCCTATTTTTCTGCCATTTTTCTATATCGTCTTTAATTATGTATCAAAGTGCAATAAATTTTATGTAGTAAGTGTTTATTTTATTGTGTCAATGTTGTATTGGGATCTGTTGTAAAACAAAACGCCAGAAACACAGTGATCAATGTTAATGAATTTATTTACAGCATAATGTTTACTCCTATTTATTAATATGATTGAAAATACTTAAGTATATTCTTAGGTTGTTCGATATATAAGTATCAGAGGATAACATTAACGACATTATTAAAGAGATCAAATAAAATATGAAATAATAATATTATGCAAAAACACGATGCAAATAAAATGTATTACATCGCCAGGTATTAAGTACATTCTTAGATTGGGACTTGTAACATCGAGAACTATCTAATGAAATATATTCTGAATACAGTGTCAAAGCTATAAGAATTCCTTAGATGACTGTGAACCGGTGAGACAATATTGAAGCATGATAATAATGATTATTAATTATGGTTTTTAAACATACACAACTCTATATGTATAAGTGAAGTAAGTAATTAATAGTTACTCGAAACATTGGACCATTAAAAGCTAAGGTACCTAAACACATGGTACAATGCAGCTTTCATACACAATACGAATACAAAAATATAATTTTGGGATGAAATCATTCTTAAACATAGATAAACGTTCTTATACACACATAGAAAGTGTTTCATGTTTATATTTTAATTTTGAACACGTTTCCTCAAGTCCCAGGATTATTCCTAACACAATATTTTATTTACATATTTACATCCAGACCACATCTCTCTCTATTTAACCTCAATCACAAGTTGTTGCCATTTCAGTCTTTTGTTCACATTCCATTAAAATACGGTAAAATTTTAAAATTAATTTTACTTCAGATAAAGCTCTCTAAACATTTAATGAGCACTGTCAGAAAACAGCATAATTATACACTTATGCTATTCACAAAATTATAGGTATACAACAGTACTGTTCAGTGCCGGATTTAGTTAATGGGATTCTTAGTAATTATTCTTAGTTGTTATGGGAATTAAGTCCTCTTACTCTATAATAAAACGGTGTAATTAGATAATAAACAAAATGCTTCCCGTAAGATAATACGAGTGTACTTTATCAATGATGGCATAGTTTTTGTGTAATTAGAAAGACTCGTGAAGTGTTTGTAACCAATATTGAGAATTTTGTGTAGATTTTACTTGAGAACGAAAAATTGGGTTAATTAATTCCGACACCGATGCTATCTATACATAAATGCGAATGAATAGACATCTCATACACACAATTATTTTAAATGCAGTAAATTATAATTACAATTATCATTTGACTATAGGGCCTAACAGTTTTACCAAGATTCAAGAAATTCGGTAACATCATTCTTATAAATTATGTTTTTGAAATTCTTACACGTCTCATAATAGTTACCCTGTTAGTTAAAACATAGTCACAAATCATGTCCATTAATGTACTTACCATAAGGAATGATAAATAATGCACGAATACGTGCGTAAAATTACCTACTCGAATCAAAATGCAATGTCGATATAACGACAAATCAACGTAAGTATACGTAACAATAGTTGATATTGTATGCAAGGTACAGGTCGGGTGGCGGGGCGGCGGCGTGGCGTCTAGTGCTTGAGCAGCAGCGCGGCGTGCTTGAGCCGCAGGTGCGAGCGCAGCGTGTCGATGCGGCTGTACGTGGCGGGGCAGTAGGGGCACAGCGAGCGCTGCGCCGTGTGCGAGTGGAAGTGGTGCCAGCGGTTGGACACCTCCTTGCCGCACGACTTGCAGCGCCACAGCGCCGCGCTCTCCGCCGCCGCCACGAACATGCTGTGGTACGAAAACTGCGGCGCGGGCGGCGGTTGCGCGCGCTCTGCAATCAAACCCGCCAACGCCGTCACGCCGAGCCAGCCATACCTCCATTGTAAGCATTCGCCACGCATACAAAAAATACACTACTGATGTGAGCGACCGGGGTTCGAACCCGATGACACTGTTCTATGACACGAAAAGTTTCATTTTCGATAGTGTCCGTTCGGCGTGCATTGCTATTTGCTCACGACATTTGCAAGTGGGTGCGGGGCTTGTGACGCGCACAACTGAAACTACACGGATTGTAACATACCACAATTTAATGTAAAAATTAGTAATAAATACAACAGATAAATGCAGGAGTTTGCAACATGTTAAAATTGCATTACATAACATCAAACAATGTGAAAAAAATAATAATTTGCATTAACTGCTTGCATAAAACAAAATTATTTAAATTAAACTTTTAACGGAGGCATCAAACCAAGACATTAAACAAAATATCCATAAACAACATATCGTTCATAAAATCTGACGCAATAACAAGACAAGTAGTCAGCTGTTAGGTACACGATTTGACACCCCCTCCCTATTAGTATTACACTATTGTGATATACGACACTATAACAAATTTGCTAATGTTATAAAGATGAAACAAAATAAACATAACTAGACCATTGCTATCCTGAAATAACTATAGAGCTCGTCCTGCACTCCATTGAATTCGAAATGATAAGATCACATCCCTTGTGATATCATTGTAAATTTTAAATATACAATAAATTGGAATATTCAATAGATTGGCCAAATAAGTGACTAGGCCCACAAGACCTCAATTTCATAAGACTAAATTTAGTAATTCGTTAACCTTATGTATAAATTCCATATGGCATAAAGTTAGCTTTCATTAAGTCCAATTACGTGGTCACCATACAATTATTAAGTTGCATACTTTCTGAAAGCCGAAAAGAGATCAAAGGTAGATATTTTCTGAGCCAAACGATGTGATACTCCAAAATATTCTGGCCAGACACTATCAAGTATCCTAAGCTAAAATATCTAAAATAATATTCTATTTTACTAATCGATCATTTGCTATAGCAAATTCAATATTTAAAATTGGTCTCGAGTGATAGTAATATAAAATGCATTCATGATTAGATGAGGCGTCGACGCGCGCGCACAGGGACGCGCCTGTCCGACGCGAACGCATGGATAGCTATGATCTATTTCAACAATAGACTTCAACTTGCGCGATAATAAATTATTAAATAGTACATAACTATTACGATTGGCAGAGGTAAACAAGCTAATCCTTAATATTACCAGCTATAAAACCTGTACATCACCGTAACCCAAACTGTTTCACTAGGTAGACATAGAAATTAGGAGTAGTTCACTTATGTAAATACAAATAGGTAGTTACTCTCTTCGAAGACATTAATTATATACTTTTTAAAATATCATTTAGTTTGGTTACGTAATTAAATAACTAGTAATATTGCACTGAGTATGAAATGCTATCAAATTATAAGCGCCCACTTACGGTATAAAAATCTTTGATATCCTTAAAGTAAATATAAAAATCTTGAGGAAGTACATAATATGTTTGGTGATCTTTAAATATTATAGAAACGCGGTAGCTTAGTGCCTATTTCGAGTGGGCCCCTATATTCAATAGTTAATAGTAAAATCTATCTATGAGTTATGACTATTTTCAAAAATTGCACATGTGAAATTGCATGTTCACAGCTACTAGACAGCACTAATGCCACAACTTTGTAATCGGAGACGATCATGGATTCACTGGGAGCGGCTTACCCAACGCCGCGAACCTTATATTTGGTAGACAATGATCAGATTTAAAGTTTGTCTTAATATTTATTTTATATTTATTAGTAAAATTGAAGATCTCTGAAAAAATGAAGGTAAATCTCGAGTGATACTGTAATCTCTAGGAGCGAACGATCCATGTTTTACCCGTTGACCAGACAGATGCGACCTCAACTGGATGCTAGATGCCTTACATTAATTAATGCAAAATAACTAATCATTAAAACATTAATAATATTATAATAGGAGTCGAATCGTAGCGTGTTAACACTCTTGGTTCTAGCACCATTCCATTTTATCACATTTCAGTTACCGTACCACTCTAAGTGTTTAGCTAAAAATGTAACAATCTTAAATCTTAATTGAAAAATACATACATAAACGCTAGGTTAGTCCCAATCGTAGAATGCCAATATTAGTTACTAAATGCGCAACCTCGAAACGATCATCCTACCTTATAGTAATTGAAAGAGGTCATCGACCCCGAGCACCGATCACACGAGGGCGGAGCTCCGCCTTTACGACAAATAAACACCTACCAACGATAAAATTAAAACGCGTCAACACGTCTCTCGCTCGCCTAACGTCAACTGAATATAAAACGAAATCAATGTTACTATATGCTGAATCAATAAAAACAAACAACACTAATAAATCATATTATATAGTTATATAAATATAAAAAGTATATTAAATCAGACATAGAATATATCTAAATATAAAAAAAACAATCTCCGTAAATAGATCAACTAGTCTAGTATAAAAATCTTTTCGTATGTTTCCTTAGGCGCTATCCTTTAATACATCACAAATCCTTAATAATTATCCATCTTGCAAAGGCCTCATGGAGTTACAAATGCATCTACACTGAGATTCAGTCAATATTTATATGTCGTTGACCAACGACAGATCACAATCCTTGACAGTCCTCTGTATCCTGCTCAGATGTCGTTCCGCACCACCCGTACGATGTAATAATAACATAAATACAATTGGCTACAGGAAACTCATAATTTCCTATCTAATGAATAAATATAACAAGAAAGTGTGGGCCCGTTCCGGAGCCACCGTTAATAGCCAGCATCACTTCGCGGTCGCACCGCTACTCAATAAATGTATATTCTTAAATAGCTTAAGATTCCTATTGATATAATATAAAAAATAATATGGTAATAAAATTAACATCATATTATTGCTTTTGCCCGTTCCCGTATAGCGATTGGTATAGAAAAAATTTGCTTACCTAGTTATATACGCTTCGAGTCAATAATTCAGTAACATCGACATAATAGTTATATTCCTGACGCGGAATCCTAGACAAAGTCACACTGGGGCAAGTCAAACGCACAACCGAGTCAATACTAAACGGGCCGCCCGCCACCAGCGGACGGCCCTAGAAGGCCCGTTTAAGTAATAGCACTTCAGCTTAATCCTAAATAGGAAGCGGTTCCGACGCAAGACGGTCTGTTAAAATTTTGACACATCAACAACGAGAGTCTGAGGCTGGGTCGCGCCGCGCGCTCACAGAGCGTCGAGGCCGAGCCAGTACATGGACAATCAGTCGAAGCCCGCGTCCAGGTGGTTGGCGAAGAGCGGCGCGTGCGGCGGCGCGGGCGCGGGCGGCGCGGGCGGCTCGAACTTGCGCGTGTCGGGGTTGTACGCGGGGTGTTTGAACTTGCAGTGCGTGCGCAGGTTGTCGGAGCGCGTGTACGTGGCGCGACACAGCGGGCACTCGAACCGGCCGGGGAAGTGCACGTGATAGTGGTTGCGGATGTGCGTCACCACCTTGCCGCACAGCTTGCAGCGGTGCAGGTTCAGCGCGCCGGCCACCCGCTCGAACGTCAGCCGCATGTGCCAGCCCTTCGAGCCTGCAACCAGCGAGCGGTCACAACACACTCCCACTGACCTCACCCACCCCGCATCCACGCCGTACGAAGCAATGCCGCAGTGCCAACTGTTGGTCGTCGACCGCGAACAAACTGCACAGTCGCTAAATCTATTTAACATTTTTTTTATGACGACAGGTGACTATGAATACGACTCTCTTGTGCAATTTGTTCACAGGCGAATACTCAAGTATGAATATTGACATTGTCTTATTCTTCGTTGGTTCTGCAGCATTAACTACGAAGTGCGATAAAACTCTTTTATTTGTTATATTTAGTTCATTTATTCAGCAAATAAGTAGACTCATATTCATATAGCACTATTGAAAGCTTTGTAATGGTTATTAACGCTGTACTATATGCTTCTCCTAGCTCTATATTATAAAAGCATTAATTAATAAAATATATAGAAAAGTCATAAAACAAAACTTTGAAATTATTTATCGTAATCATATAACATAATTGAATGGTAGATCCATGCAGAAATGAATCAATGATACTGAAGAAATGGTGTTTGTTATTTGTCAGTGTTATTTTCGCATGACGTTTGTTAATTAACTGTCACCAAGCCTGTATACAAAAGGCGATTAGAGAGATATAGGTCTGCTATACATAGAGAAAGCATGGATAGAGGATGAAAATGAAAAGAAAAGTGGTATAAATAAAGGAATATATTTGCAACAAACACACCGTAACGATAGACTTACATATAAAGGAGTTAATAAAAAGTAAAATGAGAAATTAGGTGGTCTTAAGTTACATTAAGCAAAGTCAGTCCTTGACACCAGACAGTGTCATACATTACATCTACAGGAACAACAAGAGATCATAATGTTAGCTGGTATTATTAAATACATTCAAGATAACATTTCATTTAAAGCAGCGATGTCTTTTCTTTATGTACAAAGTAATATTAGATATCTTGATGTTTTATAATTCATATTTATTTAAATTCATAATTAATAACTTGAATATTTTAATACTGAATATGGTACTTAATTGCAGAAAAGATTTCATATTAAAACAACTCTATCTCAAAAGTTTTAAAACACTGACACAAAATATACTGTGGGTGTCAGTTAGTATTTTGCGGTAAACAAAAAAAATCATGCAGCTATCCTTAAGAATATCCAATTTTGACAAAGTTTAACCGCTTAAAAACAGAACAAAACACATAATCATAGAGTTTACGAGATTCTTTGTAACTTTATCAGTAAAAGATGATAAAAATAATTAAAATAAATACATATTATAAATGTTACATTGTTAACAATCTGAGTTCTATTCTAGAAGAAATACAATTTTCACATTATTCATGATATAGTAATAAATCAAAAGCGAAATGAAAAAAATAATTTAGCAATTCATCCCAAATTATTAAAAACTATATCTTTGGACATAATCCCACAAAACGAGAATACACGATTAGCATGTCTTTAGAGTGTATATCATGCAATTCGCCGATTTTTTTTGGCCCATTTGTTTGAGCTAGAGTGCTTAGTTATTTTGAATTGTCTGATAAGAATAATAATCATCATCATCATCATATCATGAAGTACAGCTGAAACACAATTTTATATGTGATGAAATTGAGATGTTTTTCATAAAATAGAACGGCCCACTAATCCTGCACCCAGCAACTTCATTTTAGATCTTCCAATGAAAATTATGATCAAATTTTATTTTTTCAAACTGTTAATTGTGACACAGATTATTTTAATAGTTCTTGTCTGAGATTTCTCATAAATTCTGTCATAGGTACTACTAGAATGTCTTATTCAGGACATTACAAAGCTTAAGTCTATATGCGAAAACTTTGTAAATGAGTACGTTTTGTATACAATTTGTAATTAATTAAGTAGATATATTCTGTACTGTATGTTTTCCAAATAAAATAAAATAAAATAAAATTAATATTCGACGAAATTGTATAATTTAAAACTCTCGTGAACGTTGTTAATCGTGTCACCACGGAATTGCTAATTTTCGCTTTTAATTAATAACGAATGAGTATTTAATTAGGCTAAAAATTAACACAGAAAAATAAACACACCACACCTTAAAACTAGTTACAAGATGGTAGTTGTTAGAACCAACGAATAAGCGCACTTCTTGTTAGGTTGATTAGGCAGAATGTTAGTTGTTATTAATATGAAGCCTATCTTTAGTGTCTTTAACTTCCATTCTAATCACGCTCGAACGTTACCCCTTCTAACAGGTTTGTTTGGAGAAATAAATGTAGTCAATTAACACGTTGTCGTAATATTGGATAGATTGCTAGGTCTTAACACGTTGCAATGTTTCATACGCAAGTGCCTCTTTAAATTGTCTGCACGCGTCAGTATAATTGGACACAGAGGACATTTGTGTTGCTCCGGATTATGTGATTTCATATGTTTTTTTAGATTGTTCACTAGCTTGCCACAAATTTTACAAGACTCTGGAATGTTTTGCGGTTTGTGATTTAACGCAAATTTAAATGATTTCACTATGTTGTCTATATTTACAAATTTGTGCCTCATTGTCTGCAATGGTTTAATGTTTTCGTCATCCTCGTTATAGTCACCTGTAAGACATGTAATTTCATGATTTATGTGACAGTTTTTGGTCCAGCATGCTGTCTCAGTCTCACACAATCGTAGCTTATGGTCACACGAGCAATAGATGCACCCTGCTTACCGCGTCCCAATAATAACCCATCCTCAGTCCCAATCATGCAAAACATTATCATAAACACGATTGTATACGCTAGTACAAAATATAAATAATAAAACAACATTTGTATACGGTATTTGACTTTAACAATCATGTTATGGCATTTTCTAATAATTTCTTAATGTCTATTTGTCTCTAGTTCATCCACTTATAAACAAATACAATATTTTTTCACTGCACGACCTATGTCCCTCAGGGGGCGCCAAATCATTGTCACAATGAAACCATACGACACCGATTTCTTCATACGTGTTAAATAGAAAATCTAAATAAGCTTAAGTAGAAAAGCATTTGTGCTATGGTTGTAAACAGGAGTAAAAGAAGCGACAAACGGTAACATGCAGTGGGGGCTAAACATGCGCTTGTGAACACAGTCTAGGAATAGAATATTAGAGTACCACTCTGTTAGTTGTTATCATAATACGATGTTCACGAAAGGAGATAACATTTTATAATTAAGATAACTTATATTAAAGAAAAATCTTAAAGACAAAATATTATCTCCTTTAAAGGTAAGCAGAAAACATATACATATTATTTACAATAATAAAATCAGTGCCACTGTTAAAGTCATTATCACAGATAAAAAAAAAAGCTATAAATTATATATCTAAAGATAATATAAGTAATAGTAATTTGAACATTACTGACTAATTCCCCTTTTCACCAACAATTTCTAAAATTTAAGTCTCCTAACAACATCTCTATCCAAATCCTTGTTTTTTGTACGTGTATGACATCAAATTATCCTTAAAAATGCAGTTTTTAAAAATCGATAATTTTATATTTCAAACACATACCAAAAACAAGGATTTGGACAAAGAAAAAGCTGTCAGGAAACTTAAAATTTTTGGGAATTGTTGATGAAAACGTACATAAGAATATTAAACATGGCACAGATTCTACTATAGCTTAATGCAAAAAAAAAACATTGAACAACCGTAAAATGTAAATATTAGGTACTACCAGGCTTAATTAATGGAAATACATTCGTAATTCTTAGACAAAATTGTAGACCTTGACGTGTAAACCTAATGTACAGCCGTCGAAGATTTGAAAAGGAAAACTGACTTACCATCTATAGTATCAGTCTGGTCTGGGTGTGGTTGCAACATCGGCTCATTGTCGTTACACTCGTTGCTAAGTTGGTGCTGAGACAACATAGATGCCATGTCAGTGACACCCATACCCTGGAAGTGAAAAAAATATATATATAAATACTAATATTTGTAAATAGAAGTACATCCATCCAGCTAGCTGCAACTCACCATAAAATCATCAAAAATGCAATGTAGTTTTATAAAAACAAGGAACGGGTTAATGCAGTAAATGACAGCATTTTGTTATTAATATTTTTTAATATATTCAAATCACGAATTTGTATCTAAAATTAACTAAATGGCATGCTCATTTAGAGGCAGTGAAAACTTACAAAAATATATTATCAACATCACATAGTCGACTATAATATATATTTTTTATTTATTATTATATATCACAGTCAATTATTATAAGTATGCAATAATGACAGCCATAACGTAACATATTATAATTTGAAAATATATTTATTAACATCGATTGTCGACTGTCTTTAAAATTATTAAGTCAAGTTTCGTCTCACGCGTATTCCTCCTAAGTCCTGTGGTATTTTTTTTTACACTGGTTCCATTAACTGGACTACTAGTAATTTTAATACCAGAGATTCCTCTGGTTCAATTGAAAAAAACAATGACAAATCCGGGTCAAAATCCTATTCCGGGTAATGCAGGCCAAATTGTTTCCGAATCTCTAAGAAAAAATACCAGTCGTCCACCACCACTAGTACTCCACTGCTGGAAACATACCGTCTTACACGCTTATCGCGATAGCTTATTAAAAACTTGACTAAAACTGTTTTTTCATCATCAAAGTAATTATTAGAATTTATAACGTTTTAACGATTTTCCATACAAAATTGTAATAAGAAAGACACTTGGCTATCTTATTAGACAGACTTCACTTTTATGATAATAATCTTTACGTATATATTTTACAAAAACTAATATACAAATTACATTTTTAAAAATGGTAACTTGTGATTATTATGTACCTTTTGATTACTTATATTTCTCATATTCCTTTAGAAATAGGAAAAGAAAAGATGCCTTTGCCTAGTAGTGAGACAAACAAAGTTAATAATATACTACAGGATTTTCTATTTCACGAAGACCATTTGCCTATGGATGTTGTAACGTTCACATGCACATTATTTAGTGTGGGTATCCTCTGAAACGCTCGTAAAATAGCTCACGCTCACATAAACAATGTGCACGTTACAACAACTTTCATAGCCAAGTGCTCTTGGTGAAATAGAACATCTGAGAAACAATATTTTGAAACAACAGTCTGTTGTTATAGGTACTTATGACAACTACTATTGATCGGCACTCGTAATATTTTTGTGCGAATTCAAAGATTCGGCCTTGTAAAATACTATTATTCAAACCTAAAGTAGGTAACCTTAAAGTTCGTCTAAATTTACTGATTTGGTAGTCAGTTTTGACAGGTACAAGGTTTGGCTGTAAAATATTATGTACACATAAATATGTAGTAATTAAAATGACAGTCATACAATGAAAATTAAATGATTTAACATATTTCTAAAATTTTTCACAAAATGTATCGTTACTTTTGATATATTATGTAGGTATAGTCGTAATGGCGCACCTATGGCATGATTTGTTTGTAACTGCTAGGTAAATTATGAAAAAAAAAAAAAAAACTAATTATGTTCCTTTGAGTTACTCTCACCAATCGTCAATGAGACTTAATGTCTCAACCGTCTTTTCGACATTTCTCACTCTAACACTCATCAGGTGACTACGTGAACACTAGGTGTCCTCAATTGATTCGAGCTTCGTATTTTTATGCAAGTTCTCGCGCTCTCTACAAATCTTATGGGCTTTACTTTTATCGTGATGGTGTACAATTTCCAGCCTAAAGTTGGAATTTCCTTCTATAAAGGACGTCCTATTGATGGTAAGCTCGTTAGACCATTTTCTACAATAAGTGCAGTACATTATATTCTGTACGTTGTCAAACTTCAACCATGGGTATATTGACAGCCAACTAGGCCGGAACTTTCCAGTCTTTTTGGGGTTAGTAGGGGTTTCTGGGTTTGGCGTGGTTTGTACGGTAAGCTGCGACGGCAAAGCGAGGATGGACGCGAGGATTGTATTCTGTGGTCGGCCTGCACTGAAGTCCATCGGAGACAAGTCACTTCTGTCTAAAGACCTCTTCGTCCCGACAATTCCATGCCGATCTGCGGTCTGCCAACAGATAAGGAAAGGATCTGCTTAACTTCGTGAATTTTGAATTCGAAATTGTTCTCTAATTCTATCCAGGCAGATCCATTCCTTTCTGTTCGTCGACCGATCGTTATATACTAGAAAATTTAAAACTATAAGCAACAGAAGAAAAAGATCGTCCTCACGTTTTTAGAAGATAAAAAAATATATTGAAATACTGAAACCAGATACGACTTTCAAGCCGAGCTTAATACCGTGAGATATGAAAATAAATATTTGACTTTGAATGACGGGAAAACGTAAGGGTAAAGCCGGTTTCATAGTTCATAATAAGCATAAAAATATTGTATGAGGTACTGACTGTGAGGTGTTGTTCGAAGTGCGGCGGCGGGTGTATGGGCGGCGCGAGCGGCTGCGGCGGCGCGTACGGCGCGTCGGGCTCCTGTTTGACGAGCGGCGTGTGCGCCGGGGAGCGCGGCGTCAGGCGCGGCGTGTGCGCCGGCGGCGGCGTCGACGGCTCCGAGCCCGACCCCGTCGACCCGCCCTTCGCCTTCATGTGGCCCTGCCATCCAACGACTTTTTTACCAACTTTATCAAACCATGTCATTCAATCTAAAAAGACAATTAGCTGAGCGCGCATACGATAATTGATTCTTCGTCAGGTACTAAGATTCTAAGGCTACAACTTGAAAGTTATACATTTAAAATAGTCGATTTTATCTATCATTCATCGCATCGCGCTAATGTGAACTTACACTGATGTGTACGCGGAATTACAAAACGGGAATAGCTCAGTGAAATTTTTTGCATTGCCGGAAACGACTGATTGTCTGTTACTCATTACTGTTGCATAACTTTCAAGAATGGCAAACTAGTAAAATACCTCAAAGTGCCTGTAAGTGAGATCAACGTCATCCCTTGGCACAGAGGAGTTCTTTCTGCGTCGTTTCTCCAGCGGCAGGGAGTGTGTCGTGTGCGTCGTGTGCGTGGGATGCGCGGGATGCGCGGGCGCAGTGGGCAGCGGCGTGAGCGGCGCGGGCGGCGCGCAGTGAGCGGCGGGCGGCGTCGCGAACGAATCCCCGCGAGACGACAGGTTCTCTGCGCTTACTGACGGAGTCGACCTTTCCTCACACTGATAAAAACAAATATTCATAAAACTTCAGACCTAACAAAATACTCAAATAAAATAGGTAAAAATATATGGCGGAAGTTTAATAGCGCCGCTACAAGGTGACAGTCTGGCAGATTATTTGGTGATTTTGTCGGTATGACCCTTATTTAAGGAAGCAAGAATTCATTATATTTCATTCATACAACAGGGCTACTTCATTTCATAAAGTAACTAAAACATACTGATAGTCATGACAAAACGACTTATTATGTAGAACGGAAATCGATAAATTGTCTAAAAAGCTGAACTATTCGATATAACTTAAGTATCTGTATCTGTATTTTAAATGAACAAATACTGGTTTTGGAAAAAAAACTTCCTTAGATACTTATGTCCATGTTTAAATCAGTTTTTGTTTAGGTTACACAATGATCTCTGATTTCGAAAAAATGCAGAATATAAGAACGGTATTTGCATAAATAAAAAAA
Organism: Endotricha flammealis; assembly: GCA_905163395.2. Classification (NCBI taxonomy): domain Eukaryota; kingdom Metazoa; phylum Arthropoda; class Insecta; order Lepidoptera; family Pyralidae; genus Endotricha; species Endotricha flammealis. The sequence goes on along the minus strand of LR990860.1, from coordinate 6,725,041 downwards.
AAAAACAATGTGTATTGAGAATACGCTCGTAGCAATAAATAATTACTTTAATATGATAAAAAAAATACTTCTGAAAACTCAAATTATTATATATATGTAAGTATGGTCAAGATAGTAGAAGACGGTAGTGCCATATTTGAGCCTTATTGTGCACTTTGGTATAGAAGCATGAAATTTCTACCATGGATAGAGTGTCTCACAATGATCGTTTTAAGATGTGGAGGGAAGTCAGATTCTTCCCCTGTTAGGGTGGGGAGGGGGGGCAAAGGGGGTGAATTCCGCGTCTTGATGATTATTTTTTTACTGATCCGTTAATGTTACTAGGGCTTGTATGGTGTCGTTTTCATATAAACCGAATACAAGGAATTCATTTTTAACAATAAAAATGTATGATCCCATACAAAAAAATTAAAAATACTGCCAAAAAGTGAAAAGTGCCGCTACTTTTTTTTGTTAGCACGTTATTTTTACTTTCAAATCTTAATTATTATAATTTTAAAAAATACTGTGATAAAGCTTATTTAATGTAGTTTACAAATATATATAATTGTAGTATACTTGTCATACAAAAACTATTTAAAAAACAAGAAGAACGTGCAAATTCCAGAAGATGCGCGCGGTGATTCGGTGAGATGTAGGTACGCGTAGCGACGAATTTTCATAATGTACTATAGTCATTTGTTATTAATATTTTATAGCAATGCTACTAGCCATTTTGCGACATAGTTTTAATGTAAACAAATGAAAGAAATGCGTTTTTATTGCTTCCACGGAGAAAAACATTTAATAATTTTGACTTAGAGAAGGTTACTAATAAAACATCAGAAATAAAATTAAAATAACGTTTAACCAGCAGTCACCAGTACAAAAGCAAAGTGCTGTACATTTGAGTGCAGCTTTGTTACATTTGCATCTTCCAGTACACCCTTTTTTAACGCTGCACTGCACGTAATTAACATAGTGATAGTGGGGATAGTGTTGTCTAGACTGGCTGCCATTCGTTCGAATTTTTAATCCAACCCCAGTTAGATGGTTCAGGAATATCTGGAACTTTTGTTAAAGATTGCATCCAAATGTAAGCCTGATAGGAAGCACGTTTTATATATTGCTGAAGTGCCGCTTTTGTCCTCTATGGCTCAGGATTTTTGGGTAAAGAGTTTTTTTCTGGCTTCATTTACAGTCTGCATTTCACTATTGCGGTCATACATTAAAACCACAAATCTTTCAATGAGCTGCAATGAGTCGTCGCTTATTTGTTGTGGCATTGTCATCATTTCTTCAAAGGCTCTGTTTACTTCTGGAAAAGATCGCCATATTTCCCATGCTGTTTTTTCCCTCTACAAGCAAAGAACTCCGTATCACACCCTACTGCGAACGCATGAAAGACGGGAACGTACTCACATTGTGACAAACTCATTGACGCTACCAGGTCTTGCGGAAACTGGAGGCAACGCCAAATGCAACCCATAGTTCAGATAAAGATAACTTTCTGAAGAATGCCACAGCCAGTACTAATACATCTGTGTCTACAGACGGTGCGTATTGTCACTCTGCTAAATCCTTTCTTTACTGCATCAGCTAAATGTAAAAACATTCAGTCAGCTTCATCGTGAAAACATCTATCTATCTTGCTATCGGCGCAAGTTGTTTGAGTTGAGCTTTAAAGCTGCTTTACGAGAAAAAGGCACAAGGAAAAGAGTGGCTTCCCACGCATGCGATGCCTAAGAACTGGAAGAGTTTCCTTTCAGTGAATGAGAACAAGATCGAATTGTTTTTATTTTTATCACAACAACTTGTTCTTTACAGGCAGGAGAAAAAGAAATATACGCGACACATTGAATCGAAGTTCTCTGTTCTATCAATATCTCAGATATACGTGACATAGCCCCATGTTTTCACGATGAAGCTGACACCCGAATGTTTTTGCATTTAGCTGGTGCAGTAAAGAAAGGATTTAGCAGAGTGACAATACGCACCGTAGACACAGATGTATTAGTACTGGCTGTGGCATTCTTCAGAAAGATATATTTATCTGAACTACAGGTTGCATTTGGTGTTGGCTCAAGTTTCCGCTACACGACCTGGTAGCGTCAATGAGTTTGTCACAATGTGAGTACGTTCCCGTCTTTCATGCGTTCACAGGGTGTGATACGGAGTTCACTTTTGTTGGTAGAGGGAAAAAACAGCATGGGAAACATGGCGATCTTTTCCAGAAGTAAACAGCGCCTTTGAAGAAATGACAACAATGCCACAACAAATAAGCGACGACTCATTGCAGATTTGTGGTTTTAATGTATGACCGCATTACTTCATTAGTGAAATGCTGACTATAAATGAAGCCAGAAAAAAAAACTCTTTACCCAAAAATCCCGAGCCATAGAGAACATACCCCCTCACAAAAAAGGCACTCTAGCAATATATAAAACGCGCTTCTTATCAGGCTTACATTTGGATGCAATCTTTAACAAAAGTTCCAGATATTCCTGAACCATCTAACTGGGGTTGGATTAAAGATTCGAACGAATGGCAGCCAGTCCGGACAACGCTACTTGAAGTAGCAACTTTATGTGCTGAGTGAGAGGTGCAGCGTTAAAAAAGGGTGTACTGGAAGATGCAAATGTAACAAAGCTGCACTCAAATGTACAGCACTTTGCTTTTGTACTGGTGACTGCTGGTTAAACATCATTTTACTTTTATTTCTCGTTTTATTAGTAACCTTCTCTATGTCAAAATTATTAAATGTTTTTTTCCGTGGAAGCAATAAAAACGCATTTCTTACATTTGATTACATTAAAACTACGTCGCATAATGGCTAGTAGCATTGCTATAAATATTTATAACAAATGACCATAGTACATTATGAAAATTTGTCGCTACGCGTACCTACATCTCACCGAATCACCGCGCGCATATTCTGGAATTTGCACGTTCTTCTTTTTTTTTTAATAGTTTTTGTATGACAAGTATACTACAATTATATATATTTGTAAACTACTTAAATAAGCTATAACACACTATTTTTTTAATATCATAATAATTAAGATTTGAAAGTAAAAATAACGTGCTTACAAAAAAATTTAGTGGCACTTTTTACTTTTTGGCAGTATTTTTAATTTTTTTGTATGGGACCATACATTTTTATTGTTAAAAATGAATTCCTTGTATTCGGTTTGTATGAAAACGACACCATACAAGCCCTAGTAACAGTAACGGATCAGTAAAAAAATAATCATCAAAACGTGGAATTCACCCCCTTTGCCCCCCTCCCCCCCACTCACAGAGGAAGAATCTGACTTCCCTCCTCATCTTAAAACGATCACCGTGGGACACTCTATCCATGGTAGAAATTTCATGCTTCTATACCAAAGTGCACAATCATCGCACTACCGTCTTCTACTAAGATTATGTAAATCACTTGATTGTCTCAGCCAAAATCTACAAATCCGATTTTGGCCTGTTTTGGGGAGGCCAAGAAAATCTTTTCAGAATAGTAGGTACTGACCGACCACTAAAATTGTACCACAAAGGTGGCAAACAAGCTTACGGTCCACCTAATGGTGAGTGGTCACCGTAGCATATGGACGCTTAACACAGAGGGTATTACTCCCACGTTGCCGACCCTGTAAAAATATTTTAATGCCCCTTTTGAAGAACTTCTGTACGCCCATAATAATACCCAAGGTTTATGCAACACTTATCAAAATGTAGTTAACGATGTAAAAACTCTAACAATTAAATGGTACTAATCGTCTATTAGAAAATTAAATTAATTCAAACTGATAAAAGCCAAGAAGTACAGTGATATTGCTTTATGCGCGAGTCCCACTCGCACTTGACCGGCTTTTTAAAATTAATACTCAACTTCATGCACTAAGGCTGTTTTATTTATTATATGATTGCCTCCACTGTAAGTTCTACTGTTTATACAATTGTGTTTTCACCCAATGTATGTTTATTTGGCTTATCTTATCAATGCCAAAGAAATTATTCAATTCACATTAATCTACTACGAAATAAGACAAAACTTATATAAATAGATGCCAAATTAGCTTATTACCTTGGGATTTAATGTGTTGTTCTCCGTCAAACCTCTAACTTGTAGACTTTCAGCAGTTTTTAGGAACATAGGTAGCATATTTTGGCCAACATTTACTTCCCCCTATAAAAGAGACAACAAAACATTTAAATCTATGTTTCATATAAAGTTTTAAATAGAATAAAGTGCCTTTTAATTACCTTATACATAAAGTCCAAAAGTGACTTCATCTCTGAGAATCGTACATCTTTGAGGAATATTATGGGGTGTGGATGTGCGTTCTGTAGGAATATACTTTCAAAATATGGAGAACAGGCAGAGAGTATCGTCTGATGAGCCTAGAAACAAAAAAAAACAGTCACATTAATATGCTAATTCCAGTTTACTAGACATTCATACAACTACTGTTGAAGGTCTTTCAGTTATGTTAGCACTATATTAGAAAAGTACTGCATAACTAGCATTTTGGCAGTGCCATTCTTATTTTAATTAGGCATTAGGTAGTCTTTCCGCAAAATGGGTTTACGTTAATTTATTTGGCTAGTTTTGAATGTCGTGTTTTAGAGGGATTTTCAAGTGCTCCATTTGATGTTGGTAAAACCTGATTCCGGCATTTCAAAGAACAGTTGCGAATTTTACAGAAAGCATTCAAAATTCAACGAGGACGACATAATGTGTCTCCATAAAACGCTAAATGTATTTTTGAGTTTAATAAATATTACCTAGTGGCATGTAACAGATTAATCGTTATTTTAAGCGGTTTTTTGATAAATTTAAATATGCAGATGCATTTTTTATAAAATTCTACTTTCGTTGGGCAGAGACGAAGAGACCAGGAAGATGCTTTCACTTCACCATTTTTTGTGAAGTGAGATCTAATTTATTTTTAACAAATTACAATTTGGACAGCATTAATAAATTTATGATGAATATTGTGGTTATTTACGAGTTTTTAGTTACGCGATCTATAATTTTTATTAAGTCCGTATTTAATTAAATCATAGTAGTTCAGTTAACGTCTTATCTCAAACTTATATGAAAATAACAACGAAATTTCATAATAACAGAAAGTTCACTGTTCAGACATTTTCTAAAATAGAAATCATGTGTATTTGTTCACATTCGTATAGAGTACACAAACTTGATCTTACATTAACAACTGTTTAGAATAATTTTAATTAATATTATTACAGTAATGGAAAAATATTAATGTCAGAAAATTATATACAGCGATTAAAATCATTTACTTACTGTTTAGACTGTATTACTTAATTTTATTGGCATCTGCATATAAACGCAAAAATAAATAATATTATCGTAAATGTTATGTTATACATGTCACAAAAATATATTAAAATACAATTAATGAATGCCAATAATCATATAAATGACGTAAATTAAATTGAAATAATAAACTGTCAACACGACTATAATACCTATTTAACAAACCAAATATAAAGTACAATCAAAATGCGAGAATATGTTAGATATTCGTACGAGATTATTATTCACCAGCGCAATAATAAAATTATAATATAAGATAACAATATAACAAACATTATTCACGCAACGCTTAGCCACTAGGACTAGAATAGATTTTAGTCGCCCTAAAACCTGACACACTACTGGCATTTAAAATTAGAAAGTTTAAAAAATCACGGCTCTTCTGCAGACTCCTTTCAACCTACAAAACAAATTGCATTTTATTAGCATAAAACTTTAACTTTCATAATTGTTGAATTTAAATGGCTTAAAGGAAGTGGCTAGCAGACAGTGTTATTGACCTTTTTGAAACTGTATTTTATACGATAAAGATGAAAAGGGCCTTTTTTGCTAACGCCAAAGCAAACTGGAACGATAAACATGCTGGTATTTATGAGTTTAACTACGCCTCTTTATTACAACAGGTATTATAGTTATTTATTTGAATCTCTAAGACAGATTAACATTTCGAGAAACGAAATATTTCCGCGCGGTCAGAATTGTGATGGCGGACAGAACTTATTTATAAAGTATTTAATAAAATATGAATTGAATGATTATACTACTGCTATCATTATAATCAAATAATCGTATTTTTTGTATGTAAACTCTATGAGTAATATTTTCTTAGTGATGGTGTGTGATTAAAATAATCGCTTTAGCAATATTCGATCTGAGCACACGGATGCTTCTAAATCAATGTTAACGGTATACGTAGTTGTAAATGTATCGACGAAGCCGGGGCAAGCACTACCAACGCGCGCACGCGCATCACGTGATATGTATGATTATGTTAGATACCTAGGTAATTTTCTGTGTAGCGCGGCGTGCTTTTGTAAAGGGACCTAAAAGATGCTAAAGGGTTGAATCTGTGCTTTTTTTTCATGATGCTTGCTTTTTTATTATTTAGGTCAAACAATAATTTCAGGTCTGATGTTAATTTTGACAGCATGATAGATCATGCAAGACAACGCATGAACTTTGCCATGTATTATATTTTGTCTTTTGTAAAATCTCAAGACCTCATTTCACATCTTCGCTAGAGGATCATACGTGAACGTTTAGGTTAGAAATTGTGAGGTGTGAGAATGAGAATCTACTAGCCGACGAAGTTAAGTGGTGCGATGGCCTATAATAAAATGTATATAAAGGAAAGGCCAAGGCACTCTTTTCTCAGGCAACTCAACACCGACTCAACACCACCGGTGGCAGCAACTCAACGCCGTATTCCTTTCTTTATCCGTATCTTTTTGTTTTTATTTATGGAAGAGGTTGGTAAACGAGCATGGGGATCACATGATAGTTGGTGATTGAGCACAGAGACACCAGGGGAGTCTCTGAGCCGTTGCCGACTTTTAGCACGTAGACACAATAAATGAGATTTCTGACTTCCCGATTTTATCGCTCACCGAACGAAATGCATTGTAGTAAGACGTTGATATTCTATGAGAGGGTAGTTCTTTACCGACAAGCTAGTTAATTTTTATAAATACTCTATCACACCATATTCTTTTCAAAGCAAAAACTTTTTAAGGCAATCGCCTAAATTAGTCAAATAATGGAAAATAAGAATTAGGTGAAATATGCACAGAATGTATTTTTAGAAAAACTGACGTGGTACCTACTTACGTCTACATTATGAAAATAATAATTATTTTAAAATTTTATGCTGTAATCTATGTTAATTTCAATTATAATAATTACAAGGTTTGCATCATGCATATGAAAATTGGCATAAGGAATCAGATGTCTCTTGACAACTGTCGGATAAATTACCTACTACATGGTAGTGTCAATCAATCACCGATTTTTCTAGATAGAAACTAATATATAATTACTAATATTATAATCTGAAGAATTTGTTTGGTTAAACACGCTAATCTCAGGAACTAGTTTAATTTTTTTTTTAAATGTTGGACAGCCTATTTATCAAAAAAGGATGAGATATTTACATCACTCTACTGAGCTTTAGATCAACGGGATTTCGCGGGAAATATCGGGAGAAATATATTAAATTGCACAAAAGACCCGAGACTCTTCAAGACAACACAAAGATCATCTCTTTCGAGACGAGAAAGAGATGATTTTTGTGTTGTCTTGCTGTCGTAGGGTCGATTTTAGTTTATTCGTAGGTTAAAAACGCTTGGAAAGACCCCAATTTTTATTTCAAATCAAATCAAAATATTTTTATTCAAATAGGCCTAATATAAGCTCTTTCGAATTTCAGTAAAAACCCCATGGAGATGGGGTCTCATCACTTGGCCTGCTTCGTTGCTTACTAAAATGTACTGCAAAAACACGTTTCCTTCTGCTTGTAACTCCGCTAACTCATGAACCACGGAACGGATTTTAATGCGGTTTTCACCGTTAAATAATTATGTTTTCACGATAGAAACCTATCGTGTACGATGTGTAAAAGCATGAAAAACTCACACGAATGTCTACTTTTAGAAAAATACTAGATGCCCTCGGTTTTAACAGCGAAATCTCGTTCGCGGACTGTTTTCCGGGATAAAAACTATCCTACGTTAATACAGGTTCTAAACTAACTGTATATACAAAATTTCTAGCAAATCTGTCCAGCCGTTTTTGCGTGAAAGAGTAACAAACATCATCACATAATGAAAAACTTTCGCATTTATAATATTAGTAACTATTGAAACCCGCGCAATTACGTTTGCGTGTATTTATTTATGCACAGCAGCGCCTTCTATCGGTCTTTTGACCAAATCCTACGGGAATCACTTACTTTTCGGGATAAAAAGCATCATGTGCGTTAATTCAAGGTATGAGCTACCTACATACCAAATATCATAAATATTGGTCCAGCCATTTGAGCGCGAAGAAGTAACAAACAGACACACAACTTTCGCTTTTATAATACCTATATTAATAGGATATAATTTAAAAAGAGTTATTTATTTTTTATTATTATGTGATTCTAAACTTGTTTATAACATGAATGTATAAAATATGAATATGTCATTCAATGAGGGATCATACTGTGATTACAAGTCAATGTCATATTTTGGCTAATAATAGTTTATGACTTCAAATTTCATATTTCCTATGTTTACCACCGATATTTAGGTATTTCAGTTACTTAATTATATTTTTAAATATCGAACAGAGAATAACCTTGCGAAATTAGCAAATATTTAAATAAGTATCTATAATGCGGACCACCTTGACTAGACTTTTGTAAAGTAACATTTAGCACTAATAAGTACTACCTTTTGTACGTGTCATCAAATATTTCAAGAGAACTTTAGACAAAAAACCACTTGTTATGTTAAACATATTATTCTTTATGTTAATACATGCAGACTCCTCTTTGAGATTAAAAGAATACAGATAAGCCCATATTGGTATAATCACTGATTATTTATTTGGTCTCATATTTTTTATTCCATAAATTAAGGTCCCATAATCATCAAACAACGCCATCTAGTTCCAAACTCAGAAAAGATAATACTCTGGCTACAAATATACACAAATACTTTTTTTGTAAAATATATGTGGAAAACATTCAGAAGGATAAACATACATACATGTTTATGCACACTAAATGTTTGCATTGTGCAGGATTTGAACCTGTGGCTCTTGAGTGCTACTCATTTGACCAAAAGGGCCTGTGGATTATTCGTTATCTACATCAAATTAATATTTTTCTCTTATTATTTTTATATGTATAATTTTAATGAGAATGGAGTACTTGGTAGCTATAGATTTGATGGTATTCAAATAAGTCTCATAAAAATAATTTGTAATTAATGTCACATTAAATTGCATGCTAATTATTGTCTAACAAAACACTCGTTGGTACTGAAGTAAACCCCTGAAAGCATCAAACACTGCTCGAATATAAAGATGTGGATCGAGTAACAAACTTTCACAAGTATTAATTCCAGCATGATAACTTCATGCAATCCTGAGAGAAAGGGTCTTAGCAGTCAGACAGAAAATTGATGCAGTAAGGGTTTTTTTTTAAATTTAAATAGATAAGACTGATTACTAAAATGCAAGTACATCTGTATATTGTTTAAAAAACATTACATAATAGAGGACTTTGAATTTAAATAACAGTAAAGGCAATAAATGAAGAAGGAAAACATAGGTATTTTGACAATTTCTGTAGATAAAAATCTTACAAGAAAATACTTAGTAGTGCCATTACAATCAAATTTAATGTCTTTTTTTAATTCCACTTTCCATTCAAATTTTTATTTAACTTATACTTTATAAATAAACTAGCGAAACCCGCGCAACTTCGTTTGCGTGTATCCCGCTTTCCCGTGGGAATTTTGGAATGTATGATACTTTAAAACCTTCCCCTTGAATCACTCTATCAATTAAAAAACCGCATCAAAATCCGTTGCGTAGTTTTAAAGATTTACGCATACAAAGGGACATAGGGACAGAAAAAGCGACTTTGTTTTATACTATGTAGTGATTATATTTAAACTGATAAAATTACATTATAATATAAATAATAAATATTTCAATGTTAATGAAGTATAAAATATTATAATGTAGCATTATAATTAGTAGTAAAACAAATAAGATATTAAATACATAAATATTAGCCTATCTATTTACAAAAAAAAAATTATGTTTGTCCTCTTTGCATTCCTAAACTATTGATTGAATAGTGCTGAAACTTTGGAAAGGTTCCTATTCTAGGGATGATCGTAATGGTCTTTAAAAAATCTAAAATATGTAAGTCAAGCTGTGGGAATGGCTAGTAGGACAGTATCTGAAAAACATTTTAATTTTAATTCCACATTATGTCTCTAGCTATCTCTTTTTATTCTTTAATTTGTTAGTGACAGCTGACAGCTATAATTTAAAAATGTGTTTCAGAAAATAAATAAAGTAAAACATTTCAGAAATAAATGCCTACATAGATTTTTTTAAATGTAAGTGCAGTGACTCAATGTGATTTGAATGACATAATCACAATTGTGGCAGCATATCATTACAATATTATACAATTTTGTTTACTATTGAATTCATTTTGTTGTCATTCAATAACAAACAATGCACAAGATGTTGCAACATGCTAATATTTACCTTCCTAGTTTAATCTTTGAAAGATTTAAAGTCGGAATTATGAAAATTTTATCATTATATTTGACTGTCATCAAATAAATAGGTGATAATCAAATAAGTTTCTATTGCCCTTCTGCAGATGAATAACTGATCGTTACTGAGTCCTACATGAAGCTATTTTAATCCAAATAATTGTTACTTGACAATATTTGTGACTATCATCTACCACAATTCATAACATCTAATCAACAAATTTATAGTACCGAATGAAAGATTTTAAAGGGCTCTTGTACAATTTAAACAATCAGAAAGCTGAAAATAAAGTATTACCTTAACTGTCTCCCCGTCACAGGCCAGTGTGACATCACAGAGGGCCTCTCTCTGCAGTAGGCTTGCAAGCACATCAGTCAGGTTGTTCGGGTGGTTGTTCCAGCGCAAACAGAATTGCTGGTCCATCGTAGGTGCTAATGTCAGTGACCGTGCTGCAAATAACATTAACTGTTATGAACATACATAACCTATGACTATATTTATCTTTAAAAAATACATAAAACAAATCTATGCCTTATTTGAATATTATTAAATACAATAACATGTGGTAGGTTCAGAAAACAAACCTATAATTGCATCAGAGAGTTTTAACAACCGGTAATTAGTGCCGTACGCCGGTTATCAAATTTACATTAAGATACTATGTGCAAAAAATTGGCGGCCATAGGGCCTAGATAGGAGAGCGCAGAGATAAGTGACATCAGCGGCTCGAATTAATGGGGGCCGCGGGCATCGAGCTTACTGTACTCCACATTGACAGTTAGCCCGCGACACATATCTACTTGTTGCATGCTCCAAACAAGAGCCATACATTATGTAATTTAACTCCAGAAGACGGGCCGCGGGGCCACCGACCCTACGGGACGCGGAAACCTCTAGCCGCCTCTATAAACGAGTTTAAAAAAGTAGTACCGCTCGCCAAAAAAATCGCAACATGCTGACACCGTTATAATCGCCAAGCTGGATGTCCCAGTTGCTATGTCCACACGCGAGATATCGGGAATTCGAGGATGCACCACTATTTGTTGTTATCACTGATCACGCCGCATGTATAGAATTGGCGACCGAAGATGAACGGGATATCTAAACGCGTAGTTGTGTCAACTTTGGCTATTCGTAGCGCCATTTGCCGATCCCGTATCACAGAATCTGAGAATTTTATTAACAATCACCACCAAAATTTTATCGAAAACACACAAATAACTCACTAACACAAATCAAAATTAAAACCGAACACACAACAAGTCAATAATTCCTAACTCACCATTTGCAAAAATTTTGCCATCACAAACGCCACCCGACCCCTACCTTGCACTGTCTTTTTGACCACACACACATCTCGATTTCCGTGTTCACTCACGGCCTTCGGAATATCTTTCACATCATAATTCGGGCAGTATTCGCAAAGCGAACTTCACACGTTTCTCATATAATGGCGCTAGATTTAAAATTTGCAATCATGAATTTAAAAATACTATCAATTAAAAGTATGAGATTAGCCGGTAAATTTAACCAGTATATTCATTCAGATCTTTATAAATAATTTACTTAAAACATTTAACAATATTATTAGAAAATCAAGCAAAATCTTAAAAATGCCCATAGATAACAAGAGGTTATCGCGCGAAAATCATGCTACTAGTAATTTAGCTAAAATGAGATACTTGTCTAACAAAACATTGAAGTAATTATGTCAAACATTATAGTAACTAAATTGTTTAATAGATGTCAGCTAAATATCGAATTATTAATAAAATAAATGTGCGGCCTTGAATCTGTTATCATTTTTGCATAATTGTACACGTACAGTACAACAATCAACATAGCGACATCTACAACTATTTTTGGCACATAGATAAGGGCGGAATTAATGTTAAATCGTTCCGAAAGATGGCGTTAGTAGTCTTTGCAAATGCTGTTGATTTGTGAGACCAAAGGACAATGACCCTGGGATGCTGTTATTTTTGTGTCTATTTTATTTAGACTTCAGAACCAGATTTTTTTTATAAACTCCTAAGAATAGGTAGGTAGTTTATAAGTAGAAAGGTTGTTACAATCTGCTGAAATGCAGTTTAAATTTTTTATCAAGGCGTAAAATAACTATTTATAATACTAGTTTTACTACGATTTACTTTACTAATTTATTTTAAACATTCGGTCTATCTGCGTAAACTCGTAAACTCAATGGGTTTCCACCGTATTTCTTTACTACCTATCAGAGTAGACCTTCAACCAAATGCAACTAGTTACTTAGCTGAATAATAGCTTATGTATGGCAAAAATTAAAAAATAATATTTATTATAATATCGTATTAAATTGTCGAGTTTATGGTGTTAATAACTGATTAAGTACTATTTAGACATTTTATTATTAACATCCATATAATTATTTAATCAATCCACAGCTCAAGCTATCATTCTGAATGCATCTGATTTTTTTAAATGAAGATTTTTAACGAAAATAATTAAGATTGAAGGAACTTTGCTTACTATATTTAATTGTACGTCTTTAACCTTTTTTTATTTCGATTACTGGTCAATTGGCCCGCACAATTTCAGCGCGCCTAGATGGGAGACTGGCGACCTATTCATGACCATGAATAGGCCATTGAACTTGGTACCAAATAATTCTGCGCATTTGGCCTTGTGTTTCAAAGTTCGTTGTCATACAAAACTTATTTCCAATATTTGTCCCTTTTCAAAGCTAAAAAGAAAGCACAATTTTAAAAATAAATTAAAAGGTTACTATGATACAATAATGTAGGTGCATGTATATTTAAAATAGAACTTTACTTGTATTGTTAATCCGTATTATAAACTAATTGTGTACCAAATTTCAAACAAATTTTTCCAGCCGTTATTGCATGAAAGAGTAATAAACATCCATACATATAATAATAATAATAAATAAATATTCTTGAACGAATCACACAACGCCATCTAGTCCCAAACTAAGCAACTAAGCTTGTACTATGGGTACTAGATTGCTGATAAATATACTTAAATACTTTTTTTTCTAAATAAATACATTATACATAGAAAACACCCAGACCAAGGCAAACAGACATGTTCATGCACACAAATGTTTGCCTTGCGCAGGATTCGAACCCGCGGCCCTTGGGATAAAGTGCTTGCCACTCGTCCACCGGGCCTGTCAATTCACATAGCGGCATCTGGTCCCAAAGTAAGCTTGCTTGTGTTATGAGACCATACCAGCCATCGGAGAATATATTATTGTAATTATAACTTACAATATTGAAGCTGACAATACATAGGAAACACCCATACTCGAGTACCAACACATATTATTTGCTCCGAGCAGGAATCGAACCGGCGGGCGGGGGCGCGACGCGGCGTTCTCTGGTGCCGAAGGGTTGTCTAATGTCTTTCTCCTTTCTTTCCAGCATTAAATAAAATGTCATTTTCTTTAATTTATTGTTCTGCGAGTGAGAAATTAAGGTAGTTCCGTTATAAACATATCTAATTTGTAATAATTTCTATGATATTCGGATGTTTGTAATTTGCACCGAGATTCCACGTCTCTGTCCCCCTTTGAACAATTGTACGCAATTTGACGCAATAGGCAACTCTCCAGATGAAGCACCTCTTGAGATGATATTAGAACTATTATCCAGCATTGCTATTGTGGATCAGTTTAATATATTCTCGATATTACTCCTTGAAACAGGTGTAAGGATAATTGAATATGATATGAAGTGTCCATTTCATGGTTAACAAGTTATATGTGAGGATGTGAATGTTGGTGACATTATAGTATCATAGCGATTAATTAGGTAAGTGTATGTCATTTTTTAGGATTCCGTAGTAAACTACAAGGAACCCATAAAGTTTACTACGCCATGTCCGTCTGTCAGTTCGCGGTCCAGTGTCTAGACGCTTGATACTAGAAAGCTGTAATTTGATATGTATACTCATATTAACAATGCTAACAAAGTGGTAGAACAAATTTTGAAAAATATTTTTGTTGGGGTGCCTCTACAGGTAAAGTGGGAATGTATTTTTTTTTCGCACTGACGACCCCATGATTATGGGATATCGTTAGAAAGTCTCTTAAAAACATCGAGTATGTGGGAAGATCATTTTCCGATACAATAATCCGTTTGTTACAGTTATATTTACATTTAACGTGTCAATTTTTGTTTTGCACGGTGGTCCCCTCTATCTCCGAAAGTCTTATGTTTAGAAATTTGTAAAAAATCATGGTAGTTATCCATATGAAGAATCTACAAGGAAAACTATAACAGTAAGTAGGCACTACTAGTTACCGAATAATAGCCGACGAACTCATGAAGTAAAATTTCTTTGACGAAAACGTACAAATGTCACAGAACATTATTGTACTCATCTGCAAGCATGAAATGCGTAGCCAATACGAACCTTACATTGTGCGTGGCCCGACACGTACTTGCCCGGTTTTTTCTAATTTCAACTCAACAGGAGGAAAACACAGGGTGATCCCAGTATTTTCCTGTTTTAATACAGATTATGGAAAATATTTTTAAGTGCCTTTTAAAATTATTTATAAGCAGTTTTGGTTTGAGTAATGTTAACAGATTAAAAAATGCCTTTCAAAAATATTAAACAGTTTTTTTAAGTGATTTAGTAAGAACTAATTCGAAATGGATTTCAATTTGGATAAAATTGTAAATAATAGAATGGTGACATAGAAATTAAGTATCTTCATTTGTTTCTGCAAAATATGCATAGTCACTCTTTTATTTGGGAAGGCTAAGTAATCTATAAATTAGGACCAAAATAATTAAATTTTAACAGCGGAAACTTGTGGGCAACAATGTATAACAGACATGATGAGAGTGGGCATTCGTGTCGGAGTAATGTAATGCAGTGCAAATGAGTCAATCTCCGCGGACCCGGTGGTCACATAGTGCCATTAGGAAATCGATTCGTACATACTAACCCATCCGCATCTACGAACGATTACGATTGGCAGAGTAATAGACGACTTGAGTTTCAATTTACATTTCCTAAGATTGCTTGTGGGTGAATTTACTTACTGTACGGTATTTTCACTCAAACGGCGTATCTATGCGTTGCACCCCGTATGTTTTATTTCAGTCTTAGATTTTACTAATTATCATGAAAAGTTTGAAGTATACTTGTTATACAATCAGCTATAAAGACTTAATGGATTGTTGCTTTTATCCTTTTTATTCTGATACATATTCTTTCACGTCGGATGGCAATTAAAGTTTAGAAAAGCAAATTCTTAGATTTTTGTCAACAAATGTATAAAAAACTACACTTTCAAAGATTGAGGTGTTTTTTCGCGTGTGTCGTGCGAGGTGACTTCATATTCTAATAATAAAGTTTTTTTGTTTTTTATAAACACATACTGAAACTGTAAAGCCCTTGATTAGTCATGTTAAAGCTTTGTACACGCAACAATGTCAAAATTGCTTTATTATAAGTAGTCCTTTACAATGTAAGATATATTTTTTTGAATCTACCAGCATTTCGTTCGTTATGACCATTGACGAAAAAAAGGACGGGTTGCACTCCGGCAGAAGTGAAAACTTAAACATCGACGTAGTGCATTCTGGAATATTTTGGGATGGTTAGGGAATCGTACGCTTTTTCGATCAGGCTACGGATCTGACGCGAGTTTATCATTTTTTTACCCATCTAAAAAAGTGTCAAGCGCCGCTAAAGAAGTTTTCACTTCAAAAAAGCAATTTCTAAACTCTACAATATCATAACATTAAATTATGACGTAATATTGTTATCAAATAACAATATAATGACGATTAAAACTAATATTAGAGTGAATATAAAAAAAGATAAAGCTCGGATTTAACATGCCGAGATCATCATTGCACAACACCTGCAATCTAATAATGACGTGAGAGGAAAGTCGACCACCAGTGTACTTAGTTTTCCAATCTAAACAATAGAAATTCAACGGGTGCGCGTCCCGCTGGGACACTGATCTATCTCTATGTAAATTATGCTGCAAATAACGGCGACTTGCGTTCATCAGCCCAGGCACGTGGTGCGACGCGACCACTTGACGCGACACATTTTTTGCCAGCACATGACCAATCAAAAATACTCTAGTAGATATCCTTCGACATAATTTCGAAATCGGGTCCAACTCTAGACTGGGCACGATTTCGAAATTCGTCTTTTCTTTCTTCTTTTGTCCCTTTATCAAGTTTCATAATAATTTTAGCTAGTATATTTCGAAGTTTTTAGAAATTTTTGTCGACATAGAATTTGCAATTCTTATTAAGTGTAGAATTTCAAAAATGCTGTCCACAGTTTTTTGGTGGATGAATATTAGAAAGTAAATCAATTTATCAATGTTTTTTTGCAATAACTTGTTTGCAAAAAAAACGTAACATTTAGAAAATAATTATAAGTATGTAAATAGTTATATAAAAATGAAATTCTTACCGGTTGTTTTTAAAATTATGGAAACATTCGCAGGAGCAGTCGCATAGCATGCCGAGTTTGCACTGGCCATGGACACTGTACTCCATATGGCTTGTGGGGTCCATCTTCTTCATCTGATTTAGCTTGAAGATATCAAACTGAAGAAATAATTCGCCAAGCATTTTTACAATTCGAAATGACCTAAAATGTTAAAGGATGTAATTTCCCATAAAATTGTGGCAATATTATCCCTTGGTATGAATAAAAAAGGTTCAGTTTGTCAGTCTGGTCTGAAATGAACAGGTCTCTGTATTGAAAGTGCGATATAGGAAATAATTTTATTTGATATAAAGATGTGACCATAGTTAAAACCCAGGGAGCGTGGGAAATAAATCAACAAGGAAGAGAAAGCTGAATATTAGACATTAATTCGCAGTGCATAGGTTATGTATTCTTCAGTTGGTTATTTTTATCTTGATGACCTGTAAAGCAAAACTTTATTTATTTATGAAACATATTTAAATATTTTTAAAATTACGTAATTTTAGGTAGGTAGGTGTTTCACAGGAAACAGGTTTTATTTTTTTAACTCTACATTTTTTCTATGACAATGACATTTTGTCGTTATCTTCATTATTATTTTTTTTCTAAATTATTTCGTTAATATAGTTTTTATTAGATTTTAATTATTTTGTAAATTGTGAACATTGCTTTTACAGTTGCTATTAAAAACTCTACCTACTCTTATATAATAAGTCAAAATTTTGGGATAAATTTGAACTCATTTGGTTACATAATGCAGATATCTGATTAATCGAGATAATGTGCAAGTTAGGAGTTTTTAGTCGAATGGACATTATCCAAACAGCCTTAGGCAATACGATTATTCAGAATGGACGTTGATACACGAATTAGCGACAGATATTGGCACTAACTTACACATTTGATGCAAATTTTAATTTACACAATATTATGAACTGTTTTATTACAAAATGTCAAACAGTTTACATAAATAAATAATATTTTAAACGCACATGTGAATTTCTTATGATGTGTGCGTGGATAGTCAAATTAGAAACAACTGACTATTTTCGAATAGGTAAAATTAAATGTGTGCTTTTATTTAGTTTTCAGTTATCATTACTGTCCAGAATTAGGTTTACTTTATAAGCGACGTTATTGGTTGAAATAATAATACTGGCTGTTTATTTGAACCATCTGGTTAAATTCTTAAATATAATTTATTTTTCTAAAAAAGAATCATGCAATTTTAGTAATTTACTGAATTTATTAAAATCAACAAAGTGGCGACCACTTTGATTATTTTTAGTACTAAGAACTTCGGATATGACCATTCAATAACACATCCACTTAAATGTATGCAAATCTGTTTTATATTAGCGGGGTTCAAGGAGTTAGAAAGCAGTTTTAACTAATATTTTGCTACCTTTGGCGTTAAAAACAAATTAAAATTCGACAATGAAATTGTAAAGCTCTAATAATTAGTTATTCCGTAAGTAAGTCAGGAAGGCATTTATATATTTTACTTTAAAAGCAAATTGTTGAGATGTACCGAATAAATTTAGTCCAAAACTATGTTTGGATTAAATTTTACAGAATACCAAGAAAAGTTTGTTAAATTTGTTTGTTAATTTATTTTTAACTTCGCCATACTTTTTTGTTACCTTTTTAGGGTTCCGTAGTAGTACAAGGAACCCTTATAGTTTCGCCATGTCCGTCAGTCCGTCTGTCCGCGGACCAGCTCCTAGACGCTTAAATTTTGAAAAAAAAATTTTTTTGGGATGCCTGGTACCTACATGTAAAGTGAAAATGAATTTTTTTTCACGCCTACCCCATCTTGTGGGGTATCGTTTAGATAGGTCTCTTCAAAACATTGAGGGTGTGGGAAGATCATTTTTCGATACAATGATCCGTTTCGGAATTATTTACATTTATCGTGTCAATTTTCGTTTTGCACGGTGGTCCCCCCCCACCTATCTTCGAAAATCTTATGTTTAGAAATTTGAAAAAAATCATAGTAGTAGTCCTTATGCTGAACCTTCAATGAAAACCATAACGGTTAAGTAGGCTCTACTAGTTACCGAGTAATAGCCGACGAACTTATAAAATAAAATTTATTTGATGAAAACTTACAAATGTGATAGAATTTGATATTGGACTCAACTGAAGGCAAGCGAAGCACAGCAAATACCGAATCCTACATTGTGCGTGGTCCGACACGTACTTGCCCGGTTTTTAATTATAACTTTGAAAAGAAATAAATTTTACACATACAAAAAAATCTCTATTGTCTAGGATAGGTAAATGTATAAAAAAAAACTGTTTTAAAACTAATCTTGTTCTATCACATTTGTTAAGAGAACCCTAAAACGCGATGATATGGATTTATGGGTCAGATAGAAAAAAGTATTAGTTTTATTATTTTATAGCCCGTCCCACGCCTTGTAATCTTACACCTCAGTTATCAGAGGGTTAATGCTGTCGGCTTTATAATATAAAATCATTGTCTATTGACGCGTGCTTCACACCTGGTTTGATGCTCAATCTACTGATTACAAGGCACCCTTACGTAGAATTTATTTGTTATATATAATTATAAATAATGGGTAACAGAATCCGATCCGAGCAAATTGTTTATAAAAACATTTACAATTTTTTTTTGCAAATTGTTTGCCCAAAAAACAGTACATTATTGGTGTATTAATTAATCTAAGTAAATTTTTAACTAGTACTTAATGTATCTTTTTTTTTTTCAAAGAATGTATTATCCAAATCATAATTAATATTTTATCTGTCTTTGTTTTAATGTTTGATGATTTTTTTAAAAGTTGAATTTAATATTTATGTGCCATCTATTTAACATTAGAATAAATTTTCCAGAACTTCTTTCTCGCTTACGCTTTGAAGTCTTTTCATAGGTACGTTAATATACTATTTTGATGAGAGCGGTAACATTATCATTTACTTGATGTTACCCATATTGTACGTACGTAGCTCTTACATATTGTCAGCAGTTATTAATCTGCGATGAGATTGTGGCTTTCGCAAGGCTTCGTCGGTAATGTGCAACGTATTAAACTCACCTTTAGTAGTTAAATTCATCCGTTCCTCTTCAACGTATTCAACCAATCAGCGCCGATTTATGCTGGATTCGAGCTTATTAATTTTGGAATGCTGGTTAATTACCCTGTGAATTTGCGAAGTACTCACTCAAGTGTCATAAGTTAGGGAAATGTATGTGTGTGTGTAGTTTGTGTTCAGCGTAACTGAGACAAGTGCTATTCGGCTCAATTGTGCCACCTCTTCGTTACATCGAATACCAGGCGCACATACCGAGTAGAGAGTTCTCATATAACTCACACGACCATAAAATGAATTTAGTGTGCGATTAACACGATATGGTTGTAGATGGCCAGCATGACATGTGTTGCATATAGATGTCACTGTATGTCAGTATTCTTACGTTAGTGTGTATTTCCCTTCAGTGACGTAACATCCGCGTTTAAAGCTGTTGTTAGCATTTGTTTGCAATGTTTCCACATAGTTTGAATGAAAAGTAGTTGTTTGCTTTAGTATAGTTCTGTTAAACTAACAAAATCTATGTAGATGATAGTGGTTTCAAGAGGCTATTTGTGTAAAAGTTGTATTTCGTACGTTTTCCACGAAGTTACTCCGTTGCGTTGGTTATCTGAAACAAAGATAAACATTTAGCTCAAAGGATTTAGTTATCAAGTATTTTAGCCTGGAAGGCTAGCTTAGAAGCTAAGTGGTAATGGTAAATGTCAATAACCAATGTAAAAGTCAAATTGATAGTAAATTGTAGCCTGCTTATAGTCTCACTCAACACATAGTAACATTACGACATCCTCGCAGGGTACATATCGTCATGTACAGTCAACGACATAAATTATGATGTCCCTGTGGCAAACCGAACTCTTTTTAAACAAGAACCTCTTTTTATATTCTATTTTACTGTCACTTCACTTCACTTTTCACCTTCTCGCCATCAAACCATATTTTACTTTAATATAAGTTTTCTTCATCCCTTCCTCTTTTCCTAATCTCTCCATCCTTAATAGTCCCTTTATTTTAGTACCTTGTCATTTTAATATTGTTGACTTGTTCACAAAAGTCTTCCCTCATTGAAATATGTGACAACTACTTATGTGAAAATTAATTTCGTTAAATTCGTGAAATGGTCCCTAATTAATTATATTAATTTTTATAATATACCAATGATTTTAGGTACAGAATAACATACATACTCTTCCTTAATTACTCTCTCTTCTTAAACAATTACCCCGCAATGGCCGAACGGGTTGAAGTAACCCTTTCTGTTTTATTTTTCGGCATCAAATAACTAATGTTTCATGTCTACTAACAAAAGGTTAGCTTGTCAATACGTTTATGTTACACTAAGATAACAAAAGGGTGTGGGCGTACAGACGAAGGCAATACAAAAGAAAGCAAATGCACGCATTTGTTTTGTCCCCAGGAGGTTCTGTGTGTTTAAACACATCTCTTTCAATAGGTATATTCAATAGATGCATTCAGACAAGATTGATGCTGGAATTTTTATTTATTTCGTAGGTATATTTTGCACATTATCTGTAAGTTAGTGTTATTGGTACTTCTGCACCATATACATTGATTTATTAATCGGGGACATTAGAAAATTGTGGAAACGATTTTTCCACAGTTTTCTTACAAAACAGCGGAAAAGATTGCGAGTATGAGTAACAAAAAAGTTAAAACATTCCATTTCTATAATTACGTTTAGGGTACCACAAACTAAGTGAGCAAACCACCGTAAAACCACTTTGTTTTTCGTCTGTCTCTACTTTTAACAAGACCCTTTTTATCAGAATCGCGTGGTCATATTGAAATTAATATCAAAAACCCAAGTCTGTAATCTCTTGGAGCAAGAAAAATTTACAACGGTTAAGCAATATTGACTTCAGCCTGTATTAAAATGTGTTTAGAAATCTCGAACTAGCTGTGTATAGTACCTAGTTCCTATTGTACATGTAATCTGTCTTCAAGCTAAGTCATTGACCGCCACGCGTCAGGTGATTTGAAGACACTGACCGAGGGAAATCCTTTCGATTGAAGGAATACTCATATCCCTTCAGTAGAATGAGTACTAGTTGATGATGATGACTTAAGCTCAAAGCTCATCACCGAACTGAATTAAATTAAAACCAATTGTTAACTAATACCGTAGCTTTAAAATAGTATTTAATAGTCATTATTTGAGGTGAATAATGTAACTGAAATCAGCGCAAAGAATTCAAATCATGGCAAATATCCCATAAATCTGCCGGTTCTATTGTGAAAATGAGCTTTGCGATAAAAGCATTACGTATTTGCGGCGTATAATAATTCATACTCGTGTCTCGTGTCGTTTTCAAATTTAAGTTTTTAATGAATTACACTGTTATATTATCTTTTTTATTAAGCGACTGGTTGGATATAATTTTTTACATTTTCACTTAGATTAGTGATATGAGAAATGACTAGGTATTATTAACTAATTACACGTTCACTTTGATGAAAGTTTCACCAAGTTTAGTGATATGGGAAATAAATAAATATATAGGGACAAATCACACAGATTGACCGAACGCCAAAGTAAGTTCGAAACTTGTGTTATGGGATACTAACTCAACAATACTATATTTTATAGATAAACATCCAAGACCAACCAGAAAAAGTTCGTTTTTCGTCATGACCCAACCGGGATTCGAACCCGGGACCTCCTGAGTGGCGGGCCGGCATGGTAACCATTACGCCACGGAGGTCGTCAATTATTAAAATATCTTAATAATAATTAATTACAGGAACACTGTATGAAAATAAGTTAGTATTATGTAAATTTTGATATCCAATCCAATGAATCGGATAAAAGTAGGTGTAGCTGATAGTGACTCTAACTTCGGTACCAGAGCGCACGAATTCAATCTTCACATGGCATGGGTCAAACATTTAAGTGGTGGCAAACACAAATTGTTTCCGTGAATGTATTAATAGCATTTATTTTCAATAATATCCATAAAACTATCCTGTGTTAATCCAGGTCTTAAACTACCCGTGTACAAAATTTCAAGTAAGGAAATTTATCAAGCCGTTTTGCGTGATGACTTAACAACATCCATAGTTCATACATTCACACTATTTCATACTTACAAACTTCGCATTAAACTATTAGTAAGTAGCCTTATCAATAAATGTAGTATATTAAATCGGCTGCAGAATAGGAATTGGATAGAATTAGTGATGCGCCATCGATTCCAGCCGGTTTATCCATGCGGCTCGCGTATACCGGTACACACTATTACATGAATTTGTCCACATTGGCCACCACGCCCCGATTTAATACAATCACCAAGATTTGCATGTCACAGGACACTGCTGCCCGCGGCAAATGCCGTATTACGTAAGATTGTATTGTTGGAATATACCTGGGTAAATGAATTTTCGTCGTATTAGTATTGTATTGGCAATTATAGCATACAATATCATCACGTATATAATCCCCGAGAGGATAGATGTCATTATTGAATAATAATATATCCTTAGTAATCGAATTGAATATATTTTATACTGTAAAAAATATTTTAAGCATATCACAAATATAGAAGAGTTCCTATCGAGATAAGGTTAAAATTAATTGTCTATAGAAAATCAAAATGATTTTTTTTATGAGTTCATAAAGATTTAGCCGAAGGTAGCAATGGATTTACCAGTCGAAATACAAATCTATATAAAATACGTCATAAGTAATAAAACAAAATGCAGTCGAATTGAGAATCTTCTCATTTTTTGAAAACAATATAACTTTGAAAACATAAGATTTAGTTTTTCCTTAAAATGTCTCGGTAGTAGGTACTTTAATAAACGTAGTTCTCCGTTCACTCCATTTTAAGTTTGAAGGTATCTAGAGCTTTGTTTTTCTATCTTCTCCAAGGATGTAAGCGATAGTCTATTTGGATAGAATCCAATCCAAAGATTCGGGTAAAGATAAGATTTTACAATAATTTCAAAAAGTTCTAAAATATGTGACCTACTTCTATGATATGATTTTTCTATAAAAATAAAGGCTTGTCCAATCAATGCTATCCAGAATTTAGCCCTTCTTTCACAATTATTAACCAAGGTACCGGTCAGAATTTTATTTAATCCCATTAGTAGTTTTGAAAAGTACCTAATAAAGATATTATTTTACTTGTGACGTCATTGAGTTGCGGTGCAATATCCAACTTCGTAAAAAGATATCTAGGAAAATTTTAAGTCGATTACCATCGATCGATTAATCGAATGATAGCTGTAGAATCGATAGAAATTTATTCGAGCCTTTGTGTGTGAACGTATGACGAGTTGAATACATAATTGACCATTTAGCTTGTAGAGTTACAGGTAACGGAGCCATAGCCTTCAGCGGTACAACGGACATGGCCCAGCCATCATCCGAGGGGATACATCCATGCATTTGCATAACAAAGAAACATCTGTCTGTGTTGCCATAGCTCCTGTGTTTGTGTAGCATTGGATTTGTTTCATGAACAAACAATTACTCATAGGCGATATCGGATTTATAACAATGTGAAGTTATTGTTGGTCATGGTAGACATTGACGATGTTTTGGTTATTAATCTATCAATATTAACTTGATGTCATAAACTGAAAATATTCTAAAACTACTTTTTTTGATGTTTACCAAAAATTTCAAAAGTAGAAATTGACGTTGAAAAAAATGGAAGTGTTAAAATCTAATTAATAGCTTTATTATGCTATCAGAGAGTAATTAACGAATAGATGCTCCGGTGAGTGTTTGTATCACTTTTGTAGCTTTTTGTACAGATATTTGATTATGAAACGTCAATGAACGGACTTAACCTTAAAATGGCCTGGTTCACATCTTATTTCTTGATATGTGACGTTATACAATACATGTAAATGATTCAGATAAGAAGCCTGCCATAGTAGATTAGGAGCTGGAATAACGTTAAAATGAAGAAAAAACTGAAGTAGATTTTGTTTCTTATTATCAGTTCTGGTAAGTTACCTGGCTTGGCTATGAAACTATTTAAATATTTATAGGACAGCTCAACTTAAATATTAATTACTTAAAAACATAAATGTTAATTAGAGAATGATGAATATCGTTTAACAATTTTTTTATTGCATTTTTATTTAAATGAATATACAACATATATATAATACATATTGCGTAAAGTCGCCGTTGCCAAATTTAAAGTCAGCAAAACTTTCTTGTAACGAATACTCTCAACTTGAACCGCCAGTGCTTCCGAGTCTGTTTTTTATATAAAAGACAAAAGTTTGCTTACATTCAAGATATAAATCATAACATTATGTATGTAGCGGAATAATATATTGTCTACAAACAGGTACAGTATACAAAAACAATTATAATAAGCCAGTATTTTTTTTATACGGAACGAAACATAATAATTCTTCCCTGCAATCTATTAAATGACTGAGGATTAATTTTCTTTTGCGGTAGCCGATACATTGACAGAATTGAATCGACGGGAAATAAAACTCCGTTGATTTACAATCGAGTAAAATACTTTTGTTTACAGTTGCAATGAGCTACATGTATAGCCGGGTTGTCAATTAAAACCACCGAGGGATATCGTAATGTAAAATTTGTTATTTTGGTCACGTCACAATAATAGACACCGAATATTCACGGAACGAGTTTCAATTCATACCGCTCTTACATGTTAATGGTATTTGTATAAATTTAAATAAAAATTGAGACTAATTAAGCAAAAAATTTATAAACTGAATAAAATTGATGTTTTATTATCGCAGTAGAGATTTTAGATTAAAACAACAGTAAGCTATCTTAATACATAGACATATTATCATGCCATTGCGAACTATTCTGTACAATAAAACAGGAATAATTCCACCATACATTGTCTTCTTACATATCAAAGGGTTATAGTAGCGTTTTCGAAGAAAGCTCCCAATAAGTTTTCGAAGGCGGCTTAGTTTTAACCCATGATTGTCAAAAACAGCATGTATGTAAATTCTTTCAGTAATTTCGGATTTTATCGTGAACAGACAGATAGACGTGAAGGACTTTGTTTTATAAGTACATAAGGATATTTAACTACAAATCACAGAATACCAGCGTCGCGGTAGTTGTGCCGCGACTTATGCTAAGTGGAGGCCTGTTTGGGCGCGAAATATTTTTAGTCTAGGTTAAAAATTATGTTTTATTGTTTTAGATATGTAAGTACTCTAAATAAATGTATATTTAGAGTGCCCAAATAAACGTATATTATTTCTTTCAAATCTGTATTTTTCGAACTGAGAAAGTGTCTGAATAATGTCTCAAATCAAATCAAAAATACTTTATTCTGTGGGCCCTCGCGGGCACTCAGACTCGTCATTTACAACAAATTGTCCTTCAGTGATAAATCTATCTATACATATAATAAAACAGTAGACCCCGATTTGTCTGTACTTTGAACATATTTGGCAAAAATGGAGAGGGAACAGTTAGAGAAAGGTAATAAAAGCGATTTTTTTGTTGTTGAATTTATTGTCTGTCTGTCTGTCTGTTTGAACGCGCACATCTTCTAAGTTACTGAACGGATTTTCCTGTTTTCACAGGGAGATAGAACTCGGCTTGGAGCAGAATTTAGGCTTTGTTTCATTTAAATCGCATGACAGGAAAAGGAGTTATCCTCATTTGAACATTTCACGCGGACGAAGTCGCGGGTAACAGCTCGTATAAAATAAATAAGCTACTCTAAAATACTTAAATATTTTGAAATCTGAGCATTTTCACCAGATTTTTACATTGAAAGATATTTTATCAACGGTATGTTACATAGCCAGGTAAAATTATGCTTTATTAGAACAATACCAAGTTTTAGTACGTATTAAAGCGGATTCATTTCTGAATGCATTCTAGTTAAAGCCAGCCTATTGTAACCTTGCGAATGGAATAGAGAGTCTTAATTGAATCCCTAAGATTCGTAATGTAAATAAGTAATGTATACAATGTAATTGGTATGTTGCATGCACATTACACAAGATAACCCAATGATATTTGGCATGTAGGTAGCTGATACCTTGGATTAAGATATAGGGTACTTTTTATCCCGAAAAGTACGCGATTTCCATAGGATTTGATCAAAAGTCTGATATAGAGGGCGCTGCTGTGCATAAATAAATACACGCAAACGAAGTTGCGCGGGTTTCACTTACTAGTGAAACCCGTAAACAAATAAAATATGCCTTATTATACTAATAAGGCATATTTTATTTGTTCATAATCTGGGCTCGACATACTCATGGGAATAAAGGTTGTGTACCATACACAACCTAAAGAAAGCTTTAGAAAGAAAATTCAAGATCGTAGCACGGTTCGTAGCCTCGTAGCACATACATTACTAGGTAATTGTGTTACAATAGGGCAACATAAAAGACTGTGAAAACAGGTGGGTAGAGGGAAAAAAAAGTGACGCTACGAAAGTGCTTGTAATATGCCTATTTGAATAAAAATATTTTGATTTTAATTTCTGGTGAACTATTGAAATATATTGCATTAAAAGTTTATCCTTACTAATATTATAAACGCGAAAGTTTCAGAGTATGGACGTATTGATGTTGGTTTTTTTATACCACTAGGGTGGCAAACAAGCTTAGATGATGAGCGATCACCGTAGCCTATGGACGCTTACAATGCAATGCGAGTATCACTCGTGCGTTGTCGACAATATAAAAATCTTGTTGTAAAAGTTTTGGATCCCGGGAACAACGTGATTCTCATCAAATGAATGTGGAGATAAAGGGTTAAGCACCCCTTTTTCACTTTCATAACCAAAATTTTGTAACCAGTTCTGAAAGTAGAGTGATTGAAAAGATAGATATTAATCATGATAATACATTTGATTTTATTTTAATATTGAATATAGATGACTTTCTAGACTGACTGTACAATTGAAAATGCCCTTTCGCGAATCGTAAATTTCATCTAGTATTGATTTATTAATTTACAATGGCGCGTGTATTTTGTAACAATGGAACAAATTGACCGACGGCAACACCCGTGAAACAATAGGAACAATCATGAACCCGGTTTGTCACATACAACGCAGTCAAAACAAACATATATTCAAATTGAGGTTTAGATTTTGATTTTTGATTTAAAATAATTCTATCAGTGAGTTGCAGAAACACATTTTAAAGTGAATTATCAATGCCCAACTCAAACCGTAGAACCTAGAGAGCCCAACCTAGAACCTTTATGATGTTTTCACAGAATTAAGATTTGGAATTTATTAGAGTGGCAGGTTATTTATGATATGTGCTAGACCGACCGAGGTAGTACATACCGAACATTTTACAAAACTTCAACGTGAAACAGTAATGCATTTCGCGGAAAACCCCTCCTCCTTATCTGAAACCCTGATAGGGGGTTTCTCTTTACATCCTCCTTTTCTACTGTTAAATGTTGGCGACTCAGGGAGTCTCCAGATTCCTTTGTACACCAGCAAACGAGCCTGTAAGTGATCACGGCCATCAGCCGTGATCACTTACAGGCTCGTTTGCTAAAAAGAAACGCTAATAGGATGGAGATATGGAGAAAATATCCATCTAGCATGTCGGGACATGATAAATAACTAAAATGTTTTGTATCTGATTTTAAAGTATAGTATTTCGTTTAGATACTCCAGGAACTCTACCCACCTTTGTACCTGAATATACTTATCGGACGCTTTCTTCGGCCAGATTATAAAACTACGGCTTACACATGGCTTACACTCTGTAAAGAATCTTGGCAACTTACGCACATTTGCTTTAGGTATACTGTCTGAAGGTTTTGTGATAAGCAGCGGGTGGGTCCATTCGCTCGTTTTATTAGCAAGATAGTGCATAAGATTGAGTCTAGATTTTAACTGTTTTTATTACGAAAATAGACCTACTACCGATAATACTACCAATTAATCAATACTTACTGATCCAAAAATATTATATGTAAATTGTGAAACTAAAAAGAAGAATAACTGGTGTATACATTAAATCACAACAATATTATTTATGCATGCCGTATAATTATTACATGATTATTGTCATTAATTAATATCAATAAATTTAATGGTACTATTGTAATTAATTATCACAATTAACATAACAGTTGTAGTAAGTATTTATTGCAATTCATATTATCAAATAGTTATTACGATACTTTAATTTATTTAATGTAAAGTTCTGAAAGCCATTATTTTAGTCTACTCACGTATTGTAAATGTAAACTAACATGGCAGTTTGGCGACGATTCAAGAAATCAGCTACAGGGATATAGCACTTCGGCTGGAAGGAACAATTTGATAATTTCATTTTTTGCAACTCACTATTTGCATTGATTCTATACTTCAACTTATTGAAACTTTCTACTACTTTAAAAATATTTAAAATTACCTACGTTTATTAACGTCACATTCGGTTTGGTGTTTGAAATGACAATAAGATTACCATTTACATAACATTGAAAAAAAAATATTCTTTTTAAACGTGTCATGTCACTTATATTATGGACTTATTTAGAAAGAAATTAATACCGCCGATCTATATTGAAGTAATTAATTGTCTAAATTCTTATAATTAGGTAACGAACCATATCACTCTTTAAGAAACTGAATTAAAGCAGGAAAAAGGAAACTCGACTGCATTTAAAAAAAAAACATATCATGCAAAGGAAAAAACAAGTAGTTTTTTTTCCTAAACCATACAATGTAACTTTGTAACTATTTAAGTAACTACACCACAATTGTTGCAGCATCTTGGTTGTTGCCTCGAAATGCGGAATAGAGAGTTATTTGGTTGGCAACCTCGTAGGGGAGGGGATTTTTGTATTTAATTAGTCAACGTATCGAATTTCTTTTATTAGAGATCGTGTTGCAGAACTACACAACTTGACGACAGTCAAAAGTTTTGCAATAAATACAAGATTTTTTTGATTGGTAGAGCATTTATGAAATAGGCTAGCTCGACCGGGGAAGTATCACCGTCTCACAGAATATCAGCGTGAAGCAGCAATGAGTTTCGTTCGGTGATTGAGAAATCCGGACGCCCAATTGTTTTCCCGTCTCTTTTATCCCAGCCCCTCTCTTGTATCCGGCAATGCATTGTTAGCACCCCTGGTGTGTACATTGGCGGCGGTAAACATGCAATTATTTCAATTCAATGTAAATGAATGGCATATCCTTATTGGTACTCTTGAAGCTTTTTGTCTGGTATTTAGTTTAACTCTGGTGCAGTATGTTAAGAGCATTGAGATTTTATACTTAAAACAGAGGTTTCTACAGAGAAACCTAATTTCATACTCGTAACCGTCGTCGTCGTAAAATTAAAATACACTGGGCGTCAAAAGTAAGTAGTACAGTTTTAAAATTGCAATATCTCCTAAACTACAGAAGCTAGACCTTTGAAATAAAAAAAAGTTAAAAGACAATTTCATTTCATTTAATAAAAACGTTATGCATAATATAATTTTTTAAGATTGACTGAAAAAAAAACTTAACAAACAAAAACACTCTTTTTTAAACTGTTGGCTTGTACTTTTGTTTTTTATTGTTTTCTTTATTGCTGATAAATCAATTGCAATTCAAAAGCAAATGTGTCTTCAGCGAGTAAACTTCACTAATCATGCCTCTTTCACCAGAAGAAGGTGCAAGAATCATAACTTTTCTCGAAGTAGGCATCAGTATGCGTCATACTGCAAGAACGGTGGGTGTAACTCTAAGAACGATGCAGCAAGTAAAGCGAAGGTACTAAGAGACTGGAAACCATCTAAGGAGACCAAGTAATGGCAGACCCAGGTGCACTAGTACCGGAGAGACCGCTTAATTGTCTCTACTGTGTTAAGAAATCGTCACCTTAATGCAGTTAAGGTCCAGCAACAGCTTCTTCAGACCCGAAGAGACTACGTTAGTGAGAGTACAGTGAGGAGAAGACCTTGCTGAAGCCAACCTGAAGTTGTACAGGCCAGCAAATGGCCCCAAACTTGAGACAGGGCATCGAGTAGCAAGACTACGCTACGCCCGTCAACACGTACAATGGGACGAAGAAGAATGAACAAGAGTTTTGTTCACAGATGAGTCTCGGTTTTCTTTATTCACTTCCGATGGAACGCGGAGAGTATACAGGCGACCTGGTGACCGATACATTCAAGGTTGCATCTCGGAAAGAGTTCAATACGGCGGGGGCTCTGTACACGTATGGGCTGGCACCTCTTCAGAGGGTCGCACAGAGCTAGTGGTCATAGAAAATGGCACTCTGACTGGTGAAAGATATGCATTAGAGATCCTTATCGAGTATGCAGGGCCATATTTAGTAAATATGGGTGATGGAGCGATTTTAATGCATAATAACGCCCGGCCACACACCGCTCACCTCGTACAAGAGTACATTCAGGAGGTTGGCATCAGCTTGATGGCTTGGCCATCAAGAAGCCCAGATCTTAACCCTATTGAACACACTTGGGATGAGCTTGGGAGGCTAGTCAGAAGACGCAGACCACCCCCCGCCACCCTCAGGGCTCTAAAACAGGCCCTGATAGAAGAATGGGTGAATATTCCCCAACACCGCCTCCGTAACTTAGTGTTCAGCATGCCAAACCGGTTCCAAGATGTCATCAGAGCCCGAGGCGGCAACACAAGTTACTAAAGTGGGAACAAGGCCCAAAACGTAAAAATTAAGTTCTTGATAGTTACTTCAAAATGGTTAGCTTTTCAGTTTTTTCTTAATTTTCAGTGTAAAACTTTACTAATACTAAATAAAATATTATTTTTAGAAAACTTTGTTAAATTTGCTATAAAATGACTTTTATTTCAAAACTCTAACTTCTATAGTTTAAGAGTAATTGCAATTTTAAAACTGTACTACTTATTTTTGACGCCCAGTGTAGATCAATCGACCCGACCAGGATTGTTTTCAAGAGTAACTAACCCTGCAGGGCTATTTTACTTTTGAATCAGTAATTGGTTTTTATAAAAAAAATACATCGTTAGGCTTATTAATTTCCATCTTAAAATCATGACCAAACATAGCGAATAGAAAGCATAGCGAATATTTTATCTATGCTAATATTATTATTATAAAGAGGTAAAGTTTGTGTATTTGTTAAATTGTAAGGGGTAATCTTGGGATCTACTGAACCGATTTTAAAAATTCTTTCACCAATAGAAAGCTACATTATTGCTGAGTGTCATAGGTTATATAAAAAACCAAAAAATTAAAAGGCTTTTAACATTATGCCCAACGAAGTGGGCACGGGTCAGCTAGTAATTCATAAAAACGCAAGAGCGAACCGATTCAAAGGTTTGTTACGCCGCCATCAAAGCAAATACGAATTGAATATTATAATTAAGTAGTATACATAGTTCAAGAAATACGATTAAAATGTTAAACATTAACTTACTAGAAATACCTGTAAAACAAATTATTCCCGTTTTAGATAAAAGGATATCTAATTATCTACGTAAAGGCCGGAAAAGGGTTAATAAATTCTATGTGGGAAGCAAAGAGACAAGATAGAGTTCACCTGATGGTAAGCAATCACCTGTAATAACGTACGTTCGGCTATACGCCAGACCGCCACCAAGGAGGTTCCGGGTTCGAATCCCGGTCGGGTCATGATGAAAAACGAACTTTTTCTGATTGGCCTCGGGTGTTGGATGTTTATATAGGTATACCATGGGGCGGGTCTGGGTCCATGCTTTCACGGTTCCCATTACGGCATGCTTTGCTTTGCTTTGCTTCGCTCTGCATGGTAGCTTGGGTGCAGGCCTACTCTACTACTTCCTTCTGAGGTGGTAGAGGGGCGATGGTCTTGGGGGTAGCGTTTTTCGCAAAGATCCCCTAAGGCAAGTGCGGTGGACTATCCTTCTCGAGGTTGCCAGCCCTGTTTTAGGTCTAATTCACAAGAAATAGACACAACAGAAACCACCGTGCGCTTTTCAATTCTTATTTATCTATTTATTCGTCTATTTATTTATGCTATACAGTTATATATATATATATACATATCTATTTGTTTATATGTATACCAATCCAAGGTGTTATCCGTACCGTGCCGAGGGATGCGTGGCTGGGGGTGAGCTCAGTCATGAACGGTGGCTACCCGACACCTGGACGAATCGGGTAGTATTTTTAGTCCTCCCATCCGGCATGCGGGGCTCTGTCGGTGGGCATTTTTAGTTCCCTAGCTTCTCGTGGGTTCAACATGGAAGATTTAAATAGAAAAAATACAGACATAGAAATGCCATCGTCTCCGACTGGAGAACCGTTCTCTCCCCTCTTAGGGGAGACGATAGAACTAATGGAGGAGGTCTTATTAGCCTCCCCTAGTACAAAAACTGCGACAGCGGTTGAAGGGACTAGCCCGTCTAAGGCAGGAGGCTCCTGTGCCTCTGCCTCAAAGACGGATGAGGCCCCCAACCGCCACGTAAGATTGAGTGGTGCAGCTCGGAAGCGATTTCGAAGGCTACTAGCAGCCAATGTGGGGGTCGATGAGGCCCGCGCCTTGGCTTCAAAGCCTTGGAATGAAATTCCGATCACGGGCGTTCCTCCAGATCCGAAGGCCAAAAAAAGGCCTAGGTCTGAGGAGGCTTCGCCGAAGGAGCACGCGAAGAAGACACCTCGGACGGGGGCTTCCCCGTCCGATGTGCCAGCTGTGGCACGGGCTCCCGTGCCCGTGACACAACCGACTTTCAGCCAGGTCGCTGGGCAAACGCGCGTGGGCATCAGGAATCTGAGCCCCATGAGCGAGGACCAGATGAAGCTAGTGCATCGCTCCCTGACCCTGGCGATGTTAAACATCGCCGACAAGGGAAAGGGACCAAAATTCACGGGCTTCACACACAGACTTGGGTGGATCAACGTCATCTGCGAGGATAAAGCCAGTGTCAATTGGCTCTCGGAGGTGATTCCAAAGATAAAGCCGTGGGACGAGGCATCACTCACCGTGGTACCGGAGAGCGAGCTGCCAAAGCCTACGGTCGGCACTATTTTCATCCCCAGCTCTGAGGCAGAGTCGCTAGACGAAGCTACCAAATTGCTGGGGATCCAGAATGAAGGGCTCAACACGGAGTACTGGAGGGTTGCGCACAGTAGGGCTGAAGGGAATGGGCATGTGGTGTCCTTCTTCCTTGATGAGCTCTCTGTCGCAGCCCTTCGGTCTAAAAACTTTGAGGTGGCCCTTGGCTTTAAAAAGCTTATTTTTAAAGTCAGGAGTGACCCAAAGGTTTTCCCTCCATCTGCTGCTACTTCAGGTTCACAGGAGCCTCAACCATCAACTTCCGGCTCTGAGAGGCAAGTCAGGGAGACTCCAGAACCACGGCAGACCGTGGCTAGGGAAACACCTAGACAAATGCCTCGGAGCAGCGTTGGGATCACTGAGCCGCAGCCCAGCACGGCTCAAAGCGGACAGCAGCATGCCGCAGCTAGGGAGCCCAGGCCGGTGCCTCATAGAAGGAAGGCACAGGCGTCAGAGAGAGCGGCTTCCCATAATGCTTGGCGCACACACCGAGGACGTCCACGTCCGAAGTCTGGGCGCTCTAAGCCGGCGGGAAACCGCTAGAGGCTACCCAGGCAGGAGGGGTGAGGGTCCTGCAAGCCAACCTCCACCATGCTGCAGCATCATCTGCGGTAATGGAGTGTTGTCTTGCTGAGGGCAAAGCTAGCATTGCCTTAATCCAAGAACCTTGGGTAGCCAACGCTCAGGTTCTGGGACTGAATGCTGCCGGTAAGATTCTCAGTAATAATATTGGTAATAGACCCAGAGCTTGTATAATTTTTAACAACTGTGTTGATTTTCTACTGATTACAGAAGTTTGCAATGACGACTTGGTAGCTGCTTTTGTCAACCTCAAAGGGTGGAATGGAGCGAGAGTTATCATGTGCTCTGCCTATCTTCCTGGAGAAAAAGATGACCAGACAGAAGACCTGGCGAGAGTGGTGGAATACGCTACCCAACACAACGCCGAGCTTCTGATTGGCTGCGATGCCAATGCCCACCACATCTCTTGGGGAAGTACCAACATCAACAAGAGGGGTGAGTTACTCTTTGACTTTCTTACTACTAATCACCTAACAACACTGAATGTAGGTTGCGAACCAACCTTCGTGACGCGTGCTAGGCAGGAAGTACTAGATATTACGATAGCCACAACTAATCTTGCCAGGCATATCAATAACTGGCAAGTTAGTAGTGAAAACTCAATGTCGGATCACAGACATTTAACTTTTGAGGTTAGGGCTGCTTTAGACACACAAACCACAATTTATAGGGATCCAAGATCAACAGACTGGGCTAATTTTAAAAATCAGCTAAGTCAAAATCTAGAAACCTTTCCAAAAACAATCAGGTCAACTGAGAGTCTAGAGGTAGCTGTTAGCATACTCACCAAAGGTATTCAAAAAGCCTTTGAAGAGAGCTGTCCGCTTAAAATAAAGACCTCAACCAGAAAAGTACCCTGGTGGAACTCTAAGCTTCAAAGGCTAAGGGAAAAAACCAGGAAATTATTCAACAATGCTAAAAAGACTCAATTGTGGGAGAACTATAGGAAAGCATTAACGGAATATAGCAAAGAGATTAGGAAGGCAAAAAGAGCATCATGGAGAAAGGTCTGTGAAGAGGTCAAAAATCTCCCGCAGGCAGCAAAACTCCATAAATTGCTCTCAAAAACCAAAACTAATCAGATTGGACTCCTCAAAAAGGAAGATGGCTCCTTTACAACATGCGAAAAGGAGACCTTAGAGTTGCTGGCCGCGACCCACTTTCCAGGGTCCACGATAAGGGACTTGTTCCAACAACGCCCTGTCTATCATAAGCCTCGTAATGAGGACTGGTGCAGGGCTGCAAAGATCATAAGACCCAAACAGGTTCAGTGGGCCGTAGACTCATTTAAATCATACAAAGCGTGCGGAGATGATGGAATACTGCCCGTCCTGTTACAACAAGGAGTGGGCATCCTCATTCCCTATCTGGTAAAAATCTTCAGGGCAAGTTATGCCTGGGGATACTTACCAGATCAGTGGACCTTGGTCAAGGTTCTTTTTATACCTAAAACTGGTAAGAGAGATTATAGCCAGCCAAAGTCTTTCAGACCAATAAGCCTCTCTTCATTTCTTCTTAAGACAATGGAGAAGGTGATAGATAGGTATATTAGAGACGTAGCTTTAGTAAGACATCCAATCCATCCCAGCCAACACGCTTATCGCAAGGGTAAATCAACAGAAACTGCCCTTATAAGCCTAGTGGATAGACTGGAGAAGGCTACAGAAGATAAGGAAATAGCACTGTGTGCTTTCCTTGACATAGAAGGAGCTTTTGACAACTCATCAACCTCACTGCTGGTCAATGGGCTGATAAGTAAAAATGTCGACCCTACGACAGTGAGATGGGTAAACTCCATGCTCTCGCATAGAGGAGCAAGATTAGCCCTTCATAAAACCACAATTGAGATATCTACAGTACGAGGATGTCCACAGGGAGGAGTTCTATCGCCTTTACTATGGACTCTTGCTGTATCTACAGTTTACAGTGTACTACAGTGCTAGTTTGTATAATAGTTCATCTGAACTATTATACAAACTAGCAGAACTCCGAATTGATGCGCAAGGCTATGCAGATGACTTGGTAATCATAGTAAGAGGTTTCTGCCAATCTACCATCTCGGGTATAATGCAGAAGGGACTTAACACTGTCAGTGACTGGTGCGTCAAAAGTGACCTCTCCGTAAACGCCGACAAAACTGTTATTGTACCCTTTTCAAAGAAACGGCTATTGGACAAATTAGTAAGGCCAAAGCCTTATAATAAAATGATTATGTTTTCCACAGAAGTCAAATATTTGGGCGTTACTATCGACCAAAGGCTGACATGGAACTCACACTTGGCTAACGTTTCAAAAAAAGCGAAGATTGCCATGGGCGTCTGCGGTCGCTTGATGAGGAACAACTGGGGTATAAATCCCAGAACCGCACTATGGTTGTACACTGCCATTGTGCGGCCGATCATAACGTTCGCATCAGCGGTGTGGTGCGACAAAGCAAATCAAGTGACTGCCAAACAGAAATTAGACGGCCTGCAGAGAACTGCCTGTCTTATGTCCTCGGGAGCTATGTCCACGTGCCCTGGAATGGCGCTCAATGCACTGCTGGGACTGCTGCCTCTTCATGTATTCATACATAGAGAGGCGAGGGCAAGCATGTATAGAGCCAACATACAGGGCAGGGGCAATTGGCTCTCCAAGAAAATGAGGATCCTACAGGACTCATCCCTGAATTCACCAATACTAAGCATGCCAACCGATGCCATGCTACTGCGGCACGTATTTGGAAAACAGTACTCCGTAGAAATTCCATCTAGGGAAAACTGGTTAAATAGCCAGCTATCCTTCGAGGCCGGATGTTTAATCTGGTACACAGATGGATCCAAAATGGGTCACAATGTAGGCTGTGGAATACATGGAGTGCGACCAAGGTTCAACAAAAGTGTGAACTTGGGTAAGTACGCCTCTATATTCCAGGCAGAGGTTTATGCCATAGTAGAATGTGCGGAAGCCAACCTGCAAAAGCGCTACACCAACCAAAAAATTTATATCAACTCGGATAGCCAAGCCGCTCTACTAGCGCTAGACTCGAATGTGGTCACATCGAGACTGGTAGAAGAGTGCATGGAACGACTGAACACTCTAGGCAACAAAAATAGAGTAGTTTTAAGATGGGTACCAGGGCACGCAGGCATAAACGGCAACGAACGTGCTGATGAGCTTGCAAGAGTGGGGGCTAATGGAGCACAGGAGGGACCCGAGCCGTTCTGTGGTATACCAAAAAGCCTAGCTAACAGAACCCTTTCGTACTCCTGTTTCGAAAACGCTATCAAGCTCTGGACGGAATCGCCGGGCATGGATCACTCAAAACTTCTAATCAAAGCCTTCGACAAAAGGTACAGCAACCTTGTCCTAGCGCTCAGTAGAAGTAACCTACGAATTATGGTCAGAGCCTTAACAGGACATTGTTACCTTAATAAGCACATGTCCAACTTAGGGCTGAGTGACACACGCACCTGCAGACGATGTAAGGAGGCTGATGAAACACCACTGCATCTTCTGGGGGAATGTGGGCCACTTATACACAAGCGCAGCACTCATCTTGGGAAACACTTATTAAGCCCGGATGAGTTAAAGGAATTCACCCCTAAGCAAATCCTGCGGTTCATCACAGCTGCAGGGTTTAGCGGTGAGCTCTAACAAATCATGTGGCGATCACAATAGACCAGTCATGGTCGCAGTGCTACTTAAGCCGCACAAAACATAAATTAAAAAAAAAAAAAAAAAAAAAAAAAAATAGGTATACCATTTATTATGTGTGTTATAAAATAAAGTATAGTTGATAGTAGAAATTTACACCTTACTACATCAAATTTTAAGAACGAAAATACATTTTTGTAACTGAAATAGATTAAGGAACCCATAAATATTGAACATTTGACTTAAAAGTTTTTACTGTCAATTAAATGAATTTACAACATGGAAAATAAACCCTACCTAGTTAAGTTCAAACTTAGTCGCGAAGTAATCATAGGGCGGTCGTTAAGACAGGAAAAATACGAAGTAAAATTGCACAGGCTATCATTAACTGAATTATTTAATACAGATCGGTTACCACGTAATAATTAATTGATATAATGGCAATAAAACAGCCTTTTCGCCCCTCGTTCGTAAAACAATGCAGTGTTTACAGACACACATCGATTATACATTTGATTTATTTTGTATAGGTTGATGTTTTTATTCAACAATTCATAACCTTAAATAAATATGATCGTATTATGAACGTAAATAAATTATTTTCAATAAAATATGTTTTTTTATTACGCTAGGCGATATCCGCGGTATTCCCTGCAGTCCCGTTAGGCTCATTTCCATTGGAATTTCACAAAAAAGTGACAGCTGTGGCAATCCAACTCCTCCTCTATTTTTTTTCTCTTAATTTCTTCCTTTCTAAAGGTCGGTAAAAGCTTACTACGGACTCCCCTAGCGTCTCGATGCTTCATAGGTTGCGGTGATCATTTACCACGTTTGCCAAACTCTTCCATAAAAGAAACTCATCCATTTATAATGTATACTTTTCATAATTTACACCAACTGTATATTTTCTTATGTGAAAAGACGATCCTTGGGGACTAGAGCTTCATCATTTACACTTCACTAACTTTTCAGTACTTGTTTCTTTTTACTCATAATATTATTAATCTTTAAGATAAATTCTTGGTCATAATAATACTACATCGAATGCTCAATTAATGGATATGTATTACTGGAAAAATGTCTATACATTTTTCAAGTAATTTATAACTATTAAGGCCAGGTTCAGAGGTATCTAATAAGTTTCAATTCGTCGACCTCCGTCCGTGGCGTAATGGTTACCATGCCGGGTTCGAATCCCGGTCGGGTCATCATGAAAAGTTTACTTTTTCTGATTGCCCTGGATCTTGGATGTTTATGTATGATAGAACATTAGTATCGTTGAGTTAGTATCCCATAACACAAGTTTCGAACTTAATTTGGGGCCAGTTCAATCTGTGTGGATTTGTCCATGTATATTTATTATTTATTTTAGGTACAACGAGGCACAGTACACACTACACAGTAAAAAATTATGTACTTAATTTCAAAACTATAATTGATTATCCAATTCGACTTCAATTACAGAACCAACCGAATCGATATTGTCAATTATATTCTCTGCTACAAGTTTAAGCCAATTAATGATCTATTCCGTTGTAATAAGAGCTCGAATAACATCGATCGAAGAGATTGATTTGTTAAGGGCTCTACACACCGGAGTCGCCGATAACGGTGTCGCAGATAAAAATCATATCGCAGTGCTCTTTCTTAGCGATATTAATGTTGCATCAAAAAATGTAAGTATAATGTAAAAAGTAATGATTTCGCAATAAAATTATACTGAAATCGTTATCAAAAGTGTCCTACTACCACCACAATTACGATTTATGTCCTCATTT
This sequence comes from Endotricha flammealis, assembly GCA_905163395.2. Lineage (NCBI taxonomy): Eukaryota > Metazoa > Arthropoda > Insecta > Lepidoptera > Pyralidae > Endotricha > Endotricha flammealis. The sequence continues at coordinate 6,684,906 of LR990860.1, read as the reverse complement.
GAAAATATCTAGATAAATAATTATCAGTGTAGCTAACCGTTTCAAGTTATGAGGAAAAATTTTAAAAGCAGACAACTTCAGAGACAAGTGTCAAATTACATAAGTTAATAAGTTTCTTGCCAGTTCATCTAATTACAAATCTGTCTTATGAACTGGTGACATGAAAAAATTGTTACGAGTCGAAAGAGCTTTTAATAAAACTAAAATACTTTGATATACTAGAAAATATGTCATTCATGTAAATTCACACATAACATATTTTTAACTATGGAATTTGTCACTTCCATCCAGGCTTCCATCTCAGAGTTGATACCTACCTATGTGCAGTCACAGTTTTTTTTTGACAAGTCTTTTCAAATTCAAATCAAATATGTTTGTAATTAAAGATTGCAGAGCTAATTTAAAGTATTGCAGAAGGAGGATGTTCTTATACCAACGGGCGCGTCGGCGGGTTTCGGTGTGTCGAGATCGAGACTGTCAAGCCCTTTAGTGCTACGAAGTTTCAACGCGTAGTAACACTGGCGCGGTGGAGGCGGCCGCGGCGGCGCGGCGTGGGTGTAGCGAGCGGGGTGGCAGTGGTCTCGCTTGTTTGACCTGCTTTATTGCGTCGTATCGTGTAACCACTATTCACGGCCACCCATGAAGAGGCTTGATTGCAATGAGACTAGGCAAATATTCATGTATATCGTCAGTTTAGATGCTATATATTAATGTAAATGAAAGTGTTTACTAATCCATGTTTTTTTAATTTAAATAGTTAAGAATTTTATTTCAGTAGAGAGTGCTCTAATACATTAAATCTTAGTGAAGATGCTTGCCAAAGTTTAATTAAAGCTTATTTTGTCACTTCATTGAATTTACTCAAAAATAACAGAGTAACAAAACAGGTTTTAGTTAATCCTAATTTTATCTCTTAGTATTAATAAAAGTTTACTTTTTTTATAACTATCTTAGCATTGTAAAAACTGTGAAATAAATAAAATTAATGAAGTTAAAAGGCAGTTGAAAGCAAACGTGTCACTTACAAAACACATTTGCTATGACATACGTATGCTTACAAACCTACATAAACTATATCACACCACACCCTCGTTGGGTGGTCGGTAGATCTTCCGGCATTCACAAATAGAACGCGACCGGTGTATAGCGTACGCAAAATTTACAAAAAATATATATATTTCTGCAAGTGAATTTTCATCAGAGTTTTGCACTGTGAAGATCGCATTGACATGAGATTGTTATTGAATCGCGTCGTAATCAAGTGAAACAATTGACTGTCGATTATTATTCAAAAGGAAACATTTGCTATGGAAAAACCATCGAGTACTCTACGTATCCCTTTCCGATGACCAAAAATATTATTCGTAATTCATTGATTTATTATGATTTATTATGAAGGTGTATTGAGAAAGAAAATAATATAATATAAACCTGTGTGTACGCTTCATTTAACTAACTGTCAAATGAATTTTCCGCTTCAAAGTTCGCGCAAACTAGATCGTTACAGCAGGAGTGAGGCGACTACTAGGAGTACAGAAACGGGAGCGGGCTGAGTTACACGTGGCACACCCACACCGCCGCACCCGCCAATGTCAGCCTGCACACATGCGACCTATCTATATAATTTACAAAGGTAGCAGACTGGAAAACGCGTTTACCCGGAAAAAGATGGAAAAGATCAATACAGTCACTAACTATGCTTGACTATTAATCGTAAAGCTTGTTTACCGGAGAAGGAAGGAATGAGAATCTTTATGACGTTAAAGCTGTTTATTTGTGCCGCAGCAACCTTTACATCGGCTCACAAAAGCAACCTTTGCCTCTGAGTTCAAATGAAATGAAAACCTCTGAGTGGAGGTCTGGACTTCATTCCAAAGCCAAAGCGATGTTAACGACTTTCTACGAGTTTCTAGCTGCCACTCTAGTTTTTTTTGGCAATGTAAGTCGTAGCAAAGGTAGTACGTGACACTCAATTAGTAATTTGATTTGAAATTTTCTGTGGGAGTTTGCGAATTGCGCGCCATTTTACAGAAATATTAAACGGAAAGTTTAAGGTAGTTTTCAACTTTTCAATGACTCCGTTCGGTTGTGTTAGTTTTGATCAAATGTTAAAAGCAAATTAAAGTATTTAGCAAATAAAATACGGCAAGTAATGAGTAAAATACCTCACGTCGCACAGTCCCAATTAATTTTTTGTAACAACTTTATTTAATTAATTTGTGTTTTTTAAATGCGTGATAATAATATTTTTAATTATTAAAAAAATATATATATATTATTATCACACACCTAGTTTATTTTCTTTATTACAAGTTATAAATGTCAAGAAAAAGTGCCTGTGATGGTCTAATTTCTGAAATAAACGATTTCATTTCATTATTCTACTATCAAAGAATAACGAAAATCCTTTTACCGTTTGTGCAAGCCTATAGGTCGTTCATAAACACATAAATCAGGTCACCAAAGCTAGGGCACCGAGGGAATAGGCCGTCAGGTTATTCTCGTCGAAATCGTTAATTCTGTGTCTTTTAGGCAGTAACAATTTCTTTGATATAACTACGTGTGAAACATATGTACCAGGATTATGTTTGTACATTATGTCATGCATGAATAAAATTAATATTAGGTACCTAATTGTCAAATAAGACTCACTAATTTAGTTCTACAATATTCATTTTTTTACAAATTGATATTCTGTTCCAATGGGAATCTTAAAACTTCTTTGTACAAATAAAATTAACTTTGAACACATCATTTAGCAATAGGTTTAGGAAGCAGTAGAAAAATATATAGATGAAAACAGTGACTTTTACTTCTACATAGAAATGCTTATTTTCTGCCTATCAAAAAACCGTCACAGAAAAGTTTTTACAGTAACTGGCAAATATGGTATGGTGGTTGGTATTGTAATGTAGTGCGATAAGAGGGACACACACAGCCCGCAATGGGATGTAAATGAAGACATATCACTCTCTACATGGTTGATAGTACTTCAGAAATAGACTTTTATTTTACATATTCAAGACTGTAAAAGAGTTGTGTGACTTTGCTTTTATTTGAATTAATGTGAAACGGATAGAGAAACTAATGTTATATTGAATGTTAGAAGATTTTCTATCGGGAAAAAGTATTTTCACTTATCATGCTCAGAAAATGCTTATTTGCGCAGGATATAGGCTGCACAAAATCGAATTTTGTGCACAAGGGCAAAAACGTATCTACTCATAACTGTATCTATATTAAGGCAAAGGAAATGAGCCATACAGCCAAACACAATAAACAGTCAGAGATAGAATTTGTTATTTTATAATATTTACTTTAATTTATTTGCCTTATGTGGTATTTAAGTCATAAAAAAATATTAAAATTTAAATTAAAGTACGGTAGGTTATTTAATTAATTTAAGAAAATTATTTTTCTTACAAAATTAATTTAATAGTAGGCTGTATAGGTCTGCACCCAAGCCTAATTTCAATGTCGTAAGATTTTTTAAAAAAGCGACGGGAAACAGGTCTTGTTTTTCGTGCGTTTATTTATTTATTTCCTCGCAATCGAAGTGAAAAGCAGAGTTTATAACTCGTCCACAAAACCATTTTTATCCTCGACATTACTATCAGCCCTCACCTTCGGCTCGGGCTGCTAAAAGTCTCGGATAGAAATGATTCGTTTTGTGCACTTGTTGTAAAATCTACTATTACTTGACTGACATCTTTGACACAAATGTAGGTATGACTAAAACAAAACACTATTATATATTGGTATTTTGTTTTAGTATTCTAATTTTGACTGGTATTTTCAGTCGTCTTTTGTTTATAATTTTTGTTTGAAGAGTGTTATTATATTTCTGTATTTCTCTTACGAAATATACTTAAAGAAAGGAGTAAAATATTATAAATTAGTATATAATAATTTTCTTTTAATCAACTTATATTGGAATAGACAACTTCCTATAAAATACTAAAATAATGGTATCCTACAAATAATTAAGCTAAAGACATTGTAATCGTCGTGTTTTTAATTTGTAGGACGGCATTGGAAAATTGCGTTCTGCTATTTGGATTTAACTAATTGCCGGACATGGCTTTCCCAGGCGCAGTCTATTTAATTGCATCCCTGGCCTAGAACCTAGAACTCTTCGTTTCCCTCCCCCCACCTCCCTGCCCTGCACCGCATTACAAATTGCAGGCGCCACTACACTATGGTGGTGCGTTTGCTTTTGATAAGCTATATTGTCACTTTCAATTACAGCAATATTTTTCTATTGAATTCTGATCTTGAAATAAATTACCTTTTTTACTAGGTATAGATAGTTAGAATTAATCTTATTAAACAAAACTTAGTAAACAAAGATTTGCAAAGCTTTAACAAAATCTGTTTTGTCACTGTCATTCTTGAAGAGAAATTTAGTGCGAAAATGACAGAACAAGTTTCTATTAAACCTTCAAGAGCAATAGATTTTACAAAAACACCAAGATTACAAAGGCATATAAATACAATGTCTATATGTGTTTATTATCTATACTCTATACAATATTATAAAGAGGAAAGATTTGATTGTTTGTTTGCATTGAATAGGTTCCGAAACTACTGGACCGATTTCAAATTTTTTTTCACCAGTAGAAAGCTTTATTATCAGGGAGTGACATAGGCTTTAGCTTTTCCCGAAATTCAATGTGGTTCCCACGGGAACGGTCCCTGAACTTCACGCGGACGAAGTCGCGGGCAAAAAAGCTAGTAATGTATAAAAGTATATAAAACATAATTAGCAATTTCAATACGGATATAATTTTTAATAAAATTAAATCTATAAATAAAAATTCGGTATTCAATTTATTTTTGGAAGTGACTAGAAATTCGCTCGTTTATTCACAGTTTAAACGGTTCAATGTCAAGGCCAAGACAGGTAATTAAAGGTTTGGATGCTTTGGAAGGATCTCTAAAGGCCAACAATGTGCCGGTGGCGAGTAATATGTCAAACAGAGGATCGGAGAGTTATTTAAAGATTTATTTTAATTAAATTGGTAGGCAGCAGAATATATTCTAACTTCATTATTTAAGGTTTAATACAAGTTTTATCATCATCGCTCATCCTTCTCCATCCCCTTGCTGGGATATAGAGTCTGGCTTCAATCGAAGTGGGTTTTGAGCGGGATTTTTATAATAAGCGGTTGGAAAACGTAACTAAATCTGAAGATGATACCTAGTACCTACACATGTATTCTGTGAGAAGGTACTTATTAGACTGTCATAAACCGACAGCCTGACAGGTCTCCCGAAGTATAGAGAAGATCGAGATTTTTAACCAATCAAAATACTGGCTGTGGTTGTCGTTTCTTCATTTAGGTTTTCATACGACGCGCCGCTGGGCTACGCTAACTATATTTTTTCCTCTACTATTTTGCTCGTGACCATGACCCGACAGGTGAAAATATCGGCTACTCAAAAATAACTATCATGAAACGTACCTGTGTTAGTAAATAATAACATAATAGAGTTACTAATCGTCTACCTATCGGTATACCGTCTTCTAATTCATTACGATTAGACGAGGATTATTTTGTAAGCCCAAGGGATTGGCGAAGGTACATAATATATCTTTAATGAAACGATTGCCATCAGAAGTTCACAATCTAGGGGGAAAATCCTATCTTAGGTTAGGCCACACGTCTTTCGAAACATAATTTCTTGGACATATAGGTTTCTTGGTAACCCTCAACAAATAATGGCCTATGCTTCCGCAATGGGCGGAAATAGGCTGAGACGATGATGATGATGATGATGATGATAAGTTTCTTACCCCCACAAGGATTTGAACCAGGGACCAGTCGGTTAAGATTCAGTTCTTTATCCACTTGGCTATCAATGATCTTACTTCAGATCGGTATCGATATCGGATCAAGATCAGTAATATTTGTAGCAATAGGGCCGTGGCGAACGTAATCGTGCACTTAACTTGCCAATTCTTACATGACATATCTGTTTGTAACGATACTAAAAGTAGCTACTATTTTTATATCATGTAGTATTACATCCCTGGTATTCAATAGATGTTTCTTATAATATTTCTATAATAAGTAATAAATTCCTTGACTTTTTCTTATTGAGACGGAAACAGTTTAGTTTCAGGATTTCACTAGCCTTCATTGCTCATTTCCAAATTGCGATTGCAGCTTTAAACCCTACGCTACACAGAAGACTATAGAGGAAATGTGATGAGCTACTCCCGTAACCTAAACTTTCTTGCATCACGTTGTAACTATAGGCGTGGATGGTTGTTATATGCTGTCCGTTCCACTACGTTCATGCTCACAGTTACGTTAGCCACAAACTAATGATGGTCACAGAGTGTACGTTTGTACTGGGACTACTGCAAACACAGTAATCGTTGTAATGTGCATTTGCATACCTCTCCATACCGATTCCGAAGCTGACCAAACTATCAGCCGATAGAAAGTTTGTAGTCTACGGGGACACTAACTGTCATATCCTCTAGCTTAAAGCAAACAATACTACCAGGGGGAGAGTTATTTCTGACGCTTAACAACTATGCTTCCATATATATGTACTTCCATTGGAATGCGTCAGGCGTTGAATTTAATTTAGAATACTTGATAAATTTTTTGTTTATTTTATACAAAATAGTACAAATATATTTAATATCTGATTCGCGGTGAATTTACAGTTTGTAGAAAAATTCGTTGTGTAATTCTTCCGGCAATATTTATTTAATGAATTAAAGGAATTAGAATAATAATGAATATTATACTTAACTACTAAATAACGTAGTAAAGTTAAAGATACGGATGACTTTAAAATATAATAAATTTAATTCTTAAATATATTAAAATCATGAATTGACATACATATTCCACCATCAGAACACCATGTGATATTTTTTTTATTTTAAATAAAATTTAATGTTAATCGTTAAATTTAAGGGTAAATGTATATCTAGTCCAGCGATTTATTTACGCGTGTAAACAATGTGAAGCTGGGAGCTAAGATACAGGACACGTGATGCGGAATATATACGGTGCAGGGTCGAGGAGCGTGCATAGCAGGCAATGCGTTGTAATAATCGAATTACTTAGTCATAAACTATAGCCATAGTCAAAGCTACTAGCAAGCATTTTAGATACATTTTTAAGTTTGCTGTCTCTCACGTATAAGGACTAAGTCCTTATATTCGTTGTGAGTTCCAAGGCAGCTGTGGTTTTCTCCCCCGGGATGTCAATAAGCTTCATCGCTTATTGTCAATCTGAGGTCGCCGTTGTTGATCCTGGCTACAATGGAGACACATCGGTGCGAATGTGTGGAGGGCTTGTCCCGATACATTTTAAAATTGTTTGTGTAAACTGGATCAACAGTAATTAAATATAATAATGTAATTTAATTACTTAGCAACTTTTTACATTTCATGACTCTTTTTAAGTTAGATTATGTAATATTAAGATCTATCTAGAATGTAAGCTTCCTTGCTTATTTTCTTTTATAGCAAATTAGACTTAATTATGAACCTACTTATATCAGAAAATCGTGTCAGTTATAAATTTGGTGGTTATTATTTGGTTAATATAATTTGATTCTGTTATTCCAAAAAATTCATGTGATGTATTGCAGATTTATTGATTAATTATATAATAAAACATTATCTGCAGTGATTCCTGCATTAACTGCTTTATTCCCTTGGCACGCATTATGTAAAAGGTTGTAATATTTGGAGAGTAGCCAACAATATTTGCAACGCAGTATTTTCCGGTTGCGTAAAAACGCCCATGGCAAAAATATTAGGTACCTAAAAAAATTTTATACTGCGAAAGAACGATTTAGTATATCGTATGGCTGAGCGGTGACTATCCAATTGTGTTCCAATCGTATGAATTGTATGTTTTTAAGGCTTCGCATGTAAGGTGAGCGGCTGAATAGGCCTAGAGTGGAAATAGAGTACAGGAGGATCTTAAGAGACGTTCTAGCACCTTTAATTTATCCTGGTAATGATTGCATGGCCAACCAATGGTTAGCTTTTCCGAAGTTTTATCTCCCCATTCTCACTTCCGAATCGCCAATCTTTAATTCAAAACAAGCGTTATTCCTTTACTAATATTACAAAAGCGAAATTTACTCTGTCTGTTTGCACTTCACGGTCAAATGGCTGAACCGAATGAGATGAAATTTATTGTGGGGATAGGTGCGGACCGGACAAGTGAAACGGGAATCGCGGCAAAAGTTCGTTTGTTTTTTTATTATTTTTGTTTGTTGCAGTGCAGGAGGGGTATATGGGAAGATGAAAGACAGGAAGGGACTAATTTTTTTCATATAAAAAATCCACACGTACGAAGTCGCGGGCACAACTTATAATTCACTAAGTAGAACGTCAACAATTTCACGGGAACTACAGATTTATAAATCGAAAGAGACCGCAATGAACTGCTATTTAGATAAATGACCCAAAGTTTACATTGGAACCTCCCCATATCAGATGTTACATATGAAAACTTTTAATTTATTCAGTGATTGTTTTTGGAACAAAAATAACCTTATGTAACCATGCTTAGGGTAGATGCGCACTGGAAGGTTGTGATCGATAAATTTAACGTGAAATAAAATTATCATGCCAGTATGTTGTTGTTATTATTATATGTATGTAAATTACCTACATGTTTAAAATATAATACGCTAAGCTCTACACTCTCGTGAAGTTGAGCGAAGTGAAGGAAAGTTCAAACACAAAGGAAAAGTGGAGACGAAGCCTGTTTATCCCGTTTCTCCTTATTACCTACTTTCTTCCTGTTAAAGGTCGGTAACAGCACTCAGAGATTTGGTGTCTCTGTGTTCCTTGGGCGGCAGTGATCACTTACTATCAGATGACCAGTGGGGCAATTCACGTAACAAGAACCGATTCTAGTTCGATTCAACGACACTCGCTGTCCCGTTCAATTCCTATTTTGTATGAGTGAGACAGCGAGTGTCGTTGAATCGAACTAGAATCGGTTCTTGTTACGTGAATTGCCCCACAGTTCAGCATACTCGGATTCCGCTCAACCTTTCAGTTATCGACTCGTTCTCGACCGGCTCCCATGTCAGTGTGTTTTAAGCAGAAAGTCAAAATAATTTCAGGATAATTTCTGCTTAATTCGTTGTAAATTCTAAGACAGCTGTATCTTTTCACCTCGGATTGCAGCGGTGTTAACTGTTCATTGTCAATTAATTGATTACTGATACCGTCTGCAAGGGAGACAAAGCTGTAAATTGTTAGTACAAACAATTTCCTACATAGTTCTTTTTTGTTTCACGTTATAAAAATCCATTATTGCATGCCCCGTCGTTCAGGGAAGCGGCCGGGGGTCTGTCGAGATCTTCCCTTCTAAAGTCACTTGAGATGCATATATCGACTTAAAACCTAACACTCTACCTACCACCTTCTCCGCCTTATCAGTGGCAGGTCTGCAGAGTCTATGATACATCCGGAACCCTTGGGTTTCAATAAATACTACCCTGTTTCCTATTCTTAGAATTAATAAATGTTATATAAATAATAAATATTCTATGGATACTAGATTGCTGATAAATATATACATAGAAAACCACCAGACCAAGACAAACAGACATGTTCATGCACACAACTGTTTGCCTTGCGCAAGATTCGAACCCGCGGCCCTTGGGACAAAGTGGCCATTGTTAGCCACTCGACCACCGGGCTTGTCTAATAACCGCGAAAGAATTTCGGCGTAAAGTAGCAATGCGTTTCGTTTTGTGAGTAAGAGATCCAAAAACCCAACTCTTTTCCCTTCTCTCCCTTCGCAGCAGGCAAAGCATTGGTAGCGTCTCTGTCATGTGCATAGACGGGCGGCGGTGATAATTTTCCATCAGGCTTGTTTGCCTGCTATGACTCAAAAAAACTTGTGATTATTTATTGATATAGGAAATAACATTTTGTTTCATAATTACACAATCACAAATTAGATACTGTATTTTAAATGTATACCATTATATTATATTTGTTTTTACTGAAAACTCAAAAGATGAATTTAAAATATGTAAGAAATCTAATGTACAAATAAAAAATCGTTCACTCTAACGGGAAAAGGTCTTTTAATGGTGTACTCAGGTGAAAATATATTTTCGCGTGGACTTTTAATAAGTTACAAGCAGCATTTTCAATACCGAGAAAAGTCGAACTGAATTTTACCTAACGTAGGAGTTTATCGACTGAATCCAACAAGACCCTTCCGTTTTGCCAACAATTTTACTCGTTTAGTTTTTTTTTTTTTTTTTATACCACACAGGTGGCAAACAAGCATACGGTCGGCCTGATGGTAAGCCGTCACCGTAGCCTATAGACGTAAGCAATACCGAGGGTATCACTCACGCGTTGCCAACCCTCCCAACCCCCCCAAATGGAGCTCTGGAGACCTTACTCACCGTAGGAACACAACATGGCCGAGACCAATGTTATTTGGCTACGATCTTCTGTAAGGTGGAGGTCCTTCCCCAGACGGGCTGCTCCGATTTGAGCGGATTATCCGCTGTGCCCTACCTCTCTTAAAGTTTAGTTGTAAATTATCATAATATAGAGATGAAAAGGAGGTCATGTAAGGAGTGTTTGCATTTTTTTTAAAGTACTTAATTATAGAAATACTAATTTTCAAAATTATGTGTTCTGCTAAGCAAAAATGTAAATCGTTTGTACTCTATCAAAATAAGGTTTTTCCTATCCTAAAGTTTAAATTCTCATAAAAACTATGTATTCATTCCGGTAATTATTTCAATTGATTCAATCACGCAGATGAAATTTCTCACACAGATGGTATAAGACCAGGAATAACATTTGATACTACATATTAAACTAGAAAAATATACTTAGATATAATTTAATGAAAATATCTTCTCTTAAATTGTATGTCGATTGTGTTTCGATGCAACTCGTATGTGTTTGTGTATTTCAGTAAATAACATTTTATCCATAAATGCTACTCAAGTTATTAAAATGAACGTCAAATAAGAATAATAGAAAATTTATGTTTCACGTAGCAAACACTCATTGTGACAAACGGTGTCGAGACAAAATTAACAAGTTAACTTACAGTTAACAAGCCTCTGTTTTGTAAACTAGTCTACTAACTAGCTAGTTTTTACGAAGTCGTTGTTATTCTCTGTATAAATAAATATAAATATAAATATATTGGGACAATTCATACAGATTGAGCTAGCCCCAAAGTAAGTCCGAAACTTGTGTTATGGGATACTAACTCAACGATATTATATTTTATAACAAATACATATATAGATAAACATCCAAGACTCGAGGCCAATCAGAAAAAGTTCGTTTTTCATCATGACCCGACCGGGGATCGAACCCGGGACCTCCTGGGTGGCGGTATGGACACTGACACATTCAATTTTATGTATTTTTACAGAAATAATTGCGCCTAAAGGAATTTTTGTAGAAATACGTAAAATTGAATGTGTCAGTGTTCATAAAAATAAACTTTTAGCAAAAACAACATACATCAGTCATTACACTATCAATTCCGAGATCCGTAAGCGTGATTAAATGATCTACTAAGGTATTGGATTGACGAACGCGTTTACACTGTCAATCTAGCTGACTATGATCACGGATCATGATCAGTATTTACTGTGTAATTGTAGCTTATTTTGTGATGTGCATAAACAGCGGGGTCACTGTTTCGTAGAATCGTTAAGTTTCTTTAAAATTACAGAAAACGTTTGTGGAAATTTAAAAATAATGCAATGAACTGCTTCCTTTGTGTCACTGCGGTACACATTTTTTTAATGCTTTACGCACGATACCCTCTGTAATGGCACGAAGGGTTTGTATGAGACTTGCATCCGATAAACTCCTTGCATTGCTAGAGAGGAAGTATTGCGTACAGCAAATGTTTTAACTTCCAACTCTCTTCCGACACTGCGGCCATATGTACGACAACAGCAAGTAGAAATCTACTTGCTGTTGTCGTACACCTTGTCAACCTTAACTGTTTACTTCTGTATCTTAAAAATAAATTAAAATAAATTATTAAAAATAAAGTATCTATCTTGATGATATTTTTTCCCATATTTTTTTAAATGATAGCATGTGGTAGATATCACATATCAGCATAGGTTTGAAATCTGCAATAAAAATTATTAAACGTTGAGTTTTGGCAACCCTATCTTTATTACAGTAGCAATTACATGAATCATATTGCGGTGCTCCAAGACGATGGTGTAATAAAAGCTTGAGAGCAATAACAGAATACGCTAACATATCCCTTTGGTTCTGTGATTAATATGTTACCCGAAGGCATGCAGCTGTACAATTTTGGCGATCAATACGATAAGGTAAAGTGTTAACAAATTGCCAATTGTTTGTAGAGATAAACAATTGTGAAAAAATTACAACTTAATAATAAGGACGTAAATACAAAGATGAATTGATGACTAATTTAAAAAAAACTAATATTTACATTCAATAGTCTCTTAAACGTTCAAACACAAATTATAAATGCCGTTCAATTGTATTAAGTATGTATTAGCAAAATCACAGTCCGAATTGAACCGTATTTGAGCGCTCTTAATGGGGCATCAATTATTCTGTAAACGAAACGTTTGGTGACCAAAAATAGCCAGAGGCGATTTAACCCTGTAGGTAAACAAAAATATATAGGACAAATCACATAGATTGAGCTAGCCCCAAAGTAAGTTCGAAACTTGTGTTATGGGATACTAAACTCAACGATACTATATTTTATAACAAATACATAATATAGATAAACATTCAAGACCCAGGCCAATCAGAAAAAGTTCTTTTTCATCATGACTCAACCGGGATTCGAACCCGGGACACCTGGGTGGCGGTCTGGCATTGTAACCATTATGCCACGGAGGTCGTCTTACCTTATGTATAAACCCTATTATTATTAATTAGAGCTTGTATTTATTTACATATTTAGGGTTTCACATTGTCTTGATGAGTTCAGATTATCACTTGATAATAAAGTTCCGAATAGGCTCTTTGCCAATGGGGAAGAAAACTGGAAACTATTCCGGTAGAGGTCGCTGTGAGTTTATTTTATTCAGACAAACGTCAATAGCGTTCGTGTTACATTGTGTTTTTATAGCGTTTTTTCCTATTAATCCCATTTTTTTTTTGGTAAAAATTAGTTATTCGACATGTATTCTACCTGGAGAAAATGCAGATTTAAAAAGAGAATTGAAAAGAAGGGGTTCCTCGCAACAGAAAAAGAAAGTTGACTTGGTAGCGAGGTAAGCTAAACTACTAATTTCTGGCCTTTCCCCAGCTTCCAGTAACCTTCTAATTTAAACATATTATTATAGATTATTTCACACTTGCATTAAATAAAATAAGCAAGCAAAATATCTTTGAAGTATTTTAGGGAGTTACGAAAAAAATAACCTCACTTTTTTTGGAGGCCTACGACAGAAATTTTTGAAAATATTATTAGTGGACAAAATAGCTCGAAGCCACAGATGGAGTTACCTAATGAAACGTTACCAAATTCAGGGAAAATTATTTGTTACTGATAAAGTTTGTAATTTAATTATTTATACTTTTAGGGACACAAAAGTTATTTTTATTAACAGAGATGATGAATTTACCAATAAGTATTACATTACAAGGTAGCTATTTGCAATAAGTATATTTACAGAAATTATGAATTAAAATGGAATTAAACCATTTTTTATATTTCATATTTTTATTTTATTTACAATACCTTCCCTAAAATTACATAGCATTATACAAACTTATGTCAACGTATTTCTTCACATCCAAAAGCCATACACCGACCCAATTTTCATTAAAATAAAGAAATCGGAAATATTTATCTTTTTTGCATGAAGTTGAATTGATGAAGACAGCTTCCTTGTCACAAGCAAGGGGTGCCCTCTGCAATGAACTATTTGACAGTTTTCTTCCCCATTAAGAAACGTCAAAGCCATGCAAGAACTTTCAAAAACCTCTCTTTTTTTGACGGACAATTTATCTTTTTTTCTAAATACATAATACCACAATCGGTATAAAAGACATGGACATTTTATTTGAATAGTGTCAGCTTTACCCGTATGTAATCAACGAGCAATGGCGACTGATCGTTCTTTCTCCCTTACAACCCAAGGGATTTGTAACTAGTTCCCAAACGTGTGAAACTACTGACAACTGCAGCTATCTAATGTTTGAAAGACTTTTATTTCAAGTAAAACCGTTTCACGTAAAAATGTGTAGGCATCGGTAACGTTGCGTCGCGTCGCGTGTGATTCAATAGAAAATGTTAAGAGACTATGTATTGTAGTTCTTAATGTGACCGCTAGAGGCATTGTATATTTTTTCATACATTTTTACGCCTTTGCATATTGTAATATTATGTGGTGAGAGTTTTCAATACGAACTCACGGTAAGTGTACCTACAGAAAATCAATGAAGTAATTTGTGTGTTGTTACAAATTACGAAACAAAAATCTCTTTTCTTTTTTCGGGTTTCATAGTAAACTAACAAGGAAAGGAACCTCTATAGTTTTGTCATGTCCTCATCATCATCATCCTACTGCTGGACGACTTTTCTCCTCAAACGTCAAAAATTTGTAACAAATTTGTGTAATACAATAAAATCTGTGATTCCGGTAGAAAATGTTAATTGCAACAAACGCCACTATCAAGCAGAAAAATAGTTTCGATTCTATTGATTAAATGGTTGGTTCACGGGCACGTTCCACTTGCCCACTGAATGATAATGTTGTAAGACAATAAATGTATGCTAGGAATAGGTTGAGTTGTATATTATTGTCTTCCGCTGTTCTAAAACAGATCTACTCCGTCTAATATAACTTTTTGTTACATGTGTTGTGAGTTTCAAGACGTTGCCTTGCTATTTAGGCAGCGAAGAAGATAGGATTTTTTTAATCCTGGTTTGAGGTTTCCTGCAAATGTTATCGGAAACGACGGGATTGTTTTAGTAATAATATTCAGTGCATTTGCTATTATAGTTTTAATACGTAATTACATACTTTAGTAAAAGTAGAAAGTTGTTCCGTACATATTTCACAAAGAGAAGTATTTTGTTGACAATACTATGATGCTTTTCATAATACATATATCACTTTACAACAGAGTTTCATGAAAACAAGCTATATGAGATTGTTGTGTGGATCTGTCCTGTAAGCGAGACAACTTATAGTGCGAATTTGAGACGTTTTTGGTACGGTTATACAGTAGAAGTTGCCAGAATCTTAAATGATTTATGTCTGACCAGTGAAATATGTTGACAACAGCTAGGTCATACTAGCCACTCTCGAATCTATGATAGATTAGTCACTTGGCAATTTGTTTTGCTAGTGATGGCGAGAAAAACTTTGTCGGCGAATACAATGCAACAAACAAAATGTTTTGTAACAATTAGCTGAGAATTTCAAAGAGTATCAAACTTCACGCATCAACTTCTTTTCCGATTAGTTTTGTCCTATATTCATTATAATAATCGATAATCCTACAATTTTTATGGAAATGGTTACATGGTTGGAAAACCAGCTTGCGTGTCACCTGTTGGTAAGTGATCACCGTCACCCATGGATCACAGAGACACTCAGTAGAGTTCCTAAGTTGTTGCCGACCTTCAACAGGAAGAAAGGAGGAAATAAAGAGGAAATAGGTGGTGGAGTCACTTGTTTTTGCTAAATAGTTCTTCCGTATCTGGCGCTCACCAAATGAAATACATTAGTGGACGTCAGTGTTTAATCCACTCAACGCTCATCAGATAAACAAAAATCATTTATTGCCCCAAAAAAAAAACTGTTACAAAGTATATTATTGTCTTCCGCCTAATAGCACCTAATAGCACTGGTCCCCACACTAGGATTCCCTGTGTTGTGTTTGTGGGTAACCAGTATCTTCCCTACTTTATCCTTACTAATATTATAAATGAGAAAGTGAGTTTGTTTGTTTGTTATTCCTTCACGGCTTGACTAAGCAGCCGATCATTATGAAAATTTGCGAGCGAAGCCGCGGGGAAAAGCTAGTAATAAATAATAATCAACTGTTATTTATTGACAACTAGCGAAACCCGCGCAACTTCGTTTGCGTGTATACCGCTTTCCCGTGGAATTTTTTAAAGTTTTCTCCGTAAGAACCATCCCCGCACTTTAAGGAATATTCTAGAAAAAGAATTAGCGAAATCGGTTCAGATGTTCTCGAGATTTGCGCTGAGCAACACATTCAGCTATTCATTTTTATATTACAGATGGGATTGTTAGCTTAACGCGCCCTTTTATAATCGATACTGAATTACTCATCAAAATATCTAGAGTCTAGATAGTAAATTAATTTTGTTATAAAAATAAATTGACTTTATGTAAGTTATCTAGAAAATTATTTAAACTTTGTCTTAACGTTTAATCGCCTTTATTTCGTGCGATCCGCTAACGTACTTTCGCTATGCCTTTGGCACTGCCGATCCCGAATTGAGGACAGGTCTAACTTAATTATCCATAGCCTCCTGTCTTACCTAGTTAGCTTTAATGTAACTCCAAAGCTTTTACGTAAGCTTTTTAATTTAGCTAATGACGTGTTTTTCAAGTGCTGTAACCCTTAAACTGTATAAAGGATTTCATTTCATGATATTGTTTTATTGGGATTTCATCCGAATATGATTTAACAAATAATTTTATGCTCGCCAGAAGTTTCTAAAACATTTTGTACTGTCTGTCCCCAGAGATTTTATACTATCCTATGGTAGATATGAATGCACGATAAAAATAATAAATCGATTCAAAAATATAAAGAGGTCTTTATCTTAGAAGGAATTTATATTTCTTGGTATTACAAATTATGTAAGTACCGTAACATAAATAACAGAATATATACTGTCGAATACAATGAGGCCATGTACAAAAGTTCATACATTTGACTAAACTATTTTAATATTGTTTACAAAACATAACATAATTTAAAAACATCACACAGTCATATTATTTAAATTAGCAATTAATTAGTAAATGGCAATATCCATACTAATATTATAAATGGGAAAGTGTGTATGTCTGTTTGTTTGTCCGTCTTTCACGGCAAAACGGGGTGACGAATTGACGTTATTTTAAAGTGGAGATAGTTGAAGGGATGTAGAGTGACATAGGCGACTTTTTGTCTCTTTCTAACACTTCCCTAAAATGGGGGGTGGAAGTTTGTATGTTTCAAGATAGAAAGCTAAAAATTGATATGCGGACTATTTGCGACTAACAAAAAAAAATCGTGCATCATTTTTTTTGGAAATCTGCCCCCAACCCCTTAAAAGAGGGGGTGGAATTTTATATGGGACTTTTCGCAGTTTTCAAGGTAGGAAGCTAAAACTCTTTGTTACCAACGAAAAATACCTGCAAAATGGGAACCGTGTTACGCCGAATTTAACGCGAGCGAAGCCGCGGGCAAAAGCTAGTAGTTATATAATTTATGTTTCGTGATACAATAATTTATTACAATACAGTAATTTATTGTCATTAACAGCATACTATTGTTTGCACTGAATTATCCTTGTGCGAATTTGAGTAATTGGGTTATAACACAATTTAACCTTTATTTTTTATTGAACTACGACGAAGTTTTTCGTGGATTAACCAATGAAATTTTCAAATCACTTTACCAAATTAAATTGTAGTATTTAAATATGTAATACTATAAAAGTACCCTCCCCATTGAGTCCAAAGTTGGTAACTGAGCCAACTGCTACTGCATATTCAGCGTAGCCGCGTAGCTTCTACAATATCCATAGTTTAGGTTTTAGTTAAGGGCGATTTCTAAAGTAATTTTGTGAACAATAACAATTGGAAATGATAGGTTTACGATAATTTTACAATGTTAATATATTATACAACCAGAGTTAGTAGTCATAGCAACAAAATTTTATGCTAAGATGTCTACGGAGTCTTTTTAGAAAGGACAGGTTGCCCCTCAAATCGATTTATGCGATGTTTAATCTCGCACATGTTTAAGCAACTTTCTATACCTTTCAAAAATATTAGATATAATATAGTTATTGACGAAAAGTTTGATAGAATGACAGATAGACAGACGAACAACAAAGTGATCCTCCCTTTTGAGGTACGAGCTCTAAAATCAATAAGGTAGAGGCCATATCCATATCTTTGCCACTGACGTGTCGTGACCATGATCTGTGTGACCGTGTTGAAAAAAAGTAGTCAAAATATCATCATCACAGCCACAAGAAGTCCACTGCTGGACACAGAAAAAATATATCCTAATTATATCGTAGCGTAGAGGGATAAACATTACAGGCGTAGACCTCCAAACTTTTGAATACTCCTTGTTTCAAGTAATTTATAACAAAAGGAATAATGGTCAGCATTTCACACAAATATTTTTCATTATCGTGGAATAAAGGTATTCCACTAACAAGTTGTGTTACGAACGTGATAATATTGGCCGACGTACGCGCCGACAATTAGGTTCTAGCAGTAATGAACAACACGTAGCATTCCAACCCTCAGCAAATTCACACAAACAACTTCATTAGTTGCCTTTTTACATTATAAAACTTGTTATTGATTTAAATTGCCACGTTTCTCTCTTGGTTCGTAGATTTTTAAATGAAGTTATAAAAGATGGTCAGGTGCAATAAAATACATACACGTTTTTTGTTCATATTCGTATGTTAATGGACTCAATATCACCTCGCCTTACTAAGTGTCATTTCTGAACCTTACAATATGGACACCTTACTAGGTATTAATTCTGAATGCATATGCGGTCTAGTATACACTGTTTTTTCATAATTCTTATGGGAAAGGGTACAATTGAATTGCACATTATCATACCCATAGATTAGATAACTACTATCGTACTGCAAGCGTCTAGTTTTGTAACACACCAGAAAGATATTCACAAATTCCACACTACATCTTAAACGGAATTGAATAAGTATGTTTTATTGAATCATAAATATTTCATAAATCTCTGTACTACCAAGGTTCTAATCCAGGTCACAGCATCCAGGTCACGCCCTTTAGTTTTTATATCGAGCAATATGTACTTTAAACTTTATTATTTCATTTTAGTGATTTCATAAATTCATTACAGATCTGCTTACAAAACAAATCGTTTCTTCAGAGCAACTGTTCACATATTATTGGTTTATTCAAGCTTAAGATATGCCAATGGAGGTAAAAAGTGGAACTCGTTGCCGGCACAAATACGTTTCCTCCCTACTATAGCTGCATCGAGCCCTTCCAGCGGAACGTAAAGAAACACTTTATAAGCCAATATCGTAGAAAGTATTAGAAGAAAAATCTTCCAGTCAGTTTTGCATTTGTTCGGAAGATTGCTATAAAAGTCCGAACGACTGATAATCTATCAGCGAGTTCCTCCAAAAATATAAGACACCTCACGTTATCATTTTCTACTTAAAGAAAGTAAGGAGAAATTAAGCCATTCAGTATAAATAGTAGATTTTACAACAAGTGCACAAAACGAATCATTTCTATCCGAGACTTTTAGCAGCCCGAGCCGAAGGCGAGGGCTGGTAGTAATGTCGAGGATAGAAATGGTTTTGTGGACGAGTTATAAACTCTGCTTTTCACTTCGATTGCGAGGAAATAAATAAATAAACGCACGAAAAACAAGACATGTTTCCCCTTTCCCGCCGCTTTTTTTTAAATCTTACGACATTGAAATTAGGCTTGGGCTGCAGACCTATACAGCCTACTATTAAATTAATTTTGGAATAAAATAATTTTCTTAAATTAATTAAATAACCTACCGTACTTTAATTTAAATTCTAATATCTTTTATGACTTAAAAAACACATAAGGCAAATAAATTAAAGTAAATATTATAAAATAACAAATTCTATCTCTGAACTTTTTATTGTGTTTGGCTGTATGGGTTTGCTTTTATATTTAATATATTTCCTTTGCCTTAATATAGATACATTTATGAGTTTACTTTTCTGCCCTTGTGCACAAAATTCGATTTTGTGCAGCCTATATCCTGCGCAAATAAGCACTTTCTGAGCATGAGAAGTGAAAAATGTTTTGTGCAACTCACTATAAATTAACTCGTCTACTTTACTTATTATAAGTTTTTGACATGTTTAAGATTTTTTAGTTTATTTCTGTTGTTAATTGCTAACTATAACCACATAACAATATTCATAATTTATTTTCTCTCTTAATAATTTGTGAGTTTTACAACGTAATATTTTAAGTAAACAATATAATAGTCAAATAAGCATAAAAATATTGGTATATATGTAGAAATTAAAAATAGAAAATATATTATAGTATGTAAATATCAGTCAAACCAAAATTTGGCAGGGATTATTGTAGTAAATATACAGTGTTACAAGTGACTACAACACGAAGTTGCCGTCATCGCATCGAACTAAGCTTGTATAATCGAAGCGGACGGCCGCTGGGTTGGTATTTGAGGCGTGAAAGCCCCATCAGTTAATACAAATCTATATTAAATACTGAACGGTACTATGGATATACACACCTACCTAAATGGATATCAGTTTCAATATGTGCCTGTGATTAAATATCGATACGTGTATTTATTACGTACTAGCGAAACCCGCGCAACTTCGTTTGCGCGTATCCCGCTTTCCCATGGGAATTTCGGAATATATTATACTTATAAACCTTCCCCTTGAATCCCACGATCTATTAAAAAAACTGCATTTTATACTATGTTAAGATTTGCTCATAGTATGTAGGAGAATATCATTGTCATAATTTTAAGCAGGTACAACAGATGCAGGCCGCTGCCAACTGGTCATGCTGGAGACATTTCTATGTCCAGCAGTGGACTAGTTTGTTTGTATTAGCTTTTAGACAACCTATAATGGCATGATTGACAGGCCCTGTGGTCGAGTGGCTAACAATAGTCACTTTGTCCTAAGGGTTCGAATCCTGCGCAAGGCAAACAGTTGTGTGCATGAACATGTCTGTTTGTCTTGATCTGGTTGTTTTCTATAATAAGTATTTATTTACAAAAAAAAAGTATTTATGTATGTATATTTATCAGCAATCTAGTATCCATAGTACAAGCTTTGCTTAGTTTGGAACTAGATGGCGTTGTGTGATTTGTGCAAGAATATTTATTTTATTTATATATGCTCATCTTCTTTACATAGTATAAAATGAAGTCCCGCTATCTGCCTGTCTATCCCTAAGTATGCTTAGATCTTAAAAACTTTTAATAGATAGAGTGATTCAATAGGAAGGTTAATAAGTATAATATATTCCGAAATTCCCACAGGAAAGCGGGATAAACGCAAACGAAGTTGCGCGGGTTTCGCTAGTACGTCATACACGTATCGATATTTAATCACAGGCACATATTGACACTGATATCCATTTAGGTAGGTGTATATATCCATAGTACCGTACAGTATTTAATATAGATTTGTATTAACTGTATAATACATTCCGAAATTCCCACGGGAAAGCGAGATCCACGCCAACGATGTTGCACAGGTTTTGTTATTAACATAAAAATGTCTGGATACTTAGTAAATCAATGTATGGCGCCCAGTGTTACAGTCGCCACTATTTAAATTCTAGCACCCAACCCTTATTCACAAATCTATTATTCGTAAAGCGTGTATAATCGCACATAAGCCGATTGATCCACTCGTAGAAAAGGGATAAAGTGGGGCACCGGGAAACTGGAATATTCACTTTCGATATCGCCCCCGCTTTACATGTGCAAAGGATATCAGTGTTAAATCAAAAGCTGTCATATAAATTTGAATTTTCGCCACATTTTTTAACATTTGGAAATTCAACTAATTGTACAATGACATGTTTGAACATTTTAGATGTATTGAATAAATTCAAACTGATTTTAAATTCGAAAATAGGGAATAAATACGCATATTGCTAAAATTATATAAGCCATTTGGCTATAGGATTCTCGTAATGAGTCAAATTGCTTCATTTTAAGGGTTCCTCAATAAACAAGAAAACCTTATAGTTTCGCCATACCAATGTCTGTCTCCGCGGTCTGGTTCAGAGACGCAGGCTACATCGCATCACTAGCAAGCGAGCGATCGAGCAACCCAGGAGGAGCTTCGTTTCGGATGCGAACAAGGTATCCGACGATGCCTGCAATTCCTTCACCTTGTGGCCTGGTAGAAAAATCTTAAAACATTTTTTTTTTAAATAATATCTTTCCTATAGGTTGTAGTGCGGATGTAATGAAATGTAATACCTATAGTTTTTGGAAATATAAACTATTTGTACATTTTTTTGGCATGGATCAACATCTTCTTATTCTGGCAGTGCCATTTGTTTCGCAGAATGATAGACTGGTTACAACTGAAAAATGAACTCTAAAACGTTACGAAATTGCGTCCAATTTTCTTTGGAGAAGTCATAAAGCTTTGGTTGCAGCTTCTGTAAGCAGCCCAATGAATTTCTGCCTGAGCTGTGTAATTTTTTTAAGAAAACTAGAATAAATTGTCCTTTTTTTCTTTCTAATTTCATGAACATTATGCAAATCTATTGAAAAGCAGTCTGTGCTATGGTCAAGGTTACATCGTAATTGGTAATTAAACATGGCATGCAATAGTCGATTAGAGAATAGATTATAAAAGACAACCTAAAAATATTTGTTTGAAATAAATTTCTATGATTTTCCATACAAGTTTTTCGTATTACAGTATGTGTATCTCTCTCAATAGCTATAGCATTCAAATCTTTGAGCTAGAATGTTAGGTTTGTTGTAGTTATTAATTACTTTTTCTATAACATTTGCAATTTTATTTATCTAAGTAAAGAGGACAAAGTCATCCATATGTTTGTTACCAAACATATTTGGCTTGTTCTATGAGAACCACGCAGGCACTGCATAAGCATATTTATTTATTACCTATAATTACGATTTCTTTTTTTATCTCTATACTAGCGCCCCGCTCCGACTTCGCATGAGTTTTAGTAAAGATGCCTCTTTAAAAAAAATAGTCTATGTAACCCGGGGAACTTCCAACGGGTAACTTCCCAACGATGAAAGAATTTTTTAAAACGGTCTAGTATTTTCGGAGCCTATTCAATACATACAAACAAACAAACAAATCTTTCCTTTTTATAATTATTTTATTTATTATATTTTATATACCTATTGCATGTAATGTTTTGTAGACTAGACTGTACTGTATGTAATTGTGGAGAGATAAAAAAAAATATAATCAATAATATAGGATTTACGAGAACAAGAAGAAATGTCTGTGAAAGCCGTATAATGAAACGTAGAACAAAGTAACCGTTCGATGCATTTTCATGCGCATGGTCGCGGAGCTATGGTACAGTAAGTTTGAATTGCTTCTGATGCAGGCACTCAGGGCGGAAACTTATCTCACGACACTAACCTCTTATTGATGCTAATAATTTATACAGAACTGGACAATTAATACGACATATTACACATTCTATTGATATAGTGATCGTGGCTATAACTGGCAGTTTCGCTTTCGGTCGTCGTATTTGTACAAATATTTCTGACTTGTTATAACATATATTTCTATAGCCTGTATTGATGACCTGGATATATATTATGTTATACTCAAAACTTCAGATATACGTTTTAAAGTTAATAACACATTATCCCCCTTAATAATTAACAGATATCAGCGAAAGTTAAAACTGGTTTTGTCACTATCGTACTTAATTCTACTGATAAATGAAAGTAAAAAACAGGGTTTAGTTATCCTTATCTTTTTCCTAATATATGGGTTAAACTTAATTGCATTAATAAATTTTAAGCTCCTGTTTACAAAACTACTGATTTTTACAGTTCCCGACACGAGTACGTTTCACTTTATCCTTTTAATTTTTTTTCCAATTTATTTCCACTACGAGTACCTACCTCAAATAATAAAAATAGAATAGGGAATATGAAAAAATATGTTTAGAAGGTTATATGTTATTACATAATTATACTAGAGAAACACGCGCAACTTCGTTTGCATTCATCCCGCTTTCCCGTGGGAATTTAAAAAAATCCTTTCTTATCGGTTGCCTGCATCATACACCACACTTTTCAGAACACACCCAAGTTTCAGGTCTCTACGGTCAAGACAAAACATTTTCATAGTATGGATGATTATTTTTCTATTTATATAGGTGTACTTCTCATTACAATCTTTGGAGTGGGCGTTTATGAAATAGGCTAGCCCGACCGGTGAAGTGCCACCCTTTTACAGAATATTGACGTGAAGCAGCAATGCGTTGCGTTCGTAGAGTGAAATATCTGAAATTCTTGTTTGCCACCTTTGTTGTATAAAAAAATCTAACTCCGTCTTTATACTATTTCTCGCTATATCCTGTTTAGGTCGGCAACGGCTCAGGGACCCTAGAATCTATGTGCTCCATAGTCGACGGTAATCATCTAATATCAAATGATCCATATTCCAGAGCTTGTTTTCCAACCACCTACGTAAAAAAAATGTATAAGTATATCGGTATTTCAATAACACAACAACCATCCTTACAACAACACTACGAAATATTAGAGCGAGTCGACGTAATGAGATTTCCTATAAGTAAGAAAGAGACAATATCAATATGCCATTTAACCATTGTCCAATATAACTTGGACCCTGTCAAATATTATAAAATTTAATTACTTATTGCTTATTATCGATCAATATGATTCAGTCCGCTTTATACATAGTTAGAATTTTAGCTGTTTTTCCGAGATCACAAACAGAATAAATAGTACGACGACATTATGAAATCATTTTGTTTGAATATTCACTATTTATAAAAATATTACATGACAGCTGACACACTTCACTTCACGGATGTGTCAAAATAAAATGTAATTGAAATCAAAAGCAATAAGGAGTATGAGTATTGATATCAACTGGAAGAAAACTACCCATAAAATGTTTTTTTTTTCAAGAATTTCAATAAAATAAGAATCACGTCTTACATCAATTCTCTTAAACAATTTTTATGCAAAATTTGAAGTAGATTGGACCAAGGAATTAAGTTGTCCCATAGTAACTTTATCCCCCTTTTTACCCCCTTAGAGTTAGAATTTCGAAAAATCCTTTTTTATCGGACGCCTACGTCATATAATAGTTCCACCTACCAAGTTTCAGCCACGTGTGCGTTGATTCTCAGTCAGTCAGGACAAAGCATTTTATATATATAAATAATAGTAGATATGTTAAATATAAAACAAAACTGACGACACATTGTAATTTTGAAGTGATTAGTTAAGGATTCAATTCGACCTCCCAGCAGTATTACGCGTCATACTAATTGAGGGTCTTATCATATTGGTGAAGTTTCCATCTTCACGAGGACTAATTTGGTATAGCTTTGAGGAAGGTTTAATTGGTTTAATAACCACTACGAAGCATGGCGGAGTTCAGCTCGTTCATATAAAACATTTACCGACGATAAAAGTCAAAATTAGAAGTCACCATTAAATATGTACTTACAATGGTGATGTGACGATGGAATCTTCTTCGTCTTTCTATATTATACTCACAAATAAAAAAATAGTATAATTAACTATTTATGCATTATGTGGTAGAAAACATCTATGAATCGAACATTGAGGTTTACCTACTGTCGATAATACGAATCTAATTAATGCATCGACATAAAAGTAAAGACAAGATTTCCGGTACTGAGATTTTGCGGCATTACGTTGGTACAAATTGACACCACCACCACCACCCTTCAGTCAGTTGCAAGCGACAGAAGCAGTGGTGTGCATAAACTTAAATTATTGTCTTGGTATGGACGTTTTCTTTTATCGAAATAATCTAACTGGACAAAATTGTATGATATTTGATGACATAAGGTTATTTTTAGAGCAACGAAAAGTTGGTGAAAACGGGTATTCGTTTCCAACAACTCTCTTAAAAATATATCCATAAGAGTAGTAAGTATAATTTATTTTAACGTATAGCCGAACCGAAACGTATTGTCTATTCGTTGTGCATTCATTCATATATTCCCGATGTGTGCACGTCCGTTTAAATCAAACCAATCGTAAAAGACTCCGATGAATTTGGACCTATAAATCTTTCAATGTCAGTTGGCCTTTTTATTCAAATTACATTATCTTTTTTTATGATTCATGTAAAAGATATCTATTTACTATTATTGAACAAGTATGCGAAAAATAAGGAAATTCTTTCTATTTTACTTTACAAATTCTCGGGAGCTATTATAATACAGCACTATATTTTTTTTATACAATACCAAAGGCAAACAAGCAAGCGGGAAACCTGATGGAAAGTGGTAGCCGCCGTCTATAAACATCAGTAATACCATAGAGGCGCTACCAATGAGTGTTGCTTGCTACAAGTACTTATGGGATGGGAATAGGAGAGCATAAGAAAAAGGAGAAGAGAAAGGGAAAGGAATTGGGGTTCCAGATCTCTAACTCACTGAACGAAACGCATTAATACTGTGTGCCTTTATTCTGTGTGAGGGTGGTACTTTCCCGGTCGAGGTATTCCATTTTATAAATGCTCTACCATACTTACTTTTACCGATACTTAGTTCTGCGGTGGACGCGATGTTGGCAATTTGATTGCAACCAAGTACCAAAAGATAGGGCAGCGCATAGGAAATGTAGCACAAATTTTAGTTTGGTTCGGTCGTACTCGTACATGCTGAGCTGATTCGGTTAGTAGCTTCAGTAGAGATGTCGTAATTTTAATATATGCTGATCGTATCAGGAACTGCATTATTTGGACTGCTTTGTAAGTAAATTGGTCCGTAGGTAAACACAATTTTGTTTCATGCAACGATCACAACAGACATCACCGAGCAAGATTTTCTCTGCATCATGACATTTAAAAAAAGGGTTTCATGAACTTGCATCTAAAGGGCTTCTATCATCATTACTCCTTTAATTAAAAATGTTTTTACTATAAAATGTAGAAATAAATAATTAATTATTCGGATCATCTCTACTGTGCAGTCATATTCAATTGCTTGCTGTCGAAGACACCTCGTGATGAACCAATTTTCCGTTCTTTTCTTTTTTGAATGGTATCCCTTAGAGTTCAGATTATACTGGTGACGTTACAAAACCTCTAGGAAAATAAAGACGGATTTAAAGAATTTCAAAGTCAGGTTACAGTAATCTTTCGACAAGACTTGGTGGTAGCATTTACTTTGTCTAAACAATTAAATATTTTAAACTAATTTAAAAAACCGATAGAAAATACCGTCGCTGTATACCGCTCTTCACATCAGCAATCTATTACAACAATTAAGGCTTCACTACACTCCATAATTACATTAAACTCTCAGGAAAGTTTCATTTACCGCCAAGCAAAAGTTAGAGCGCGAGTTACATTCTACGCCTTCGCGAAACAAACCGTATGCGCCAATCCACAAGGAGAAAATTTACGAAGCAAATAGACTGCGTGCTTAGAATATACATTTTGTTTGTTACAAAACTATTTGGTAGATTTTTTATTTCATTAAAAGAGTAATTTTATGTCCCGTTATATTTTGAATGACCTTCGCTGTTTTTTTAAATCTGTGTAACTTCTTATTTATATTTCAAGAAAAATAATAGAACTCACTACTTACGTTAATTTTTTTAGGTTTGAGTGCGTTTGACCAGAATCTTGCCTGATATTAAGCAGAGATGAGGTCTATGGTGGTACACGCAAATATGCAATAAAAGTGCTAATAATTCGTCATCGTACTTATAATATATAGGTATAGGTATATATAGGTATATATAGGTGTATAGGGACAATTCATACAGATTGAGCTAGCCCCAAGTAAGTTCGAAACTTGTGTTATGGGATACTAACTATAATATTTTACTCAATTGAATTCTGTTGAAAATTCCGTAGCAACTTCGCATGCCTTTAGAACGCATCATGATCGTTACAAGAATGTTTATAAGTTTGAGCAATACCTGTATGTTGGAAATTGAAACCAACCTGGCACATAAGTTGGGAACAACGTACACTGCCAGCCACGAACGTGATAAGACTATTCGGTGTGCTGCAAGAATGCGGCACGGTTATGAACCGCTAAATTGAGATGCCCCTAAGGATTTCAACAATTTTGGCTAGGTTTTAGTAGCTCGTAAGACGAAATTTTCACTTTAAATAGAAGAATATAATATTTTTCATGTGTGTTAGTTACGAAATGTTTTATTTCAACTTATATTTTTATCTTTCCTTTTTTAGATTTCATAAAATGAAAACGTTATTCTGAAGACGTTTTCGAAGCAGGTATATTTATATTTATAACATAGAAAAGTAGAAGTACCTGTATTATTATATGACATTATATTCACAACGATAACGAAATGCGCCTACGATGTATTAATATTTCTTCGAATTGCCCTCTGCTGGGCAAGTCGTCCAACTCCTTTCTTTATGAGCCTCGTCTTCATGCCTCGCCTCCAAGTGTCCTATACTCGGATTAGGCGTCCAGTTTGTTTCACCGACCAGTCCCTCACATAATACATTGAATGGTCGTCTCGTCTATCAAACATTACATAAGAGAAACTTTTTCGTTTGTTACCTTTTAAATCACTAGGGCATTAAGGTCTTTACTGCAGGGATTACTACTTGCCCCCGAGAGGCTGTTCGATGTTACAAAACACATAATCCGCGAACACTTAGCCACCGCAGTATTAATGGCGCTCATTCCGGGCAAAGCCTTACTGATGCACGCGATGCGGTTGAATCATCTGTCTGTATGACGCCGAGTGAATGAATAACAGGTAGTTCGGTCTCGTATCGTGGTATCTTGATGTAAATACCAAAGGCATAATGATATTTTTTTAACAAAACACTTATATTTTTAAAGATATTTTTAAATAATGCCTTTTCTATCTCTATTTAGTTAGTGTATATTTTATATTAATCAATTTACTATCCGTTTAATCACCGAGGGTTTGGTACAAATTCATACTTATATGAAACTGTCATTCAGATATTATTCACTTTCAGAATTGAAACAATAGTAATAAAAAAAACTCTATAAATATTGGTTAAATACAATCCCGCGCATTTACTAAAATCAAAGGTGCAAGGTACCTATTTTGGTTTATGAAATATTGGACGAAAAAGAACTTACAAGTAAACATTTTAGATGTTTTCCTCATACTAGTCCCAGTTATTTAAAAAGTATCGATTTTCATTACCCATATTATCTTCAACTCTATACAGTATGTACAAGTACTTTAAATTGCCAGTCGTGATTGTTATCGTTATGCCAAGCCTTTGGTTGAATCGCAAAATCAGGAAAATGCATCATTTATATTAGTAACTAGTTTATAAGTAGACTTTAGAATAATAAATATGTTGTAATTGGGTAGTAATGTCTAACATTTTACATATCGTCTACACAGAAAAAAGTACACGTATGTGAGAGATTTCAAAGACTTACAAAAATATCAAATGAAAAAATGTATGGATCATACAACAAAAAGATACACAAATAAAACCTTGTTTTTAAATATATATTTTTTACTTTTAATTTTTTTTTTACTTTTTATTTATCACTGGACAGGTTTCGCAGTGCCATCTATTGTCGAGAGGCGGTACTAGTCTAATGAATTGATTTGTTATAACTAGCACCAGCAATTTGAATACCTATGTAATTTCCTGATTTTACAACAGTCACCCTGCGACAAACTAAACGGGTTTATGTACCCATCAAAAATAAAATACCGACCAAGGGCAAGTAGAACTCGCGCATGAGGGTTCCTTCCCATAATCATACCAGTCATACTAATATTAAAAATGAGAAAGTGAGTTTGTTTGTTTGTTATTCCTTCACGGCTTAACTAATCGGCCGATCATTATGAAAATTTGTATATATATTGTCAGGGGTACAGAGCCCAACTTTTTATCCCGTAAAAGTAATAAAGAGAAGAGAAAGAGAAAGACAAGTCATTCGCTACAGAGGGCGTTGTATCGGCCAACAGATGGCACCACAAGCCGCGCCATGGGTAGTTTTAAAATCGAGTGTTCTTATAATTAAATACTAGCTGTGCTCGCGGCTTCACTTCTCCCGTCTTTTTCCAATGCATAATGTTAATTACTTCATCTACGGGAACTCGTGTTTTTTGCGGAAGAAAAACATCCTTCATGTTAATCCAGGCTGTAAACTGTCTGTGTATTCTATATACTCTACTATATCTGCTTGAAAGACAACAGACAAACATTCTCATATTTTTTTACAGATATAATATAATATGAAATAATATGAGATAGGATGAATTTCTGCTGAAATTATCCGTGCGGAAGTAGTAGCGACATAGATGGTAATAAATAACGCCTAGGCTTACGCTATTCAATAAGTCTTACACAACGGTATTGGAAGGGTTCACCATTTACAATAACTGGGTGGGAACATTTTTCAAATTCACAGCTCTTATTTTTAATCTATTCCTCTTTTGGATTATCGCTAATGATATTACGATAGTGGTTTATGGTATCTGTTACACAATTATAGAGTTTCTCTGTCTCTAGATTCCTTTTCCTAATCTATTCGCTAATACTAAGAATTAGGTCAAGATAATGATTTTCATGTAAAGCGACAGACACACCACTTTCGTTCAAGATGCAAAGAGAAAAATGTTTAAAAACACATTGAATATTCTAAAATTACAAAAATTATGATAAATAAACAAAAAAACACGCAATAAAATTATTGGTTTGTTCATTGTCATTGTAAACTAAAAGACATGGAATGTAAGTACGTACGTTCATTTCATTGCGTAAGTGTAAAAATGATTGCACTCCAGTTAAAACGTTCTAAAGCCAACGTTAATTGTTTGATAGTGTTTATCCGGAGCAGAGGCAGGTATACCCGCACCGTGTCTGCCGAAGTTCACTGTAACTTCGTAAACTCGTAGCTAGTTCCTCTTCACACACCGTTTATACCAATTTACTTCAGAAATATTGGATAAATGTTCTATCGTTAAACTTACAAAATAAAATAACATTGACTATTTAATCACACACCTAAATAATTTTATTTAGTTTACTGGTGACCGTTTGAGTGGTTTGTTATCAATTATCATGCACTTGAATATTATAGGGTGCATACTTGATGCACATGAGTGACGTACACATATTCGTCACATATATTTATTTATGGTTTCGACGTGTGAATAGAATAATTACGGAACCTATAATCGTATTATTGACGATTTGGTACGAATCATACAGGCTTATAAGGTTAGTTATAGTTCAAACAAAAATGCATATTTTAATAACGTATCATTACAATGAACGATTGAATAAAGGCATATTCAATTAATCATAACGCACAGAGGAATAATACATTTGGATGTTGGGGATGGCTTTGTAAAGATAAGAGCTAAAATCTCGAACCAATTCATTTTGCGCAGCGCGCACTAAAGTTAAAGAGCCAGAGCGTCGATCCAATTCACCCACAAATTACGTAAGGCCTCAAAGCTTCAGACTTCCAACCACCGATTTACGACACGTATAGATGTGAAGCGACGCTGTAAACGAGTGCAGCGCAGCCTTCGCCGGTGCAATGTAACTATGGAGTTTGTATATATGCCGCCACGCGCGTGTAAGATCAGGGCCGCCCGCCCACAGCGCGGCCGCTATCTCTCTTCCGCCCATGTTAGCCTGGTACTTTGCTGTGCTATTGTAAGCTTTGCAGGGGACTTTAAAAAAGCTACGATCACTGAAATTTATAAATTGTCAATTAAAAGTAGTTCAACTGTTTGTAATTTATAACAGCTTAAACTTTTGAATTTTGAAAATAGAATCAAATATTTATCTAATTAATTCGAATATTATTTTCCTCCTGTTTTTATATAAATCAGGGTTTTTACAAATGACGAATACTATGTGGAAGCACTGATATAAATGACATCAAAGCATTTAATTCATCATGTGGAAATTTCTAACTAACTAGTAGCATTGTTACATCGAGTGTGTTCTGGATGCATTGTTATGACGCAATCGTGAAATGGACAAATCGAATGGCAAGACCTCTTGCGAATTCTAAACTCTCGTTGAACCCTTTTTAGAATTAATTTTGTTTTACTGTGTCTGGTCATAGATTGTCTCTTGTTTATAAACGTCACTATTTTCTAGTAAAACTATACGTAAAAATAATTTATTATCAAATAAACCACTACATATAAATCTCATTTATTTCCCGAAATCCCTATATTAGGCCTTTGAACCATTGAACAGTCCGTGGCTATATATTGACCAAAAATCAAAATGCCCAACAGTCCACGGCTATATATAGCCGTCGAAAAAAAAAAACCGGTTAGTCTATGCATTTTATTTTTTTAAATAAAAATGGTACGACTCTCGCTTACCATTATTTTTGGTGTTGCCCGGAATAAAATGAGAAGTAGCGTAGCGTTCTTAACTTGGAACACTCCAGTAGCAAAAAATTTAGAAAAAAAATGCCAAAGTCAAAAGTCATCAGTCAGTCGTCCAGCAACCGGAGTCGCTCGGACTGTTGTGACTATTTTATTAAATTAAAGCATGCTTTGTTATAATTTATACATGCAAACGTTCGTTATATAAATAAGGTTTCATATTTACAAATAACTGACTGTAGTTAAAGTATTGAATTTGAAATATTACCAAGTGAAAAGTGCAGTGAATCAATAGGTGACTGGCGGCGCCATTTATTGTTTTTATAATAAATCTGTGTAGAAATCTATATAAAACAACGTCTTACGTTCATTATAAACATATTTTGACGCTGTTTTAGCAGAAATACCATTAATTTCTAACAAATTTCAAGGTTTTTGACCCACG
Source organism: Endotricha flammealis (assembly GCA_905163395.2). Taxonomy (NCBI): domain Eukaryota; kingdom Metazoa; phylum Arthropoda; class Insecta; order Lepidoptera; family Pyralidae; genus Endotricha; species Endotricha flammealis. Next base: position 6,652,105 of record LR990860.1, on the reverse strand, counting down.
GCAAAGTACATACCTATCGCCAAAAAGTGAAAGTTTAGGTGAAAATTGTGAAAGTGCCTCGTGTTATTTTTGCTTTTTTTGGCAAAACTATTTGGATATTAGTATACAATATGTATATTTCTAGAAAGGTAAGTAGATTTCCAATAAGATTCTAATTAGACAAATTCTAATAAGAACACGTAAGTGGAATAATAGGCCCGTAAATCTCAAAGTCGTAAAAAAAAACCTCTCGTGTTGAAATTAAACGCTAAAAATATACCATAAATAAAAGTTTACTTATGTTGTTATATTCTTTTATTGAAAGATAATTTATCTAGCTAAACAGTACTAGTTTTCTTATTAGAATAAGGGTAATAGTTTACGAGATATATATTTTTTTATGTCTCGGGAGGGTGTAGGACGCCATCTGTTGATCCAATTTAGGAGCTTGGACTGTCAAGAGCAGCAACAAAAAATAGCTGGACGATAAAGTGGTGAAACGATTATCCTGTAGGATCTACATTCATAGCAGGTATTAAATTGGGCTTGAATGGTTATCTCATGGTGTACACATTTGTAAAGCTTTTCTGATATCCCCAGTTGACGTGAATCACTTTTTGTTACATTCGTATACTGATGTTTTGATACGAAAAGTTAAAACTGAAAAACTGATGCTTATAAGAAATATTCTTACTAAAATGAAATGAAATAATGAAATTAGTTTGTATTTTAATTTAACATGCCACCTAATATAGTAATTGTGCTAGGCAAGTAATTTCATAAAGATAACCCAAATATATTTAAGTCTATGACGTGAGCTCTATTATAAATTAACGAGAGTTCCTCTTTTCAAGAGAAAATGAAGGAGCAATAATGTTTAAATAACCAAATCCCATATGATATTAATTCGGGGTTAAAATGGTCGCCTAAAGCCACAACGATGGCTTGAATACATTTTATATGAGATATCACACGCGTTTGACATTTGGACGAGACGTGCAAAGCACACGCCATATAAAATATTGAACTAAATATATTTCCAAGAACTGTATTACAAATTCATATAAATTTCTCAATCATTTTACTTTGTGTTGATATTAAATTCACGTTTAGGAACTTGAGTCACAATTATCTACTATAAATTGTGAATAGATCTAATACGATAATGCCACACGTTCGTTTAAATTTTCAAACGAAATGAAGGAATGCAAAACGAAAGAAAAAACAAATACGTATGAATAAAATAATAACATAGCTAAATGTACTCTGTTGTGTTCTCTGAAATTTTGTATTTTTACAATCTCTGTGATGGGTCCCACCTTTTTTGGATCAATTTACATTAAACCAGATTCGCAAAATCTCACTATCGATTATTGTTTTGATATGTTTATTAGTATGTAATACTCATAAGTGAACTGTAAATTTGTCCTTGAGTAATAAATTTATTTAAACCGAACTGCAGATGTCTATAGATCCGTCTGTGGCTGGTCTGTGCCCTACTTACCTCTCTTATCGATAAGAGAGGTAGGCACAACGGATAATCCGTTCAAATCTGAGCAGCCCGTCTGGGGAAGGACCTCTCCTTACAGAAGATAGTCAAATAGAATGCTATTATATAATAGGTCTCGGCCATGTTGTGCTCCTACAGTGAGTAAGAGTCTTCAGAGCTTCACTTTTTACAGGGTGGCAACGCGCGAATCATATAGACTACGGAGACTGCTTACCATCAGGGGGGCCGTATGCTAGTTGGCCATCTTAGTGGTAAAAAATATGAATTGAGAAATAAATAAATAAATATATTGGGACAAATCACACAGATTGAGCTAGCCCCAAAGTAAGTTCGAAACTTGTGTTATAGGATACTAACTCAACGATACTATATTTTATAACAAATACGTATACCGGGATTCGAACCCGGGACCTCCTGGGTGGCGGTCTCGCGTAGTAACCATTGCGCCACGGAGGTCGTCAAACTTTCTTTTTTTTCATTGACAAAACTATTTTTTTTTCACCAAAAAATTGAGATGGAAAGAAAATATTAATTCTCTTTTTTAATAACATACGACAATAACTTAGTGCACGTACTATTTTCACCTGTGCAGCTGTGGTAGCAACTAAAGCATACCTATAAAGCGGCTAACTTCTAAACGTTTTTGACTATTTCTTGGTGAATTTCCCAAAACCGTTTTTAAGATTCCGTGTAAACTAACAAGGAACCCTCATAATTTCGCCATGGCAATTTTCTCAAAATAAAGAAGAAAAAGACATAGCTTGAGACTTAATGTGGAATTAAAATCACAATGCGTTTTAGTTTTTTTTCTGTCAATCACATGTTACATTTCGTTAGCTATATTAGGTACGCATATTATATATTTGCAACCGAGTTTTCCTTGAAAAGGATTATATATTTCGCATTCCGAACGGTGCCTATCCCCAGTCCTTTGGTTTTCTTTCTTGTTTACTATTTTCAAATAGAAGGAAACATCTCGAAGTGAAAATCACCTTTAGGTTCTAAAGCCGATTACATAAAGACTACTTTTCTTGAGAGCATTTACTCCTTGCACCGAACACCCACACCTTTGCAAGTTTGTGGCACAAGAGATACATTTATTATTTCTCATTTAAGGGCTACGTACTCAATGTTTTTTATATCGTTATAAACTTATCTATCGCTAGTTTTTTAATCCATTGTGGTAAATAAATAAATTTGTAAAAATCATTATATATTGGCCTGTTAACTTTGAGTTAGATGTTAAATGCAAACTGTATGATGGATGACAGATATAAGGTTAAAGAATATTTATTTTCCCTTAAAAAACCATACAGTCACTTATATGAGAAATATAGTGAGGGTAAATACATAATGAATTAAGTTGGAAACAGTCTCCAGATCGGCACTTTCATACCAAATATTATCCTTTAATATACATACATATATGCAAAATATTATTGTTAATAACTTTGCATCTATGTCAACAATTGTCTTTAAATTAGATTATTCAAAAATAATTTAGTTAAGTGTGGTCAAGTAAGGTTGTTTTCTTAATATTTATGATAATCGCTCTATTTTTTATCTTCCACACCATTTACAGGTTAATATTATGTTCTGTAAAATATAATAATCCATACTAATATTATAAATGGGAAAGTGTGTGTGTCTGTTTGTTTGTCCGTCTTTCACGGCAAAACAGAGCGACGAATTGACGTGATTTTTTAAGTGGAGATAGTTGAAGGGATGGAGAGTGACATAGGCTACTTTTTGTCTCTTTTTAACCCCCCACTTCCCTAAAATGGGGGGTGGAAGCTTGTATGGAGCATTCGGCAATTATCAAGGTAGAAAGCTAAAAATTTGATATGCGGACTATTTGTGACTAACAAAAAAATCGTGCATCATTTTTCTTTTTAATCTGCCCCCAACCCCTTAAAAGAGGGGGTGAAATTTTATATGGGACTTTTCGCAGTTTTTAAGGTAGGAAGCAAGGGAAACCGTGTTGCCCCGAATTGAACGCGAGCGAAGCCGCGGGCAAAAGCTAGTACAATAGAAATCAATATTTGTTTGGATTATGTAAATATGAAAGGCTTTATTTCGAATAAATGAAACACACATTTTACAGTCGACCCACATAATTAAAATATAAAAAGTACAAAACAAAAGTTAAAGAAGTTGGTGATTCTCATTGAGGACGATCGATTTAATCGCATCGAAGTTTTAGGAGAACGGACTCGGTAAAAGTTTTAATCGATCAACTGTGTGGCGAGACGCTATCACGGGCAAGCGGCGACAACTGCGGACAAGCGTGTTTCCCTTCGATAAACGCCCAAGATAAGAAATTAATATTTTTTAAGTGTTCAACAGATTTAAATACCTTAAGACTCAAAATTATATTAAAGGTCTAATACCTGTTTTCACCAATGCTTCCCAATGACAAAGGGGGTGATACAATTCTTAGTGGAAAAACTCGCAATAAGCAGGCCAACCATGAAAAGAAAATTCCGGACGATACGGACTGATGATGACGTTTTGAACCATATTCTAACTAAACCCTGTTTCTTTTAACTTGACCAATGTAGTAAACAATCTTAGTGTGTCTTTTTATTCAAATATCCATGTGTAAAATCGATAAATCGCCAGAATAATAAGAGTGTTGTGTTAAATGCCATTTCTAACTATATTATTATTATTTGGGTGTGAATGATAATTTTAATTGCCTATTTTCGTTAAAAAGACGTACTAAGATTGTTTACTACATTGGTCAAGTTAAAAGAAACAGGGTTTAGTAATGTCTTTTTTGACAGTACTATGTGTTTCGTTGTTTCGGATGGACACTTTCATAGTAGACCCGAAGATTTTAATATAACGCCTACAAACCTTTATGGGTAAAAAAGAAGTGTTAGCAACCCGATAGAGAGAGATAGTGATAGTTTAGAATGATATTTATATTTTATAATATAATATAATATTTATATACAAAATTTTTGCGCCGTAGCCTGGGTTTATTTTGGTTCACCTCTTTTGTATGACATTTGATGACATAAGGTTATTCTTGCCATTATGAAACGTTGATGAAAACAGACATAACTAATATTTTCTATTCAAAGAGATACTAGAGTCCGGGTTCCTGTTAGGGCTGTATTTATTTGTAATAATTTATGTCTTTTTCTGAAGCTTCCAAGAAGCTTCTGAATAGTTTCATATCAAAAGAATATCGGTATTTACTAAGAGCATTATTATATAAGGTCCTAATTTATTAGACTATATAGGTTACATATGATCGTTTAAGCAAGGAAATAATGGTTTAGTATTCAGTAAAAAAAAGGCATTAAATTTAGAAATACTCGGTAAAATGCGCCTCTCTTGTAGCAGCCATCCATGAGTAGAAAAATAAGGTTTAGGGGTGCGGTGCGAAGGGCGCTTTAACGCGTCTCACATATCAAAATGGTTGAATATGGATGAATTTATGTAGTAAGCAAATTCTAACTACTTACAATACAATCAAATTTTTTTTTACTGAATACTAGACCATTATTTCCTTGCTTAAACGGTCATACTCGTATGTAACCTAAATAGTCATGTGTTAAAAGGAAGTTCATTTATAAATTAGGACCTTATATAACACACTAAAATTGATTTCTAATTATAAGAATGATTTTTCAAAAATTTATTACAAAATAAGTCACTGTGAAAATTTGGAAGTGGATTACACGGCGATTTAAAAAAAGAAAATGTATGAATTAGGGACTCTCACACTTTAGTCTATCAAAAGAAGCGTCGCCCGTCTATCTGCATGGCGACGCGACGGACGCCGACGTAATCATTGGACTCGACCCTTTGCAAGATTCACGAAACAATCCATTATGCAGACTCGAATAAATCCCGTAATCGATAACCGTTCGGCACCAAGTTTTACTATTATATATAAATAAATAAACAAAACGCTATACGATTGGATATATACTAGTCAAACAAAACAGAATAAGGGTCTATTTTAATTTTATACTTACTCCTAAAACGACCACAACTTTTATTTAAAGTTTACAATAACATTGTAATGTTATGTCTATGGTAGTCTGTTTAATGTTGTTTTTACTGTATTTGAAATGTTCCTAGGGTGAAATTGATTCAAAAATATCCAATTATTTTTTTTGGTTTTTAGAAGAGATAAAATTTGTGGCCTTTATTTTATTTAGTTTAATACGGTGTTTAATGAGCAGCGCAGACGACAAACTTTTTTGTGATCGAGTCTGCAGCGCACAAAAAATCTGCATGGTGAGTAAAAAATCCGTCACGGATTTTTCATCACAAGAACAAATTCTTGTACTTTCTACCACTAACGAGTGCAGTTGGCAGACTATGTGACTGATACTGATCTGAACGAGCCTCTGATTATAAACAAAAATATACCTATATTTGCCAGCTGTTGTAATTGGGGTTCAAAAGTATAATGTACTTGAGCTACTAAAAGACATTTTTATTTAAAACGTGAGCCGTAAGAATATGTACCATGACAAAGAAAATGATTGTAAAGCCTTTGGCAGAAAACGTTTCTTGGAAAACAGTCTGGGTTTTTATTCCGAACATACCAATAGGCTTTCATATATAGGTAAGTACTTATTTTCTTATATGTAGTACACAGTTTTACAAACAAGTAACTGTCTTAAAAAGTATTAGGTACTCGTTGGTTTTTTATGAGTAAAAAATATTGTGGTAAATTAGATAAAATGTCATTAACCAATCTTAAATTCCCAGATGCTAAACATATTATCGATTGATTGAAGGAAAGTAATTCACCATTTCCTGTGGGACTTACTGTTTTTGCCTTGATAATTTATTGACGCACCAATTTAATTAAAACAAATTAAAAAGACAATAGAAATTTATCGAAGGCTCGAGAAACGCAACTGAATTATTTCTTAGGACCAGTAAAATTATTTCCAACTGTTCAGATTTTAGTTGGTTTAATAGAAACTGAGAAGTAACTTTAAGCGACTTTTTGTAATGGATTCGGTAAAGTGAGTTTGAGTCCGAGCCAAGCTTGTCTGACAATCGAAAAAAAAATCTTAACACAAGTTCAGTGTTATTCTATATAATACTAGCTGACCCGTGCCCACTTCGTTGGGCATAATGTTAAAAGCCTTTTTATTTTTTGTTTTTTTATATAACCTATGACACTCAGCAATAATGTGGCTTTCTATTGGTGAAAGAATTTTTAAAATCGGTTCAGTAGATCCCGAGATTACCCGTTACAATTTAACAAATACACAAACTTTACCTCTTTATAATATTAGTATAGAAGTATAGATAACAAAAGCATTAAGTAATCATTTTGTTTTGAATTCAAAGAAATATCAATATTTCGTGAATCTCGTAAATTGAAATGAAAAAAGAAAGGAAGATTATATCGCCAATACAAATTAATTGGCCAAAAATATCTTTCATTTGTTCGAATAACAGACAAATATCAATTTCATTAAGAGCCCCGATTATTATCATCGTATCAGGATATAACAAATTGAATTGGCAAGTAACGACATTATGCGTTGCACAAATTAAGTGTTAACCGCAGCCAGAATGACGTTTAATTTTAAACTATAGACAGGCGCGAGAAAAACTGATTTTCATTGGGGACTTGGCGGCTATGAGGGTGCGTAGGGTGGTCGGCGGCGGTGGCGCGCTCTGCCTGCGTAGTTCCCGGAGCGGGTGGAGCAGGATGGGAGCCGGGAGTTTGTAACGAAACCTTCTGTACATTTCTGTTCGCCTAGTACTATTTGGCATTGACTTAGGGGAGACATCCAACGATTTGTTGGGTAAACCTCTTAAGTAATCGTTGATTTTTAATGTATTTTTTGTTAACAGAATTTAGTTGAGATCGCCCAAAGATACTTATAAGAAGAAGTACCATTCCTTATTGTAAATATCCGCGATTTAAATAGACAAAAACTATATTATTTTATCTTGGTTATATAAGCTAAGAAAACGAACTTAGTGTTGGAAGTCTATACAACTATGCCATACTATCAAAACGAAACAGGCTGTGCGTTAATACGTCATTCATTCAGTACAAAGCATTTTTATTTTTTTATGTAATACAGATTACAGGAAAAAACAAGTTAAAGTCGAGTCGTTTTTCCATAGTGTTTTTAAACTGCAACGTAAATGTGAGATTCGCTGAAATATAGCGAGAGAGCTGTCTAATAAAGATTTATTTGCGTTGCTTTGTTATTACGAATACTCGCGACCAAATAAACGCGCTACTGCCAGCAGATCTACTTTTAAAATTTGAATACTTTGTCCTATATTATTTTCCCTATTTTTTTAAAGATGGATAGCGGTGATTGTTTATCAAGTGACCTGCCAGTAATTTGTTATTAGCATAACTATATAATGCCTCTCTTTTTGAACGCTAATCTTCATGAAAATAGTACATACAGGAGCGACATAATCAAAATTCCAAAATTATAAGCAACACATATTTTCAAATATGTGTTGCTTATACCTAGAAAATAGGCCTACCAATATATTCCCATAAATCAGATTTGTTATATTATTTTGACATTTTCAATATACTGTTTTTTGAGTTTGTAACAAGTGTATATGTTTCGATTAAATAAGTAATATGGAAATCTTTGAAGTTTATTATGATATCCTATATAGTAGAGAGTCCATTTTATATAAAAAATTGATAATAAGTGGGTATAAAAATCCTTTTGTATAAAAAGACTCATTCCGTTTTACAATATCAATTTCCAACGAGGCGAGTAACTGAAATGAAAACTGAAGCATGGCGTAACAAGGCGAGATAAAATTTACAATGAAGGCTCTGAGGCGCAAGAACCTTGTAAGTACGCGACGTTGCCAAAAGGATTAATAGTATAGGGTTCAACTATAATTTCTGACCATTTAATTGTTTTTAATCGAGCTTCTTTATAGTTAACTAGCTATTACCCACGGCTTGCCCGCGTGGTCCAGACGGTCTGAGTCTGACATATAATAATAAATAAACTTTATTTTTTCCCACAAGTATGATGTTTTCCGGGATAAAAAGTAGCCTACGCCTTAACCTATCCCTAGAAAAAGTCATGTCTATCAGTCTGTTCGTTACTTTCGACGTGAAAGAAGGATAAAGAAATAAACAAACTCACTTTCGCATTTAAAACACGAGTAATAATAGGTAGGGATGTTATTGCTAAACCATAGAGTAAATTTTTTGTAATAAAAGCTTTACGCTTTCAAAAATTAGGAGGTTCTATCATCATCTCAGCCATAAGAAGTTGACTGCTGGACATTGGCCCCCAAACGCTTCCAGAGGAGTGTCCTATGTTCAACATTTTTTTATTTTTCATATTTGTACTTATATCCGTTGATTTTATCATAATTTCTGGCTAGAATCCACTTACATAAATAATATTAAAACCGGGAAAGTACGTGTCGGGCCACGCACAATGTACGGTTCCGTATTTGCTACGCTTGCTTGCTTGCAGATGAGTACAATGCCATATTCTATGTTTACATTTTGTAAGTTTTCATCAAAAAAAATATAAGTTCGTCGGCTATTACTTGGTAACTAGTACGTATTTTCATTGAAGGTTCAGCATATGGACTACTACCATTTTTTTTTTCAAATTTCTAAACAGAAGACTTTCGGCGATAGAGGGGGTGGTCCCGTGCAAAATTTTCATTGAAGGTTCAGCATATGGACTACTACCATTTTTTTTTTTTCAAATTTCTATACAGAATACTTTCGGGGATAGAGGTCCCGTGAAAAACGAAAATTGACACGATAAATGTAAATAATTCCGAAAAAATTCATTGTATTGAAAAATAATCTTCCCACACCCTATCAGTGTTTTGAAGAGACCAACAACATGGGATAGGCGCGAAAAAAAAATGTTCATTTCCACTTTACATGTAGGGGAGGTACCCCAAAGAAATAAATTTTTCAAAATTTTGTTCCAGCACTACCAAATTACAGCTTTCTAGCATTAAGCGTCTAGGCGCTGGACCGCGGACGGGCAGACCGGCAGACGGACATGGCGAAACTATAAGGGTTCCTTGTAGCTTACTACGGAACCCTAAAAAATCAGGCTTGATTTCCAACGTTATTTTTATTTAAGTGGTTTGACGGGTTAGCTTTACCTAGAAAACAAATATTTTATTTCCTACAAATAAACGTTGGAAGGCACGGAAGTACGGAACCCTTCGTTGAAGAGTCCGAATCGCACTCGATCGTTTTTTAGGGTTCCGTTGTAAACTACAAGGAACCCTTATAGTTTCACCATGTCCGTCTGTCCGTCTGTCCGTCCGCGCCTAGACGCTTGATGCTAGAAAGCTGTAATTTGGTATGTATACTCATATTAACAAGGCTAACAAAGTGGTAAAATAAAATTTTGAAAAATATTTTGTTTGGGGTGCCTCCTACAGGTAAAGTGAGAATGAATTTTTTTTTTCACACCAACCCCATCTGGTAGGTTATCGTTAGATAGGTCTCTTAAAAACATTGGAACAAAGGAAAACTATAACGGTTAAGGAGGCACTACTAGTTACCGAGTAATAGCCGACGAACTTATGAAGTAAAATTTCTTTGACGAAAACGTACAAATGTCATAGAAAATGGCATTGTACTCGTCTGCAAGAAGCAAGAAATGCATAGCCAATACAGAACCCTACATTGTGCATGGCCAGACACGTACTTGCCCGGTTTTTTTTACTATAAACTAAACAAACGTGTATGTGTCGTGTCACTTGTAAATCTTATACTTAAGACAATTTCTTTAGGAAAAAGCATATGAGAACACTCATGGATCGATCATGGGTCCATTGCTGTAGTTTGTGATAGGTAATTACGCGCGTAGACTGATGCTCGATAATTAAACTATTTAATGATAAAACTATGTATTTGGGCAAAACCAATTAACAATAACGCCTTAGTTTAATAACAATTTTTTTAGAACAAACCGCATTTCGTCCGTCGCTTATTTAACAATACCGCGTAAGTCATTTTTGTTAAATTTTCCAAGTTACAACTGGCTCCGATAAATTTGAAACAACTAGGTACGGTCTTTCGTAATACACTCGAGAGCAATGAATGCGGGTCACCTAAAGAAACCAATAAATCTCGGAAACTAAGAGCTTAATAAAATAATAGACAATAAAATACCGCTTAAATGATTAATAAAATTTATAACTCACTACATTTTATTTATTATAAATTACATAAAGGAAAAAAAATGCTGATCTCGCCTTAAAATAAAATCAGGAAACATGACATTTTTGTACCTACAACTGTATGATTTTCTTGAAGCTTCAATTCAAGAAAAAAAAAACCTTTATGTAATTTTTAATAAATAAAATGTAGTGACTTATAAATATTATTATATTCGTTTAAAAAAAACTGCTGATCTAGGAAACATAATAATATATATGACATTTTTGTACAACATTATGATTTTCTTGAAGCTTTCAATTCAAGATCTTTTTTCCATTATGGATTTTTTTTTCAATAAAATGTAGTGACTTATAAATTTTATTACTTCATTTAAGGAGTATTATATAGTCTATTAAACACTGATTTTTTTTATTTTATTAAGCTAGCATTCTTAGTTTTCAAGATTTATAGGTTTCTTTATGTGACCCGCATTCATTGCTCATACGTATAAAATATTTGGATGATATACAAAAAAATATTTGTAGGTATATTTCTTTTCTTTTTCCCTGTTACATGGGCAGCGGTGATAGCTTATCAACAGTTGACCTGCTAGCTCGTCGACACGTCGTCGTTCCCCTTTGATACAAAGAAGCCAAGGTTCTTTTTTAATAAAGAAATACAGATTTTATTTACTCCATACATTTTACTCCGTATATTATACATATTTGTTTGATATTATTTAAAAGAAAAAGTTTATTATTAAATGGAAATCATAGTTGTCTTAAAAGAAAAAAAAATATTGATTATTTGTAGTCATTGAATTTATTATTATTATCAATTTGTAACCTAATTAAAAACCTGGAATCATTAAGTTTTTAATGTTTTTTTGTGTTTATTTACAAATAATGTAATCCAAGAAATACATCATATAAATTTTTGGCCGAGGGTGGCATGGCAAAAATAAAATGGCTTGTTTTTATTTACTCTGTGTGAATATTTCATTTCTAAATTGATTACATTTCCTTAAAATAAAAATCAATTAATGATAGTTCAGTATTTCGTCGGTATAACAAAATTTATTTTTCAATAATTACTCTATTTTAATAACGTGAATAGGCTCTTGTGGTAGCTTTTATTTCTATTCTTTAAATTAATGAATATATTTTTATTTATTTAAGTAAAGTCACATGAAAAAATATTTTACATGCATTCAGACGACAAAATACGGTCTGTAACCTTGTCAAGTTTATTGAATTTTAGAATAGAAAAATTTATGCATTCTGTTACATAATTACATCGTTACGTTTTATACAACGTAGAGCATTTAGGAAAACATACGTGTTTTGATAAAAAAAATCTTAGGTGAGAAGAATGTGTCATGTACCTACTGAGTAATTACGAGATCTGTTTATTATGAATTTCTTACCGATAATATTTTATGTTCATTAAAATTTACAAAAACACAAATTCTTCTAATGTTCAGATTCAGCTCATGAATGTGAAGCATTCTATAAGAACTTGAAAAAAATATATGTTTCGTGAATACGAAATGCGTCGCAACTTCAGCAGTAATTACAGTTCAACGTTGCTTCCCGCTACGCTTTTAATAATCACAAAACGTTCACAAATTGAAAGAGAGAGTTGGGACACCAAAACCTGCTTTCCCACATTCCAGTGATAAAAGGGAAAACCGTTTCAACTTCAGCGCGTGACGGAAAAGGACGGAAATGGAAAAACGATTGAAGTGCGAGCAGTAGAGGGAGCGAGTGTAAGGGCTTACCTCTTCAGCGGTCCTGGAAGCCTGGTAAGTCGTTACAGGTCGCGTAACGTCGCGGCGGACATCGAAGGCGCAGCGAGCGAGCTGCTACGACGGCTCAGAGGCGCTGACTGCATTCGCATCGCAATTCACCGGGGGTGGTGCATTTTGTGCAAGCGAGACTGCAACGCCCGCCCATTCGCCTCGTGCCTCACTTTCCCGCCCTACTGTTCTTGTTAACTTTATTTTGAAAACTTACAACACTTTTGCGAGGTAACGCTTTATCACTAATTGATTATGACCATTAAGTAGGCTGTTTACCCTCAGTACTGTGTACTGTAAATGTAAATAGAATTAATAAAAATAATTTGGAACTTGTCAATGTAATTTACAGAAGTAAAATTGACTTGATTTAAGTCTCATTAGTGGAGTGTTGTGTGATCTGACGAAATGTTATCTGAAGTAAGATCTATAAAAAGTTGGTTACAATGTGAGCGGCGGGCCCGAGGTGGGGCCCGCCTACAGCGGCGGCGGCGGCGCGCCGCCGTCGTCCAGGTGACCGCCCGTCGTCATCGCGGCCTCCAACTCCACGTGTACTCTCTGTAATTTTGCGCAAATCCATATCTAATTTATATTTCAAGAATATCAATTCTAGACTTTATAGAATAAAAAAAAGTATTAGTAAGTTTTTTTTATTCATCTATTGATGTGAATAAGCACTTTTTCATTTGCTAACACTTCATTAATTACACAATACTCAAGTCAAGTCTGCTATCGTAGATCCTAGATCCATAAGAATTTCAACTAAGTAATTCAATTCCAGATGATGTTTACGAATTACTACTTATTTATAAATTAACCTTTTCAGCTGATACCTGGAAGTAGCGGTTAGAACATTAGACGCAAAATATTTAATAGCATAAGAATATGACACCTACATATTATCGACTCTGTGACTTGTATCTGAAAATAGATAATCGTTGCTGTTGGCAACATACGAGGTTGAATTATGTGTTTTTCCATCATAACGAAGAACTTCGTATACCATGTGCGAGGTACCGTAGTACGTAATACCGTATTTGGAGAGTCCGGATCGTTGGTACGAGGTTCGAGGACGTCGTAGGAAAATGCGTCCAATCTGTGGCCGACCTGGGTGCTTTTGAACCATATCAGCCATATGCTTACGGTGGCTTAATATAATAATTTACATAATCTGTGCTACTCCAAAATCATGACGAATATTTTTTTCTTTCTCTTCATCTTCTTCATAACTATTATTTTATTTTAAGTATATGCTATTTATTTATACGTTAAAGAGACACCCGGGACTTGAGGCTTATAGTTCCCACCAACAAGTATCACAAACCGGTAATTTATAATGCGCACAATTCTCGGCCTGAAGGTATTATTGTGAAATACATGTAATTTTCCACCTGTACACGTTATGCTTGAAATTATTTGCTGGTAACTAATCTATAAGCAATTAGTATGAACTTTGTTTTTATATTTCAACATTAATCATAATTTCATTTTTTTTTTCGATTGCTTCCCGCAATTGTTGTCAACTTCGTATATTATACTTCATGTAAGTGATTTCAAGCTACTTTTTAAACGACGGAAAAAAATAATCAGGCAGCCGAGCAGAGCACTGACCCAGCTGGTTTCTCCTTCTTGTTTTTCGATGAAGTGTCCCCTTGGCGTTTTAATGCCGGCTCTACACTCTCACGAAGTTGAGCGAAAACTAAAGTGAGATGGGCTCTCCGTCCTACTTCGGCCTCACTATTCCTTTGTCTTCAAACTCCATGCTTATCTTCACTTCACTTTGCTCAACTTCCCGAGAGTATAGAGCTAGCATAAGGATACGGCTAACCGTATCCTTATGCTAGCTCGTATATAATTTGCCAATGTGGAACCCTAAGGTTCCACATTGGCAAATTATATACGAGAGCTGAAGGATTTTTGAACAGATACATTTCCTACAAACGTAGTAATGTAAAGACGTAGCTACAGGCTCGTTAGTTAACTGTATAACAGATGGCGTTGGCAGCAGCTTACAATGCGTCGTTATTCCGGCATTCGTTATAAACTTAATTCCTCATTGTGACTACTGAAAAATTGTTTCGACATTTCTTTAGGCGCAGCGAGTCGTAGCACTATTTCCTTCCAACATCCATTAAAATACGATCGGTTTACTTTTATTATGAAATTTTTACTTGCATTTGGGAAGTCGTTTATTACTTTTCTCTTTTTGAAGCCGTTAGAATATAAAGTAATTCAAATAAATAGAGACAGAATCTTCATGCGCTTTTATTACAAATAAATACTGGTATGTTATTAATTAATTAAAGAGAGACCCACAACCCGGCAGAGGGATGATAGCAGGTGACGATGATTTAATTTGAATATAGGTATGCTTTTTTGAAAAAACTGCAATTTAAAATTAATGTTATCTCTTTAGTAACATCTTGTAAGGAAGCATATTTTATGTCTGCAACAAAGTCTTATAAATGTGAAAAAAAAATGATTACAATTATTTTTCTTTATAATATGTCCTTTTTGCTGTAGTTTATTTAAAAAGTTGCAAAAAACTTCTGTTAACGTCTTTTTAAAAGAAAAAAAAAAAAAAAAATATTTTTCGAAACGTGAAAAATATCGAATTTTCTATTTCTTACGCTGAATATCTAAAAATCCCTTATACATCCTTGCGTCGCTTAAGCGTCTCTACGCATCTTTGCATTATTCAACCCCTACGCACATCTCCAATGTCTCTTATAGGTACGTTTTATTATTATTATACGTTTATTCGACGAGTTTTCATAAAAAATACTTACAAAGTTTGAACAAATAATAAACATGATAGTGATTTTTTATTCTTCAGATAACCATCGAAACTTTTGTCATTTCAATACGAAAATATCACAAAGTGATTTAAGTTACAGGCGAATGTTTGTGCTGAGTGCTGAATCCAATAACGTGTAAGTAAAGTTTACTTTCAAAGTATCTTTATTTAGCTAAAATATACCTATCTGTTAACTTTCTCGCTGGAAAGTTTTGTTACACTCTATTTTTTTTCATCAAATATCTGATCCGATTTAATTTTTTCTGTTCTGTTTCACAACATTTTAATTACTTATTAATAAGTTTCAGTTAATCTATCTGATATATTAATTTTGATAGGCTACGAGCAATTGAAGCTGTTCTCTAATGGTTTAAACTAGTTTAAAGTGCTACTACTTGAGTAGATAAAATTATATCTCCTACTCTAATATTATGCAGAGGTAAAGTTTGATTGTAACCTTAGTTGTTGACGCAATATCCGGAACTTTAAGTACTTGTGGGTGAATTTTCAGAATCATACGAGATTGACTGATAAGATACAGAACTAATATTGTGCTTGTTGTTGTTGAAATATACATTTAAATTTGATTCCCTTAACCCTTAACTGTGAACATTATAGGGAACGTTCACAGCATGAGATTGTAGTTTTAAATAGTCCCTCCCAAAATTTCCTGCAATTCTTATCTTTTTTAATAAAAATAAAATACTATGTTGTACACGGTTCATACCGCGCCCCCTGATCCCAAAGAATGCTAGGCTCAAAGCTGATTGTGCTATAGATACCAGATGTCGGATATGTTATTGTAAATATAAACGTATTATTCATAGAAAATACCCTGGAGACAAACGTACAAATGCCAAATCACATAAATATTTGCCCCGTGCCGATCCCGCAAGCTGGTAAGCTTGTCACCTATCAGTCCTATCACCTATCTACTTCTCATAACGGAAGCTTGATTAGTATGGGCACAGAATGTGTCACAACGTCACAGTCACAACGTCACAAAATCACAACGTCATCTGATGACGTTGTGTAATTCATTCAGTTTATCTAAAGTATTCTAAAGGTTAAAGAATATTTATTTTCTCATTTAATTACAGTATTAGAGACAAAAGCATGGTAATGACAAAATTGGTATCATATTTTGATCACTACAAAATCCGATGCAGTTTTGCGGTTAACCGGTTATTATCTACTCTACAGCATTCAGCTGCATTATTTTATGATTTTATTTGGTCACTCTTTGTTCAGTTATTTACATTTAAATATATACATTATCCTATGAACATTAATAAATGCTATGATTTCACGATTTAACCACATTCACGTGAAAATTGTCCAAAAGGAGTTAATTTACTTTTTGTTTTTACTTTTTACAGTGACCATAAGTTTGGTGTATTGGAGACTTCATAGACGGACTCCTTAGAGCAGTCAGTGCATTTCCGCCGCTTATCAAAGCCTCTTTAGATGGATGGATACCTTAATTAAACGGTATGATATTATTAGGGCCTTTAAGGCTAACAGCTTGAGCCATCAGTATTACAATTGTCAATTTTGTATTGAAACTGCAGATTGGCCAATAGTTTGATCTTGCTAGCACTGATTGCTCAAAGCTGTAACGTCTATGGAGATTCTCTGATCTTTTATCAAACATACATTCTAAGACCTTGCTTTTTTAAATAATACAATAAAACAAAACTTGTCTCATCTCTAAATCTATTAGTTATACTAGCATAAAAATGAAAACAATATAATGAGTGGTTTTTATGATTATTTTAAATAAAGACCACACAGATAATTTTACAGAAGAGAGAGTAGGAAAGGAGTAGATTGACGAAAAGTAAAATTTTCTCGTTCTATCACCTAAAGATAGTATTATAAACTTATAAAAATTACCTAAAAAAATATATATAAAAGAAATATTTTAGTTACCAATCTACTTCATTACCGTATAAGATAGATAATCAATAACCATTATCCTTTTGTTACTGTATCTAAATCTGTATCGAAGATAATGGAGTGTATGAAAAACAAGTTGAGTTACGACGTAAGCCCATCATTTCCATAAAAGGAACCGACGGGGCGTAAACCTTGGTATCTATGCTATAAATTTACATATACAATATCATATTTTCACCTCGCAACTGGATATTTTATTATGTGTTGTATTTCCAATCCTTAGAGACATTGTCAATATTGTGTCTGTGATTTAAAGTACTACAAGAGATTATAAGTAATTAAATTAAGAATAAAACATACAAACACCGACTCAAAGAGCTGATTATGCTCAAAGGTCTGAAGAAATTTATTCAAATCGAAAGAAAACTTTCCATCAATTTACTTTTCAAACAAAAAAGACTGCATCAAAATCGGACCGTCCATCCCTGTAAAAGGTACGATCCCACCGACTGTCGTCATAAATAGTGATTAGTGGCTATTCCATCGTCTACACATCCATCCATACACTCAATATTCTGTTAGACCCAGGTAACTCCCATGCTAACATGTAACATTATTCCATGTAAAAGAAATACGTCTTTTCAATTTCATGTGCTCCTCTTTTGAGTCCAACGATAACTGCAGTTACAACCTCGACTCAACGGTCCCGTCCTTTGTATTTACAGCTTCGCTGGCACCAGTTGTAAATCGGGTTGGCGATGGGCTATGGGTACCTAATAGTAGATATAAACTTACAAACTTGGCACTGGCAATGAACCCAGAAAATGTTTAGGTCGCCGCCCGACTTGTAAGTTATGACTTACAAATTACACGTACGCTGTGTGTGCCAGACAAAATTTTATTTTGAGGCCTTTGTGAATGGGAGATATGAATCTTTGCTCAACAGTGCGAGAGTTTATACTGATAATGTCTATACAAAATCCCATCTATTTTTCCATGAAGATACTATGAGTAAATATTACTGTTTAGTATTTATTTAAGTTTTTTAAAGTTTTGCATTGTTGTTCAAAATATACTGATCTAGAATTGAAAATAATATTGATAGCCGTCAATAAATAAAGCATACTTAGACAATGAATCAAAACGGATGATAGAATTTATGACCACTAAAATGATTGGAACCAATTATCCGATTTTAGTCAATCTACAGGTCGAACAAGCAACTTCAAATTGCATTTCGCTGGCAATTTCTGGTCAACGTCGATTTGATGTCATTGATTTCAGCTTCGCACTACAATAACAAACATCCTTCTATTCAAAAGGCGGCAGGGTTGCCTTCTGTTGCGTAAAATATTTCAATATTTAATAAATATTTTCCTGCTATATAGCTAGTCTATAGAACTCCTGTACTAATAATGAAAGAGGTGACCAGTGTAGAGAAATAAGAATAAAGATTTTGACTCTGATAATGTAAGCATCGTCATGAAACTTTCTTGTAATTTCGTAGTACAACATGAAACTATTGATACTTAAATAAAAATTCGCGAAAACGCGAAAATCCCTTCACGCAATATTTAGAAAACTTAAATCATATTTTTACGTCCTACTTACTTTATTGGCTGACTGTACTAAGAATTTGAAACAGTAAATCTAGGAGTTACCTTTATTATTGACAAAAACTGGTAAGGTACTGCAAAACCGGGTAATACAAAATTGTCACAGGAAAATGGGTGAAAAATTATGGCATAAAAGAAGTGACATCTAATCATCTTTGCCAATACGCACACCGGCCACAGAACGAGCTATTGAGCGTGTTTCATTTGTTATAATGATCTTTGGATATAGAACTATGAATTTCGTGAACCCTACGGTAGATCCGATGTTGGTCCCAACGCATAGTTCCCACAAAGATTCTGGATGTGATGCCCGTAGCAAGCGGCAATTACCGCTCGAAATTAGGCGGGCGATCGACGCCCGCGGCGACATACCGCTAAGGCTCCGCACACGCAGTATGACCGATAATGAATTGTCGATATAAATTAAGTGTTTTTATAGTAATAGTCCAATTTACGAATTGAACTGATGCTTCCTCGGTTTATGAACCGGGGAAGTACCACTCACTTCGGCGGTCGGTCACAGATATCAGCATTTTGTTTGTTCAGTGAGGAGAGACGGAAGCCCAACTCCTTTTTCTTCTAGTTTTCTTGTCTTTCGTAGGTAGCGCCTCTAGTATTATTGACGTTCATGAGCGGCGGTAACCATTTTTAATCTGGTGACACGCTTGCTTGTTCGTCTCCGGCATAACGTAAAAAACCAGAAAGAAAAATATAGCGGCTCCTGGGGGATAGTTATTGTATTTAAGTAGAGCGAAGTCGTTGGATATGTATCTAGCTATTATTTGTTATTGTAAAAGTGCTGAAATGTCTCACCTTGTTTTCTCGTAAGTCAAAATGTATCACTTTTATCGGTCTCCCTTGAAGATCGAGCTATTGTTACGTGTTAATGTTTTCCGAATAATATATTACAACATGACTCCGTTTATATCACCGGGAATGTGAAAAATGAAAATAATTTTTGAACTGGTTTTGGTCATAAAACTGTCTAGTGTAAACTAATAAATTAAACCAATATAATAAATCATCATGTTGAAACTTACACGGATTTTTTTGGGTACGCAGTTCCTGAATTTTTATTCGTAAGTTTTCAACAATTTTCTCTGAATTCATTTTCTGGAATGCGCGGGACAGATTTGCAGGAAGGAAAAAAATATTTTAAAGTTGTGAATTAAAATATAATTATAATATAATTAGCACAATTTATAATTGTTTAAAATTAAATTTTAAATGAGAAGCTCGATGGTCTTGTCATAACGATCACGATAGTCTACAGCTACCAATAATTGGATGCTCCGTGCTGCGCTATGCTGTCGGACCCGACCAGTTATCGATAGATAACAGTCGTTAAGCCCAGTCAGGTGAATGTCACCACTGGTACCAGATGACGAAAAAGGAACAATTTTAATAAACCGCGATCACAGCTCATACATTTCCTCCAATTAGACGATTAAAATAATCAGAAATAACTTACTGTTTAATATATTCTATACGTATTTCATAAAAAAAAACACAAGTAGCAATGAAACCGTAATATTTTATGTAGGTTTTATAAATGAAATTCTAAACTATTTTTTTAAATATATTTTACGTTATTTTAAATTACAACAACGTAACTTTGTGAATTTATTATTTTTTATTTACCAATAAATAAGGTATTAATAGGATCTTAATTGAATACAATGTGATTTTTTTATTATATTATACTTTAATATTATGATTCTTTTATTTAGCTACGTGGATAGCATGCAAATTTGCTGAATCAAAGATAATCACAACAAAAGAATAAAGAACTACAGAACATTGAAATGTCATCGTTTCAAATAATAAGATAGGAATGAAATAAAAAGTAAGATTACTTCATCATCATCATCATCCACAAGAAGTCCACTGCTGGAGATAGGCCTCCCCCAAACGCCTCCAATACGACCTGATTGATTACTTGAATTCATTGAATTATATTTTTAATAGAATGCCTATTTGCGTGTGAACCAGACCTTGTGACCGGACAGGTGAGTGTTATGAGCGGATTGCGTCAATGCCGGTTCATTATTCTGGCTCATGACAAAGCAGCTTAGACAACACTTTAGATTGCTAGTTTTGAACCAACATTATCCACGATTATTCACATTTGCATACTTTTATCATTTCTTAACTCGCTTTTGGACTAGCGAGACCTAATGCCTACACTATACGGTTTAAAAAATGGTTTGGAAACAAAAAACTATTTTGACATGAAAATTTAGTATGATAATAATGATAAAAGATATATATTTTATTAAAAAATATGAAATGTATATAACAAAAAAGGCCGTATCTGGTTTTCTTTCGCCATTTCTTTTCCCAGTGGTCATTTTGCTTTTCTTTCCGAAATCGTGTAGTACCTAGCAGGGGCGGCTGTACCTTAAGTGCGCTCGTGCACTGAACTACCAGATTTTAATAGGTTCAGAAAAAAAATGCTTTATAATCCGATTGACTATCTATTCAATATTAACGAAATTGTTACAAAACAATTTCAACTCTTGGCTAAAGTATTAAGTATTATTTTCGCTTGTAAAGACAATTCGCCGTGCGCTAGGCCGTGCGCTAGGCCACGCGCACGGCGAATACTCATACAACATCTATGAAATACGAGCTAAAACGCCTGGTGCGTGAGACAGAGATAGTGCTATAGAAAATGTATGGCAAAATTAGACAGTTCGCGTGCGCCGCACGCACGAGCCGGAGTTTACCGAGGGCCGACGAACGAAAACCGACCGCGTCGCGCGTTTGTTTTTGTTATTGTTTACATTGTGATTTGTGATAGAATTATAAATTACTAGCTGTTACCCGCGGCTCTGCCCGCGTGGTCAAGCGAAATTACAAATAATTTCGTTCCCGTGGGAATTAAAAAAAAACTGACTTTATCCTTGTCAACATCATAAAGGGAATCTCTATAAAAAATTTCAGCTTTTCAGGTTAAGCGCTTCCTATAATACACGCGTAGTCTAATTATTCAGAATCCTGTGGGAATTTCAAAAAATCCGATCTTTATCCTTGTCTACTTTATAATGGGAAGCTTAATAAAAAATCTAGGAGTTCTAGGTTGAGCGCCCACGATAATACACGTGCAGTCCTATTTTTCTCGTTCCCGAGGGAATTAAAAAAAAAACGACTTAATCCTTGTCAACATCATAAAGGGAATCTCTATTAAAAAATTCAGGTTTCTAGGTTGAGCGCTCCCGATAATACACGTGTACTCTTGTTAGTCCGAATCCTGAGGGAATTTTAAAAATCCCGTAATTACCTTGTCTAGGTACTTTATAAAGGGAAGCTTAATACAAAATTCTAGTGTTCTAGGTTGAGCGCCCACAATAACACACGTGCAGTCCTATTTGTCTCGTTCCCGTGGGAATTAAAATGCCTGCAATAACAGTCCTATTACTCCCTTTCCCGTGGGAATTTCATAAAATTTCATCTTTATCCTTGTCAACATCTTATAGAGAACCTCTATACAAAATTTCAGCTTTCTAGGTTGAGCGCCTGCGATAAAACACTTACAGTCCTATTACTCCCTTTCCCGTGGGAATTGTATAAAACCCCATCTTTGTCCTTGTCAACATCATAAAGAGAAACTCTATACAAAATTTCAGCTTTCTATGTTGAGCGCACACGATAATACACTTGCAGTCCTATTACTCCCTTTCCCGTGGGAATTTAAAAAAATCCTTTCTTAGTGAGCACCTACGCCCCAAAAGGAACGCCCATGCAAAATTTGAGACTCCTGGCACTTGTAGTTTTGGAGATTTCGTGATGAATCAGTCAGTGATTTTCTCTAACTTTGTATCCCCGTTTTACCGCCCTTAATGGATGTTTTTCGGGAAAAATATTTTACTCGTGTTTCATGCCTTTCAATAAAGAACCTTAATGCTGTATTTCATTTGAATAACTTCAAAAACGGCAAAGTTTCATACTAACTTTGCGCCCCCGTTTAACCCCATAGGGGATGTTTTTTGAGAAAAATATTTTACTCGTGTTTCATGCCTTTCAATAAAGAACCTTCATGCTGAATTTTATTCGAATAACTTTAAAAAACGGAAAAGTTTCATACTATCTTTGCACCCCAGTTTAAACCCTAAGGGATGAATTTAAAAAAAAAATTTTACTCATGCTTCATGCTTTTCAGTAAAGAACCTTCATGCTGAATTTCATTCGAATAACTTCAAAAACGGCAAAGTTTCATACTAACTTTGCACCCCTGCTTTACCCCCTTAGGGGATGAATTTCCAAAAATCCTGTCTTAGTGAGCACCTACGCCCCAAAAGGAACCCCCATGCAAAATTTGAGACTTCTGGCACTTGTGGTTTCGGAGATTTCGTGATGAATCAGTCAGTGATTTTCTCTTTTATATATCGCACCCCGATAATTAAAGTGACCGAATCCAAAATTTGCATTTTTTGGGAAATCGCAAAATTGTTTTCGAATTTTAGGGAGTTCACTACAAAATAGGTCATAACTTGTTCGAATGAAAAGCCATTTATTATATTTTTACTTCAGCGTATAGTCTAGACTATTATCTATCGATCTAGCCCAAATTTTACACAATAAAATTATTTTTTAATTTGTTATAATAGTCGTCAAAAAAAACCTTCCAATACTGTGTCACTTTAGTACTATAAATATTAAAATATCTTTGACTGATTTGGATATAGGTTACTTTAATTGTAAAAAATAGTGCACGCCATAAGACCTAATTAAAACTAAGTCACTTAAGTACTGAAATGCTCATGAAATTACACCAATAAGACTACATAATTACTTATTTATTTATTATCAAAATACAGTTGAAACATCAAATTATACAAAATACACTTAAATATCAAAATATACGAAACAAAAATAAAGTAATCAAAAATAAACTTGAGTTTTACAAAATCTTTCATCAAAAACCTTAATATGACATAATATCTAATCACCGGCACCGTTAATATTTACGTACGATTATTATTTTTTAACATTAACTTACCAAGCACGATCATAATAGCTTATTAGTAAATAATTTAATCAGTCTTACTGGTAACTACTAGACGCGTAATTACCTATTAAATTTTAACTTATTACATAAATGCAAACTTAAATCTTATATTATAATAAGTATTCTTTTCTTAAATGTATAGAACTTTTTCTCTTAGAGACAATGAAATTTTAAATTATTGTAATAATTTGCATAAAAAGTAGGAATTAGATGTTTTTTTACTAAGTCGTTAAAATCACATTTTTATGTTCTTTTAATTCGATTGGTTGCTCGTATAATCTTTGTAATATAATTTCTTCAGATTTTTTTTTTTTATTACGCATATCAACTGTACTATATTCTGTTTCTAAATAAGAATTTTCATAATGAAATTTAAATTCGTTTCCTTTCTTAAATTTTTAGGTTTTGATGTCATTCCATTTTACTGCAGTTTTCTCTGTATTTTCATTAAAATTGTCCCCATTGGTTTTGCATTACTTTAAAATTATGAAAGAAAGTATAATCCAGTTCTTTAACTATGAAGCCTTTACCAGGGGCCCGATTCTACTAAACAAATGCACCAATGGACTCTCAATGGTGTCTCAATCGTGTCTCAATAGAATGCCGATAGTGTATCAGTGAAATAGATTTTGACATTTGTTATGGACTTAAACAATAACATAATGTTTAACTTATTGTTTAAGTCCATAACAAATGTCAAAAACTGTTCAGTTTTTCGAGCACTTTTTATGAGAGTTGCATATTGATAGTGTATATAAATGGATCCTGCCTTTTCATTTTTCTTGATTTCTTTTTCAACTAGGCTATGCATGTTGTCGGCTTCATTATGGGTATGGCCCTTTATCAAATATTTGTGTGTTATACTCTCAATGTTTTCTAAATGATTTACTGCAAAGGAATACATCGCCGCCATTGATTTATTTTTATTTTGCCCAGTACGATTATCCGAATAAAAAGTGATATGCATTTTTTTAATAGGATTATTAAATCTTTTTTTTTTTAAATAGTCAAACACACATGACCCTATTTCATTTACTCCTCTTTGGGCCTGGGTTTCATCTCAAAAATAACAGTGAACTTTTCCGTAAGATGCAGCAATTTTACCTTCATAATCTTTTTTATTTAGTTCTGTTATTGTAAAGTTGCGACAGTTAATTATTGAGCAATAATAAAATAGGATGGACTTGGACAAAGCATTACAAATTGTAAATCGTATACCGCACAGACATTAAATTCATCTATCCTCTCGCATAGCTACGTTTTTCTTCACGACACTTGTTTTTTTCAATAAGATGCTTAGTTAGCCTCCTATTTTAATATCTAAAAAAAATAGGTTAAATATTATTGGAACAAGAAAATATAGTAAAACAGTTTTCAAGTAAATGTTTAAGTAAATTCTAATAATACCGTAATGTCAATGTCTCCGAGTGTAGTAGGTCGAACAGGCCGTAGTTCATGATACGTTTTTCTCGGTGAATATCTTTCATTTTCTTTTTCGTCAAGCTGGAAAATAAATACACAAGCAACATCATCAAACCGTACTCATCAGTCTTCCTTCAATCGAAGAGATTTAGAGCATACTCTGCCACGCTGCTCAACTGCGGTTATTGGCGGTTAATGATTTTAAATTATAAATAAATTTCCTTACCTTGGTTCCTTGAGTAGTAGTAACCATTTGCAAAATTAAATCTGATCTCTGCTTCATTTTCTCGTCTTTCAATATGACCTAAACGCAAACATGCAACTCCCGTTAAGTAAAAAAGAGTCATAATGCTAAATGAGGCTCAGAGTTGTATAGATGTTAAATTAATAAATTGACTTTATCCTAATAAGTACCCCCATATATTAAAAGCATTTAATACAGTACTGACTTAATTACGAATACGTCGTATCACTTATTTTATATTTCAATAAAAAAGCGACCGAACCAGACTTGAGCCACAAAAAATAGCTTAATTTTTTGTAATAAAATGGCCTAATAAAAACATCGGTCACTTTAAGACTAATATTTTAAGAAATTATGTACTCACCTTTACGTAAAGTATCGACTCATTAAGGATCAGGTCACCTTAATACGGACAAACTAATGTCCAACCTGAAACACTCTCGATCAAACATTGAATCGGTCACTGTGGTTGCGAAGGGAAGGGCTGAACGCACGGTAATGAAAGAGACGCAATATACGTGTTTTTCCCTTTTCAACCCGAATTTGACGGTTTTTGATTTACTAGGCTATAGATCATGTTGAGAAGAGTCACTTCACATTCATAACTCAATTTTCCAAAATTTTGGATTCGGTCACTTTAATTGTCAGGGTGCGATATATAGATAATAAACTAACTTATCGTTTTGTGTGTGGGACAGTTGTGTGACTAAATAGCTGTTAAAATGAGCATTAACTTTAACATTGACTTTATTAAAAGGAATAATAAAACTTTTCAACAAAAGATCGATTTAAAATCAGCTGGACCGCCCAGGCCATTTCTTAACTTGAAACAAGAGTGTAAATCGAAAAATAAATCATTTACGCGAAGTTTTAAAAGTGAAATGTATAACAGAAAGAAATGGCTGTGTGGATGTGAGCGTCTCAATATATTATTTTGTTTTGGGCTTTGTAAAGACAAAATGTTGTTTTTTTGCAATTTCGAATTGTACTCAGTGAGCTGATAAAGTGCACCACCAGTGCCATGACCCACCAGCCGCCACTGGTACCTAGTATAAAAACAAACGTTGTCAACGAGTGAGTAATTTCACCGGTATTGCAAGCGTCTATAGGCTACGGTGATGCTTACCATCAGGCGAGCCTTATGCTTGTTTGCCACCTTTGTGGCATAAATTTTTTTTTTTACTAATTTTGTTTTTTAAAATAATTATGACGTGACCAAATGCTCGAGTATGTTTTGAATACATTGCTCAAATGCATATTATGAAATGACTAGCTGTGCCCGAAGCTTCGCCCGCGTGGAATTGGACTTGTGACTAATTAAGTAGTATAGACGATTTTAACAGTCTCCTATTACTGTAGTTTTCCCCGAGACGTCAGTGTTCTTCATTGCTCATTGTCTATTTGCTCGCCGCTGTTAATCTTGGCTACCTACTGTGTACGAATCCTGTTGTTTTATTATTTTAATAGCTGTTACCCGCAACTCCGCCCGCGTGGTCAAGCGAAAATGCCAATAATTTCGTTCCCGTGGGAATTAAAAAAAAAACAACTTAATCCTTGTCAACATCATAAAGGGAATCTCTATAAAAAAAAACAGCTTTTCAGGTTAAGCGCTTCCTATAATACACGCGTTGTCTAATTATTCCTCCTTATTATTAATCCCATCTTTATCCTTGTCTACTTTATAAAGGGAAGCTTAATACAAAATCTAGGCGTTTTAGGTTGAGCGTCCACAATAACATACGTGCAGTCCTATTACTCCCGTTACCGTGGGAATTGTATAAAACCCCATCTTTGTCCTTGTCAACATCATAAAGAGAACCTCTAAACAGAATTTCAGCTTTCTAGGTTGAGCGCCTGCGATAATACACTTGCAGTCCTATTACTACCTAAGCGTCTACACGTGTATTATCGAGGGCGCTCGATCTAGAAAGCTGAAATTTGTATAGAGGTTCCCTTTATGATGTTGACAAGGATAAAGATGGGGTTTTACGACATTCCCACGGGAAAGGGAGTCCCTTTCCCGTGGGAATGTCGTAAAACCCCATCTTTATCCTTGTCAACATCATAAAGGGAACCTCTATACAAATTTCAGCTTTCTAGATCGAGCGCCCTCGATAATACACGTGTAGACGCTTAGGTAGTAGGTCACCTCATTTCATCCCTCTAGTCTAGGGGTTGAATTTTGAAAAATCCTGAAACACGTACTTACTCATTTACCGCCAGGAGAATTCCTGCGAAGTTTCAAATAAAATGTCTAACTAATCTAGTTTCTTCATACAAACTTAGGACCCCCGTTTCACCCCCTTGAAAAATCCTTTCTTAGTGCACCCCTAGACTTCATGGGGAACATATGTGCCAAATTTGGAGTCTCTAGACCCACAAGACCGACTGGGTCAGGTTAGGCGAAAGCCTCAAATCCATTTCGTCCCCCTTGTTAGATCCAATTCCAGACGACATTGTCTCAATTCCCGATGCAGTAGGTGCTATTGACTCGTTAACAGCGCACGTGCAGAAAGTCGTTAGCGACTGCTCGCGGCGTGTCCCAGTGAACGCTCATCGTCGCTGGACACTTCCGCCGGATGCGCGTGCTCTGTTAACAGAGAAAAACCGAGTCCAAAGGGCCTACTTCTCCGCTCCCACTGAGCCTAACCGCGCCCGCATGCGCGCTGCTCAATCAGCGGTTAAGCGTCGTATCAGACAGCTTAGAAACGACCAGTGGGACGAGACCCTCTCAAACTTAGTCCCATCTCACCGAGCCTTCTGGAAACTTGCCAGAGCCCTTAAGGCAGATACAGTGGCTGCCACTCCCCCGTTAGTACAGTCAGACCCCTCCCTCCCCCTCGCCTTCGAGGACGAGGAAAAAGCTGAATGCCTAGCATCCAGTCTTGAGGCACAATGTGCACCTAGCACACTCCCCGTTGATCCAGATCACCTACTCGAGGTCGATACTGTGGTAGCTAACAAACTCGCGAGCCCACTTACAGATGCCGACCCCCCGTTAGAGCCGGTAACCCCTGATGAGGTAGAGTCCCTTATCAAAGACCTACATAATAGGAAGGCCCCGGGGCCTGACGGGATTTCTAACAGAGTCATCAAGCTCTTTCCCGCCCACCTTATACTACTCCTGACTGCTATCTTTAACGCAGCCCTCAAAAATAGCATTTTCCCCCAAACTTGGAAGGAAGCCACCGTCATCGGCATTCCAAAACCCGGCAAGCCCAAGGATCAGCCCTCGAGCTATCGTCCTATCAGTCTTCTTAGTTCAATAGGAAAAATCTATGAGCGCATAGTTCTCGCACGTCTCAAAGATTTTTCCCTTGCCAACAATCTCTTGCCTAACGCGCAGTTTGGTTTTAGAGCCAAACACTCTTGTGTCCAACAAGTGCATCGCATAGTCGAACACGTGTTGGACCGGAGAGCGAACAGATCCCGCCCGCATAAAACGGGCGCTCTCTTCTTTGACGTGGCAAAGGCGTTCGACAAAGTTTGGCACAACGGGCTTATTTATAAGCTCTACAAACTCAATACGCCAAATCGTCTTGTGCTCATCATACAAGACTACTTGTCGAACCGCTCTTTCCGCTATAGGGTGAATGGGGCACTATCCCCCCCTCACACCATTAGAGCCGGAGTACCACAAGGGTCCGTGCTCTCGCCTCTCCTTTACACGCTTTACACAAGCGACTTCCCCGAATTCAGACCCAGTCCACTAGCGACCCATACCGCTCTCTTCGCAGATGATACTGCCATCTACTGTTCAGCCCGTAGTATTCCCCCAATTATAGACTGACTCCAAACTGCCGCCAATACTCTTGGCGACTGGTTTAGGAAATGGCGCATCGAAGTCAATCCTCAAAAAAGCGCCGCTATCCTCTTCGCTAGAGGTAGCACCCCAAATCCCTCCTCCAGAGTCGAAATGTTCGGACAACCGATCCCTTGGGAAAGGAAAGTCCGCTACCTAGGCGTCACACTCGATAGGGGACTCACCTTCCGCGATCATATTAAGATTGTCCGCAACCGCGCCGCTTTCGCGCTAGGCCAACTATATTATCTGCTCAATGGGCGCAGTAAACTCTCTCTTAGAAATAAGGTGAGGATTTACACAACGTGCATTAGGCCGATAATGACTTACGCGAGTCCAGTTTTCGCCCACGCCGCGCCCTCTCATATCCACAGGCTGCAAACCATCCAGAATAGGTTTTTGCGCAAAGCCATCGGTGGGCTTTGGTTCATTCGGAACAAAAACCTCCACATTGACTTAGGTGTGCCGACCATCACGCACCACCTAAAGCAATGCTCAGTCAGATTTTTCGACTCTCTCGACCATCACCCCAATCCATTGGTGAGAGCCGCAGGGGATTATCCCGCTCCGGCTGACACCATTAGGTCCAAACGTCGTCCGCGGCACGTCCTCAACGACCCGGACGACGCCATTACAGTCGCCATCGAGGCGTACAAACAATTAGATTCCGCGACACAAAGTAGACACACACGTCCGTCATATCGGCCCCGCCGGCGGGGCCGCGCGTCGCGCCACCCTGTAGGGACTCGGTTTTCGCGGTACCGGCACGTGCCCGGCCGCTTCTCTCCAATCCGTTCGCCTTCCCCCAGTGTCGCCATAGGCCGAGGTTCGAGCCCCCCTCTGGGGCGCCCCTAGGCAGACACTGTAAATTTTTGGCGGTGAGAGCCCTACGCTCCCGCAACAGTCCGGTGTCTCAGTAAAGGGTGTCAGTACACCCGAACTGATTAGTCCATACACAAAAAAAAAAAAAAAATCTCTAGACCCAGCGGTTTGGGCTGTGCGTTGATATGTCAGTCACCAATCAGTCAGTTTCTAGGATGATTTTTGAGAAAAATATTTTACTCGTGTTTCATGTCTTTCAATAAAGAAACTTCATGCTTAATTTCATTCGGATAACTACGAAAACGGAGAAGTTTCATACTACCTTTGCACCCCCGTTTAACCCCCTAAGGGATGATTTTTGAGAAAAATATTTTACTCGTGTTTCATACCTTTCAATAAAGAACCTTCATGCTGAATTTCATTCGGATAACTTCAAAAACGGCAAAGTTTCATATTAACTTTGCACCCCCGTTTAACCCCCTAAGGGATGAATTTTGAAAAAAATATTTTACTCATGTTTCATGCTTTTTAGTAAAGAACCTTCATGCTGAATTTCATTCGAATAACTTCAAAAACGGCAAAGTTTCATACTAACTTTGCACCCCCGTTTTACCCCCTTAAGGGATGAATTTCCAAAAATCCTTTCTTAGTGAGCACCTACGCCCCAAAAGGAACCCCCATGCAAAATTTGAGACTCCTGGCACTTGTAGTTTCGGAGATTTCGTGATGAATCAGTCAGTGATTTTCTCTTTTATATATATAGATTTTATGTAGGTAGACGTACTCAACCAAACAAAATCTTCAGTTTAGAAATACCTAAATATAGACAATTTTTGAGATTCGTAATCTTGTTTAGTGTGAAACGTGTTGTATTGAAATTAAAATTTATTTGTTTGTTTCAATGGAGCAACCTACGGTTAAATATAGTTTGTTATATTTAGGACAAAGACTATGTAAGTTTGTTTATTCACATAAACACAAATTAATTAGTTATCCACTTAATTTATTGTACAAATACAAACCGACAAAGGTTATCGAAGTCACCACGAGTGAGTTTAAGTGGTAGGGGTGAGTCGCGATGCGCCAAGCGACAGGTCACTAATTGGAAAGCGACAATCCCATTTCAATCATTACATGGCACTGAATCAGTTTTGCGGAATTACTTTGTGAAGATAAATTTTGTAATGACATTAATATAATGAAATGTTTTTGTGATATGGAGTTATGTTCACATACGAAATTACGCATGGCATACAATGATAACCAAATGAAATTATGAATCATTAGGAGTACAATGAAGTACATATAAACCTACACGTTTAACGTCGACATTTGAATTCACATATATATTGTGTATCATGGTACTTGATTATGAACAGTCATCGAATACGTAGCCCTTGTGAATAGAGACGCCTTCAAGTCCATTGGATTTGTCCAAATGTGTTGGTATTTTGTACTTATAATCGTTCACTATTTTGTTTTGATTTGACGACAATAACTTTTGAAGAAAATGACAAACATTACATACTCGCTGTGAACAGTATATGACTATTTCAATGAC
The DNA here is from genome assembly GCA_905163395.2 of Endotricha flammealis. Lineage (NCBI taxonomy): Eukaryota > Metazoa > Arthropoda > Insecta > Lepidoptera > Pyralidae > Endotricha > Endotricha flammealis. The sequence goes on along the minus strand of LR990860.1, from coordinate 6,620,511 downwards.
ATCAAAAAAATTGGAGAGATTCAAAATGGAAATCAAAGGCGGCGCGCGGCCCTATACCGCATGAGTCTTTATAATAGCATAATCAACTACTAAGGAATGACTACATTGACAAAATTCAATATAATAAAATAATAATAACTGTGATAACATGTTTTTTTTTGTAATCGGGGAAAAAGGTTTACTTTTTACCACTTTCCTGTAATTTATCTTTTCATCTTAATCCTGACACTGCCTTTTCGTACAGGTAAGTTTCAAACTGGCTCAACTGGACTTAAAATTAAAGCTGAAGTCGAAAAAGTTACGGACTTGGTGTAACACAGTTTTTAACAACAGTACTAAACTAAAAGTTCACTACACCGTAACACCTCATACATATTCGAATATAAAATAGGAAATATGTAGGAAACGATCCACTAAAATTAAAATTAGGAAACGTTTTCCAAAAAAATATATTATTGTATGTGAAAGATTCCCTTGTTTAAGCAAAAAAAAACCTGAATTATTAAAATCAAATAAAGCATTTCCAAAAACATTTCGTACAGAACCTCACATGCAAACTATCACGTTTGACAATAAATAAACTAAACCATGGATTGACTAAAACCTACTAAAAAGCCGAAAATCTAGGCCAGAAAGCTTTTCGGGGTTCACTGTCGTTCTTGAGGAGAAACAAATGAAGTAAGAAGATGACAAAACAGAACAACAACTAACCCTGACTGATAAGTATGAAAATACCATAAAGGTGTGATTGTATCGTGATATTATGTGAAAAACTGACTGATTTTTACCGAACTTGTTATAGATATGTACTTAATGTTCTAAATTTTTTATAATATATATTGTGATTGATGAAATTATCAGTGCATGTGGTATTCACCTGTAATTATTTGTACATTTAAGTTTTTATTGTAAAGTCATATTTTTAAAGCATTTATGGAATGATACAAATGTTGGTGGATCAATAAATAAAATAAAACTGCAATACAAGAAACTGGGCGACTCTGACGCCACAATAAATAGTGGGAGCGCGTCCTACCAGTCCTATGACCAGTGTACCTATGACTATACATTGAGCTGCGTCTACTAAATCTCGTGTTAGCGATTAAGCTGATTTGTTGATATGCTAAGAACAACTGACTAAAACGACGTCAATTCACACGCAGCCCATGTAATCTGTGGAACCTAATTACCGTGACTCCATCGCAAATAGACCTACACAAACGACTGTCTAAATCTCTACGTTAGTTTCTGTTTCCTAGATCTCAGCTTTGTAGAATTCGGTTGGAATGGTATGGTAACTATGTAAAAGAACCCGCATTACCCATTTTCTACAGTTATTCATGTTTCCATGGAAACGAAAATACTTCCTTACGTCACAAAAGTAATCCATTTTCGTCAGTATCTTATTTCATTAAACATAGTAGGTATTTTGATTGCATTTTTTTTTCTTTAATGATTAATACAATTTAGTTAACAATCCTTTTGACAAACCACACCCAGCGGTTTGTGAAGAACTCCAGACTGATTAACTCATTTGTCCGCTTGTGTGTTTTTAATTTAATAATAAAATGTAAAAATAAAATGAGGTTATTAAGTGTTAAGTCGGGAAAACGACTACTCGTAGATTAAAATTTTAACAAGTGCAAAAAATAAATACTATAAGCTTATTAAGAGATAATCTACAATCAATTCGCATAATGGATTCCTGATCAAAGCGTCAATACGATGGAGCCGACGACAGAGGAATAGGATTTTCATTTTGCAATTAGCGTTGAAGGGTGACGAGCGCGGCCGTGACGGCGCGACATTCGACGGATATTTTTAAATTTTATACGAAATTAGGTTGATATTATTTTTCCAAAATTTTATTGGAATTTTAATGGAATCACAAAGTTTCCCGGACTAAAAAATATTAGAATTTTCGACTGGTTTTTGTATAATTGGCCTGAAACTATCGTGTTATGCAGTGTTGTGTTTCTTATCTTACACAAGTATAAAAAATAACTGGATTTTGCCTTTTATATATAAATTACTGAAGATAAAAAATATAGCAAAATTATATTTTATTTATCAACTGGATGAACTCTGATTTCGATTAAAAATTATACGCAAGCAGTCGACGAGACAGGGCGCTTTCCTGTGAACCAGTGAAGCGATTACTAATGAACTTACTTACACCGACATATTTATCGGACTGGATTTTTTTGTACTAAAATCTAAAACATATAGTGCCAATATGACATCGTGTCGTGTAGGAATAAATGCTGTGCGCGACGTCCTGTTAGGATGGCTCCGTGGGTCCTTTCAACTAAAACACTTTTCACTTTAAACTGCTTTATTAATTCCCAAAATAAAAAAATATAATTATAATTAATAATTTTCTGTCTATGGCGGTTATGTTATGACTCAACTCGCGCTAGGCATTGCAAAGGTTTTTATAAAATTAGGCGAGCTGAGTTTGCATGAATTTAAAAGATGAAGCAATAATGTAATGCATTGAAGTACATAATAATATTAATAAAATAATTATAACATCTCCCCCCAAAGACTGAGCTTATTATAACAAAAATAAGTGAGGGGTAAAAATACTAAAAATAAACAAATGCAATAATAATTGTACGTTATGATACAGAAGTATTGAACGATTTTTTTTTTTTATAAATAAGACAAATTAGAATTTATATTTTTAACCATACTTAATACTAATAAAGTGTCCTGAAACAAAAATAGAAATTTGAATTTAATGGTTGGTTAAATTTCTCTCGGAATGAGACTTTCGGAATGCTACAGTTTTATTATTTTTGTCTATTTGTATTTCAGGTAAACTTTTAACAGATTTGTTGTCACACTCGTCCAATTCGCATGATTCAATTGGAGTGTTTACATTATCATTCTTTTTTCTGTAACATCGATTATATATTTGAATGCAACAAGGCGTATTTTTACAATAGGGTTGAAAACATCTCTTATATATTTTGTACATTATGAATATAATAATAACGGTAAATATGAAACAAGTTAGAGCTGAATAGTAATGACCGTATTTAACAATATGAGATTGGTTTTCAGCTTGATTGATTTGACTTTCTAAATGGTCTAGCTTATGAGACGCTAGTTTTAAAGATTCTAAATTAACATCGGTTATAGAAATAGGAGATAAAGGTTGAACAGTATTATTGATAAGATCGTATTTACAGCAGTTATCTTCTATTATATTAAAATCTATTAATAATTGGCTAGGTAGCTCTGTCTTATAACTATGAGAAGGGCGGAATTGTAAAGTTTGGAAAAATGCAATACAATCATTTTTTAATGATAATATTCCGGTCCCTTGTATGGTATAATCCTTAATTACATTATTTAAACATTTAATAGTTAGTTTATTAGCTTTTGATTGAACATATAAAAAATCTACCATCATTGAACTTTTGCCATATGTTGACATTTCCATAAATAATTTTAGACTCACATGTTTCTGGAAGCGATTGAGTTACTTCCGTAATTAATTTAGTTTCACAAGTAGGATTACTATTCGTAGACAATACAGAAGGTAGTGGACATATAATATAATTATGGTTTACATCCTTACACTCATTTAAATCATTAAACATTGCGTAATTTAATCTATCATCTGTTATCGCTAAATACAGCTTCGAAGGATGAATAAGGACATATGTTTGCAAATTATATTCATTCTTAGGTGTAGGTAAAGGTAAAATTTTATATATGTTAAACTTAATTGGAGTAGTTAGGGGAATTTGTAATAATGTTCAGGCTGGTTTAATTTCATTTATATGGTATTTTACGTGTCTTCTATTTATGCGTAAGGTTACATTATTTTTACTATTTACTTTAATAATTGTATAAGGTCCTTTCCAAATCGGGGATAAGGCTTTGCGTAATCTATGGTGCTGTTTTACATAAACTAGATCACCAGTTTTATAAGTTTTTGTTTTAGAAGACTTATCATAGTAACGTTTAGATGTTTCTTTACTATTGTTTATGTTCTCTAGGGCTTTTTCGCGGGAGTATCTCATTCGATACTGTAATGCTCTTATGTATTCTTGATAAGTGGTATTGTCACTAGAGCCGTATAAGCTGCTAGGGATAGTAGGTTTATAACCGTATAATAATTCGTAAGGAGTATAATTGGTGGTACTATGTGGAGTTGTATTATAAGAGAGGATTGCAGTGGCTAGATAACAATGCCAATCGTCTTGGTTGTCATTTACAAATGATTTTAAATATTCTTTAAGGGTTGCATGACTACGCTCCAGTGCTCCATTTGTCTGGGGATGATAAGGCGTAGAGAGAAGGTTTTTAATTTTCAAAATTCCAGTTAATTGCTTAAATAATTCGGATGTAAAACAAGTGCCTTGATCCGTAAGGATCATTTTAGGAAAACCGAATAATGAGAAAAAATGTATGAGATTCCTAGCGATTTCGTCTGTTGTTGACGTAATCATAGGGTAGGCACAAGAAAACTTTGTTAGGTCATCTTGAAGAGTTAAAATGTACCTGAAGTTTTGATTACCAGCTTCGGGAAGAACGCCTACAATGTCAAGGGCTAATCTTTTAAAAGGTTTGGTACTCGATGATGTGATGACCATAGGGGCTTTATTTGAAGCTCTTAAAGGTTTATTTATTTGACATAATTTGCAGTCTTTAACAAAAACTTCTATGTCGGCGCGCATATTTTTCCAGTAATATGATTCTTTGATTCTACTGTACATGCGACTGATACCCGGGTGACCTGCAATAGTGGTCCCGTGGTTTTCTTTCAAAATATTTGGAATTTCAGCAAGGGTTGGGTATTTAATTTGATTTTTGTAAATATGAATTTTAATACCCGTGCCGTGAAAAATGTAAGATATTATATTATATATTTTACCATAAGCTAGTTTAGTAAAAGGCTCTGTAAAATCCGAAATAGCTAAATCCTTGTCATAATCATCTGTAGATAATATTAGGTAAAGTAATTTTAGTAATAAGTTATAAATTGCCTTGTAGCTGGTTTCATCAAAATGATGGACTTTAGTGTATAAGAAATAGAGCTTCTTATTGTTTGCATCTATTGACTGCACGGTGTCGGGTTCGCGTTCTGCTGACAACAGCTCGTCAGAGTTAGGTACAATAGATAACAGCTGTTCGCAGTGCGGCATTGAATTATCAAAATCTAAAGACACTTGACATGCAATCGACTTCTGTTTTGCCTGAGTTAAGCTCTGATTATGCTCTTCTATTTGGGTATCATTAGAGATAGTATTAGTCGTAGATTGTTTTTTGGAAAATATCTCGTATGTTGTTTCATTTAATTTAGAATGAGTAATGGCGTTGACTGGATTACGAGATAGGGCATCAGCATTCGAGTTAACTCGGTTGTTAGGCTTTATTGTCACAATACAATTAGCTAAAAATACACCATCACTAATTTTTTGGTCCAGAATTAGGGCTTCACTTTGGCCTGAAAATTCTGAAAAATTTGAAACTGGACATTCAATGACCATTTCTGAACCTGGAGGTATAGTATAAGATGGTTCACTAAAACAAATAGGCAGGGAATGGCCTTGAAGGCTCAAGGTATTCGTTGAATACTGAACATCTATCTTAAAATGTTGGATAAAATCACTACCTACTATGCCGTCATAAGGTAAATTAATATTGTCACTTATCACGTGAAACATGAACCTAAATACAATTTTACTCTTAGGTGAAATACGATGTTCAAAATTAATATCAATGGAACCAAGAGATTCACAATAAGAATTGTTGTCACTTAAACCTTTTAGGGTGACTATCTCTGATCCTAGCACTGGATTTCCTATACTGGAAGATTTAATAATTGAGATTGAAGAACCAGTGTCGACGAGGAAACACAGAGGCTTCTCGTTTAAATGAGTTTTTAGTATAACGTGAGGCAAGGAAATTTTGTAATTAACATTGTTTATAATGTGAACCTTCTCACGTGAGCAATCCCTAGAAAAAGAACTCGAGTTTTCACGAGATAGTAGATTGCTTTGAAAATCCTCTTTGGGAATTGAATTATTAATACTACCTAACTTGGCTTGAAACTGATTAGAGGGTGTAAAAGAATCCTGTGCAACCGTGAATTGACCACAGGTACGACCCTGAGGAGATAAAGGCCTTTTATTAAGATCTTTATCCTTCCGCGCTGAGAAAAATTTAGGAACGCGGGATTTAGAAAAGTTAGGAGGTTTAGAAATTGTTGTGTCATTTGAATTAATAAAATGTTCCGGGAGACACGACACCGAAACACTACTTAGTTTAAATTATTATTAGAATCCTCAGAAGTTACGACATGCACATTAGAGCGATTATTGTGTGTCAAGTTACTTGGATCGGGTGCATTGGCACCGAATAGTGCAGCGTTGTTAGAATCAGGTCGCAACTGATTGTTTTTATATTTTAATTTGCGACATTCATTTATTAAATGACCATTTTTTTTACAATAAGCGCAAGATTTATTATTAAAATTGAATCGCGACTGATTTGAATTATTTCGCGAATTATTATTGTGAGAACTTACATTATGAAGATTGGGGCCTGAATGTTTTGATTTATTTTTAAAGCAATCAGAAGCTATGTGCCCAATTTTTTTACAAATAGTGCAATGTTTAGATGAACGCTGTGCTATTTTAGAAGCTACATAGAGCTTTTCCTCTTCAATTGCATGGGTGATAGCATCCGACAGATTTTTAGGATTACGGCAACGCACTATGTGAGAAAAATTTGAGTTCATACCTAACATAAAAGTATTCAGGGCTAAATCTTCCATAGCTGCTAATCTACCTACAAGCTCTTCTTCATCCTCGCAGCTGTAATGGATATCAGATAATATTCGCGTAAGACAAGCTTCTAATCTTAGAGAATATTGGGTCACATCCTCGGAGGGCAATTGTTTACAACCTTGGAGGTCAACTAAAAGATGAGTTGAATGTTTTTTTTCACCAAAAGTAGTTTTGAGGAATTGTTTTATATCGGGCCAAGTTTTGAATTTCTTTAAACAGCAAGCTAACTGAGCCTTCCCTTCGAGTTGTGAAACAATATATTTACACATAAATTTTTGTTGTTCTGTACTTGCTAGTGACATAGCATTGTCGCAATTGGTTAAAAACGCAGGCAAAGACTCGCGATCCCCACTGTATGGTTTTATAAATTTCGTTAGGACTGAAAGGGTGATTTTATCAGCCATGTTAATTTTTAATTTGGGTTTTTCGGGGCTTTCTTCTGAAGAGGAGGAGTCGTCACTTGTAAGTTGTTCGACTTCCTCTGCCTTTACTGTGTTCAGTTTCGACATTAAAATTAGGAAACAGTACAGAACATCAAAAACTAACAACAAAAGTAGAATTTAGTATGTAAAATTTAGTAGATAATTAATAAACTTTGTGTAAAACGTGAATAAATGTTTTTTTATTATTATTTTTTTTTTATTACGAAAAACACTTTCACTCTTCAACTTTAAAAATTTTAAGATAACTCACAGAACGTAAATCAGGAACATTTTGGAGAAAACCTGGACCTTCGAAGATTATGTGGCACGAAGTTTTCGGTGCAACAACGCGGCGATTGACGTCAATGGAAACGTCGTCGCGTCGCGTGATCGGCGACCCAGAAAGTCGTATTGCGAAACACCAAAAATCACGTTGCGTTGTCCGTGATGTGGTTTCTCGCAGGAATTACGTGGCGAGTAGTTGAAGAGGGAGTCAACCGTCTGATGAGATGAAGGTGGTGCAGGAATGTGATGCTGGCTCACACTCGAGAGTGGAGACTCACAGTCGATCAGGGCAGCAGTAGTGTTCTCTCCTAAAGGTGCGGGCTCACACTCTATAGTGGAGACTCAGCGTCGACCAGAGTAGTGTAGAGAGGAGGTGCGGGCTCACGCTCTATAGCGGAGGCTCAGCGTCGACCTCGGCTAACACCACAGTTAAAAGGATACCACGGAGGCGCAAGGGTAGTCAGGCAGGCGTCTTTCGCGACGGGCCTAACACCTATATGATCTCGGTACTACGGATTCCCAAGATCATGCCACTTCTGACACCAAAATTGTTAGGATGGCTCCGTGGGTCCTTTCAACTAAAACACTTTTCACTTTAAACTGCTTTATTAATTCCCAAAATAAAAAAATATAATTATAATTAATAATTTTCTGTCTATGGCGGTTATGTTATGACTCAACTCGCGCTAGGCATTGCAAAGGTTTTTATAAAATTAGGCGAGCTGAGTTTGCATGAATTTAAAAGATGAAGCAATAATGTAATGCATTGAAGTACATAATAATATTAATAAAATAATTATAACAGTCCGACTTACGTTGCTCAGATAATATTTTGTATGAAGTTTTAAATTAAAGCCATGTCTGCGTCTAAGGGAGGCTTATTAAACCCTCGCATGGCTGTTTCGGAGAAAAATACTCACTCATGACTAATGTTAAATAAAATAAATTACATTAGTCTATTAATTTATTTTGACTTACATATTTGTTTTTGCTATATTTCCCAGGAGTTCGGCTTTTCCACTCAACGAAGGCGAAACTGGTCGAAACTAATTATTATTAACAGAATACACAGAAATGATATTCACGTATAAATATTAATCATTGTGGGTTATACCTATATGTAATTATTTACAAAAAAGTACCTATTTCTTTGCGAAAAAAAAACTTAAAAATGAACATAGGAATAAAGCTAATTTGGAACTACCAAAAATAAGAACTTATTACGGAAAGCGTAATTTACAGTTTGAAGGTGTACAACTTTACAATAAGCTACCGAATGAAATTAAAAATTGTATGTCCCTACACGGAATCAAAAAAAAATTAAATGAATATTTGTTAAAAAGTAATGTTTAAGTATAGATTCTAAACGTCTTATTTTGTTACACTAAGTTGTTTTACTAATAATTGTTAAGTGTTCAAAAAATTGTAATGTTCTTTGAAATAAAATTCTTTAAACCGATAGTACACAATGTTCTTTGTTGTAAATGAGAGAGATTTTTTGTAAACATCTGTTTATTACAAGTGAAAATAAAATAAGAAGGAAAACGCTGTAAATACGTAGCGTTTGTGCTGTGAGTACGCCACCAGTACTACGAGCGGTTTGCTTTGCCGTAAACGAGTTATTATTTTTGTTAGCAGGTCGCAAGTGCACTTTTATGGCATGGAAGCGGGGAACTTTCGACCGATTCAGACAAATTATTCATACTCTAAGCTAATTCGGTTGAAACGGGCGTCTGGGCGAACAAAGCCAGGCTACATCGGATTCTAATTAGCCTTTATTAGATTTGACCGACATTTAAAACACTGTGCTTCAAATTGGATAGGCAAATTGGATTGCTTACTACTTGTGGGGCGTTTGTTGCTCGCCTCATGCGGTATTATACGTCACAAATGTCACTGTTATTTTATTACAAGCTCGTCGAGAGTTCAATTAAAGCGAGAAGTAAAACGCGGCTGGAAGTGTCTATAAATATCTTTATTTTACAGCATTTTATAATAATTTTAATCAATATAATGTCATGGTATCTTAATACACATGGTCTCTTGGTCTATCCAATAAAATTTTAGTTTAAAAAGCTACATCAGAAATATTTCATTTAAAAAACACTTGTTTTTTTTAAGGTATGCAGAATAAGATTTCTATACTTAGTCTTAATTACGCTCTAATATGAACTAAACAGTTTACAGGACTCTTTATAATTTAGGTCGCAATTAGTATCAAAGGGGAGTGGTCATGTCGCACTAAGCAGCCTCAATAAAACGTTATCCAATTAATGAGCTGTTTACATGCAAGTACAGTTTACAAATAGTGTTTTAACTAGGCATCGTAAGCAGTCAACTTTTAATTGAAAATCTTGTGGGTGTTATGAAAATTGCATTATTTAAGCTATAAAAATAAAACGTGACTGACATCAGCCAGATTGGGCGTTGTGTTCAACGCCCAGTCTTTTGGATAAAAGCTAAAATATTGCTAAAATTTAATGTTCATTTTATTGGAACAAGATATAAGATGGAATTTCTTGAAATCACGGGAAAGTAGGATCTACACGAATGCAGATACGCAGCTTTCGCTAATGATCCCTTAAAATAGTCAATTTTTATTTGTAAGGAATAATTTTTAAATATTCATTGTTATAATAATAATGCTCGCATAATTTTTTATATTTTATATTACATCTTTAAAAATCACGTAATGGTTATAACATGACGGCAACCTCAAGTTGCTACGATGCGTCTACGGGACACGTAGACAGTGCTACACTGCTACGGAGTGTCTACGCAGTTATGAAACAACAAGTCACTCCAATATAATAATTTTTTTTAGAAACAGGAACAATAATTAGTAATATTTAGTTGCAATTTAATTATACATATTTACGTAGTGATAAGTGTGGCAATGGCATGTTTCATTTTATTCCTGAATCAAACAGTACTTTGTTGTTTTAACTTTGATTGCATATTCAACTTTTTGATCTGCTTTGTTGCTCTAAAACACCATTGTTTTCAGAAAGTTTGAAAAGTTCCTCATAAAAACATATATCACCTACAATATTATATAGTTGCGCGTATGCATTCAAATGAGTTTTGTGTAGATATTCTCAAACAAGCTCTCTCCCGGTAGGCACGTAAAGCTAAAAGACAAAACGCAATATCTATAAACATTATATTGAAATTGTGACCGCAATTACACGTATATTTTATATATGCGCTCTAGAATGGTTTCAAAGAGCATAAAGCAGGTATGGGTGACTCTTAAAAGAGTTACTGCGAAGAATGCATAAGGTTTACGTGCAGGTCAAATTTTGCCTCGTCAGAAATAATTAAAAGTCTTTACGATGGGCGAAAACGACGCTGTAAAGCCACCAGGAAAATTATACGAAGGCGGTCGAGCACGTCACTAAATGTCGTAAAGTGTGTACGTATCAGCTTTTCCGTTACGAGGCTGGCATGGCTTCTATATCTCTCGTATGAAATCATTACAAAGGTACACACGAAATTATAATAAACAAACGCGTAAAGCAAATTTCGATGTTTAACAAATTATTAATTTTAATTCCTTTGGTCATCTTTATTTAATTACTTTTTGTAGTTACCTTGTTATTAAAATAATTCAGTTATTTCTCCTTTTATACGTAAATGTACACGGGGTTGATCAATACATATATTAATGCATCGACAATTTGATTGGCCATACGCAACTCAAACCGGCTGTGAAATAACTCCCATTAATGTTGTTTGAATGTTTAAAAGGGGAGTCTTTTGCAAAAACCAACCCCAAAATTGATATCACCTCATGTCCACGTAAAAATTAAATTGGCTATCTATGCATATTTACGCGAACTATTAAAAACTCAACGCTTCATATTTGCATACTTCAGTGTCATTGATGCGTTTTTAAATAGCGATATTTTCAATTTTACCCATACCACGGTTAAGATCATAAATTCAGAATTCGTGTCGTGGTGATTTAATAAGTCCTGATGCTGACTATGGATAGATATTTATGTGTGAGGGTCGCCGTAGATTTGTTTTCGGATTTTTAAAAACGTTTTAAGCACTGAAATGTTTTCTCTCTTTTTAAACAACTACCTGTGTAATATATTAACAATATTTTCTATAACATTAGATTTATTAAATAGTGACTCAAAAACTTTTAAATGTCTAATATACAGTGCGTATTCAAAATCAGCCGGACGGCAGTAGCGCACAACGGCGCGCCGCGCCGTGCGCCGCTGCTGCCGCGACTTTCGAGACCAGCCCCATATAAATATATAGTTCATTCACATAGCCTCGGCTTAGTTCAGGCTCCAGTCTCTCCCTGTCTAATAACTGTTTTATATGTCTTGTTAAATTACCACCTAAGCCTATGATTGTGGAGAGAAAATAAACGTTTTTATTAAAAAAAAAATAAAAAAAAAATATAGGTACACACTATTACGCTGACACAGACAAACTGACATGGACCACTGACGTCAAATCCGTATCTTGGAACTTTTCAAAATTAATAACAAAAATGAAAAACAACTAATCTGGAATGATTTGTAATAGTGTTTAAAATATTAGTCTGATTAAAGAAAGAAAGCATTTCAGAAATGTACAAGCAAATAAACATTTCATTTCAACAATTAGTTTCTGTAATAGGATTCCTGTTTATCCGTATTCCACTTAAGTTCAACTATTTTTCTCATGTCGTATAAACTTTGAAGGGCCGTAGGCAGCGAAGTGTTGCGTAACTGTAAACACATATTATTCGCTTTGCTTACTTCTAACATTTGTAGTAAATATAGTAAAGCGCTTTTAATATGTGCTTATACATTGATACGTATTACGTTGTAATGTAGGGTAATTTGTAGATTTATTATTAACAATCTAACTAAACTGTCTTACTGCTGAACAAAACTAAAGAAAAAAAAGAAAAATAGGATTTTGCTGCCTCAGCAGTCAGCAGTTTAGGCTAATAAAAAAATATAGTTGCGGCAATGAAGACACAAGACATGACAGGTACCTACGCAAAAAGGAGTTTGGCCGATGGACTATATTTCATGCAATAAACTTTAACTGATAATATTTTTTTTATTTCACATCACGTAACGTAAATAAACTATTTAAAGAGAACCATTGTGTTTCATGATGCTGAGCTCATTTAGAGTTTCGTATTCACAAGATACATCGAAGATCCTTTACAACGCAATAGCGGGGTGATCGTAAAAACTTTTAATTATTTCGACTACGATACACCACCCACATAAACCAGTATGCATTCATTCTAGCCTGTTCAACCCTAAAAAGCGTAAATGTTTTGTTTAAAAGTGTTGTAAAACAAGGTAACTCGCGTTCGCGTAGTATGTTATAAAGAATAATACCTTTTTGTTTTAAAGTTACGAAGGAGGTTTATTGTTTTTATTTGCGAAATCGCGATTTCTTTTTGTTTATTTTCTAGGTTATTTATTTCTGACCAACTTTAAAGGTTTCAGATGAATTGTCGATGTGATTGTGTAAAATTATTATGAAAATCATTTAAATAACGGGAAATTTACTTGTCAACATTTAGCTATAAAGCAGCAATCATTGCCAGGAAAAATGGATAATGTCTACGGTGAGTGGTAATCAGCATGAATGCGGAATGCGGTCCCTAAGTGGCAAATTGCCGTGACATGTGTTGGTATGGTGACGAGTTACTGAACTAGCCTGCAAAATATAAAAACACTTATTGATAAATAAATATTAACCACGGTCTAATTATAACCCAAAACTTAAGTTTTTTAGAATACCAAACTGACATTCAACTTTAGTTTTTTGTTGTTTATTTTTAATTTATGTCGGTTTTCTCACCGTCCCGTAATAAAGGGTTAAAGTCAAATTATTTTATACTTACCTAAGTATTCTTTATTAAGTAAAAAGTAGAAGTGATCTCTAATTCCAATTACGACGGGGCTCAGGGCTCGTTTACTATTTTATTAACATTGGTCAATTATTGGGTTTACGCTTTGATAGTAACAACGGACACACTAAATATTATGTTTGTGTCTAACTTTTCAATGCACTCTAATTTTCAGAGGTGTGTAACGAGTACGTGTCTGCCAAATACCGTAGGCGGTAGAATTTAACACAAAAATCTGCGTAATATTTCCCCGAGCAATAAAAAGCGGTAACTTTTGTAGACATCCGAGTCGCTCGGAATATGAAGTCGTTGAGAAATTGTCAGCATACAAAACTTTGCAATAGCTTTTCAGATAAGTAACTAGTTCGTGTTAATGTTTAGCCTTTGTGATTCCTCTCACGGCGCGAGTGTGTATGATGCATGTGTCGAACTCCTTTTGGAGTTAATTCCTGTCTCATACACAATCTATAAAGTTTCGAGTGGCATCGCGACTCGCGAGCATGTCTGTGAATGAAGAATTTTCATCTGATTGTAGGTAAAGTGTTTTCGCCCGGAAATCTCGTTTTTCGTACAAAATTTCCCGGCGCAACTTCATCTTCTTTGTGTAATGTTTTATAATTTTCTAGCTTCATACGAACTACGTTGTCTGCCACGACGAATCGAGGTATAAATAGAAAATAATTAACGGGGAGTAATGAAGAAAACATATTTTAAAACGTTGAGTGTAAATGAAATTGCAATGGTTACGTCTGTCCATGTCAAAATCGGTAAAGGACTCATATCCGACACCGAACGAAACGACTCTACGAAACACTGATTTGTTTGATCTATTTCTAAGTTCATGCAATCTTTGATTTGAAATGATGTCCATATCAATGGGATAATCTGAAGCACTGAACAGTCGATGCATCGATTCGAGGAATTATTTTCTTGTCTCATTTATTTATCTTACTTTCTTATTAGATTTTTACTTCTAACAATATAATTACATTACTTCTAAAACTAAAACTAAACAAATTATAATGAACCTAAAACTAAAAACCTTAAAAAATAAAATAATATAATTATATTCCACTCTTTGATGAGACTGGCTGTAATAAATGTCATAACTACCATACCATACTCTATAGTGGTCAAAATAAATAGTAACTTTTCTGCAAATAATGATGTACTGAAGTTTTTTGAGCAAGTTTTTCATGCGTGACTGGGCAGCAAACAAAAGAGAGTTAGTAATATGTATGTTGAAGTTTTTAAACAAATATTGATTCTATGCCTCAAAAATTAAGAATGAGACAGTATTTCGATCACATCAAGATTCGTGTGAAGTAAAAGGAAAAAACTGGGCACGAACGACACGTAGCCAAAGGTAACGAACTGTATCACACTGGTATGTTACATACACCGTTTATACAGACATAGCAAAGTATTTCTACACGGTGTGTTCTACTGAAAATTTCAATTGTCACATACTAACTATACATATTATCTACATAGACATAGTTATGCCATCTAACATTTTAGAAGTGTAAATGCTTGTTTGTTGTTGAATGTTATCTCGAACGAGATTATTGTAGAAGAAACAAACCTAGTTTGTGATTTGTACTAAATAATTATTTTGATAAACGAATCGCATTGATGCTTCACACCGATATTCTATGAGAGAGTGATACTTCGAGCTAGCTCATTTAATGCTCTACCACTCCAAAAACTTTTAACTAAATCAAGTAAACATTCTTTAGAGCATTATCCTAACTAAAATTATAAATGAGAAAGTGAGTTTGTTTGTTTGTTATTTCCTCACGGCTTAACTAATCATCCGATCATTATGAACATTTGTATATATATTGTCAGGGGTACAGAGCCCAACATAGGCGAATCCCGTGAAAGTATGTCATTCCAATGGGAAAATATTTTTTCTACTATAGAGGGCGCGGTATCGGGCAACAGATGGCGCCACAAGTCGCGACGTGGGTTTTGTTGTCAAACGAGATCTTTGTCATAAAATTAACCGCGAACGAAGCCGCGCGGAAAAGCTAGTAATAATATAATGCTGTAAAGATTAAGTAGATAACTACAGTTTACTAAAGTTTAGTAGATAACTACTACTGCGATAAAAAAAAAAATATATATTTTTATTTCAGATAACACAGATATGTCCTGCTGATGATTATGTCTTGCTGGCCCTGCCCACTCCATGTAGAAATTCGTTACCCTAAGGTTGCCTTGAAAAGATTGCTCTCAGCAATAAGGCCGCCTTGTTGCATATACACTGTGTGTAACTGTTACGTTTTCTGTATCCCTTGTTTGTGTATTGCAAATAAAGCGTATTCTATTCTATTCTATTCTAGATCTATAAGATGTTAGTACAGCTTAGTCTAGATTTGTTAGTAATAGGTACACTCATGTTTAAAAATAATAATAATAAAATATAAAATAAAAGTATAAAAAAGATAAAACCGAGAGTGAACAAATCGGATCATGCGTTTCGCAGATCACCCTCCTCACAAAACAGGCCCACAGCGGGGAAGAAAATCTATTTGCCAACGTTTCCAGGATGCTGCTAGGACTGCTCCGTATTCTGAAAATCAGCGACGATATTTTTTTGCGCAAACATGCCGCAAAGCCATCTGTCTGATATTCAGCAAACATAGCTGATGCACTACAGAAACGAGGCAATCCCAACATCATCCTGAAAACGTTATTGTATTGGACCCGCAGCGTGTCCAGCGCTTTTTTGGTATAGCTGACCCACAGGTTTCCCGTGTAAGTACAAATTTTGGCAATATGCAATTATTGCAATTATTTAATATGCGATTAAACGGTGCTCTATAGGTAAGCACAATATTCCGACGAGTAAATAAAAGCCGGTCAATAATGAAGCTCTTAATATGTATAAAACAAAAAGTCATAAAAGATAGAATCTGCAAAGACGTAAGGGAAGTGCATTGTTTAGAACAAGGAACGCTTTTTGTCCAAACTGATGCGATAGTGGATAATGAAATGCGTTCCCGATGCACTGCTTATATTATCCGGATTAAGTCGAGCGTCTCTGTAACCTTTAGTGGGGGGGAAACAGAATTCTAAGGTTGTGTATACACATGGAAGTTATCGTTAAAGAATTCGCAGCTTGGCATGATTTTATTGCAAACAGCTGCGTGTGCAATATATTCAACACAGAGCTCATAATCAATGAGAACTGTCGCGAGTTGTTGCAAATACGTTAAGACATGTGTAATTTATTGCAGGTGTACACGCAGCCAAAGTTTAGAAAGAAAACTTTATAAGACTACCTAATCGTCCATAGAAGCGGAGATGAAAGATGTTTCGTAAATTGATATTATTTGTAGGTTGGTTGGAGATGTCAAAACATTAATATTTATGAAAAATCTTATCTCTGTTCTGTCCATCTTGGTTTTGGTAAAAGCTCCCTGACAATGAATTGTCATTTCAACCATGCTTCATTTATATACTACATTTACACTCTCGTCTCGTACTCGTACCTCGTCTCGTGGCGCGGCTCCAGGTTCGAGCGAGCCGGCCACGAGACGAGCTTATGTTTACACTCTCGCTCGCGACGTGCTTATTGGTTATTGTGACCTTTCAACGATGGCGGATGTCAATATATTATTAACAGCATCGACTCTAAGTTTCGCATTTCATCACTTATTCTAGACCATGAATCATTAACTTTTTGATTATTTTTATGGTATTTGTGCTTCAGATTCCATATTATTCTCTCCTCTTGAAACAGCTCAATGAACTGTAATGTTTCTTCTTTTCACCAATCCATTACAATATGCACTTAAATACAATTTAACAATGCAATACCAACAACCGTCACGGTCAAACGTTTGTAATTTAATGAAACGTTAACGTGAGTGTAAACACCGCGCTCGCATCCCCCGCGAACCGCTTTGACTCGTGCCTCGTGCCCAAAAAACCGCTCCCGACGCGAGCCCGGTGAGACACGAGACGAGACGCGAGACGAGCCACGAGTGCACGTTTACATTCGCGTCTCGCGGCTCGGCTCTCGGCTCGTCTCGCTCATGGCTCGCGCGAGAGTGTAAATGAGGCATACACTCTCGCGAGCCGCGAGCCGCGAGCCGAGCGAAATACCATAAAAATTATCAAAAAATTAACGATTCATGGTCTAGAATAAGTGATGAAATGCGAAACTTAAGAGTCGATGCTGTTAATAAAATATCGACATCCGCCATCGTTGAAAGGTCAATAAAAAATAAGCACGCCGCGAGAATGTAAACATAAGCTCGTCTCGTGGCCGGCTCGCGTGAATCTGGAACCGCGCCACGAGACGAGGTACGAGGCGAGAGTGTAAATGTAGCAAAGATTATGTCATTACGATTGTCAACCTGTTTTAGAAACTTTATTGCATGAATATTTTTATAATAATAAAAACTCTTTATTGCATCAAAACAATAACAAAAAAAACAAAACCAAAGAAATCAATTGAAATATACAATCGCATAGCAATTTTTTCCAGGCAACCTATTTTTATCTATTTTTTATAGCAAGAAATCTTTAACTTCGTCTCATTTTTTATCGAAAACTTTTACATAGCGATTGAAAATAATAGCACGATCGCTTATACGCATTACCTTTAAAAAAATATATTCTTATTGAATCTACAAAAATTATCATCATTTCGAATACTTTCCTACGATTTTCTATAACAAAAGTACGTTAAATCGACTCCCTGATCCGATATCAAGTATATTGTACTGCTAAGTTCCTATACAATTACGTCTTAGTACTGACTTCATTTGGTTAGATTTCTATCGTAATTGGCTTCCGAGGAACTAAATTTTTTAGTATATTAGTAATTCTTTAAATTTAAAATCTCTGGAACTTATCCTTATTATTAGCCTATTTATCGAATAAATTGACAATGCTGTGTAAGTATATTTTTTTATATATTTAAATCTGTCAAACAAATTTAATAATCGATAAAAAATTATCAATTATTTTTTTATTAACTGTGAAATTTTTATTTACAATTTCATTTAAAACTAGTTAAGTTAATTTAGTTACATTAAATTGCGATATTTGATCAATTAAATGCATTTCAATCCCCTGTCCCAATTAATACAAAATTTAATCCCGTCTGGCCGTAAACGTTTTCAGAATTAATAAATAATAAAAACGCTAGGGATTAGCATGGAGGGAAAATAGTATCAGACTAAATAATAATTAACCACACTGCCAAATATAAATTGGGATACAATCGGGGAGCTTTACTGATGGATATTTAAATAACTATTTATACTATAACAAAATGTAACAGTTTCTTGTTTTAATTTAATTGATGGTGGATTTTTTTTAAAATTATATTCCAAGGGATTTTATAAATATATAACTTATTTATTTTTTATTTAACGATTATAACAGAAAATTATTATAACAGTAAATAATTATGAATGTTCCATGTAGCTTCTATTATTATTCAACTACTTCTTATTCAAGGTTGTTTTCGCTTTATTGGAAATGAAATTCATTGAATACTGGGGTGTCCCAGAAGTAAAGAGACAAAATTATCTTAACAATATTTAATAAAAAATAATCTGATAGCATAAGTTTTTCGAATGCTAATGAAAGTAAAACTAATTTACTTTTAATACCTATATCAAATTTGCTCCAGCTATTCCTTTGTATCAAATTTTTCTCAAATTAATAGCCGCACGCTTCATGACCGCTTTTCCAGATGTAGCTGCTACTCTTTTGGCCAATCTGGTCCATCGGTTTTTGAAAGATGTCAACGTTTGTGGTATATCTGTGTATTTTTTATACTCCTTTTTACACAGGGCCCAAAACATTTCAATACCTCGAGCTTGAGGTACATTCGGGGCATTATTTTGTCTAGTTATGAACTCAACACCTGCGGTCTGTAAATACTGCGTAAGATTAAACTCGTAATGTCACGAAGCCAAATCCGGCCAAGACAAAACATCTTCTCTCTGATAATGCTTGTCTATAAAGGGTATTAGACGTTTGATAATGCACTCTTTAAGATAAATCTGGGCGTTCATAGACCCTGTACGATAATAGGGTTCGGAAACATTGCCGTTTTCATCGATAGCTTGCCAAACAAGGTATTTTTTTTAAAACTTGGCCTTTGGTACGATTTTTTCATTATAATCAACAATGTCACGACAGGTTGCGTGGAAATATTGTTTCCCAGGAACATCGCTTGGGTCAACCGATACGTAGGGCTCATCATCAATTATAAGAATTTTTTTCCAAGTTTTTTCATAAACTTTACGACACCCACACTTGGCACGCGCCTCCTGGTCTTTGACATATTTGGGAGCGGCTAATTTTACATAAGCTTTCAAGCCTATATCTTTACATTTTATTCTAGATACACTGGACTTAGAAATGTTTAGTTTATCCGCCGCAACTCTCACCGATGTTGAACATGCCTGTGCAAAAACCTTTTTTACTCGGTTTATATTTCTACATGTAGATACTGTACGAGGTCTGCCCGGAATCTTTTTGAAATCGGTCTCTTCTGTTTCTTCATAACGGTTTATTATTCTGTACCGACTAGTATTTCTTGCTCCCTCTTGAATAAAATGACGTACTGTGTCAGATTTCCCATGACACAAATAGTATTGAATAACTCTCTTTAAAAACAATTCTTGTTCAGCTCGCTTCATTTTCAAAAATTGCAATCACGATTTAAAATCCCGCCTATTTTGACAGATATGTTATCTATGGTTATACCATGACAATCATTTTTTTTTTTTAAATATATTTTTCTATGGCCAGTTTGATTTTGAGAATAGTCTCTTTACTTTTGGGACACCCTTTATGCGTTTCAACGCATAAACGCCGGTTCATTTTACATACATGAGACGCCTGTAAACGCGTGAATTGGTATGCGACCCTTACATAATATGCAATATATTGTCAAGGATATATTACTCGTATATAAAGATGAGTTTTGAATAAACAAATAAGCACCATCAAAGGATTGCTTTCAAAGTGGTTTACCTAGCGAGCATATTTAAGTTTTCATGAAGTGGGAAAATGGAAAATAAATTGGATTTGTATAAGTTTCTTAAAGCATATAAGATGATATCCAACGAAATATTTACTTTGTTTCCCGGCTGCTTTATTAGAAGTTAGTAAGAGGTTTTTCCAACCCATCCATATTTGGCCGGAAAATTTAATAAATACTTAGTAAATAAACGTCAGATAATAACGCATTAAATGAGATGCCTGCTAGAAATATATTTTTTTTATTAAATAAATGCATACCGTATTATAAAATTTGTTTTTTGTTTTTTTGTGATTACTGATTTCTTATGGAAATATCGAGCCTTTACATAACAACTATATAATATGTGTCATATTTATATGTACGAATATCGCAACTAAATTGACAGTAATGAGGCAGGTTTTTTTTAATACCACAAAGGTAGCAAACAAGCTTACAGTCCGCCTGATGGTAAGCGGTCACCGCCTATGGACGCTTGCAACACCGGGAGTATCACTCGCGCGTTGCCGACGTTGTAAAAATCTTTTAATGCCCCTTTTGAAGGACCCCATATTATAGCCTAAAGGAAAGACCACGGCGGGATGATACAAATAATTTTAATATAAATAGGATTTTTAAGTTTAAGTTTGAGTCTATATCGTGTGACTTCTAAAGTATTGCAGGTCGGACGAAATTTTCAATAAGGCTGATCGCACACTTTAATGGCTCAATCAATTGGTTTAATGGGCTCACCATAGCATTATATCTGTTTCAGAGGAATGTTTGCCAAAACGGAACTTTATTGTGATAAAACTTCGCCCGAAGGTACGTTACATAATGGAAGTTACAACTTATTTGGCTCGTGGCCTACAATCACGAAAAAACGGTACGCGACCCGAATATACGTATGAATATTTACATTTTACAAATAGATTACATATATTTGAAACGCCAGAAACATTGTTTATGGTCTACTACACTGTAGGAATACGTAAAAGATATTTTGCGTATGAGATATATAAAAAAAATCAACAACCATAGCGTAATTTCAGTTCTTATTCAGTTCATACTGGACTAATTTGACGTATCCTCTTCAACAGATGAGTAAGATATAAACACAAGCGTCTGTACTCGACACTCCGAATATTGTGTCATCATGAGTTATGTATGTAGAAATGTATGGTATGTCGCAGAATAATTAAAGAAAACGAATCTTTGCGAAAATTCTATGACGATTAAAAAATGACCAGATAACAGGAATCTAACAAAGAATTTTGCAGTTTTACGTGGAATATTATTCATTATGTAGTGTCAGTTCAGATTTAACGTTTACAGAAGGCGAATTTTACCTGAAATAACATAAAATATTTAAACTTTTCAAAGTTATAATACTCTAAAGATTACGTTTAGATTATCAGCTTATAAATTTAATAACCTGTTCAGATACAAAGAGGAAATACATTAACATAACAACTTATGTGTCGGAGTTTGAAACATTATGCTAAACTTTTCTATATGTGAAACGTTATTGAAAGCTCGTGGAGATTAAAACGCGCCGTGAAAATACGCGTTCAAGGATTACCTAGATGGAAGTGCAAAGTTGTCTTGTTATAATGTGCACGCTAACAGCGAACATTGAAAAATTCATGCTGGTCTGGAGCCTGTTGCACGAATACATACCATAAAAACGACATTACATATCTGCTATAAAAAAGAGATGTTACATCCACTAAGGCTATCATCCTTCAGGCTGACATTGTTGAGTATCCAAAAATGTCTACATACCCTAATATATATAAATATACACATAGTCTAGCTAGTTCCTATAACGTCTAGTCTCACCATATTTATTTTAAAAATATTTAATTAATTCTGTAGTCCGCAAACTTGCATATTTCAATTTTTTTTCCGTCATCAACCTATATTTTGTCCCATTACTGGGATATGAGTTTTTCTTAAAAGAAAGATTTGGCATAGGTACTCGGCAATTTCTTCTGTACTGCGGGTTAGAGAAGGAGAAGTAACCTATCAAACAAAGTGTACCTAAATCATGAAAGTGGCATGCGTAGATATCATCATCTGAGCCCAAGAGCCACAAGAAGTCCACTGCTGGACATAGGCCTCCCCCTAATGCATGCAGCATATATTTAGTACTTATTATCATTAACAAAATCTAAATTAAATGCCTTTTTTTGATATTACTGCTCTATGTTGGCTATTTTTCGTTACTCGTTAATTCATTAAAATATACTTGGCGCTTTTTACGCGCTAGATATTTTCTTAGTTACGACTGTTACGAGTCCTCATTAAGCAAACCCTTCCTTTTTTTACAAGCTTTACACTAGCTTGCTGCATTTGTATGGTTGTGTAACTTTTTAAATGTTAATATAGTATAACGACTTCTCATATTTTAAAGTAATTTAATAAAGAAATCAAATGAGACGGCAACTAGCTTGCACGTGGTCGCAAGTAGGAAACTTGCATGCACGTCTGGTCGTTTAATATTTGGCTGTATCGTCGAGTTTCGTCCGCCCGTCTTAGATTACCTACGTGAAGGTTTGCACTAGTTTTCCACTACAGTAAACAGACAAATATATAAAATGTAACGATGTCAAATCTAAATTGAGCTTATAATATGGTAAAATAATTATTTGACATTTTATTTTGCTTGACCATTTTATTATTAAAAAAGATTAACCAAGGATTAAATGCAAGACAAAACAAGTTTTAGTTAAACCCTGACTGATCTTTGTTTATTAATAAAGGTAATAATATTTCATAACTTATGAATATGAATAAATCAATTCGACAAAACACGAATAAAAAGCTCATTTTATTTTTAAAATAACCCTGTATACTAAAATCTTCCTCATGAATCATTCACTCCCGTCCCTTCGTGTAAGCAGTATGAATAGGAATTTTCGGGATACGAGACAGGGAACTTTGTTTTAGAAATAAAAATATGTAGAACCTAGCGATAGTGTCACATACTCGTGTTCAGATAATAATTATGTTTGTTTTTCTTTATTGTATTTGTAAGTAATTATTTTTCTGTAAAAAAAAATTGTTTCCAATACTTATTATTATACCTAAATATATAATATATTTCCTAATAAATGGTAGAATTTATTATTTTCTATTTTGATTTTATAATGCTTTGAGTGAGTGTTCCATCCCAACACTGAATTTAAATGTTTACAATGTATTTGAAAACATGACATTGGATTTTAGATTTTCGTTCCTCGCACTCTACGCTCACTACTGTCGCCTTGTAAAATGTTTACGAACAAATGCACGTCATTTTCTTAAAAGGTTTGTTAAGAAAATTCTTACTAATGTTTGTTAACATGTTTAAAACAGTGTGGAAAGACCATAACTCACAAGCTACTGATTCCTAACCTTTCTATTTCCTCCACAACCGCGGTCGTCGTCTACTTAACTAGTTTAATTTGTAACATCTGCTCACTGAAGAACCAAATAAAATACAAGATTTCAGTTCCGTTATTTCAACACGTAGCGCAATTTACCGCAAATCTCTGAAAATGTTTTAATTAATTAAACTTTCTTGCTTTATTCTTTAAAAGCAACACTTACAAACAGAACGACCAATTATTAATTTTAAAAAAACTTTAATTAAAAGTTGATCGATTCACTGCCAACTATTTAAGAACCTTTTCACACTCTTTTGAAGAACCCAATGCTGTAAATTTTCATTTAAGTACATATTTAGTCATAAAAATGTTTTACCATTCCAACGCTTGGGGAAGCATTCGCGACGTGTTGGATATCACTCCTCCTAAACGAAAAGGAATACTTGTTAAATATCTGATTGACTGCCACCTGGTTATGTCTTATCACACGGCACACATGTGTCATGTGGCTGAACCTTCAAGGCAAAGTTCGGTTTCGCAAGCCACATTAGAGCCCACCACAGCAACCTCGGGGTGGACACGTAGGAGCCGCCGTCATCGGATACGGCTTGGACGACATGATGATGTCTTATCTCACTTTTATTGAATTCAAAAATGAAAAATAATATAACAGGCGTTACTAACAAAGTTACTACGGCATTTTTGTCATGGAACAAATACCATAGGCAAAGTGCGTAAGTGTTTTAGCTTGACAACTCACATGTATTTAAACACTGTTTCTGAGATGTGAGATTCCAACTGTCCTACCAAACAAACATGAAAACGAACAGTATCATCCGCTAACTAGATGTTTGAATGCAGTTTCGGCTTTGGTTTGATCGTGTTTGGATGCGACTAGTTAGACTACGAATTGTGGATAGCTTCTTTGTGCACCGTTTCACAACTTCGTTAACTAGCCTGCAGGTGACTGTTCAGCAACTATCACAACGCTGATACCCGCTAACATGCAAATTGGAGAAAATATACGGTGTTAACTAATGTCTATATTAAGAGATACGCTATGCCGAATGCCATTATGAAAACATTTTATTTACTTAAATAAACAAAATTTTAAGCTGTCGTCGGCAACTCTTGAAGCTGTATAGAATTTGATAAAACTACTGGTACTGAGGATAGTTGGAACCCTGGACAAAAACCGTGAACTAGACAAAAGTGACTTAAGCATGGTAACTTGGTGTTATATGTAAAAATCATCAGAAAAAATTTACAGATGATGTCATGTTCCTAAATAACAAGTCCTTGTAAGGGACACTCCCTTTACAATAAATCACACAAATTCAAATGAAGTCTCAGAAAATACCTTTTTGTTTAAATTATAGGATGAAATGAGGAAAAAGAGTGATGACAATGATATTGTATAGCAGAAGCAAATTGCATGCTTGCATTACGTAGATTAAACGAAGATAATAAATATTTTAATTTTATCCTATCCTACTAATATTATAAGGGCGAAAGTTTGTGAGGATGTATGGATGTTTGTTATACGAAATTTGGTATACGGGTAGACTATAACCTGGAATAACAGGGTACTTTTTATCTCGAAATTCCCACGGGAACGGGAATAATAGGACTGCTGTGTATAAATAAATTCACACAAACGAAGTTGCGCGGGGTTCACTAGTTATCTATAACCAAGAGTAGGAAGATGACATTTTAAAACTTTGTTTATTTTATTCAATATGTTTAAATTTATTAGGAACTTATTACTAAAAAAAAGTCAACAAAATATTGTTTTAAGGATTACAAATAAAACATTCAATATTTTGACTTACAACACGTGCGAGTGGGTGCAGCATTTAAAATAGAATTTTGCATTCCAGGACCCAATCGAGATCCAAGTGGTTGAAAATAACCAGAAACCTGAAGTGAAGGAAATACATTCCAGCGATGAACTACTTGGTGTGAAATTGCACTCCCTGCATTATTCGGTTGCATATTATAATTTTGT
This sequence comes from Endotricha flammealis, assembly GCA_905163395.2. Classification (NCBI taxonomy): domain Eukaryota; kingdom Metazoa; phylum Arthropoda; class Insecta; order Lepidoptera; family Pyralidae; genus Endotricha; species Endotricha flammealis. The sequence goes on along the minus strand of LR990860.1, from coordinate 6,594,738 downwards.
CTATATTCAAGTAAGTTATTTACATTATAATTCCTGGAATCGTGATTTTTTTCTGAACCCAACGTTTGGGCGTTTTGTGGTGCGATCTGTCCACCTGGATAAAAATTTTCTTTCCTTTCTGCACTGCTACTTGCATCGCCTTGATGAGGATAGTGGTAATAATCGTTACTTTCATGTTCTTTACCTTTAGGTGTCGCTAATCTGGCTAGAGAATCAATTATTGTAGCTAATTTGTCTTTAATAAGAGTAGACTCAGGACTCTCTTCTTCAAGTTCAATCACTAACTCTCTTTCAAACTTAATTTCATCAGGTTCCTTTGCAATCCTATGTTCCCCTTCTGAGGATATGTTGTAATTTTCGGCATTTCTTAGGCCACCATTTCTTCTATAGTCTCTTCTTTTAAATTCATTTAGACCATCATGTTCGGGAATTTGAATTTTCTTTGTATAAGGAGTACTAGGCTCTGTAAAAGTTTTTAGATAAATAATATTTGAATCATTGTTTGATTTATTATCATGTAACACATCTGAGTTTTTATCTGATTCTTCATAAGAGTCACTACCTGTTTGATCATGTCCATCTTCTAAATAATTACGGTTCGCATATTTTAAGTTTCCATTAACTTGCTGGGACAATTGTATTATTTGTATCAGTATTGTTATAACTGAAACACAAAAACAAAAGAGCAATCATTTCGAACATGCAAAAAATTGTTATACAAAATGAAAATGAAAAATGAGAAACTTTTCTTGTAGGTATATTTCTTTGCCTAAATTGTCACGCAGAAATGCTTTGGACTAAAAAAACTAGTAGTAAAAAGACTAGTAGCAAATAATATAAAAATAAAAAAAAAATGAAATGCAAATAAAAAAATATGTCACTATTAATTTAAAAACCTTACACAACGTCAAATCCATATTGGTAGTTCACTTGTTAGTAATTACATTTACAGTCTAGAAAATAGTGTTGCATACAAGACGGTGTTTATTAATTAACTTGTTATCGGCTTCTTGCAATCTCATTGACTTAATTAGTTTGCTATTGATAACCGTGAATATGGTGTGTACTTTTAATGCGGGCGCCAGACACAGTCCTAATATTAAAACACTACCTTGTTACACGATAATATATATTATGGAAAAGTACGAAGATTTACCAATTAAGCCAAATCAAAAATCAAATTATATTATTTACTTTCTCTCCAATCTCAATTTGCATAGTTATTTGTACATCATATTAAAAAAGAAAAAACTAAAATTATATTTTAAGATTGTGAGAGACTGGTGACTGAAGTCTGAACTAAACGTAAGCTTGTATCATATACACCAGTCTGCCATAGTTACACATTCAATCTGGCTGATCACAAACATGGATCTTGATCTGGATTGACCGTAAGAAGGCTGATCTAGACGTAAATAGTACACCTCTCTGAATATTATTTATGTTATCATGAATAAGAATTGATTAGAAAATTAAGTTTACTTTTAAAGTTTCCTAATATTATGCAATGGTTTATACTTAAAATAAAACAACAGACCTTGGTATGGCAAAAATGGAGAGGAAACATTAAGAGAAAAGTAATTTTTTTCTTTTGTGTCATCACTTTTTTTTTCATGTAAAACTGTGTAAAAACTTAACAGCAGCACATCACATTTTTCAAATAGTGTGTTATGTTAACCCTTAAACATTTCATTCAGAAATTTCGGTCGAAACCTCTTGTAACCAAAGGGCTAGCATTGCTTTGCGGTACGAATTAGCATCGCTCAACAACAACAGTTCCTGGCAACGTTCCCGGTATATTTGAAACAGTTTACTTACTTTACGTGCTTTTACAAACATAAGTAATGTTAGTTTGTTTGATTTCGAAAGTAAACATTCAACCTGTAGAGAATCGACGTCTATTTGCCTTCAATCAATTTGTCAAATCGACTGTTTAGTATTGCGAAAGTACGATTTCCGATACGTGGTCGTCTTCCAGAACCTTATTAGTCCTATGCTAATAATCAATTCGCGTTGCGTTGATGTCACATAAAAAGAACACTATAAACATCGAACTACTTATATATAGCTACAAAAACATAGTACATTTATACATCATAATATTTTTTAAACTTTACATACTAACAAACTTTCAAAACCTACGCAAGCTTGGTTTTATAACACAATTATGTGCCATGGCTTTCATACCGCAGAAATAATCGATTTTTAATTTACTCAATAACAATTTACAAGTGATTGGAGACTGAAAAAAGCAATCTTGGTTATAGTTGCCTTGGACGGCATCAAGTAAACAGCCCGTTCGTTCTGCATTTCAATCGGGGCTATTTGTATTTTATTGGGGACGACTCGACTCGAGGCCAAACGCCACGACCAAAGCTTTATGTTTTATTGTCTTCTTTTATGAGCCTTCCTTACCCAATAATAGACTGTAATATTAACAGGAAGTATTGTTTAATTAATATTTGCAATGTCCAATTGTGGTCCAATTATTTCAGGAAAATATTAGAATTATTTCACAGGTTAGGGACTCTCCCTTCGACATCAGAAGGCACGGGTATGATCCCCACACATGGGCAAATATTTATGTGATGGCATTTGTGCTAATACAAATGTGAAATACATAGAAAACACTCTTAGTGCTTTCTGATGCTTGAGGTTTGTCACGTCGCCGCCGCGCGAAAATTTTCGCGGGTTGTCAAAACGCGCCCTAATGAAAACCGCCGCCTATGAGCAGCGCAACACCAGTCTGTGCCGGACAACTCATTGATAGCACCCCTGGTATTACTTACGTGATGTATTTAGAATAAGTACTCAATCGCACATTGTATTTAGGTGAATATATTTTGTATAATAACAAATATTTTTGTCAACTGTTCTTTTAATTGACATTGGTGCTAATTCTGTTGTACATTTAACTAGACTAAACTAATTTTGACAGGACTAGAAGTGTTGCTGTCCTTGTCACTAATTGTAAACCAAGGAAGGACAACAACACCTTTGGTCCTGTCTAAATTAGTTTAGTCTAGTTAAATGTACAACAGAATTAGCACCAGTATAAATTGTACATTTTCCTTAACTATTTAAAGGCATTTTGTGTTATTTGGTATAAATATATTTTAGCTTTAATAAAATCATGATATTATTTAGATAATTTTCGTCAGTTTTACAGAGACCAGCGAAACTGGAATCTGCCGACGCGTACCGTTGTTCGCGTTGACACGTGGTTATTTGTCCACAAGCGGCCGTTCGAATAATTGAGGTGTACATTTTCACTTTGTTCCGTTTCCATTCGATTAAAATCGTTGTACCTCACTTGTACACAACCTATTCGGTGTTTACTAAACGATTTGAACGGTTCGCCGATTTGTCCATCCGAGCGCGCGATATTTTTTTTTCTGATTTCAACGATTTTTAAGTTGTGAACCATGTGGAAATGGCTTTGAGCACAGTTACTCCAAGTGCTAATAAGTAATTAATTACTTTATGTAAATTCTTTATGTGTAGGTATTGGTTCTGTGCAGGGACTTAGTAGGTCGCTTATATGGACTGACCACCTACACATTACTGATAAATTATTGACTAGTTTATAATAATGTCTGCATTTGTTTTTTCTCCCACATGCATTATTATTGAATTGTTGTACCAACATCAATAATAACAGCTTTGTTTTATTATGATAACAAACCTGTAAAATCAAATTACCTAGTATCATTAGGTATGTATGTGAAGCAAAGACTTTTAAATAGAAAAAAAAAACAAAAACACTATGGTACTACTTCAGTATCGACGGAAATACTCTTCAGCAAGTTTACAGCCAGTTTCTAACACACATTTCAAACTAAAGAAAAAAGGAGATACCTTGAGACTTAATGTGGAATCATGCATAAGCTGTTTAGTCGCATGTTATGTTACCTATATCAGTTAACATAAAACCAGTTATTTAGTTGAGATGTACTAATTTTACTTAAAAATGGTAATGCGTAATAAAGAATCCTATTTAACGTCTTAAGTTTTATAAAGGTTAGTTACAGGGTAGTTTAAGATATATTGGCTACTGGGTCTCCCGGGTCGTCTGAGTACATTTTATGAGCATCCAATAAACATTTTTATCGTGTAACAGTAAAGAAGCAATCAGTCCGCTGGATATTGGCCCCGGCGTCCGTAAACACGTGCATTTTTATGTGCGTTCACAATTACCGCGATTCACAGATATGGACGTACGAACTGTATTATCTCTATATGATTGATTACCCCTTTAAACCACTGTAACTGTAAGTATATCAATACTGTAACTGTAAGTGTAATAAGTATAAGTTTAGGAATACAATACCAATTAAATAATAGTTTATATTATGATAATGAATTTATAGGACCCTGTACAATATGTACTGGTAAATTAAAAGTCTGTCATTGATTCTCGAAAAATTATACAAACACAAATGTATCTGAGAGATAAGTTTTTAACTTCATCAAGATTTAGACTTAAAAAAATAGTAGGTACATATAAAGTAGAGACAAATAAAGGTTTCTTGTTACACTTTTGACTAGAAACAAAATTTTGTTAAAATAAAAATAATAATTGTAACTAAATATTCCAATCGAGATAATTATATTTAATTGATCAATTGAATCATTCATTGCATCACAATAACGAATTTACAATAATGTTTTACAATTTTATTTAAAACCTGTAACAACATATCCCTCATGCGTTCAAGAAGAGTATGGAGTTCATTTCATGTTTCAGTTTTTACAACAGTAAAATTTTGTCGCCATAATACTTATTGACTAATGAAGATAAAACACGACATAAATAATAGAGTAGAGATAGCATATTAAAATATGTTTCGAAATCATAATTTATATTAATTTTTATAATGGTTCAGTCGTAATTAAAATAAAACTCAATTTAGGTTCGTAATTCGAAAATCTTGAGATTATCAAGAAGTATTATTGTGACCTACGTTCTATTGCAGGCAGAACAGAGATTCCGTGTGGACTCTGTTAAACTTACTTATACTTGTGTGCTTCCACTGCAAAAAAGCAGAATAGAAGAGCAATGAGCAGAACGGACTGAATGTGTACAAAGAGTTATCAAAATTTCCAGACAAAACCGTTTTCTTAATTATTTTACGCTACCTTTTACATAAAATGAAGGAGTATGGATTTGCGATGAACTATGGTATTTTTATAACATTTCAATCGAACCAAATAAAATTATATCATTACTCATTGAATTTGCCTTTCATAAGTTTCCTTTTAATAAACAGGCAAATGGATAATAAGGCAATAACCAATTACCATTGGCTGATTGATTGTAAGTAGTAATCATAGGAACCGCGTACTTAATGGAGTGAGGGCCCTGTAATTTTCGATAAGCTAGAGACAGCTGTAGAGCTTTTAATATCGATCCTTGTCTCTCTACAAGGAAAATATAAATAAACCAATAGTATATTACGCCAATTATGGAAAAGTGAACTTTTGTTACTCGTAGATAAATGATGATAATTTTTTGAGCTTGACGACTTGGCCGGCAATTTAGCGAAACTGTAATTAGTATTTAGATAATCTAACGTTATAGAGTCGATAAATAATGTTTACCATTTCTCTAGGGTCTCTATAATGTACATAGATACATACACATTCAGTAATTTCGACCGACAAACATACAGACAGATTCTAAAAAAGAAAGAGGATACATTTTCAAAATTGACAAATAAATATGTATAAATGTTTCATAAACGGTTGGAGCCAGCCAGTCAGCCAGTCGCTAACATGTTACACGTTTTCATACTGTGTCATTAAGAAGGGTTTGGTTTTAAGCGCTCTATAGAAATAGAACATTGAAAATTGTCAATGAAAATAGAAATTGAATGGAATTTACTCTAGCGAGATTCAGTTTGCCTTGTTTGTAGTTATGCAAGGGGCTACTGCGTAGAACGCAGCCGAGATCCCGTCAACCGCGGTACAATCACGCGCGGCCCTGCAATAGTTTGTGTAGGACTTACCCCGTGTACTAATATGTTTGAGCCTGTGCTCAGTCAACATACAGACGTATTTTAGTATACGTAATGTATGTCCCGCTTTATATGAATGCCACTTAGAATTAGACTCTCTAAAAAATATTATGTAAGACAAAATGTACTTTGACTTTGACTATTAACCCTAAAAAAAGATGCATTGTCAATTTTCTAATAATTTTATTATAATCATCATCTCAGCCACAATAAGTCTACTGGTGAACATAGGCATGCCAAACGTTTCCAGTATGACCGGTTAGCAGCGACCTACATCCAGCGCTATTCTAATAATAATTGACAAAAATCATAAAGCCACGGATTTCAATCTGTCTCCAAAAATAAAATGTTCGACGTTTTATAAAAGACCTAGCGAGCTATATTTCAGATTTCATGATAGAAAAAAAAATGTATTAGTCACTGAGTGAAGTCGTGTGAAAAAAGTAGTATAAAATATAATTTAAGTCGGAACGATTCAGCCAACTTTAACGCAGTCGTACCCCGAGTTCATCACATATGCACATTATGGCATAACTAGACGGGTTTTATTGCGCCACGGACAGACGTGGCCAAGAATTGGGAGGATACGTCGAGAATATTATGCGCCTAAGCAGGTACTTTAATATGGCACCTTTATGACACTCCACCGCAACTGGAAGATGTTAATTTCATAGCTGCCGCTCGGATTATGAAAACGTATTTCTCGTTAGTTTTATTTAAACGTGTAATAAAAATATTAATAACATTTGAATTTAGTGGTTTATTTGTTTTGTATCTACTTATTATTTTATTGATTTATGTAATTGTGAAGACAAATCATAGATGCTACTATCGTTTATCGAAATTACCACACAGTAATAACCCACGTAGATTCGAGTTGAGCCAGTCAAACGGAGATTTTAAAGTAGTGTTCTTTCGATTGCATTGCTTTGCTTACCGGACTCTCCGAACTCGATAAATGTGATGACTCTGTAAAAGTGTTTTTTTTTAATTTCTTTTAGCAGCCATCTGTATCCAACTGCAGGGCAAATACCGGCCCCAACTTTCCTTTCTTTTAGGTAAACCATCTAATGAAAATCTATTTGTAATGTTTGTTATGCTCCTGGTATTTCAAATGTTTAGCTATATCGGTTACTTGCCATTAATGGTATAAAAAAGAAAAAGACCTTTCTTACCGATCTGCTTATTTGCATGATACAGTTTTGAATTTATAAAGTAAATATTACCATTAACTGATTTTATTTCTTCATTGGTAAAAGAAAATTCCGACAAAGAGAACCCGATTAAAAATTTGTCACAATAGAGTTTTAGTCCTGCAACAAGAAATTAGCTGCCAATCGCACCGAACACACTATTATAAGTTGGGCCATTGTTTTGCTGTTTTTAGAACTCATATGCGTTGTCGCTGTTTACCGTACAATCGACGAGAATTGCGCTATACTAATTGTGGTATATAAAACTCTTTACAAACAAATTTTAGGGTTCTCAACTCATCTTTGATAGTTCTACCTTCGTTATCAGAGGGTTTAGGTTTGATCCCCGCACGGAGTCAAAATTAGTGGTATTTTTGTTTGTTTCGAGTCTGGATGTCTGTTGACAATAATATAATATAATGGCTGAGTAATATTATTAACATTTTATTTAAAGACTATTATTTATCTTCATAGGGCAAAATAGTACTTTAGTGTAGGACAAAGAAACTGTAGTTACAAATACAAAATAAGTACAATAAATTCTAAACAACAAATGCGAAAAGTCTGTGTAACAAATACGGATTATCTCGTATCTAAGTATACTTATTTACGAATACAAAGTTTATCTAACCTCGAAAATATATCAACATCGAATCCGTCTGCAATAAATTTTGTGTAAAGCGTAGGTATTTTTCAGCTGCTTCCTATTTTCTACACTTTTTTTTTTCTACTTGGGTTGACTTTACTTACATTATTCTGTTGCCAAATTTCAATATGCTACTTAAAATTCTAAGGATTTAACTTTATTCATAAATTAAAACAAAAATTACAACCAAGTAAATACTAATATTTTGAAGAGATAAAGTTCGTGAGATTGTACCTCTGAATGTACTTATTCAACCGATTTTGAAAATTATTTTATCAATAGAAAATTAAACAATTTTTTATAAGATTTTTATGTATGTATAAATAATTAATAAATATACATTAACTTTCAACAATGAACAGAGTCAACATATGCGTTTAGTTTTAGAACATTTAGACATAACACGAATCACCGCTAAGCCCATACGTTCAATCCAGCTATTGCCGATAATAATCTAATAACAGCAGTGGACTCTACAAACTGATACATCGGTGGTGTTTTTAACGATGGTATTAATTTTATAAATAATTAATATGACATGTTTGGATGGTGAGTGCAGGCAGATGGAAATGCACTCAGCAAATTGACTGCAAACCGCAGTCGGGAAAGGCTAAATACCGGCTAATGATTCTACGATTGATGCTTCCCACTTAACTGAGGGCACTACGGGAATTTTCGCGAATTTTATGCCTATAGTGGCGTTTATACATACAACATTGCGCTTTTGTTTTAATTACTTATAAGAGAATTTGAAGTCTCTGCCTGCTAGTTGGCCGTATATTCAAAGGGATAAAAAGTGTCTTAAGAATATCAATGTTACCTATAAATTATCTTTATCCAAAATTTCATTCGAATCGTTCAAACTTTTTGAACTGTCTGTTAATATTGTATAAATTTTTAGTAACCATAGTTAAATAAAAATAATGGTAAATAATATTAAAATATTCAGAAATTGTCGATAAAATAAGATAGAAATCGGCTCATCAAACCGACCGCACCGTATCAATTTGTAATGTCGTTGTCGCGCTACATAATTTGGAATATTGACGCTAATCAACTCTCATTAAGCATATTGGTGTTTCAGCGTTACAATTACTCGTGTTTGCACTCTGAAAATCATATTTTCACTATTGACAATAAACAAAATGAAATTCGATAATTCGAATAATAATGAATCGAGTAAATTATCTACTTAAATCCACAACCACAGTTACAACTGTATGAATGACACAGAATATCTGTTAGAGAATAGAGTGACTAAATTTTAATCGAATCGATTGTGGACGCGGTAAAATTTGGACAAACAAATTAACGCGAGGGGTGATTGGAAAATCTGTACAAACACTAAAACAAACTGGATTTGAATATTCGCTGTCTAACTCTAAACAATGTCTGAAATAAAAACAACACTCGCTAACATTATTCAAAAAGAAATAAATTGTGTTCAATTTGATGTCTAATATTATTCTTTTCAATTCTGTTTTAGTTTTATTAAAAACTATGCCTACAATTAAGAACCAATATCTTTTATACAACAATGTACAAAATACTTTCACATGGATATAATATTTATGTAAAAGCCCACTCACAGAAATAATTTAAACTAGTACCTATTCGTACTCGTCATAAGTACGCGGTTTATTTATGTAAGTAAGTTCCTTCTATGTTTCTATTTTCAAAGAAATAATTTTTGATTGCAATCATAATAATGACTGTTCACTAGAAATCACATTTCAAACAGTTGTAAGTAATTACAAATTCTATTACGATCGCGTCTCAATATTTTATGATGTTACTTTTCCCCGTAGCTTCGACGATTCTTTTTCGTCAATCGGAAAGCCATTGATTTATAGACGTTGGTTGGTACCTAAGTACGTACACCTACTATCGAAACCTTAAAATTTAAAGGCATTTAACCTTCCGTCATAATAATTATTTCAAAACAAATGAATTCATACATCCTGGAATGTGTCAAGTAAAAGTTTAACAAAATTCACAACAAAAATAAGTTATAAACTGTATGTTTCCAAAAGAGTATTTCAAAATGAGAGGTGTTTGAAAACGTGGGCACAAATCCTTTCAACAAAGAAAAAATGAGCCAACTCCACCTTTCAGCGAAACGAGCGAGTTGGGGAACAAAAACTATTAATGTAGAGGCTCTCACGGCCCGCTGAGTTGTCGGTGCGTTTCGTTTGATAATTTCCGTGTACGGGGTTTAATCGAATGAACCCGCCGCCCCTTGCAACGCGAAGCCCGAGCACCCTCGGGCGAAATAAAATTGTTCACCTCAATTATCACTGGGAAGTTAAGACTGCATTTGGGCAATGGCACTGCGTGTAATTGATACCTTACTTCATACATTCATACAATAATAGGCAGGTACAGCCTCGTTAGGGAGTTTTTCACCAACCAGCCCTAGCGTAGGCATTCCCGAACTAATTTATATGAGCTAGGGAATATTAATTACATAATTGTAGGTATTCCCGAACTCATTATATAAGTTAGGAAATACCTAAAACGCTAGGGCTGGTTGGTAATAACGGGCTACACTTTTTTATAATTATACCAAGGTAATTTTCCGTTCTATAGACCGAAGTCCGAAACACTATAATAATCGCTGTATTTTTGAAATATTCTAATTATTTGTATCACGTAAGTTAGAATTATCAATTTCGAAAGTTTGTAAAAAAGATCAATCCACGAGAATGCAGCGCTTGAAAAATGTAGGTACACGTTTTAAACTCCGTATATATTAATATTTCATATTCATATTTTTGTAGTACAAACATTGCAGCCATTTATTTGTTTAAAATGTTTACCATCATAGAATAAAACAATTAAAGCCAGACACGTTGCATCGAAATTAAGCCCTACGGGGAGTCCGCATCCGTGGTAATAAAACACATGCAAAGTTTTTCTTTGCCGAGCAGCGAACGCCCGCCGCCAACGGATGCCGAGCAACAGGCTTGATTAAAACACGTGTTTACAGAACGCAGGACCTCTGACAAACGCAATAATGCGATCTGCCCAGCTTGCATCGCCGTCACTCGCCGCCCCGCTTATTTATCTAGGCCGCAAGTCTTCCGCAAGTCCAATATGAATGTACAAGTTCATACTGTGCTACAATGATACCAATAAATTACTTTCGTTACTAATTTTTGATATCTTTACACTTATATTGTTCATTTAAATTAAATATGTTTGAAGTCTATCAGCTTTGTATCAAATTCAGACATAATGTATTTTGAATAAAAAATAAATAAAATGAATTTTATTTTGGATAAATTGAGATTGATAAAGAAAGTCGTTGGATGCTGACCGCTTTCAATTCAACCGATTATCGATAGGCCTCCTTGGCCTTCCGTTTGTCATAGGCCTTCTAAGCCCAGCTATATCCTGTGGGATTCTTGGATGATAATGATAATTTTTTTAATACTAACTTAAATAATATTATAAAATACGGATAAGCATATCATCATCATCATTTCAGCCACAAGAAGTCCACTGCTGGACATAGGCCTCCCCCAATGTGCGACTTGCTGGCAGCGGCCTGCATCCAGCGGCTTCCTGCGACTTTCCTTAGGTCGTCTGACCACCTTGTAGGCGGGCGTAGAAACCCCGAGCATGGCTCTCTCCATCGCTGAGTGACCGTGAGCCTTCTTATGAGGCCGATAGTGAGGGACCACGTCTCGGGTCGATAAGTAATCACCGGCAACACACATTGCTCGAAAGTTCTTCGTTTCAAGCACTGAGGAATTTTGGACGAGAAGATATGCCGTAATTTCCCGAAGGCTGCCCAGCCGATAAGCATATTCCAGGATAAATTAACTAATGGGTATTACCAATAATTATGTCACAACAACAAGCCCTATTTTGATGGCTAAATTAGGCCACGAATTAAATGTAGCTTTTGCAAATAACCTACAAACGTGGCTGAATTTCCATCGTACTAACTACAAAAGGAAAATGGGAAGCAATACACGAGGACTGCAACCCAGACTCCGCGTAACATATAACTCAGCGCATTTTTACGTCTGTAAATTATACTTTTACGATCGAAAATCATTTTTATGTTTTCGGAGGAATTTAATATCACGGTCTAGCTATGGTCGGCACATTCACTCTTTTATTGCGCTGTAATTTTATTGTTTTCTCAATTTTTATTAACTATCAACCACCTACTTAGCTAGTGTTATAGTAGATCAATAACAACTTCTGTGCATGGAAGTGTTAAAGTTTTATTAAAAAATTAACTGCATGCACTCACTGCTACTAGTTAATTTGGTTCAAATTAACTTACAAAGGAACGCGAGTAGCCTTCCTGAGGTACCTCTGTTAAGAAAATATTATCTACTCATTTAAAAAGATTAGAACTATCCTTTATGAAATTTTTCAAAGGAGTTTACAGTTTTAAAGCTCAGGTTAATTTGTTTTTATTCAAATAAAACTAAACTACAACAGCCAGTTAAAAGTGGCTTTTGCAATACGCGGAGAGTTAATGTTAAACGTAACGTATAAAAAAGTTAATTAACCAATATCTACATAATGTATAAATAAATGTATTATGTATAAGTGAGCAATTCTCGTGTCTTCTGTGCTTCAAAAGGCACGTTAAGCCCCTGTTATAGTAGATTAAAATGGCAGTCGTTATGCCCGTTAAGCCTATTAGGTGGCTTATAAATAAACACTGTCATTCATCAATCCGAAATTAAACACTGTAGCGGAGTCTACCTCTTTAATTTGATTTTATAGTATCTCATATTCTATCAGTAAAAGTAGCAGTGGTTTTATGATTATGACTTTGAAATTTACTTACCTATTTCATTATGTAAAAAAAACTACTTAGGTAGGTAGGACACAGCGGATAATCCGTTAAAATCGGAGCAGCCCGTCTGGGGAAGGACAACCACCTTACAGAAGATCGTCAAATAGCATTGATCTCGGCCATGTTGTGATCCTACGGTGAGTAAGGTTTCCAGAGCTCCAATTGGGAGGGTTGGGATGGTTGGCAACGCGTGAGATACCCCCGGTATTACAAGCGCCTATAGACTACGGTGATCTTACCATCAGGCGGGTCGAATGTTTGTATGCCACCTTTGTAGCATAAAAAAAGGCACATTTTATACATGAGTGAGGATACAGAAAGATGGTATCATAAAGCGAATTCTAGACTTCTAGTACCAATGGGCAAAGAAGAAAACCATAAAATATCTCGGAAAAGAAAAGATACATTTAAATGAATCTATCTACACAACATACATACTTAAGGGGATATGTGAAAAAAAGAAAGGTCCTTAAAAACCAAATATCTTCTAAACTACTAAAATTTAGACTTATTTTTGGATATGTATTAATTCATCATATTATCGAAATTTTGGAAAGAGGCAAAACACGATTGTGACACATTTCCTCGATAGGAAAAAAATCCGAAGTAACCTCTGTTTTTTTTTTCAGAACTCTTGTAACTTCTAAATGGTAAATAATAAAAGTTTTAAACTTCATATAAATAAAGACATTTATGTTTTCTAGATATTGTAAAAACAAATATTAAAAAGCTCAATTAATGAATTTTAAATAAGCCCAAATGTGTTTTGGCGCTTACGGTGTTAAAAATTCGCCGGGTTCACGGTGTCCCATCTCTGTCTCTCGAAACAGGGATTGATATATGCGTCGCACGGGCGGGGCGGGCTCAGTCGGCCGCAATTATTTTACGACGTAGGCCCTTAACTTTTGTTGGTAACAATATCGAATCAGAGTTAAGTTTTTGAGCTAGAGATAGAATAATTTTAATCTAAAACACAGATGACCTAGTAAAACAAAGGTACCTAGTGTATTCATGGATCAAAGCTACATGGTTGGTTGGATATTAAATGTGTCACTTGTGAATGAGCAGCTAAGTTGTTGGTCCGTGGATAAAACGATGCCACTAGGTAGTGTGTTACAAATCTTGTGAATTTTATTTGTATTTTTAACTTGATAAGACAGTAGAGGTTTTTTTTATGTTATACGGCAGACAATCAGGCAAGCGGGCCACCTGATGGAAAGTGGTCACCGCCGCCTATGGATATCAGCAACACCAGGGGCACTACCAATGCGTTGCCCACCTCTGAAAGAGGAGGGCAACGCAATAGGTCAACGCAATAGGGGTGAGGTCTACGGGCAAGTACGTGTCGGACCACGCACAATGTAGGGTTCCGTATTTGCTGTGCAATGCTTACCTTCAGTTGAGTCCAATATCAAATTCTATTACATTTGTAAGTCATCAAAGAAATTTTATACTATTACTATTACTCGGTAAATAGAAGAGCCTACTTAACCGTTATAGTTTTCATTGAAGGTTCAGCATATGGACTACTATCATGATTTTTTCCAAAATTCTAAACTTATGACTTTCGGAGATAGAGGGGGGACCACCGTGCAAAACGAAAATTGCCACGATAAATGTAAATAATTCCGAAACGGATCATTGCATTGAAAAATGATCCTTCCACACCCTCAATGTTTTGAAGAGATCTATCTAACGATACACCACAAGATGGGGTGGCCGCAAAAAAAAAATCATTTTGACAATATTTTTTTGGGGTGTCTTTACATGTTACTTGTAGGGTTGTAGTTGTAGGGGACACACCTCAAAAATAAATATTTTCAAAATTTTGTTCCAGCACATTGTTACCATTGATAGATATGTGTATACATACATACAATATACATATCAAATTACAGCTTTCTAGCATTAAGCGTCTAGGCGCTAGACCTCGGACAGACGAACAGACGGACATGGCGAAACTATAAGGGCTCCTTGTACTACTACGGAACCCTAAAAACGGAACATATACAAATAAAAGATTTTTCCCATTGTTCTAGGATCGTCAAATTTAGCACTAAACAAGTTCATATGGTACAAAATAAAGTAAGAGTCCGAAAACATTGATTTTGTAGTCACATTACAAAAATCGTTTCATGAGCCAAATCGCGAAGCACCAAAAACTTATAGGGCACTTCTTGTTGACCTATATTGGTGAAATTTGGCACAAAGCAAGGTCATGTGGTACAAGCAAAAGAAAAAGACCAAATGACCTCTAGTGTAACCACTTTAAAGGAATTAAGTCCATTTACCGGTCACCGTGTATTACGGAAAACTGATTTGTCGAGTTCCTTGTGTACCATATTTTCAGTATGTACCTAGTAGATTTACAACCACTCTCTCAATCGCAATTTGCAATATACCTAGTTAAAAATATAAAAAATTATGATCCAATAGTATAGTATCTATCTTTGCATTATTCACCAAGGGACGAAAGTGACCGTTTTCCGACGAGGGAGTCGTTTGAGTCGCACTTTATTCCCGAGGGTTACTTTATACTACACCTGCACGGAAAGGACGGAGAGGCGGGAGAAGAGAGGACTTTTTTATACCCCTCAAAATACTGATTGGGGTCAACGATGCTTAACTAATGTTATCATTTAGTTTTGATTCACGCAACAACATTATCAAAAGAGAAAAGATTTTTTTAACCCATCCAAATACTGACTGGGATCAACGTTGCTTAACTTGTGTGATCATTCAGTCGCGCCACACGCAACATTGATATAATCGAAAAAAATTCAACACGATATTCACTGCCACCCGGGAGGAAAAATATCAAAATCCTACGAGGGCAGTATTGGATTTTCATATATTTTTCCTCCCGCATATTCTAGGGAAGATATCGCATACTTTCGCGGTACTTTTGAAGGAAGACATGGACCCTTTCCGCTCAGGTGTGGTATTAAATAACTGAGAGTTTCACTGACCGAGACACCTATTATTAATTACCGTTTTCCATTTTTGAGCAACCTGTAGCACACAACACACTTTGAAAAAATACAAGACTATTTCGACATGAAGGTTATATGAATAGTGTGGCCCTATAATAGGTTGTGGTTAGTTAGAATGATTGTTTCTTAATTTGACACGAAACATGTAGTAACTTAGCAACCGTTGTTATTACAAAGAGACATGATGTCTGTCAGAAATACTTGATAACTTTGTCTACTGTAGTTTCAACTAGAAAACAGAATTTGAGTGTGTATAATTTATTTCGGTGTTTATTTAAAGAAATCGAACTTATACAGAGTTTACAATGGATAATCGAAGAACAATAACAATTGCCACGAACCCTGATTGCGTAAAAGGTGTTGTTGCGTGTCAATGTGAATTAGGTCGGGAAAAACTGCTCACGGCCCCACCTTACAAACGACTAAGTTCTCCGCCCTGTGATGAGTCCAAGTCCAGGTACAACACGGCACCCTGCGCCAGGGACCTTGAACAATACAAATGCCCCATCAGTCACATTTTAATCACTTTCAAATCGCCACTTCATCCCAACGATGTGTTCAATAAGGTCTTCCCAGCCAATACGCCAATCAAATTTGTCAAACGTAAATTAGCCAAATTACTCTCTGTGTCAAATAGCAATCTCTTGTTGACCAAAAATAGAACTATACTGAAAGATACGAGCGTATTATCCGATTTGAAGACTGACGCACTTGGAAATTTAATTATTGATGTGTTCACTAAAGATTCTGAGGAGTTCGTCTTATCTACTATACCAAAAGAGTCTTATGTCCACGAACTACTGCACTCAGTTTTACCAAAGAAGAAGACTTTGCCGTTCATAGCGATAAAGTTCAGAATACGCAATCAAAATGAAACGTTTACTCGTTCTTATCATTCCATCATGGACATTGGGGAGATAAAGAAGAATTTAGGTGGTCTATTCCAAATTGACCATGAAAATTTGGTGTTGATAAGAGGACAAAACCCACTGAAAGATCGTATGGCTTTATTCAATCTGGACTATGACAAATATGGTATTGTTGAAGTGGAATTATTGACAAAGAACCACGAGAAAATAAAAGTGGAGAAGTTGTACAAAGAATTACCGCCTAATGACGTTTTATCGGTTATGGTACCTTTTGGAAGCACATACAAACATGTAAACGTAGAAATATTTTCAAAGCCTATGAAAAAGCCTTTCTTGGGTGGATATAGGAACGTTCATACAGGTACTAAAATTTAATTTATTTTATAAAACAATCGCAATTTTATTTAACTGCACTAAATGCTCTTACTTATTTTGAAATTTTTCACGTTAAAGCTCTGTTCACGTGGCCATCTCTACTTAATTCCAGATTATTCTGGAAGAGACTGCCTTACTCTGTTTCACATTTCTGACGTATCAGTGTTCAATTAAAATTTTTCGCTAGAATATGCATATCATTAAAGCACAGAATATCCCGTTAAAATAAGGAATACAAGAGCTGCCTTGTTAATTGTTATATTGATAGGCTTACACGCTATCTGTACGACAAAGCGCTCGAACAACCACGATTACAACGAACAATCAACAACAGAGCGGCAATACGTCATTCGGCTGACTGCTCATGCGGTTTGTTCGTAATGGTCCCTATATATATATTTATTTATATACAAACCGACACAAAAAAATCTTAGAGATCTTATTTTTCACTTTTATTGCAATAACACCATTGTCAATTTCTTTATTTTTTACACAGATTTTATTTATCTTCTTCTTAGCCTTTCTCGACCATCATGCTACTGTAGGCTTTCTTCAGTTCTCGCCATGTATCGCGGTCTTGTGCCACCTGCATCCAATTCGTCTTACCCTGGGACGCTTTTCCTTCCAAAGTGCACTCCAATACCGCTTTGCACCATGAGCTAGGTTTTCGGGAAATATGACCTGCCCACTGCCACTTTAAATAGCTGGGTTACGCGGTTTTATTTATTATTCGTTTTCATGTAACTAGGTGACATTATTACAGTCAATAAAGGAACGGGTGGACCCGGGCCGTAAATATTTTTAAAATCTATTTACGCAATATTTAGAATTAATAAATCATATTTAATGCTAGGGTCAATCCTTTCCTTTGTTGACTGTACCTAACATCCTCCAGTCGTTTAAGCAATCGTATAAGTTAATTGGTAAAAAAAAAAAAAATTGTGTTGAGAAAATTTTAGATTTATGGAATTCAGCCCAATGATTTAACGTTCAGACTTGTGTAAGGGACTCGAACAAATGCCCTTTGATACCGCAGATAGATTCATTACTAACCGAATCACTGGGTAATCAAATATACCTAATTTAGTCAGAACCGAAACAATATTTGTATTGAATTGAAAGAAAAATACAACTTGAACCTGTAAAGTCTAAATAAATCATTTAACAGTTTAGCTTATACGTATACAGAGACGCTGTTACCAATTAAATAATTTTTAAATTGAGAAAAAAATGTTTCTGGTAATCGTTAATATCTTACTTATTTTAGATGTTGTGTATCATCATGCATATACCCAAACACCGCAAAAGCCTGAAAAATTGCCGCCCGAAAAGAAATCCTGCAGGGATACACAAACTGCAGAGGAAATAGAAAAAATCTACGTAAGTTATAATTACTATAGGTACATAATATGTTATAATTTATCCATAACAATACGATGAATAAAAATAATAATATAAACGAGCCTATAAAATTAGCAACAAGCTAAATATTATTTTTAATGCACGTCCCTTTGAATTATTTTTTGTCACTTGCAAATAGTAAGTAGGAAAATTACCGATTTTGAGATGACAAGTCCCAATTTTAAGAGAGAAAAATATTTTATTGAATATTTCTACGAGACGGCACATTATGTAGATTTTTTAAAAGAAAGTAGCTACCTATTCAAACACATTGAAAATTTTTCTTCATGGGTTTATCTTAGAGATTTATTTTCTAAAAGAAAACCTTGCATCAAATTTTCTTTCTTTTTTCAGGACACAGCATACAGTCGCGCAACCCAAATGAACACAGTGCACGCTTACATACCGAGTGTGACAGATAGGATTATAGTGCCGAAACCTTATGAAACTTATGAACAGATGGTGAAACGTCTCAATCACAATCACTACGCTACCGTTATCCAGAGGGCCTTTAGACATCATCAATACAGACAAAAAGTTGAACGATGGATACGGGACTGCATGTAGGTATTGTTTATAACAGAAACAAATGAGCTAACGGGTTGCCTTGCATAACAGTAAGCTTTCACCACTATAGAATGTAGATGATCCTGGTATCTGGATGTGGAGACAAAGTTTTATATAGCACTAACTGTTATCCGCGGCTTCGCCCGCGTCAAAATTTGTGTATGCTGGGCTCTGTATCCCTGACAATATGTTTACAAATTTTCATAATGATCGGCTGCTTAGTCAAGCTGTGAAGGAATGACAAAAAAACTCACTTTCTCAATACTATTAGTATGATTATACAATTTTGTGACCTGTATAAGTTGACCATGTTTGTTAAGGGCGCGTACACATAGCGATCCGTTATTATGATGGAGTCGCTAGTTATGAGCGATTCACACTTGATACAGTATTCCGGATCGCGATCCGGATCGCAATACTTTTTAACGATGAATCCGTTAAAAAGAATCCTGTAGAAACAGACGTTCTCTGTGTAGGTACGCCCTGCCTGAGTGAACATTTCAGTAGGTAGGATAATACATGTTTAATGAAAATGTAATATTGCATGCCCGATAGAGTAAACGGTTAAAACCTTTATGTACACAGTTGACAAGTATATTCTATCTTATTCAGGGAAAGGATAGCAAGAATGAGAGTAGAAGACAAATTAGAACGAGAAGCAATGGAAAGAAGATTACGAAGAGACCTTATAACTAGAACATATCCGAAAACGCGTGAAGACTTCGATCAACTATATTCTATGGTAAGTCAGGCTGTCCTAATTATCAGTACCTGGATCATGCAATATAAACTTTAAAATACTTACACTTTATCCTCAGGTCGACCGTTGGAAGCACGCAGAAATTGCAAGGATTTCACAACTACACGCTAAAGGTCCTAAAATTGCTGAATTCACATTGCTTCTTGACAAAGAAGTAGAACTATTGCGGTGTATCGAAGACTACAGAGTTAAAGTTAGAGAAGACAGTAGAAAGATCAGAGAAAAGAAATTTTTAGAAGAGATCTCTAAACCAGTTGCGTGGTACGGAGCTGATGGAAAATTAATTACGATGGAAACAGTCGAAATACAAAAAGCAAGGAAATTGAAGGAACTATACAGTTCTTTTCTCCGCGAAGACATGGATGTAAAAGAACGCATGGAACTTCTTGTCGATATGAAATTCGCACTAACAGATTTTCGCCATCCACTCGCGGAAGAAATAATAAGACTGTTAGACAGAGAATGTGACCTCCTTGTCAGACGATGTAACGACTTTCAACTCGAGTTTCTTAGACGAAGAGTAGCTGCCAGTGTCTTTCAGTTGATAAAGACTTCCGAGCTGAACTCCGGTGTAACTAAATGCAAAGATATCCGAGATTATAAGAAAATGGAAAACAGCAGACTCCACTTCTGTGAGTTATGTCATCAGGTGAAATCCTATTCAGATTTCCCTGTCAGCTGTAAAATAACCGGATTCGCAATATGTACATCATGCTCCTGGAAAGATGTGAATGAACGGTTGTGGGTGGACATGACACCCTATAGATTTATTCTCCGCGCCGTTCAAAGGGATGAAAGACGTCGTAAATGCTGGGGATCTCTGGCTTTTGTGCTTCAGGATAAAGATGTTTTCTTTATTGTTGAAAAGCTTTGGCATTCTCATTCAGCCATCAGTGAGTGCAATGATGTAACTCAGTTGAGGTTGTGTCGGTGGCTCGTCCATGAAGATTGGTCTCCTTGGAACTGTTTCTTGGTAACTGTTCAAGAAATGAAGGCCCATTTGAAACTTGAAGCTCCGGAAGAAGTGTATGATGAGGAATTGGTGATGAAGGTGGCCAATAAACATAAGCTGGCGAAGGCCAACTTCCAACAGCTACTAGGGACGAATAAACGGTTCAGTGAGACGGGAGACTGGCACGCCATACGCGCGCCTGCTGTTGAACGTGTAGAGGCAGTAGAACGATTATAATAATCATTATAGAATGTTTTTGAACACTCGTAAAATCATGCAAAGATTGTTACTTATTTACATCGTTTATATTATTGTTATTGTTGTAACTTTGTGATATTTCATTGCACGTGAAGGAATGACTAAATCAATGTACAGTTTTCTTGCTTGTTTGTTCTTTTAGGTGTTCAATTTACAAAATGTTATTAATAACACCTAGCCAAAATCTAGACATATTATTGTTAACGTCTTTATTTCAATTAATCATGTTTATTTATGATGTCTATTCAGATGTCTAACAGCTTTTCTAGTGATTGTTTTCTTATTATACAAGTTAGATTGGAAAAATTTTGTTTTAATTATTATCACATGGAGGTGGTTAACTCATTTAAACGCAATATTATTTAAATTGTCTTCTTTTAATAATTACACGTAATACTTTATAACATAATTACACAGTACATTTACAATAATAATAATTTCTCAAGATATCAAACTTTCGCGAAACTAAAACAACATTATTAAAAACACATGTGTGATGAAAACGTTGTAATCGTTAACGAAATGCATTTATATCTACGCGCAAATACATACACAAGTCAATAAATTACGTAAATATAATTTAGGCAATCAGAAATAATAATGCTATATAACGAACACGCAGTAATTATCTGATCTTTGAAAAAGGCTGTGGTCTCCTGTAAACGTAGGCAACGTCCAATTTCGGCGTAAAGGTGACGATTGACATGTGTATGGAGACCTTAAGCTGACGTCAGCGTCAAATACAGATTATATTATCTAGAGAAAGCTTCGTGATGCAGCGTATGGCTTGACGCTATAGACCGCCAATGACGTTTATAGAAAACCACAGCCTAAAAAAACAATATGAGCAGTCGCCTTGAGTTAACTGCGTATTAACATAAGCGACATGATAGTCTTAAAAAATAAGTAAAGCTGTCAGAATAAACGAATCGATTACGCAAATTGTTTTGGTCATGTTAGGGACGCTTTACTTCACATAGTGGAGAGTCGTTAGGTTAATAAGTTCCTGTGTTCAGAATATAATGTGATTAATATTTCAAATACAAATGAATAGTATTTTATATAATATAAGTTAACTTAGTCCACTTAATTGGCCTGACGCGAAACGAGTGTAGCAGATGTTAAGTAATCGATTCTACCTACCATTCTAAAAAGCAGATTTTATGGCAGTATTGGAATATTTGTAATCGACAGGTCAGTCGCTGTTTTTAGTCTGAAGTCCATCGTGGCAAGACAAAAACATAGGCTAGTTTAATGTAGATACCCAATAATGTTTAAATAGGTGCGTAGAAAGCATGGACGTAAGGTAAGGCAGAGATGTAAAATATTATTATTGTCTTGATATTTTCTTCGACTGCCCCCAAAACGGGATCTGGCCTGAGTCTACCATGACAAAATCATGGTTATGCCCATAGTAGAAGACTCACCAACATAGTCACTAACTGCTGCCTATAATGTATATGTATTGGTAGACCTGAGGTGGTTAGTAAACAGGTAGTTCTTGAGTCAAATCAAATTGTCCTCCTGGTTTAAAGGCAATATACTGAATACCAATTCTCCTGGTGTGTGCAGTCATAAAAGTTCGAAACTCATACTTATTTACTCAGTGTATAAAGACAATCGATTTTTAATTGTTTTATAAACTGTGAGTCAGAAGCTTTGGCGTTGAGTATAGTATCTAAAAACGGTTTGATGGTCTTTGGATAAAAAATGACTGGTTTTTATGTTCTGCATATTATAAAATTTATGCCAAACGACTCTTCACTACTTCCTATTTCATTATGACTCGGTATCTTACGTCACTGTGACGAACCAGTCTGAAGGGCACCAGCAGACACGCTACTTTCAACAGCGGTGTTGGACGTTTTAAGGATTCTATCGTGTTTGGTCTCTGCATTTGGCTTCTAATAGCAACTAATTCATCGATCGCCGCGACTATAAGTAGCATGTCAACTCGGGCCCTAATTATAACAAAATAGGATGACGATGTAAATAAACCCTACCTATTGTCAAACTCAACTTTAGTACGTATCTGTGAAAGCGTTCTATTGCAGAAATTAAACCTTCACGAATGAAAAATTATTAATGTCAACCAATTACTTTCTAAATAAATATAAAATATGTCGGTGAGTTTGTAAAACATGTCGTTTATAAAGAAAACATGAAAAGAGTTTAAACTTCATTTAAGCTGTTGATTTAGAAAAATATATCAAAAGTGGCAATCTAGTTCAAGATTTAAGTAGTCCATGCCTTAGCATTTTAATTCATTAAAAATAACCTAAACATCAAAAATAAAATTCGAATTATCTTATGAGACAATCAGTCGGGTTACAAACAGAAGTATTTTGACAATTAAAATATAATTCTCCGTCTAAACCTAGACTATCGGTTAAAATTCCAACATCATAGACTGTCCTATTTATTTATAATAACTAAGCATATATCATTCTCTCGGTTGCGAGCAACTAACGACGTTAGTGTTTTGTACATTATACACCCTTGTTCACTTTTCATAACTATTCTCCGTAACTAATTACGAAAATTATATTTTTTATTGAAGAAATACATACAAAAATGTAATTATCTCTATAGAAACAAACTCCTATGCTAATTGATAGTTCTTTGATGGTACGCGGCGTTGGAAAGTTACTAGGAGAAATAAAAGTATTTATAAAACGCAACTAGCCTTAAAAGATTGGTATGAAAATGGAAAAAGGGATTATACAGCGCCCGTGCACGAAAGTGCTCACACACCTTGTACAAATATAGTTTGATCGGCTACGGCGCAGAACCGGCCAGCTCACTGCGCGACACAAATCTCAAAGGAAATAGACCCAACTACTCTACACTCAACAAAGACCCAACTATTGTTACTAGCTAAAATTTATTTACAATAAACGATTGTGCCTCATTAGAACAATACTCTAATATTTTTAACCCTCTCGGAGTAGTATAATACAAAAAGTGCAGACACAATATTCACATAAAAGAATACATATCTATTTTACACTTACATAACTATTTTTGCACTTTTATATTGCCAGTTCAGTGGCTTAAACTCGGAATATCTCAATTTAATTAAGAATTCATAACCCATATCCATGATCAACACAACTAACTATTCCTTAACAGTCTGTTTATTTACAAAAATATTTTAGGGAAGGAAGATATATCGTTACAAAAAGATGGCTTCAGGCGCGGCGGGCGGCGACGGCGCGAACTCCGCCGCGTATTGCGGGGGACTCAACTATACGACATGGCATGGCTATTACTAGAACGGTCACAATATACAAGGGTTGTATTTCGGTATATATTTACATATGTTATCACATGGAATTAGCTGATTGCTTTCTGTTGCACTGAACGTCTAAAACAACCAAAGATCTATCGTCCTACCAGAAGCCGACATAACAGTAAAACGTCATTCTTTTATCTATATTACTAACGAAACATACCAATTAATTTATCATTAATTTATTATAAAATTGTTTGATATGATACAAATAACTAGAGAAATATCTCATTACTCGCAACATAATTGAATAAATACACTTACTACCATTTAGCCTTTAGCGGGCATAGCATTCGAGTTTCAGTGGTAGCCGTCGACTTCCATGGAGGAGGACATTCTGTCGGAGCTTGAGGTGCTGTAGTTCATACTGTAGTTGAGGTTGCTCAGGGACATGTCCTGCGGCACGTCGGAGGGCGACGTCTGGTAGTAGCTGCTGGGGTAGGCGCCGGAGTAGGGCGCGGGCTGCGGGGCGCCTTCTTCGGGGGGCTCCTTGTCGCTGTTCTCCATGAAGTCGATGATCTTCTTTGTTGCCTTCACGTGCGCTATGATCCCCGCTTCGCCCTGGAATATTTGTTAAATACATTATAAGGTTTATCTTATAAAATAAAGGGACGTGTCCCACTGATTTTATAAAGGCGAAAGTTTGTTACTTTTTCAAACTCAAATGGCTAGGCCAATTTTTATGATATTTGGTATGTAGGTAGCTAATGCCTTGGATTAACACATTAACACATACTTTTTATTCCAAAAAGTACGCGATTCCCGCAGGATTTGGTCAAAATTCTGATATTCAATTGCGTTTTATTAAGTAGATGGCGCTGCTGTGTATAAAATATGTATGTGTATAGGTAGTAGCTAGTGCATTATAAAGGTTTTATTTTATTCCACTAAGGACACAAACAAGCATATGGCTCGCCTGATGGTATGCAATCACTACGTAGCCTATAGACGTTTGCAATACCAGGGGTTTAACTCGCGTGTTGCCGACCCTCCAGTCCCCCCCAAGTGGAGCTCTGGAGACCTTACTCACCGTAGGAACACAACATGGCCGAAACCGATGCTATTTGGCTAAGATCTTCTATAAGGTGGAGGTCTAACTGTCTACTACAAAAGTTGAATAATAACACTTACGCTGGCGGTGAGCGCGAGGAAGTTGTAGTACTTGTGCAGCGTGGGCAGCAGCGGCGCGAACCGGGGCACCTTGTCCTGCACTCGGCGCAGCTGGCGCGGGGCGGAGGCGGCCGCCGCGCCCAGCAGCAGCGCCGTGTACGCGCCCACCATCGTGTGCTCCATGTGCGTGCCGGCGCGGGCCAACACTGCAACGCACACATCATTTTTTTTAAGTTTCTCATATCATTGGACAGAACTCAAAGATTTGATACATTTGATACAGTTTGGTTGACAAATACCTATGCTAGAACCTTGCTAGAACTTCACATGGAGTTGTATTTTTTTATACGGCAGACAAACAGACAAGCAGGCCACCTGATGGAAAGTGGTCATCGCCGTGTAACGCCAGGGGCACTACCAATGCGTTGCCGTCAGTTATTTGTTAAAATATTTGATGCTTACGCAAATACCAAATAGTATGTGTGTATTTATGAGCAACCATATGATGTGCGTCGAAAATCGAAAAGCGAGCGGGATACACGTATTTGTTACTTCTTAAATTAACAAATAGGCACATAAAACAAGTTTTTTTGTTAAATATATCGACATCACAATGACATTGTTAATATTTTCCAAATAAGCTAGTCAACATAATAAAATATAGACATATTCATTTAGATATATTCAGGGTGACTAAATTTTCACCCTGTATATATCCTTGCATCGATATCGGTTTAGCCAGAACATCACAGATGACTAGTTCATTATTTACACAATCATCACATTAATAATGTGCATACAATTTCATTGTATTGGTCACATCTCAGAAAAATGGAAGAAAAAACATGTCTATATCTAAATAAGTCCCGAGCCCCGAACCTTCATAGCATCCTAAAGATATGTTATACACTACTATCCATCAGTGCATACAAAATTAAACTGTTCCTCGTTTCTCAATAGGTTCTATGACGGTTATAACACTATACCGGCAAATGCGGTTAATTTGTTTTACGACGCGACACACTCACTGACCGTAGATCGTTTCTAAATTTACTTATACAAGTGCCGTTATAAACATGGCCTCGAGATTTACAACATAACCGTAAGAATACACCGGAGAAATCTAAGTGTCTGCTGTTATACAACCAGTTAGGATGTGGTACAGCAATTGTCATTTATGATAACTTACTTCATCTATAAATATAAATAAAATTTAAGATAAATATCAATATTTTATTTTCTCTACGTCCATCTTAACTCATAGGTACTTGACAGCAAATAAATTATTTTTTTTATTTATAAATACATTATTTTAAATAGAAAACCTGTTTGTTTTTTTTTTTCCTTTCAGGGCCAAAAAAGTATCTGCACGGCGCAAACACTTATCTGATATTTGTGTTTGTCTTGAATGTAATTGTTTTTTATGTATTTACAGTAATATATCCATTGTCTGGTATGTCATAACACAGGTGGTGCTGTGTAAATTGAGAAAAATTTCTATTTTTTTTTATTCCGAATCAAAATACTTATATCTAGACAAAAAAATTCACAATAAGATAAATGATCCAATTCCTTGAATTATGATCATTCGTCATAATAGAGATATTAAATCATCAAATAATCAAATATTTTATTAAGAGACTAATTTCTGTCGTAATCCTACTAATATTATAAAGGCGAAAGTTATGTGTATGTTTGTTACTTCTTCACACTCAAATGGCTGGGCCAATATTTATGATATTTGGTATGCAGGTAGCTGATACCTTGGATTAACACATAGTGTACTTTTTAACTCTAAAGTACGCGATTTCCGTAGGATTTGATCAAAGGTTTGATATAGATGGCGCTGCTGTGCATAAATAAATACACGCAAACGAAGTTGCGCGGGTTTCACTAGTATTACATATCTTTAACGTTCAATAATTAAAAACAATTGTGTAAAAGAATACTTACATTTCTGCACTGTTTCCTCGATGTCGTCTTGCTGTTTTTTCTTGTCGCCCTCCTTGTCCTTGGCAGCGCCGTCTAACAATGCATCCGCGTTTTCCTCTGCGCGCCTACGCAATTATATACAATGTCATGATTTAAAATTGTATTTGCAACTTAAATAAATACATAAGAATCAAAATAATCCTATTATTGATGTGCCCTACACCTTATAATGAACTCTTTATCTGTTATTGGATCCTCATGTTCTTCATTGAGATCAAGATTTATTCTCAGATCCACAGTTTTTTTTAAATGCTAGAGACCGAACGAACTATGGATTCCACTACTCATAAAGAATTATACTCTCCATATTATTATCCCCTTACGTCGAAACAGTGGGGTCTACACACATTTAGAGCCACAGCACACGGCGTATTTTATACGCGCGTTTCGTGCTACATTGAGCTCTTTGTATGTCGTCACGATGGAATGATTGCAACACTGCCTTGGATAATGATACGCGCGTCATATGTGCGTTTAAAATACGCCGTGTGCTGTGGCTCTTAATGATTGCATTAAGAGCAGGTATTGGTTAAATCTGATTAAAATTTGTGAGTGTCATTGATTCGAAAATAATAATTTGTGAGTGTCATTGATTCGAAAATAATAATTGTATTATTTTCGAATCAATGACACTCACAAATTTTAATCAGATTTAACCAATACCTGGCAACGGCAATACCTCTCTCGGTTGCCTTCCTTATTTATAGCAACCTTCCTTATTTATAGCAATTAACGGCCATGTATACAGAAGTTTTAAATTAATATCAACAGGAAATTTATTGACTACTATTTATTATGAAACTGGTCATCTAACTACGGGATTGTGATATTCCTAATATTTACCTGGCAAGATCCTCCCGTTTGTAGAATGTGTCGACAATAAGATCCAACGCTGACACGCTACGCGATATGATGTCGTCTTCATTATCAATACGAATCCTCACGTTCAAGAGAAGCTGTGTATTAGCTTCGTTATTTTGGGTCAAGTTTATCAGCAATAGGAGCACCTGTTGAATTAAGACTACATTAATTTAATGCACAAATATTTGCATGTAAAAGGAATACTCATCAGTTCGGTAAAACATCCAATTTTATATGAAGAGACCTCCTTTAGGGAAGTAGTTGGACGGTTATTTTATTTTCTTTTAGTACAACTTTAGAGGAGTTTCAATAGTCTAATTTTAAATAATAATAATATGACTAATCCTTCCCAATGGCATCCACTTGGCATTGGCCCGTAAAGGTCATTGAACACCAGTTAAAACCATGAAGAAGATACTAAGAGGAGTTGCCCATGCAAGTGCAGCACAGCAAGTTAAATTGGGCACTGACGTCACGCATAGTTTCAGCCGACTCGATACCAGACGGCGCTTTCGACAGTCTGCTCGAGTTCTCGCGGGAGTAACACACATAAAACATGTGTCAAATAATCTTGTTTTTAATATTTTATAGCTATTTTATCTACGCAAAAAATGAAATGCTGTTATTATTTCATGTAAAAGTTACACAGATCGAAATAAATTAACAGAGAATAAGGTCTCCTTTCATTCGTAAAAAGTAATTTAAGAATATAGTTTGTAGAAAATTATATTGTACTAGCTTTTTTGCCCGCGACTTCGTCCGCGTGAAGTTCTGGTCCCGTTCCCGTGGGAACCACATTGAATTTCGGGAAAAGCTATAGCCTATGTTACTCCCTGATAATGTAGCTTTCTACTGGTGAAAGAATTTTTGAAATCGGTCCAGTAGTTTCGGAGCCTATTCAAAGCAAACAAACAAACAAACAATCAAATCTTTTAATATAAGTATAGATTAGCATCAACGACATCTACCGTTTAGTGGAAGAATGATTTTGAGCCGTACTTCAAGCAACGAAAAATTTTATAATACTTTTTTATTGTTTATCAGGTATTTTATTTATCAAATTATAACATCGTAACATTACAATGGAGTTGACAACTGTCAAAATGGTACTAAAATTAGTATGGAGAATTTGATGTATGAATTTTTTATTTTACTTCATAGTGTAATCTGTTTTATAGTAAGTAGACAATCATTTTACGTATTTTTATTATTTGTCTACCAACCTTTCTCTAAAAAAAGTACCGACACCTAAAAAAATACATTTGTACTTACAAGTAGCAAATAAAGTGAAGCATGTAAAAGTTTTTATCTTACACACCTATTATAATTACTTTAAAATGTATAAAAGTTTACTCTGACTAAATATTAATGAAAACATCGTTCTTAATGCGGCCCCTGTGGTTTTGCTTCTGGTGGCGAATATCTGAACTAAAACCACAGCCAAAAATCGTTGAATTAACTGTTTTTGCTATTAGCCACTGGGCGGGGGGGGGGGGGGGGGGTTTGCCACCCTCCCGTACACCCGTCAGCGACAAGGTCGTTCATACGAACGGGCTATTAGTATCTCCTTCATGGTTAAAACATTTAACTGAGAAAAACTTAAACAATCAGAATAATGGTTTTAGAGTCGGCAACGCGCGAGTGAGTACTCCCGGTGTTACGAAGCATCCATAGGCTACGGTGACCGCTTACCATCAGGCATCAGTATTTGCCACTTTAGTGGTACAAAAAAGAATAAAAGAAAAACAATAAATGTAATTAAATACTCACACAAACACAAAATTCGAAGTTTCTATCATCTGGTATGAAGTTTCCTTGATTGTTCAGCATGATGAGACATGTCTCCATAACGTAAGGCTGCTGTCCCACTACAATGGCGCCTCGTGATACTGTTTGATACAAAAGAACTTGTATTACATATTTTAAGTTTTTATTGTTTTTGACTTCTTACTTACGTACTTGAGTTAATGTGGAATTATTAAATTGCGTTTAAATTTAATAAATCAAGACATTACAATTATGGATAAATACACACCGTTGCTACCAAACTCGTGTGACAGATTCACAAGAACTTTCACAGCGGGCAGCGCAGCATCCAACAGCGGCGTCCGTAGGTGTTGAACGGTACGCGCTTCGAGCACGAAGCGGCGAAGCAACGCCGACAGTGTACCGGCAGCGTCGCAAGTACCACTTACTAGGTACAACTGGTTGTCCTCATTCATTTGTGTAACCTGAACATTACAGTATGTATGTAAATAGACGTATTTTAACGGAGTATTATGGTTTAACATACTTTTTACAATTAATAACTCATTTATCATATCAAAACATTATTTTTTTCATTAGAAAAGTGTTTTTATTAGATTAAGTTGAAATTATGTTATGCAGATAGACGGAACTACTGTGCAGCCTGCACATACTTTCTTGTTTGTAATTAAATATAATGTTTTTTGTTTTGTCTAAATAAATAAAGTTTAATTCTCAGTCAACAAATCAATGTGTTTTTCGAAATTATAAATCTGAAAATCTCTTATCCAACAATTAAAATCTTAACTCACTTCCACCCACAGACACAGACAAGACTTTTCGCCGATTTTTTTGTGAATTTCCATGGAAACTGGGACAACGAGATAATACATAAGTGTCCTTTATCCCTATCATCATTATAAATATCTAATAAATAACCTAATTGCAGTAAATACATTAAAAATTAAATTGTTACTTACATTTTCCAAGACCCTCATACAGCGATCAGCTTTCCTTAGTACATCAACGTCTGTGTTCGACCAAGTTGACGCCGGTGCTTCGAGTCTGCCCGCACAGTCCTGTATGGTTCGCACGATGTGATCGACTCCGCCCAATACGCGCAACTCTTCCTTGAACCATTCGCCGGCTCGTTTTGAGGTCAGCGACAACAGCGTCTCCATTGCTAAATGGCCCACCTAAAGAATGGCAAGTTCTATTATTGGTTGCTGCGAAGGTACAACCAATGTTGTCTAGATGAGATTGCTTTAGCGTAAAACCGCCTAGTGTACTTTTCTTGACGCTATGTACAGTCAGGTGCACGTCAAGCTTTACACTTGCAGTACAATTTAAGGGCTTTTAAGACGCTACCGGTTCGTAAAATACCTATGAAGAGGTCTAGAAAAAACATTTTTTTTTATGAAGTTCTTCAAAATAACGAATCAAAAAAATAATAGGTATTCTTGAGTACCTTGTCTAGTTAAATCATATCTTCAATACACAATTAGAATTACTTCACTCGATAAAAAAAATTATTTAAAATTCTACTTTTTTAAAACAAATAACTTATTTTAAACTTAGTTCTGACACGTTTTAAGATTTGAAACTTAATTATCCTTTTAGTTATTAATTGAACTAGTCAATTCATGCAAAATAACTTTAGAAAGATTACATGGCATTTTTATATCATATTTTATACACGAAAATACGAAGTCAAAGCGTGAGTTCGCGTTACTCAGTCCGGTCGCAGACCTTATGGACGTCGGACGTGTGTCAAATTTTCCGCCATCACCGCCGCGCTCGCAATTCGATTACGTAGAATAATTGTTGGTGAAAATTGGTAACAAATGCAATAAAAAAAGGAAAAACAGTGTGGAACCATTTCTTGTTGGACCAACTATTATGCACAAAATAAGTATTCCTGTTGGCACAACTACTTTTTTTGCTGTTTCGTAATGGTTTTCGGATGGTCTTCCGATGATTTTTGGATGGTTTTCGAATGGTTTTCAGATGGTTTTGGATGGTTTTCGAATGATTTTTAGATAGTTTTCAGATTGTTTTGGGATGGTCTTCAGATGATTTTTGGATGGTTTTGGGATGGTTTTTGAATGGCTTTCAGATGGTTTTCTGATGTTTTTCCAATGGTTTTCGGATGGTATCAAGATGTTTTTGGGATTGTTTCGGGATGGTTTATGGTATGAATGAGAAAATCTTTTAGGATTATTTTCGAATGTTTTAGGATGAATTAGGAATTCTTTTAACATTATTTTCTAATGTTTTTAGAATGAATTAGATATTCTTTTAGGATTATTTTCGAATGTTTTTGGTTTAAAGGTTCGATTTATAGGTATAGCTTTACAATTGTTTTTGGATAGTATTTACAGTTTTGGGGTAGTTTTCTATTATCCGATGGTTTCTATAAGGGTTTGAACTACATAATGTATATTTTAGGCGAAATAACATTTTAGGGAAGTGGCGAATTAAACGATATACTATATCTACAAAGACGACTTACGTTTGCAACGTTTTAAAAATAGTACTTATATTAAAATATTCTTTGATATCACTGTATACTTGTAATAAGAGATGAGTATAATGACGACTGCGGATATTGTGTATGTCAAACGGATTTATTATTTGACAGACAAGAAGTTGTTATTTTACTAAGCTCATCATGTCTTTGAAATTATTTATAACTAGCTGTACCCGCGGCTTCGCCCGCGTAGATACGGCCTTTCCCGTGGGAATTCTATAAATTGCCGTCTTTATTCTTGTCAGCATCACAAAGGGAACCCATAAACAAAATTCCAGCTTTCTAGGTTGAGCGCCTGCGATAATACACTTATAGTCCTATTACTCCCTTTCCCGTGGGAATTCTATAAAACCCCATCTTTATTCTTGTCAAAAGAACCTCTATACAAAATTCCAGCTTTCTAGGTTGAGCGCCATACATATTTTTTGGGTAACTTGAACCGTTTATGCAGCGCACGCAACGGAAGCCCTAATAATTTTCCTCGTTTTTGCAATATTTCTCACTGATGCTTCGCTTCTATTGGTCGCAGCGTAATGTTATATAGTCTAAAGCCTTCCTCGATAAATGGACTATCCAACACAAAAATATTTTTTCAATTCGAACCAGTAGTTCCTGAGATTAGCGTGTTCAAATAAACAAACAAACAAATTCTTCAGCTTTATATATTAGTTTTGATTTTTAAACAGCTACACCTAGCGTAATAGATTTAAAGTGCTTTAATTTTCGCGTGATATTTGGTGAAAACGTAACCATAGCGACGCGATGTATCTTTTGAATAGCGCCATCTCGCATAGAATAGAAAGAACTTGAATTAATTTCGGCAAGCGCATAAATTTTTTCCTATAACTTCTAAAGTATCTATTTAAATTATATGGTGTAAAGATTATAATAATGTACATGAAATGCTTGAGGTAACTAACGTAGTTAACAGGATAAGGATTAATACTGTATACGTCAAAATCGGTTTCCAATTTCCGCATTAGTACTCGAAATCGATTTTTATTTTATAGTAAGTTATCCGTAAACGATAAATATATGCTATTGCTGACTTTTTTGGAGACCTAAATAAGAGGAATGTCCTATAATTTTTGTATTGTTATATCTCAAAGGGTTTAGATAGCGTTTTCGCGACAGCTCCCAAGCGGGTCGATTTTTTCCGACACTCCCAACAATAATCTTTATATTTCAGCCAATTTACACAAAATATTGACAAATTTTATACATAAACCTTGCTCATGAACCAGGCTATCCGTTGATAAACCGCAAGAAAATCCGTTGGGTAGTTTTTGAGTTTATCGCGAACAGACAGACAGACAGACGCACGGGAGGACTTTGTTTTATAATATGTAAGGATAAAGGTGGGAAGATTGCACTATGTGACGACTATATCAGTGCCATTTGGTGCGAAAGCATTCCGGACTCACTCCAAAACTATCCCAAACTCACCCCAAAACTTTTCCAAACTCACCCCAGAAGCATTCCAAACTCACCCCAGAAGCATTCCAAACTCACCCCAAAACTATTCCAAACTCACCCCAAAACCATTCCGAACTCACCCCAAAACCATTCCGAACTCACCCCAAAACCATTCCTAAGTCACCCCATAACATGCCTCTTATACAGTGTTGCACACGAATGTACTTCCTTAATGAATGGTGGTACCAAAGGGAACTATTTAATGACAATTATCTGGTTGTGCCATAGTTGTGCCAATAGGAATACTTTTAGTTGTGCCAAAATTAGTTGTGCGTAGCAGTGGGTCCAACAGGAAATAATGATTTTTCAATCATTATTTCCTGTTAGACCTAAATAAGTAACCATAACTAAAATCATAAGTAAACAATCGCATTATTTAGTTACAATTTTCAGATAGTTTCATACCAAAAACATTCGAAAATAATCCCAAAACCATCTTGAGACCGTCACAAAACCATTGAAAAACCATCCGAAAACTATTGAAATACCATCCCAAAGACATCAGAAAACCATCACAAAACCATCCAAAAACCATCCAAAAAATAATCTGAAAATAATCTGAAAATCATCCCGAAACCATACCAAAACCATCTGAAAACCATGTCTATTTCATTTTTCATATTTATTTGGTTCCTAATAAAAGTTGTTCATAATCTTCATTTTATATTCATTCATATTTATTAAAAAATAATTGTAGGCAATTATTATTTTATTACAAATTAGAAAGCTTAAAGTTTTGGTACTGCATATTTTTACACTATGTGCGCAATGATAAGAAAAGACGCTCGGTTGTCGCAA
The DNA here is from genome assembly GCA_905163395.2 of Endotricha flammealis. Lineage (NCBI taxonomy): Eukaryota > Metazoa > Arthropoda > Insecta > Lepidoptera > Pyralidae > Endotricha > Endotricha flammealis. The sequence goes on along the minus strand of LR990860.1, from coordinate 6,560,077 downwards.
CGTGACGCGAGGCGCGGCCCGGGGCGGCGGGGTCGACTTCGCGTTTGGGTCGCTGCACCTATGGCGCCTTAAGACGTAGAACATAAGTAAGTAACGTACAAAGTCCAATATGTAAAGGTCGACCTGCTCTTGACTGTACTATGTTTTGTTATATTTATTTTGGTGCAATAAAGAATATGGTATTGTACAACACTCGTTAAAACAATTCAGTGACTTTAATCTCCGTAAACCCGCAATAAGCTCGCAGTTTGGCTGAGCATATTCTAGTAAATCTAGTACAACTTTCGCTAAAGGAAAACACATATCCCATTGGACTAACAATTAAAAGGATAAACAAAATTTCCACTGGTACAAGTGACATTCATTCACATGTTTCTCTAACTGCTACAGTCAGCGGCATTAATATTTTGTCAGTTTTGTATAATTGACTAATTACCCTAATATTTTTCAGTCAACATGTCTACAATATTATAGTTACAAGCTACTAAAATGAAAACATATTTATGACACTTACTGTTTATGAATTGAGTGTGTCAGTGATAAAATCACTTACCGTAATGTTATCCAAATCCAAATGCTGAGCTTTCCCTTGGCTCTTGATCTCGGCACACAGTTCCCGAACTCTCTCTTGCGTCTTAGCCAACTGCGCCGAAGTGAGGCCACAGTCTTCAAGTGCATTCCTATAATAATATAATATATTATAGTATTGAATTTAAAAACCATCACTTCAAATATTTATGAGCCTGAGCAGACAAGTTCCATACTTTCTGTTAGCAATAATCTGCGATTTAGCCGCTTTTAGAAACTAGCTATCTACAGCACTAAAACTCCGATCGCAGTAGCTCAAGTAGCATGTCTGTTTGAGTCTATATCATAGATTTATTATAACTTACTAGCGTAAGAAGATTGGCAATGCTAAAGAGATAGATCATAGCATACGCGTTTGTTAGAGCGAGATAGATAGACGAGACCATTTTTCCTATACACACTATGGGCTTGTATCGCCCTAACGTCAGTCATGTTAAAACAAATCCCAATTTTTTTTACAAAATTTATGGTTTTTAAGTGTAGTTTTGGTGTTAATTCGACGTGATTAAATATGGTTACCTGTGGAGTGCCTGGATGTAACTCAAACTAAAAGGAAAATCCACAAAATTATATATCTTACTTGCACACATGTACATTCCACGCACATTAGTGTATTTTGTTTTTCATCATCATCATCATCATCATCAGCCTGTATCTACCCACTGCTGGGTATAGGCCTTTCCCAATGCCTTCCACCAAATGCGATCCTCCGCTTTCCGCATCCATCCGCCTCCAGCCGCTTTCTTAAGGTCGTCTGTCCATCTGGAGGGAGGGCGCCCTACACTTCGCTTCCCACGCGCGGCCTCCACTCCAAGACCTTCCTCCCCCATCTGCCATCGCTAGCACGGCAGATGTGGCCGGCCCATTGCCACTTCAGCTTGCTGACTTTGAGAGCTATATCGAAGACTTTCGTTCTCCGTCGAATTTCTTCGTTTCGGATCTTGTCCCTTAGAGAAACTCCGAGCATAGCTCTCTCCATCGCCCGCTGTGCGACTTTCAATCTATGGACCAGCCCGACGGTCAGATTCCACGTCTCTGAGCCGTAGGTCATAGCGGGGAGGACGCACTGGTTGAAGACTTTAGTCTTCAAGCATTGCGGTATTTGCGAGACAAGGATGTGACGAAGTTTCCCGAACGCTGCCCAGCCCAGTCGAATGCGCCTTTCGATCTCTTTATTGAAGTTACCCCGGCCAAGTTGTATCACTTGTCCGAGGTAGACATAGTCTTGGACTACTTCAATTGCCGCATTCTGGACGATTACCGGACTAGGAATGATGAAGTCGTTTATCATGACTTTCGTCTTATCGATATTCATCCCCAGCCCGACCGATCGAGAGGCGGCATTGAGATCGTTTAGCATTCGACTGAGATCCTCCAGCGATTCCGCCATTACGACCACATCATCGGCAAATCTTAGGTGTGAGATGTACTCGCCGTTTATGTTAATGCCGTGTGTTTTCCAGTCCAGCGTCTTGAATACGTCCTCCAGTGCAGCCGTGAACAGTTTTGGGGAGATGACGTCCCCCTGTCTGACTCCTCGCTGTAGCTGGATAGGCTTAGACTGCTGACCCTGGACACGGACCGTCATCGTTGCGGCGTTATAAAGACATCTCAACACTTCGATGTAGCGGTGGTCTACTTGGCAACGCTGCAAGGATTCCAGAACAGACCATGTTTCGATGGAGTCGAAGGCTTTTTCGTAGTCCACAAATGCTATACACAACGGCAGATTATACTCTGTGGTTTTCTGTATAATCTGCCGCAGTGTATGAATGTGGTCCACGGTGCTGTAGCCTTTACGAAACCCAGCCTGTTCCGGCGGCTGGTACTCATCTAGCCTTCGAGCGAGTCGGTTTGTGATAACCCTTGAGAAAAGTTTGTATACATGGGTCAAGAGTGAGATAGGCCTGTAGTTCTTCAATAGGGTTTTGTCACCTTTTTTGAAGAACAAGACCACCACACTCTCAGCCCACGCTGCTGGTGTGGTCCCGTGATGAATGACGGAATTAAACAGATGCTGCAGTTCTTCCAGAACCGGGGTTCCTCCTGCTCTGAGCAACTCTGTTGTAATTCCGTCTTCACCCGGAGCTTTGCCGCTTTTCAGTTGCTCAAGGGCTATACCAATCTCGCCCGTGCAGATGTCCGGGATATCGTCAGTGTAGTGTCGCTCTAACGGGGCCCGACGATCACATGCGCGAGCAGCTTGTGTGGGGGCAGGTGCGTGCGCAGCATAGAGCTTACCATAAAACTCCTCTACCTCAGCTAAGATCTCTGACTTCGAAGTGACGATTTGGCCGTCTGCCCTCTTGAGCTTCGACAGATGTGATCTTCCTGGAGGCTGGGAGAAGACTTTTAGTCCTTTGTTTCGCGCTATCGCATCCTCTATGCGTTTTGCATTGTAGGTGCGACAGTCGCGACGTATCAGCCTCCGTATATGCTTGTTTGTTTGTGCATAATCTGTCGAAGCCCTCTCGGCTGTAGTGGCCTCTCGCCGCTTTGCCATAAGAGCCAGAGTCTCGCTAGAAAGTTTGTCTTCTCGAACTCTATGCTGTGCCCTAAAGTACTTGCTGCCTACTTCGCGCAGTATTCCCGTCAGGCGCTCTGATTCCTCGCTCACATCCGCGGTGGTTTCCAGTAGGCCGAATCGGTTTTGGAGTTCCAGTTGGAACTCTTCCGCAGCTTGGGTGATCTGGGGTCGAGTTGGTCGTAAGCTCGACCTCATCATACGAGCTCTTTCGAGTCTTAAGCTCATATTTAGGGTGCCCCGCACAAGTCTGTGGTCGCTGCCGTTACTAAACCGGTTGACCACTGAGACATCCCTAAATATACGCTTCTTATCCGTTATGATGAAGTCGATTTCATTCCTGGTTACTTTATCCGGGCTTTGCCAGGTCCATTTCCTCTGGGGCTTCTTTTTGAAGAAAGAATTTTGTTTTTGGTCTCACCTTAATCAAACAAAGCCGATCTATAGGTACGCTAGTATTTACTAAATCTATGGTCTTTATATCATTTTATTGAGGAAAAATATTGAAAAACCAGTTTCACCAGTCCCAAATAGCTTATTTGTCAATAAACTGACAGTTCTAAGATAATTTACGTTATAGTACGCGCCAACATTTGGACTCAGTTTATTAAACAATTGAAAATCGATTGTCATTCATTATGCACTGAGTAATAAGTATGAGTTTCGAACTTGTTTTACGTCGGCTCGACGCAGCCAAAATATTTTTGGTAATATACTTATATTTATAACTAGCTGACCTGGCAAACTTTGTTCCGTCTTAGAGGCACTACGCTACCCTACCCCTACAATACACCTACCCTACCCTAATGGGATAAAAAGTCCTATGTCCTGCTCTTGGTTCTAAGCTACCTCTCCACTAATTTCCAGCCAAAACGCTTCAGTCGTTCTTGAGTTATAAATGGTGTAACTAACGACTTTCTTTTATATATATATATCTTAATTGCTTGAGATTTGTTATATTTTTAAGAGTACTTACTTATGTGATACATCTGATTCCAGTAGATTCAACATTAGCTCCAGTGAATCCCGATCTACATCCATGTTCAGACGATCTTGAGACAGTACAAACATTACTGTTGCAGTGCATAGACCCAAGCTCTGAAAATGTATAATACATAATGACCTCTATCAGTAATAAATACCTTATATTTTTATTACTGACTTTGGATATTGAACGAAATATTGTATTATTGCTAACATTGGCAACAAATTGAACTTTATTCATTTTAGTTGCTTTTTGTAAGACAACCATGAAAGTGTTCATCCGAAACAACGAAAGACGTAGTCCTGTCAAAAAAGACATTACTAGTTAGAATAAGGTTCAAAACTGGTTAGCGTCAGTCGGTATCACAGAGCACCCCCAATAGCGTCTGCAATGACCATATATTGTTTGAAAATGACATCGCCACAAGTGCGGGGTGCGAGGAGAACGAACAGTGTTCTGATTGGGCAGGTCAAGGACACGTCATGTCGTAAATCAAATTGGTGCAATTTGATTGGTGGGCGTGTCATCAATATTAGTAGTTGTACTGCATAAGCTTGGCAGAAGCGGGGGCCCTGATATGTGGTCTCTATTGTGGGTGCTCTGTGGTCCGTATGTTCGAAATTTCGTTTTATGGTAGGGGTCTTTACAGATACTTGCTGAAATTGGTACATAAAAATCGTCAATCAAAATTGTACAGTCAAAAATACTTTATTCAGTGGGCACTTGCAGGCACTTAGACACGTCATTTACAATAAGATAGTAGGCCTTTATAGGCACATTCTTTCATGTAGTACAATTATTGTTTTAATAAAGAATAATATTAAATAAATAAGCTATACTATACTACCATTAGTACATTAAAACTTTAATAAAACAAAGTTTCTGTGATGACCTAACTCTAGTGAAGTCAACATTGTGAATAGAGATAAATAAGTAATAAAATGTCGTTGAACAACTATATCGTACCTGATCATTAGTAGCGTCATGTAATGCCCTGAAGAACTTCTGCACGATGCCGTGCGCGCGCAAGTGCATCCGGAAACCGGGCGCAGTGCACTTGCTGGCCAGCGTGATCGCGGAGAGGCAACGCGTCGACATCGGGTTGTTATCCTTTATTCAAAATAATCATTTCCAGCCAGACATTATTTTTATACCACATAGGGATTCGAACCCGGGACCTCCTGGGTGGCGGTCTGGCGTGGTACACATTAATTACAAATACTATACAAATATTACACCCCTAGATGTCGTAATTCTTGCTTTCCCTTAGGAATTTAAAAAAATCCTTCTTGGTACGTACACTTCTAGATGTCGTAAGGAACCTACATTCCAAATTTGGAATCTCTGGACCCAGCGGTTTGGGCTGTGCGTGTTGAGTCTACATACTTGGTTTAGATTCTCTAAAATTTCCGTAAATTCTCTCCTATCCGAGAACGTTTCCGCAATGTTTCCACTAAGAGAACATTTCCGGAAATCGCCCATCACTAGTCCCGCGACACTCATGACGTTTGGTCAATCTATATTGAAATAAATGCATACTAAGCTGTGGGTCGGAATAAGCTTAGCGGCATAAATATGTTTTTACTTTAGTACCTTGTCGGCTAGTCTCTATAACATTGTTGACATGTTCCTAAAGTAACAACATATTTATGCACCTGACTGTACATACACCATTTAAACTGATTCACAAGAAACTTACCTGCAACGCATCCAAAATGTACTCCACATCGTCATTCAGCTCTTGGAACTCTCCAATTTCCTGTATCTGGTGTGCTTTCTTCACATTTCTAACAACAGTGTAGTACTGAAACCAAAAACAAAATAAAATAATTCTTTAGTACACTTTACTATGAATATTACTAACAAAAACAAACTATATATGTAATAATCACTCACTCATAACAGAAATCATTGCATTGTATTGCATAAGTTTCTGCAATGACCGTTTGTTATTCAAGAATAGGCATGATAACTTTATTTTTATGTTTAAAACGTTCACATAATATTTGCTTAACACAGAAGCTCTCTGTGATATAGAAGTTTTAAAAACACAATTTTTACGTTTCCAAATATGCTTCTTATTCAAAGCTAGGTTTTTTATTAAAACTGTAATTATATTATGACTATTACATTTGATACAATAATAAAATTTTTATATAAATATTAGGGGTTATTCTATCTATGACAAAATATATTTTAAGATAAGATCTTTGAATCTTAATAATCCAAGTTAAATAAAAAATAAAAAATGATGCAACTACTAATCTGCATTTCTAGAAAACATTCCTAATATTATAACATTTTTGACTCACCTCTTTTGCTTCCTTAGCACATTTGACACTGGTGTAAGGTTTAACAGCTTCGACAGAATCAATAGGGTCCACTATTGGATCTGGTGCCTTATACCTTGTTACTCTTATCAGTTCCTCGGGCACTTGACTAACGGGATTATTAGCTTCAGGGTTCTCTGGTGGCTCAGGTCGTGGAGTTTCATTTCCTTTCTGTATAACGTAATAATGTTGTTAGAAACAACTTTTAATAATTTGTTTATTATTAAATAATACAATCATCCTATTTACTGGCCTATGATAAAGATTTCATAAGTGTACATACATAATTTTCGAATTTCACAAATAATACCTTATAAACATTTCTAACTTATTCGTTTCAAAATATTGTTCTTGTATGTAACCTTGGATAAATGAAGTGAATACTTATTAAAATATGATAATAGTAACCAAGTTGTTACTATAAAATGAAATCATGAATATCCTTTGAGAGATTATGATCTATGAATGATCACTGACGAGACCTTGATATGATTTCATTGAATAGTTTTTTCACTGCTACAATGTCATTATTGATTCTAAATGAAACATTAATTTAAAAATATTATGCAATAATTATCTTTATTTTATTCATGTACTTTTCATTCATTGATGATAAAATTTGCATTATCTTCTAGGTGAATGGGAAAGTCTATATTTAAGACATAACATAGATACCTACTACTTACTACTACTTACTGTATTGTTTGGTTGCTATTGCTGCAAGAATGGGTTGCAACACAACATGATACAGAAGTTTCTGATGAAATTTTTGTATATCCCTACTTATCTATCATGTAACTGTTTTGTTTTGAACAAAAATAAATAAACATAGTGAATACTCACATCCCATTCATGTCTGTAAAGATGACGCCTTTTCCTGGCCGGCAACGGAGATGGATTATCATTCACCAATGATTTGCTCTTAAATATTGAACCCTTCTTTTTAGTGATTACCAATTTCACGCTTGGTTTCTCTTCCATTTGTTCATCTGTCTCAGACATACCATGAGGAGACTTGAAAACGTCGTCATTTTGAGTTTTTTGTGAATCTTCTTCAGAATTTTCAGTTGGACAACTGTTATAGGCGGAATCAGATGATTGTATTGGCTGTGCATAAATCTGACTTTCAGTTGTACCACATGATGGTGTAGACTCTTCTGTGTTTTCTTCAAGAGGTAAATCTGGTTCATTAACTTCAGCTTTCTGTTCCTCTTGTATATTATTCTCTTGAAAATCTGAAGCATAATCAGGACTTAAGTGCTTGCTCTGTTTGCGTTTTTGCTTTTTACCAGCTTTTACTTTATGAGTTTCGCCTTCAATTTTCGCAGCCTCCGCACCAGAAAGAATATCTATCAATTCACTATCAGATTCTTTTGTGACACCTTCGTTTTCTTCTTCTGGTGGAACAACAGCTGGTTCAACAACTGGATCTGCCTTTTTCTTTACCTTTCTGCCTTCCTTTTTGACTTCACTAACCGTTTTTACTGCATGTTTACTAGAATATTTAGATGTTATGGCATCCAGGTAATCATCATTCTCACAGTAATTTATGTTAGTTCGGTTTCTTCTAGATCGTCCCGTGGAATTCTCAGGTGGTTTAGGCTCTGGAGGTTGCTCCTTAGGTTGAACTTCTAATCTTGGTGACTTGGACACTGAACCAGCAGAATCCAATTTAACCAACTGATCCTCAATTTCATCAACATCCCCACTTTTGGATTCTTTCTCATCATACGCAGGTGAAGCAAGTGTTTTGTATAGGTCATATGCATCTGAACCTGGCACAGGTGAGGTCACCTTCTTAGAGGATCCCTCACCCCCTTCTTCAACATTTTTATGATGTTTCTTATGGGATTTATGTTCTTTTTTCTCCTTTTTCTTATCCTTTTTGTTTATTTCTTGATTGAGACCAGCACACTTTATGGTGATTTTAAGACCTTCATGTTTTGGAGAACAAATTGTTTCCATGGAAGGACTCTTCTTATGATCAGATCCAAAATCAGAATGAGTGTCCATTGAAGAATGTCTATCAGAGCTAGGTGATGTGAATCCTTCATTTGAATCTGTACTGACAATCCTTGATGTGCCTTTAGATATTCTAAGGACAATAGGGGGTGGTTTCCTCTCCTCATTTCCATCTTTACTAGTAGATGGACTGACCACATCAGTTTTTATAGGAGGAGGACTTGCCACAACTGGGCTTATCTTGGGAGACGGAACCTTCGGGGAGGATATTTTAGGAGGTGGTGGAGGTTCATAAGCACTGAAATCTGGTATTGGACTATTACTGCCATCTTCAGCGTAATTTATAACTTTGTTCCGATTGCGAACCAAATATCGTTTATTAGGTGGTTGCGAACTTTGAGAAGTTGCTTCCTCTTTTCTGGAAGCTTTGGTAGCCAACGAATTCTTCTTTCCTTTAAATTTGTCTGAACTACGACGGGGAAGTTCAGGTGATGAGGAGTCTCTACTATATACTGCTCTCCGCTTATTTTTCTTTTCCTTGCTGTTGGATGGATGTTCTGGCGAAAGTGGAGCAGCAGGAACAGGTGGGGCATATGTTATCTGTGGTACAGGCGGATATGGTTCAGCATTCCGGGACTTAAAGAATTTTTTAGGCTTAGGTGGTGGTTGCTCACTGTCAACTGCAGGTACTGTCAGCGGACTGTTTTGATCTTGTACTGGCTTTTTAACAACGTTGTTTGCATACGCTGAAATTGTCAAAAATTACATTCAATAAAAAAAATGTACTGCACTGCAAACACATCAGACTACAAAATTCAGCGGCTCATGTCTATTGCAACCATGCAAACAAACAATACCATTGTACTGTGGAAATGTGTTACACAGTCAAAAGTTGATACAAAACTGGTAAATACCAAACTTACTTTCACCAGTTATCTAACGCGAATCTCGTTCCAGTTACTAGCCGCCAAAGTTCATGCGTACTTATGTTGTCTTGCGTTGAAATTCTAGTATGTTTCTGTTACAATTAGACACTTACCATAAGGAGCACTCCTAATAGACGTAAAGCTTGTGATACCCCATTTGCCCACGGTACCAGCTGATCGCGCGGCAGAAGGGCAATTGCTGTTTTCTCTAAACAGGGCACTGTCCAGCGGAACGGCCACGCTGCCTGCTCGGCCTCTGCCCCAGCGCGACATATTGTTAATTTCATCAAAAACGGTGACACCTGCACCGTTTCCCCAGATCAATCACCTCTTCTAATGTCAAATTAACAAGTAGCACATGCCGATGTATGACGCGCAATGCACGTTACGCACAACCTTACAAGATATAATAAATCACTTCTAAAACCGATCGTTAAGTTTCTCTGATTGGAACGAAAACACAACCCAGAAAGATAACACACCCGCCATTTTTACGGGAGCCAAGTACTTTTCCCACAGACGCACTCGCTATTTAAGTTATAGGACGACGCACATGTTACACTATATAGATTTCAATAACAATTACCAAATCTCTTTGAACTTATGAGGTAGATAATTGATGTTGTTTTAAACATTAATGACAATTAGGACACAAACTGCGATGTTGTCATCTCATAACACAAGAGTCGCCATATTGGCAAAACAAGAAGAAATAATTTTGATAGCCAATGAGAAGACTCGAAACGCGCTGATCTGTCCATAGACAATCAAAGTGCAGTGCTTTGCGGCTACAGTAGAAGATCGAATCGAGGATAGAGTAATCGATTAAAAAAGTTAAAATGAACATTAAAGCGTATTACGTTTGTTTGTCTTCTTTTAAGTCTGTGTGTTGCAAATAAAGCATATTATTCTATTCAATGAACAAAATAAATAAATGTGTTTCACATAAGAATATTGTTTTTATGTAATATTCACATACATACTCACGACAATATTATTATAAGTAATCAAGTTACTCGTAAAGTCAAACGTCTTTAGATGTACCTAACTGGATATAATTAAAGGTAGGAACTATATGCCATGAACAAAAAGAACAATATAATTAACTAATGAAATGGTACCTAAGGCTTTTGTACAAAGACTGGCTTATTTGTTTAAAAAAAATAAAGATTCTGATGTCAGAATACTTTAGGAAATGTTCTACATTTCTATACTTTATAGACTCCCACACAGGCGCGTTATTTTATTATCAGTCGATTCGATAATATCGCATGCTAGCGATATCTGTTTTCAGTACATTTTGTATTAGCTTGCCATGGAGTTACATCTTAATGGTGCGATAATAACGCCGCAATGGAAGTAAGACGTTGTGTTTCTCCGTTCTGCGATATTCCGATATGAGTTCTAGAATATTTTGTATCAGGACGCATACGACCGTACACACACCTGAGACAATAACGTTAGTACTTGCAAATACTATGACGAGTAATACGCAAAGCTCTTGACGTTTCTCATACAATGACTTGGCAACCTCCGTTCACCTCATGCCGCTAGGGGCGCTATAACATTTTGCATACAAAACGCACAGTTCACCTCATGCCACTAGGGGCGCTATAACATTTTGCATACAAAAGTTTTGAAATCGTTCACCTCATGCCGCCCTCATGCCGTAGGGGCGCTAGTGTCGCGTCTTGCCCGAATTCTTCCGAAGCTGTGCGTATTACTCGTCTATAGTATTTGGTACTTGTAAAATGACAAGGATTTATACATCATAGTTTGGTTTTATCAACTATTTGAGTGAGAGTGGTTACATGAATATACATTCATAACCTGAAAACTTTTTCTATAATATGGATCAGTAAAATATCAGCAGACGAAGAATACTTACTTATTTTTAACGGTACGGTGCGGACGCAACGCAGCCTTGCCTAACTGAACGCTCTCTCATAAGAAAATATCGGACGATAAAAACGCAGCTGTGTGCTATGTAGGAATCGGGAATCGGGATGCATTATCGCAATAACGCATGCGATATGATCGACCGATAATAACGCGGTTGTGGGGGAGCCTTAAGTTTGTAAATAGGTATATTATTGTAATAGGTACTTTTTAAAATAAATATACAGGGACAAATCAACAGATTGAGCTAGCCCCAAAGTAAGTTCGAAACTTGTGATAAGGGATACTAACTCAACGATACTATATTTTATAACAAATACATATATAGATAAACATCCAAGACCCGAGGCCAATCAGAAAACGTACGTTTTTCATCATGACCCGACCAGGATTCGAACCCGGGACCTCCTGGGTGGCGGTCCGGCGTGGTAACCATTACGCCACGGATGTCTAGTTGCTAAATAAATGTATGTATATAATGTATATAAATGTGTAAAAATAAATGTATAAATAACAGCTAATTTGAGATAATGAAGAAAAAAGAATAGTCTGTCAATTTCATGACAGGCACCTATGTATTTTGAAATATAATGAGAATAAAGTGAACAGTTAATCCTTATTTTCATCATTTAAGTTAAAAATAATGGAACGATTTATTCAACTCGATACTCAAATCGATAAAATTATTCTCATCGTCGAGCATGCTCAACACTACGAACAGAGACAATGGTTTTTTTTTTCACCAAACTAGGCGCCCGCATCGTCAAAGGAAGAAAGCGCAAACATTCAATAAGCATTTTTATGTTTATAAGTATGATACCTATTATAATAATATTTCAAAGATTTTATACCTCGTAGCCCTTTATATACAGATCAACATACAGATTCATAGGTAAAACTGGATACAACACTATACTTTCCAGGGGTCGTTCCAGTATTATTAGAGTATTTTTTTTATGGACCTAGAGGTAGGTAATGAAATACGGAAAAATTACCTGGAACGACCCCGGAGTCGTTCTTTCTCTTTAGAGTTATGGCCCTCCATCTTCTTTCAAAGTAGGGAGAAAGTACGTGATTCCTTTCCTAGAATATGGGGGAGGAAAAAATGTATGAAAATCCATTTTTGAGGACTTTCATAGATTTTTTCCGCCTGCACATTATTTTTGGCGCGGCTGTTCTTTTTAGAATTTCATTTTGGTCCTTTGGCGAAGTTGGCGCTGCGCGGCGCGGCGTCACAAAATGACACAAAAACAAGTGAATTCATTTCACATATCGTTGCTTATAAAGTAAAGTGCCACAACTCGAAATTTTTTTTTTTTTTAGGAGAGCGTTTTAAAATTTTAATTTCGTTTTTTTTGCTTTTTTGGTACTCATACTTACAATTATTTTGTGTAATTTTATATCATTCGATGCGTATTTTAAATTCCTATAACTTGTTTATTTGAACATTGTGCTAACTAGAACCCAACGACGACTAGAAGCACATAAGTCCCTTTAGTTTATAAAAAATATCTAGTAAATATATTAATATTTTGATTAAAAGGTCGAAAAAATAAAATGTTTTATTAAAAAGAAATAGTCGCAACCTTATTGGATAGTAACACACTCATAACTATAAAATAGAACATAAAAAAAACCTCTTCTCTTCGCTAGGCAAAATTTAAAAAATAATAATAAAATATTAACTTTTATTACAAAACAAGTATTTTGGCACCATAGAAATGAGGATAAAAATAAACACTCCTAAAACCTCATCAGGCGCAATGGAGAAGAAAAGCATTTTTAGTTTTATATGCCAAAAAATTGTACAAACAAGTACGATAATAACTGTGTTTTTATTATTTTTCTATCTTCAAAACTGACCGAGATATATAAGTGCAAAGTTACCATTTTCGGTCGAGCCGCTGAGCGAGCGCGATATCGTTGATGACGTCACTAGGACCATATCCGCGCGAGCGACTTTGGGATTCCAAGCATTTACCCGAATGTGCCTGTCGCGCGCGGAACTACTGTGTTAATTTTATATAAGATACAATAAAAACATCATTAGTTCATCAACTAAATATTGTAGTGTAAAAATACGGCCACAAAAAAACCCGAAAAGTTGTTTTTTTACGTGCCTAAGAATCCTAAGATTAGAAAAAAATGGATAAATGCCGTCGCATTTATCCATCTTCTCGTCAGAAGAGCACATCCATTGGGATTTGGGACTACAAACGTCAGCATATTGTTGTGATTGTGAGGATCATTCACTTTGTATTCTATATTCTATTCTAATGAGTCGGTTATAAACAATACAAAACACAGAATGAAGTAGGTATAGTTTTTACACTGAGTTAGGTTTATTTATAACAGCTGTTTACACTTGATTTAATTTTACGAAGTAGGTAGGTATAAAAAATGTAAAAACGCGGGGAACGGGGTAGACTCGGTCGCTAGCAGGCGCTAGTTGACGATCATCTGTTGTATTGTATGGATGAAATCGAAATCATTTCCAAATAATCTCGATATCAGCCGTGATTATAGTACGCGAACAAGTGCTAGTCCTAGTCACCTGCATGGGCTTATGCCTATATGGGGGGGGGGGGGTCTGGAGGAGGTGACTAGCATATACCATATACCTCGCATATAAGAAGAACAAACAAACACACTTCACATTTTACAATATTAGTATGATAGGTACCTAAGTACCTACCTACCTTTTCATTTTAACTCCGCGACTTTTAGCTGCATCAAAATCTTTATTTCTTATAAAATATTCTGCCACTATCATATCGTGGACTATGGGAAGGTTGTCGGATTGGCCTTTTTGAAATCCTTCTTCCATTTTAGTTCAAACAATAATATGCAAAATACACTACATAATTAATCAGAATTATTTAAAATCAATAAAAAACACCAGAGCGCACTAGAGCAAGCAATTTTTACCCGCGAAAATGTACTACGGACGTATGAGCCGGGCGCCCCCGACGCGCCGTATGGATGCGATGACGTCACGCGCTGTTCGCGGGGACGACGAGATTTAAAAAACCTGCGTAAACTTCCCAAGCTTATAACTTCGTTAATATTGCACCGATCAATGTGAAATAAAAACTAGAATAATGTGTACGGTGTAGACTTTTATTCTACGTACAAACGGCAACATACTTAATGATACACATTTTCTCCTGTCATATTTGCAGGAATGAGACTCGCATTGGACGTTGACAGATATGAATCCTAGCCAGTGGCTAAGTAATTTAACTTAATTTCGTCGGGTTTTCGAATCGGGAAAATTCGGTTAAGCCTCGGCCAAACTCTCTGATTGGCCGCGGCGCGGCGTCCACTCACGTCCAATCAAAGTATGTATCGTTTTATATTTTACGACCTCCGTGGCGTAATGGTTACCACGCCGGACTACCACCCAGGAGGTCCCGGGTTCGAATCCCGGTCGGGTCATGATGAAAAACGAACTTTTTCTGATTAGCCTCGGGTTTTGGATGTTTATCTATAAATGTATTTGTTATAAAATATAGTAGGTATCGTTGAGTTAGAATTCCATAACACAAGTTTCGAACTTACTTTGGGGCTAGCTCAATCTGTGTGATTTGTCCCTATATATTTGTTTATTTATATATCAGATATTTTCTTTGTTACCGTTATAACGACTATCATAACATATTCTAAATAAAAACAATCATTTATCATTATTATTTTATTTACATTATTTTTATTTTATGTGCAACATTGTGTTCAATTATTTTACAATATTTTAAGTCAATACGCCCCAATTCGGTAAAGCAGCCAATCTGCTAATTTGTCTTCGAATAATTCAACAACGTGGAACTCGCTGCCAGCTCACGTGTTTCCATCCTCTAATATGATCCCGGGTTTTTCAAACGGAGGGTGAAAAATCTTTTACATAGCATTCGTTTCTCCGCCTGTATAATATTTTCCGACCATCCTTATCCGACTTGAAAGTCTTTTCGTCTACAAATATGACTATAATTATTGATCCAGTCAAAATTGAATGCGCTTGGGTGAGTAATATTTTTCGGGCCGGTATGTGTCGCTGCAGGCCCCCTTCATTTAAGCGACGACGCACTGTCTGCATTGAAATCTGTAACAAGCATTATGGCTCAGTAGGTATAATCTCAATTGAAAAAAGAAACTACAAGATACACAAAGATGTCATAAGGGGTGCAGTGAGTGGCTAGCGACCATGGCTCTTCAGCCTCCATTGTAACACGTCCTCGTATACCGACCGTCTCTAAAAACACAATCAGTGCTGTTAAAAACCAGAACCAGGTGTGTGAACATCTAAACATATACTTACTTAGACAAACACGGAAAAACACTAGAAGTAAAATTTGATAAACTTACGTGCACATTTAGTTCCCGGGATATCTCGGCAACTCTTATTCCCATTTCTCCAAGAACAACAATGCGTATTCTTTCAGCAAGGGTGAGATGAGACGTGCGAGCATTTTTTTTAGCAATCTTTTTTATTAAATTTGTATAAAAATTATCCTCCGGTGTCAGTTAGACAGGAAAAAGGACAGAATATAGATTTTTGACGTTTTACGAGAAAATATACTTTTTCTGTTTTTTGTCTGAGATAACCATGAAGTTTTTATTTAAGTAAGAGTTCGAATAAAAGTCAAGATTGTATCGAACCATAGTAATATGGTTCTGTTTGAGTTTTCTTGTTGAGTGCATATAATTTTCTAGTGGAGAGTTTAAAGTCAGACGACAGTTATAGATATACGAACTGTTTGATATAAATTAAGTATAGGTAGTGGAAAACTTTTTATAGTGAAGAGTTTTTAGGAACCAATAATGTTGTTATAGCCATTAAATACTTAATTAAACAAAAAAATCGTTAATGGTGTCCGTTGCTAATTTGAATCTAGTAAACATGGTTTTTAAAATTTATTATTGAACCCTAAAAAGGCTAAATAGAATAAATTGTTGCTTCGGCAATTCATGAATTTTTGAGGGTTTTCTGAAATGACACCCCTTAGAGACACCCACTAGGCGGCAGCACTGAGACGTCAGGTCCAGAAACCTGTCAAAAGTGTTATAGCGCCTACCTATCGACATTGACATTTTGACTTTTACTTTTTTTATTTAATCTGAGGATAGGACCTCTTGTCAAAGTGGCGCCAACTAGGGGCGTTTTCATGAAAACCCTATCCCTATTATACGACCGAATTAAGAATCATTACTTTGGATCACTTGAAACTACATTGAAATTGACAGAAATATCTCTATCCCTTTCGAACAGTAATATTTTCTCTCAGATGCGTCTTCAATGGATACACAGCTGTGTCCGCGTTTGTACTCAAAAGTGTAATATTATAACCTTGTTATCTTCTCCATTCCCAACAATGCTTAAAATTCTTCGTGTTCTGCTGTCCATTCTGCAAAAGTAAATCAATTCATATAACATTAATATGCCGGCGAAGTTGACAGATAAAGACAGGACAAGTATTGCCATTTTTTTAAATTCAGTTTATTATCAAGCATCTGTGTCTCTATGATTGACAGTGATGGGTGTGGCCATATAAGGGCCTAAATAGTCGTAAAATAATTGCGGCCGACTGAGCCCGCCCGTGCGACGCATATATATCAATCCCTGGCTTCGAGAGACAGAGATGGGACAACGTGAACCCGTCGAATTTTTAACATCGTACGCGCCAAAACACATTTAGGCTTATTTAAAATTCATTAATTAAGTTTTTTAATATTTGTTTTTACAATATCTAGAAAACATTAATGTCTTTCTTTATATGAAGTTTAAAATTTCTATTATTTACCGATTAGAAGTTACAAGAATTCTGAAAAAAAAACAGAGGTTACTTCGGATTTTTATTCTATCGAGGAAATGTGTCACAATCGTGTTTTGGCTCTTTCCAAAATTTCGATTATATGATGAATACATATCCAAAAATCTAAGTCTAAATTTTAGTAGTTTAGAAGATATTTGGTTTTTAAGGATCCTTCCTTTTTACACATACTTAGCCCCTTAAGAATAAATTTCATATTTTGAAAAAGTTATCAAGTGGGAAATTATTTCCCAGTATTTGATTAAGGGATATACTACTACCATTTCGGAAACAAAATCAAAATAACCACTGGTAAAAAGAAATGGCGAAAGAAAACCAGTTACGGCCTTTCTTGTCATTTAAAAAATATATCGTACGTTTTTTTTTTAACATACAATTTTAAGCTAGGTTACATACAACATTACGCACTCGAAATGTCAATAAATAGTGCCATTAATTTGTCTTAAATATTTAACATAAAATTCAATCTAAAATATAAAATCGGTGTTAAAGATAGGAGCAGACCAGGCCCACAAGGCAGCAACCGTTCTCGTGTATTTTCGAGTTGATGTAGAGTCAGCCTGCCAGCCTCCATTACTGGGCTCACCATCAACAATATTATGAATAATATTGAAGGGAACAACAGTAACCCGACCCACAACGCCATTGCAAGTTTGGACAATTTGCGAGCATGACGTGACGCTACACATTAACATCCTTGTGACCTATTATTTAATCTAAATTATATTAAAATGTAAATAATATGAAAAACAGCACCATTTAGATGACACTACGACACGTGTACATGTTACAATATTGAACACAATTTTTATTTGTGTAGTTTATTGAACATTGACTGGCTTTTCGCAAGGCGGCCAGGGACCTTTCATTTAGATACTCGTTGATATATAGTACGCTTTACTGGTTAAGAATTTTTTGTCATATGATTTAAATCGATTATTGTTTTTTTTATATATTCTGGAATTTTATTATACATATGCAAACTTTGGATTATAAATGACTTGCCCGCTTTCCTAAGCCTGAATTTAGGAACAGCTAATTTATTTCTGTTACGCGTATTGAAATTATGAATATCGCACACCTGGTTATAGTCATGAATGTTTTTACGAACAAACATGATGCTGTCAAGAATGCACTGTGATGCCACCGCGAGAATATTAGTGCTTTTAGAAAACTCGCGGAGAGACTCTCGGTAACCTAATTTATAAATAAAACGCACTACATACAAACATCGTTTTTGCAGCACGAAGATCGTCTCGATATCCGCTGCTTTATCCCAGAGTAAAATGCCGTACGATAGCAAACTATGAAAATAACTGAAATAAACTAGTTGTGCCGTGTCGACATTGGTGAACTGTCGAACTTTCCTAACAGCGAAAGCAGCAGCACTGCGTCTACCTGCTAGGGTTTTAATATGAGGATGCCATTGTAGTTTGTTATCTTATCAAGTACAATGCCCAGAAAAGTGGTAGTTTCGACCAGTTCTAAATTTTCATCGTTAAGAACGACTGCTGTAATAGTTTGGGATACATTTGGGAGTGAGGAAGCTATGCATTTGGTTTTGCTGGCGTTAAGCACCAAATTATTTATATTTAAATATATATGTATATATATACATAATCCTTACTTCATAATATCATATCATACTATACTATATATTATATAATGAGAAAGTGAGTTTGCTTGTTTTTTATTCCTTCACGGCTTGACTAAGCAGCCGATCATTATGATTTGTAAACATATTGTCAGGAGTACAGAGCCCAACATAGGCTACTTTTTATCTCGTGAAAGTATGTCATTCCAATGGGAAAGTATTTTTTCACCTCACAAGCTCGGAAAAAATCTGTTTGTCATTCGAAATCTGCGCAAAAGTGCTTTGGAAAGAATTTTTAAAATTCGAACCTAAAAGAATAGAAATTCTATAATTTTTTATACCGCCAGTCCTCTGAAAATGCATGCCAGTGCGCCAACCTTATTTTTAGAATAATCGAACTGGCCAGCACGACACCGCATGACAAAAAATTAACACTCATTTAATATATTATTATTATATAGGTATTATCGCACTAGCCAGCGTTTGGATGGGTTTCGTTATCTCGAGCTTCTCCGTGCTTCGGAGGGCACGTTAAGCCGTCGGTCCCGGCTGTTATCGGTAGATGACAGTCGTTAAGCCAAGTCGGTGGCCTTCGGGCGGCTTGAAAAGACCGGCCTCTGTCAATCCGCATTGGAGCAGCGTGGCAGAGTACGCTCTAATCACCTTCGATTGAAGGGAGACCCGTATCCCAGCAGTGGGATGATTATGGGTTGATATGATGAATATATTATTTGCGTTTTTCTTGCACCTAGCATTTTCCTCGCTTTAAAAGTTGTGTGTTTCGCTCGGCAGCAAAGTTATTATGCGTCTCGTACCTTTGAAACCCTCGCTAAGCTCAGGTTTCAATATAAGTACTCAGTTGGATCCAACACCTTACTAATTCAAATTCAAAACTTTTATTCAGAAAATAGGTTTTCACAAACACGTTCTCTTGTCAGAGTATAAATGATTTGTATAAATTAATCTAGGTACTCTATAAACTACTACCATTTCGGAAACAAAAGCAAAATGACAACTGGTAAAAAGAAATGGCGAAAGAAAACCAGTTACGGCCTTTTTTGTCATTTAAAAATATATCGTACTTTTTTTTTCTTTTATAATAACATAAAATTTAAAACTAGGTACATACATACAACATTACGTACTCGGAATGTCAATAAATAGAATGCCATTAATTTGTCTCAACATATAATTAAATCTAATTTTTGTAGCATAATAATTATTAAGGAACTTCGCTAGTACGCCTCCGTGAGTCGGGCAATGTAAGTGCATTGCCCGACTCTTTGTACGTAAAATAGCGAGAAGAATAGTTCGCGTGAGATTTTTGCAAGGTAAGTATAAGATTATTTATCGTTCGGTAAACTTGGATATTATAACTGTGGACAGGAAAAGAGTTGTTTTTGTTAAATTAAGTGAAATAGTAAAATATTTGGTATTAAATGTTAAAATGTGATGTCCGGATAACTAGATGCGATTTTAGGACGCTATCTCTTTCTCGGTCGTCCGTCCGACAAGTGAATCATAACGTATTTATTTCAATTGACCATATTTTAGATTAATTAAGTACTTCTATGCAACAAACTTTATTAGACTTAAATTAAAATATCTTTTGATTTGTGTGGTCAGATTCCGGCCACATATTTATGAACAAATATTTGATGTAAAACAGTTTTTAATTGTTTAGTAATTGACGGCTGAAAAAGGGGCTACTTTTCGGCCTAGGTAAACTAATGTTACCGAAAACCAGGAATCATTAAATGGAATAATTATAAACTATTGAATAAGTACAAAATGTTCCTACTAAACTAATTTATGTTCTAAAGATTATTAAAACTTGTTGATTTGTATTATTTATATTGTTTCCTTTAAAAAGAAGTCCTACTTGCGAGTGAATAAAGATCATTTTTCCAAATTGCAAAACTGCGGCCGAAACTAGTTAAAGTAACGGCCGAAAAATGGAATAGGTGTCCGAAAACGGGCTAAATCGCTAATTTCAGGGTTTTCATTTTTTATTAAGTATATCTTGAAATTGACAAAGTATTTGGTTCCAAATTTGAAAACTACATTATATGCAGACTTTAAAAGTTATTTTTATTTAAAGCTTTTACTAATCTGTCATATAATTAAATCATCTTAAATTCTCAGCTTAAATGACCGAAAACCGGCTAAGTTACCCTATGACGGATTTTCAAATGTCGAATAATAGGATCCCTGTGCAAGATCCATAGCTACATTGAGTCAGCAAAGACGCTTTTTTTAATTAAAAAAAACGGAGAGATAAGTTACATGGAGGAATATTGAAACAATAAACGGCATCTTGCGTTTTGTGATTTCTGCACCAAGCGCTGGGACGGTTTGATTCGTCTTAATGAGTACCTTATTGAAGAGCTACACTGTTCGAAATTAACTGGAAAACGATCTTGCAACAATGATGCGTTGAACAGGCTGAGAAACCTGTTCAGCGATAACTAAAAAGTAATAAATAAAAGTAAAAAAACTATTATAAAAAAAGCGTTTATTTAAATGTGCAAAAAAGAGTGAAACTTTTCCTTAAAAGTTTTACTATCAACGTAACGTCATTACACAATTTATGTGATATTTATTTATTTATTTTATTTATTTATTTACCTGTCAATTAAATAACGTGATCAGATTGATTTTACTTTTAAAAAATCAAAGTAAATTAATACGAGGAACATACACAAATCTCGCGACAAGCTTTTATATCACGGAAATTGTGTAATGACGTTAAAAGTTTGATAATAAAAGTTTTAAGGAAAGATTTATTACATTCTTTTTATAAAAGCTTGTTTTTTTTACTTTTATTTTATTATACTCTGTGTTCTATACATTATAAATTTTGAGTCATAGATTAATATACCTAATTATATTAATAACATTATTTAATTTTATTATAATACAAAACATATTACTTTTATTCCGGTACTCGTTTGTAGGATGCCATCTTAACGCGGCACATCAAATTGGCGGGGTTGTAAAAATAGCAATACGCCATTCGCTGTAGAGCAATAAAAGTGGAAGGTCCCAACGACCCTCGCTTCATCCGTCACTTTAATAGTTTTTCATTACTTGAGTAGACGCCCATAAAAAAGAGAATTATGTTTGGGAGAAAATTGCATGCCTTGCATAATACCCCCTGCCTATGTATAGTGCATGATCGTAAATTTAACGCAAAACCGAATTGAGTTTGGCTCTTATTCATCGGACATTTATTGCATTGGCAGTTGCGTAACATAAGATCGGGGAATGTCTGGTTCGTTCTCATGAGAATAAGAATAATAGGAAACACTATGATTGTTTTGTATGCTGTGGTTGGCTATGGTTATGTCCAGAGTTAAGTATAGTACAGGAAGCTTTTAGGGAGTTATAAAAAGGCAATAATAGAAAAACAAAGTTATCTAACCACAAATTAAAAGATTCGCATTCTATTTTTTAGACCTACTTAATAGAGTTGTTTGAAATAAAAATATGGTTATGGCATGGCCATAATACAGCGCGTAGACCATAATATTACCATAAACGTGTAAGTTGATTATAATTTAACAATTATTACACGTTCAATGCCTATGATAATAAGTATTTCCCCAGTGCTATCAAACATTTCCCAACTCTGTAGGTCTAGAGAACGCGCCACGTGAGTCGCCGGCCCACGACGCTCGAAACTCGACTTCAAATATATTTGAAAATTATGATTAATTTCAGTTCTACTAAATACAAGATGATAACGAAGAAATTTTTTTTTCGATATATTTATTTATTTATTTAATCTTTATTGCACAAAGAAAAGTTCAATTGGCGGACTTAATGCCTAAAGGCATTCTCTACCAGTCAACCATCGGGTAAGGAAGAGATATTGTTGGCGGGATAAAATTAAAAGCAATCTATTGGTAACCTATTATCTAATTATATACATATATACCGCTATAAACATACACATATAGATAAAATATATTAATTATAAACTTACGTATACTATATGTAGTTAAACATTCAGACATGCCCGTATCGACGACTGAACGAGAAGTAACAAGAAAAAAAGATGTAAAAAAAAACAGATTTTTTTTACCTTAAGGTTCTTTGAGGAAAAACCCTCGAACCGATTGCTTAAAACAAATTTGCTAGAGTTCATTCTAATTTATTGGGAAGCGAATTCCATAATCTAATGGCAGAAAGTGTGAATGAATTAGACATATGAGAGGTTTTGTGAAGAGGTGTGAAAAGTTTGAGAGTGCTATTGGAGCGAAGATTTCGAGAAGAGGTATCAGTGAGGAAACTAAATTTGTGTTTTAAATAATTTAGAGCTTTTGGATCTCTGTGGACCCCGAAGAGTGTGCACAGTTCTCTCAGATTCCTGCGCTGCCGGAGAGTGAGCCATTTTAACTGAAGTCTGAAAGGGGAAATGTGGTCAAATTTACGCACGATAAAAATAAAACAAAATCCACTATTAAGGAGACGCTCAAATTTGTTGAGATGCATTTGGGACATTTTGGTACAACAGGCATCTGCAGTCTAACAGTGGCAAAATCAAGGTTTGGACCAATAGGATCTTCGTACTCGAAGAAAGAAAGTTCTACAGACGATAGAGAGAACGCAGAGTACCTGTAATCTTCCAACTGGTCTCTGTAACCTGTTTGTCCCAACTAAGAGTCTCATCTAAATGGAGACCCAAGTTTTTGACGGAGAAGCTAAAAGGTATGGCGACGCCATTGTAAACTAGGGAGTTCGTTGAATTTATTTTAGTTAGTTGACGGGAGCCACCAACGATTAGCGCCTGACACACATCCCATGAGGATTGACCGCAATGCCAAAGTTTTCAGACCACTCCAATATAAGGCGAAGGAAGATCCTCATTTAGTGTGTCAATTACATCGTCAAAATGTTCAGAGTCCGACTGCGCATAGAGCTGCAGGTCATCAGTGTAGAGGTGGTATTTGTTACGGAGATTATGGGTGAGGAAGTTGATAAATAGGGAAAATAAAAGAGGAGAGAAAATTCCACCGTGTGGTACCCCGGAATCAAGATCGCACCAATTAGAGGAGTCTCAATTTACTCGCACCATCTGTTGCCGTGGGCGGAGATATGAGGAAAACCATTCCAGCGCCGGCGGTGAAATACGCATGTGAGATAGAATGGCAAGAAGAACGTCATGGTCAACTGAATTGAACGCGTTAGAAAAGTCAATGAGGACAACTACAGTTATCTTAGATTCATCCAAGCCAGCCCTGATGTCCTCAATGACCTTTAGCAGTACTGTTGTAGTGCTATGACCAGATCTAAAACCTGATTGGTAATTACTTACAAGACTATTAGTAAACACAAATTTGGACAATTGGGTATGCACAACAGCTTCGAGAATTTTGGATAGGAAAGGCAAATGGAAATTGGACGATAATGGTTAAGGAGGTTAGGACTGGAGATTTTAGGAAGAGGACGGACGTAGGCTTTTCGCCATATGAAAGGAAACACTCCGGAATCAAGAGAAAAGTTTATTGTAGGAGTTATATAATCAAGGATGGGCATCAGCATTAGTCCTTCCGATATTGTCACAACCAACAGCTTTTGATTTGAGAGAACTCATAATTTTGCGTACCTCATCGCCGGACACTGGAGAAAATTCGAATTGAGACACAGGGGGCAACGGCATTGCGAGGATAGTAGAAACAGTCTGCTTCCTAATGTCATTGTGGAGTTTTGTCGTAGTCGAGAAATGGGCATTCAATTCGGAGAGAGTATAATATATTAATAGTTACAAAGTTATGAATTTTGGAAAAAATAAATTTATTTTATGGAGAAAAACAAAATCCTTAAAATCTCAGAGGTCTCAAAGAAATGATTTCAGGGTTAGATAACTCGATTTTTGTGGCTATTTTTAAAGTAGGTCTCTACTTGCGATTTTGTGCGATATGGCGACAATATTTTTTTAAAAGTTATTATACTATACAAAAAATATTTGGAGAAAAACAAAAATTCTTCACATCTCGGAAATCTCAACTGACCTCAGAGAAATTATTTCAGGTTTGGATTACATGATTTTTTGTCTATTTTTAAAGTAGTTAGGTCTCTTGATAGGCTGGTAGGCTCTTGCGATTTTGTGCGATAATCATTTTACGTCGCTCGAAATTCGTCTTCAAGTTCAAGAAGTCGTTCTTAATATACTATATATAAGTATTCGAATGTTAAAATGTTTATTTCAGTTCTACTTCTACTTTAAAATACAATACAATAACGAACAATACAATTTTTCGATGTAATTAATAGTTCCAAAGTGATGAATTTTTGAAAAAAAATAATAATGTATTGAGAAAAACATAAAATCCTTCCGATCTCGGAAATATCAAGAGATCTCAAAAAACTGGGCAAGTACGTGTCGGGCCACATACAATGTAGGGTTCCGTATTGGCTATGCATTTCTTGCTTGCAGATGAGTACAATGCCATATTCTATGACATTTGTACGTTTTCGTCAAAAAAAATTTACTTCATAAGTTCGTCGGCTATTACTCGGTAACTAGTAGCGCCTACTTAACCGTTATAGTTTTCCTTGTAGGTTCACTATATGGACTACTACCATGATTTTTTCCAATTTCTAAACGCAAGACTTTCGGAGATAGAGGGGGGGACCACCGTGCAAAACGAAAATTGACACGTTAAATGTAAATAATTCGCAAACGTATCATTGTATCGGAAAACGATCTTCCCATACCCTCAATGTTTTGAAGAGACCTATCTAACGATACCCCACAACATGGGATGGGCGCGGAAAATCATCCATTTCCACTTTACATGAGAAAGGAGGCACCCCAAAAAAAATTTATTTTTCAAAACTTTATTCCATCTCTTTGTTAGCATTGTTAATATGTTTATACATTGTCTGTGGTTTATACATACCAAATTACAGCTTTTTAGCACTAAGCGTTTAGGCGCTAGACCGCGGACAGACGGACAGACAGAACATGGCGAAACTATAAGAGTTCCTTGTAATTTACTACGGAACCCTAAAAATGGTTTCAGAGGTTAAAGTAGATCTCTACTTACGATTTTAAGCGATTCGGCGCCAATTTTTTTTAATATATTTAAAATAATAGAGAAAAATACAATTTTTTTTTTTTTTTTATACCACACAGGTGGCAAACAAGCAAACGGTCGGCCTGATGGTAAGCCGTCACCGTAGCCTATAGACGCAAGCAATACCGGGGGTATCACTCACGCGTTGCCAACCCTCCCAACCCTCCCCAAGTAGAGCTCTGGAGACCTTACTCACCGTAGGAACACAACACGGCCGAGACCAATGCTATTTGGCTACGATCTTCTGTAAGGTGGAGGTCCTCCCCCAGACGGGCTGCTCCGATTTGAGCGGATTATCCGCTGTGCCCTACCTCTCTTAAATTATTTAAATCTTGGAAATCTTAAGAGATCTGAAAGAAATTACACTAATTTTTTGGCTATTTTTAAAGTAGGCACTTAGGTCTCTAGTGCTACATAGGTAACTATAAAAAAATCTCAGGTATTAATAAATACAATTTCTCCATACAAACAATAAAACGTTATACCTATCTCGTGTAAATCGTGTAGGTATATCAAAAAGTCAATAGAGACAGTGAGTACGTAGAATTCAAATAGGTACAATAAAAATCCTTAAGTTCACAATTTTCGGTCCACCGCACCACTACCGTGGCGGCATTGAAACAGAATTCATGTCAACTCACAAGGCGAGTCCTTGGCACCGTTATTAAAAAGCGAAATAATTAAACTTTTGGTTTGACACCAGCTTGGCGGTTTGGGTTCGATTTGCTACTTCACTATATAGTTCTATTATTCAGGGAGCCAGACATATTAATTTATGATCTTTCAAAAATCTCCTTTTGGCCTTATCTCTTGGTACCTACATTAGTACCTCTACCTACTTATATTATATTTAAGAATTCGATATTGCATTTATTTTTATTCTTTCTCATTGCATTATGTTTCAAGAACTGAAGGGGTGGATCACAAAGTGGCATTTGAATAAAAAATAAATCTAAACCGTTTATCTTAATAATTTCCAGTCGTCTAATGCTTCATTGTATTGTCACAACAACGTGACCAAACATTCTTGATTTATGAACATCGTAAATCTCAAATTAGCGTTTTATGCGTCTTTTACGATACATCGCGTAAACCCGAACTAATCAGTTTACTAGATCAATATTTTCCCATCAGAGCTCGCATCCCTCCTGTTTTTATGTATGTAGGTACGGTTTATGTAATTTCTTGATGATGAAATGGGGGTACGTTAATGGGAAAAGGTCGTAAAATATCGTTGTACTCTTTGGTCACATCTGCCACAATTTAAGTTCCCAAAATTGTTATTACTTTGAATACTTTAAAAAATTACTGCCTCCTGTAATAATTTTATTTAAGTACTTAAGTAGATACACTTTGTCAGCAGTTTTCGGTACAATCTTGTCTACAAAAATAGGTATAGTCAAGTAGGTATTATGTACAAGACTAAATACGTAGTACGTGTATGTAGGTATGTCCCATCTCGTGGGAAGGATAAGATCATCGAAAACATGGATTAGGTACGTAGAATATCGTACAAGATTAACGTATAAGGACCTGAATGTAATTTAAGATGAAAAATCTAACTAAAAATTACCGTTTACGCCATCATGCATGGTGCAATTTTGAATCTATAGACTTGAATTAAGTACTTTTAGATCTCAGGCTCCATGGATGGACATTATTATAAATTGTAATTTCTAAGAAATAATTAAGAAAAATCATGTCGAAACTAAAACCACGTTGACATCTCTAGGTAGGTACGTGTAGGTACTATGTGTAGGTACATGTAACTTCGAGCGTAGTTTATTATTCCGATCTCGTTGCAAACTGAGAGAATTACCGGGTTTTCAGACGGCCCTTATCTAAATCTGACAGACATTACTGAAATCTGTAGGTATTAAATACAGCTGCCTGATTAGATTTTCTTAATTCAGAAGGGATTCTAGACTTATCTTGGATCCGACTAACCGCCTCCGGCGCGGCGCCGCCGTAGCTGAAGTAGTTTTAAGCTTGTAAGTGGCTTAGGCCCGTATTAATAAACCAATCTTAACATCGATCTCAAGACCGTTATCAGCTGAGTCGTTCTCAAGACGCGATCATGATCTCAAGATCGCCCTTAATTAATAAATGATTATCAAGCGCGTATCACTTGATAACGATCTCAAGAACGCGATCTCAAGTAAATGTCATTTTCGAATGAATGACTGACCGAATGTGTTTACGTTTTGTTAGTGTTTACACCAAAGATTACATGTGACTGAAACAATTTCCGATTATTCTTTTGTTTCTTTTATTTTACCTCAAATTAATGACTTCATAAACATAAAATTACTGTTATAAGAATAAGAATGTAAACATTTTATTATTATTGACAGTGTTAATGACTTTTGAAAATGGTTTTTCAATATTTTTGTGAAACTAAACGCAACACATTGGCGTGACGTTGACGTCCATCTTTCTTTGATTGATGACAGATGACATTTTGGTGCTTGCTCGGTTTGTTTCTTTAAAAATTAGATCGGTAGTTATAAAGTTAAAATTATGTCGAAAAAACATATATTTACACCAATAGAAAAAAAAATATTTTTGGATATTTTAAAAAAATATTCGAATATTATCGAAAATAAAAACACAGACGGCGCTTCTTTATCATCAAAAAAAGAAGCCTGGACTAAGTTGACGGCAGAATACAACGCTAGTCCGCAAGTCACTGCTCAGGTAAATTATATAATTTTTATTTATTTATTCGTCATTAAAGACACAAAACATGTCTGCAAACTTTGTGTGAAAATTTACAGGTTACATGTCAACAAGTGCGTCGGTTGTGGGCAAATTTAAAGCAGCGGCAACGAGAGGCCCTAACCAAGGAACGCCAACACCGCTTGGCTACTGGTGGAGGGCCTTCTACTAGCGACGCTATTATTGATCCAGAAATAGCGCAAATTGCACCAGCCCTAATAATCGGAATTAATGAAGCAATAGATTCTGACTCCACCACAGGTAATGTAGCTACTTATTTTTTTTTACATAAAGGGTACTTTTTGTCCCAGAATCTTACCCGTTTTTGCAGACAGTGTCTAATATATCTGCTAGTATTATCTTAAATTTACATAAATGTAAATAGTTTCAGAAATGGCCGTCACAGAAGCAGAAATTTTAATTGAGACCGAACCCACTCCCTCCACACCTCCACCGTCTTATTTGTATATTCCTTCTCCACTTCCATCCTCATCATCTGTATTTACAGAGCTTCCTCCTCCACCATCTCCAAGGACTCCACCACCTCCTCCACCTCCTCCACCAATAGTTATTAGTCCTCCACCATCTGTCTTCACTCTTCCACCTCCTCCTACTCCATCTAGCCAAAATACATCTTTTCAAAAAACAAAAATTTCTATTTTGGAGAAGGAATATAACGACAGAAACAGACGGGCTGAAGAAATTCACAATTTAGAAGTTTTGCTGTTGAAGGAGAAAATCAGAGAAGCGAAAGCTAAAGCTAACCTGTCAGAATTGATACTGGAAAGAAACCGTTCATCAGGTAAGTCATTTTGTAATTACTAAATAATTAATGTAAATAGAAATTAATGTTTGTCCCATCAGTTTAGGATGAAACTTTGGTAGGGTGTTTGAATGACTCCTATGAGGGTTCTTAACCAAAAATTTGGTATGCAAGCAGAGTACAGCTAGTTATGTACAGTCAAAAGCAGGTTGACCTTTACATATTGGACCATTCTTAAGTTCTATGTCTTATGAGCCAAAATTGTACTGCAAGTGTAAAGCTCGACATGCACCTGACTGTACATATAATAAAAATAATTCAATTCAATTCATTTATTCGCTTAAGTTACATTAAATGAAAATGTTACTATAGTAAAGTAATCAAAGAAAATGTGGTACTTGATGTAAAAAATTGACATTCAATATAAAGCCTATTTCTTTTCAGATAACACAATAATATTGGATAACCATGGGGACACACAATAATTTTTTATAAGATGATTTTTTGTAAAATTAATTAAAAAAAAATTTCAAACATAAGTTTTATTTATTACTATCCCATAGTTTTTCTTAAGTAAATACAGAGTAGTTTCCAAATTAAAGAATTTAATAAGTAATAATTAATTAATACTACAAATAAATTATAATAGGTACACAATTCAATCATTGAAAATAATTTTCTATTAATAAATTTCTTAATATTATTCCATCCCTAGAGCTTGATATCAAATTTTCTGCTTCATCATGTTGCTCTATTGCCTCTTCATCTTGGTTCTCCAAGAAAGGCAACCTGTCATTAAGAATTATTGTCAAATTATGTAATACAGCGCACGCTACTATGATATGTGATACGGTGGATAATTTGTTACCAAGTCCTCTTGATAAACAAGGAAACCTGCGTTTCCAAATACCAAATGTCCTTTCAACAATATTTCTGGTTTTTATTTGTGCTCTATTATACCTTATTGAAGGAGGATCTTCAGGAGGTGGCCTAATTGGAGTGAAAACAAATGGTAATGTAGGGTACCCATTATCACCAACAAGTCTTCCACTCAATATACCCTGCATATATTTTATATACACCCGCGACATTTGAAAAATTCTAGAGTCGTGCATACTGCCAGCCCATCTAGCCACAATGTCCAGAATTTCTGTTCTTGGACCAACAATAGCTTGTACATTGATAGAAAAGTCAGATTTTCTATTTCTGTAAACTTCATGATGGTGACATCCTGGTGTTGAAACTATCTTAATGTGAGTGCAGTCAATAGCTCCATCAATACCTGGAAGCCCAGGCCATCGACCGTGACGTCCTAATTCTTTAAACAATTCCCTATTTCTTCCAACCTCGTCTCCACAAGGGAATTTGATGAAGTGGCTATGTAGTTTAGCTAGTAATTTTGAAACTTTTGTTACTATATTTGATACCGTGGGTTGTGACAGATGCAGTAGATCACCGCATACAATCTGCAACAATATTACAATTTATGTGTACATACTGCAGACATTAGAAACGATTTATTTATATGAACAATAGGTATGTGAAATACTAACAAAGTACCTAGTTCCTGATTTTTGAATGATGTTATCAACCTTTATAGGTACAAAGCATTGAAATTGAATTATAAAGGGAACTCACCTGAAATGATGCTGTAGCATAAAATCGCAAAGTCACCAAAACTGCAATTTCGGGAGCTATAGGAAGACCCCTATTGTCACTTTTTTTTAGGTGATTTTTTATTAACGATGTTATATATATAACACTGTTTTGGTGGAATCTGTATCGTTTTGTAAAATCTTCCTCCGACATTTCGAACAGATTATGTGCATCCCTTATGTATCTCTTCGGTATACGATGCGTATTTGGCCAAAATATGTTATCATAGTAGTCCACGCCATCGTAATAGTCAATTTCGTCAATAATATGCTGTAAATCCATTTTTTAAAACGCAAACATAGCCGATCTCGTTCTCAAGTCAGGGTCCGACTGGACTCAGAAAACACGCTCTTGAGTAGTATCTTGAGACCGATCTTAAGTACGGAGTTTTGTTTATTAATACGTCAGCGACTCAGGTGATAAGCGGACTTGAGCCGTGTACTTAAGTATGATTTATTAATTATTACTGCAACTTAAGAGTGTGCTCAAGATCAATCTCAGAGTTGATATTGGTTTATTAATACGGGCCTGTGCCACCGCGGCTGGGCTCTTATCTCTAATATTGTTTGGTCTGTAAGTGCCGATCTAGAGACTGTTCCTTACTAGCTTTTATATTGTGCTGTCTAACTGGACAAATTATGTAATTACCCTCACATATTTCTCATGTAAGTGACTGTATGGTTTTTTATGGGAAAATAAATATTCTTTAACCTTCAATAGGGCTAGTTTAAATAGTTGTAGTTGGTTGGGCTGTAGTAAGTATTTCTTGGACCCTTGGACGTGACCAGGTGAATTAAACTTGAACCAAAAAATAAATTAGAATAAGATTGATTACAGGACTTGTACCAGGTTGGTATGCTTGTTCAATATCCACTGTATGTATCTAATATTATAATGAGAAACGGAAAATACTTAGAGTAAGCAGATATGTATAGGGATGTTGTACACAGCATAAATTTTATGTGAGCACACTTTTTATGTCGGCCACTGTATAGCTTTTTTATTTTTATTACGGACGTGCTCGGCTGCTGCCGTCTGCTTCAATTATTTATAATGCCTTATAAAACTCAACTTCTAGGTAGGTGCCTCCCTGTACCTACTAGATAGATACATAATAAATGTAAGTAGGTACCTTGAGCTAATAACATAGACAATCACCATTTTTTTTTTAGAAAACAGAGAGTACCTAGATAAATATGTAAGGCACCTTTTGTAACTAAATGTTCTAAATTGATGTTAAATTTTACTTGTCTTATTTTATAATAGCAACATCTGAAAAGTTTAAATGCCTAAATACTACGATACAAAGAAACTAAAGAAGAAATGATAATTTACCTTATCCTGTCTTATAAAAACCTTATGAGATATTTTTTACAAAAAATTCTGGTAAAATCAATTCAAAACAAAAATTCAAGTGGGTTTCGATATCCCGAGCGAGCACTCAGTATGATGATGGCACTAGGATTCGAAGAAAAACGAGCAAGGAAAGGTTAATACCCATTTAAATGCTTAATAAAATTAATGTAATTTGAAATGGGGCACTTATGTACTTAGTTTATGTTTGTTTAAATATTATCCATAGTTCGTTGGTTCAAATCCGGCGTCTCGAAGGACCAACAATATAGAAGAGTGCGATTTCGTAGTGAAATTAGATGTTAATATGCTATAGCTCTATACAAATATGAATGGAAAAACAAAGACAAGAGATATAGAACCTGTATGTATTAGTAAGTATGTAATACTATATCTATTTGTGTATATAATATAGTAGGTATATAAATTATATCGATATGTCCTGCTGATTATTGTGTCTTGCTGGTCCTGCCCACTCCATGCTGAAATTCGTTACCATAAGGTTGCTTTGAGCAATAAGGCCGCCTTGTTGCATAAACACTGTCCGTACCTTTTTCTGTTTACTGTATCACTTGTTTGTGTTTTGCAAATAAAGCGTATTCTATCTATCTATAGAACCATTTCTGATGAAAGAGGCACATAATTTGTTAAGTAACTACATACTACGACATGAAGGAGATTTAATAATGATCTGATGACGCAATTAACGGTTTAGCTACTACCTTTTATTTGCGCTCAATTATTATTTTCAATCATTTATTATTATTTCAATTCAATTCATTTATTCATTCGTAACAATTTACATTGTGTTGAATACATAAAATAAATAGTCAATATTGTGTACATAATTTCTATTCTATTACATAGGTACTTAAAGCTAAGGAGTTTATATGTTGTTAGGTAGGTACAGCAGGGTTACCACCATCTCTTATTCCCATTCAATTCAGGACCTAAACAGAATAGAATCGTTATTTCGTACCACCATGTATTCTAAACGACTCTGTTTAGGTGACAGCGATTCAGCAGATATTATTCATTCATATTGTATGAACTTTCGTACCACCATGTCTTTCCACGACCTAAATTGAAAGGATTTATCTGTCAAAAGAGCTGTCAACCTAAACTAAATCAAGGACTGTCAAGGAGGATAGAGTGGCAACTCCGGGGTGAAATCGTCATGTATGGAAGGTGCTGCCATGCACTGGCTGAGATATGAACTAAAATTTCAACTATATACCTTTATACATAGAATGTATACGCTACCCTTATATACAGGGTGTTTGGTAGAGGATTGAACATGGGATAATGGCAGAAAGGTGAGATGGTCTGCTACATGCTGAGCGAAAGAAATTTGACCTAGGGCCCATAGTTTTTTTTTAATGATTTTTTTTTAATTTTCACCAAACTTTCTTCCTTCGTGAATTTAAAGTACTATAACTTTTTTTTTATTGAATCAATCGTCCAGCTTATTTTTTTATTCTTATCTTAACTGAATGTAGCTTACTTTTAAATTGATATTTGTTGGTTAGAGTTACCAGGAAAAAAAAAATAAGCCCTCAAACATCAAAAAGGCGAAAAGTCCATGCCGAGCGTTCAACTTTGGACTGCAGTTTAAAAAAAACTAAAAGTGGTACAGCAGTTCTAATCATAGTAAAACAGCTCTAGTTCATGCCCTTTCGAATGGTATGTAATTTGTATAGTTTATTTTTTTCTAAGTAGTCTTTCTCGTACTTTCTACATGAAATTGACCATTTCTGACAACAATACTTTATTGAAAATAAATCAAAAAAATGTTACGAAACATGGAGCGGGATGGTTACGGTTCATCATTATCAGCATCCGTTCTTCCTTTTTCACTCTTCATAGGTAGGCAATGCATCCAAGACCTTGTAGTGGTGAAGAGTGGTAGAGCGTAGCCACTACTATGAACTAGTAGTAGCTCGTAAATGGGCAGGCTCGACCGGGGCAGTACCTCGTATGTCCCCTGTGTTTTGTAGGATGAGTGAGAGAGCCGGAAGCCTTATACACCTCCTGTTTCCTACTCCCTTATTAACTTTCCTTCCCCGGTCTTTCCTTTTTCATTCCGTCATAGGTGGGCAACGCATCCAAGATTTTGTAGTCGGTGATTGCTTACCATAAGGTGCTTGTTTGTCCTCCTCGTGTCAAAAAAAAGTTGTGCATGTCTATGGGCAGCGGTGATTGCTTACCATCAGGTAACTTGCTAGCTAGTTTGTCCTCTTCGTGTCATAAAAAAATCGTAGATGTCAATAGGCAGTGGTGATTGCTTACCACATACCACTCTTCACCACTATAAAAGGAAAAAGGAAGAACGGATGCTGATATTGATTAAGAGAAACGTTAACGTTTCTACCTGCCTTGTGTAACCATCCCGATCTAGGTTTCGTAACATTATTTTGATTTATTTTCTTTAAAGGATTTTTGTCAATTTCATGTAGAATGTACGAAAAAGACTACTTAGAAAAAAAAACTCTGTAAATTGAATACCATTCCAAAGGGCATGAACTAGAGCTGTTTTCCTAGAATTAGAACTGCAGTACCACTTTTAGTTTTTTTTTTACAGCAGTTCAAAGTTGAACGCTCGGCGTGTACTTTTCGTCTTTTTGATGTTTGAGGACTCATATCATTTTTTGTGGTAACTCTAACCGACAAATATCAATTTAAAAGTAAGCTACATACAGTTAAGATAAGAATAATAAAAAAACTGGCCGATTGATCCAACAAAAAAAAAGTTATAGTACTTCAAATTTACGAAGGAAGAAAGTTCAGTGAAAATTTAAAAAAAAACATTAAAAAAAAACTATGGGCCCTAGGTCAAATTTTTTACGCTCAGCATATAGCAGACCATCTCACCTTTCTGCCATTATCCCATGTTCAATCCTCTACCAAACACCATGTATATTTCTTTGTTAGCGCCCCAAAGACATCCCTCAACCGACGGAATATACAAAATTTTGAGTATTTAAGTATCCAATTTATATTTTATTTACATTTAAGTGAATAAATAACTAATAAAATAAATAACGTCAATGGTATCAAATGGTCCGCGGTCCATCAGACGCCATGTGAAGTTGGAAAATGGCCATCGCTTTTTTAAAATTTTAGTTCACCCGCCAGCCGCCAAATGTCGCTGTTGCCAATGAAAATTGACGGTAATATCTATTAAATTTCTATCTAAATATGGCTACTTGGTGCGAATTGTTTTATATAATTTAATAATTATATGAAACGAATAAATAAATAAGAAAGTAAAGAAAAAGACCACACAAAATGTATTGTTGTAACATTTATATAAATTAGGTACATTTATTGTTATGAACCTGAGTTATGAACATTAACATTATAAAAAAATGTTATGATGTGATATGATATTCATCAATAATGTTATGCTAGTTAACAATAGTAATAAATATTAAATTATAGAAATTAATATATTTTTTATATCTCTTAATCTCCTCTACTAAATTCCTAAAAAATACCAAATTTCTCCCTCGATAAATTGGCTTATTCTATTGAGACAGCACACAACGCCCTGCGTGCTGCATCTTATTTCAACGCCGGTTCACCATCACCACAGAATTCAAATCACCACACCACGTCTCCGCCTGTCACGCGTTGTTTTGCGTCTAGGAGTTAGATGCTGAGGCGTAGCTGCTACGGTCGCAGATGGAAAATGACGAGGCGTAAATTTATTTAAATTCGTAAAACGCGATTTCACTTCACAAGATTGACTTGACATTTGTGTCAGTCCGATCCGACAGGGTGCGTTTTGAACATGTGATATTTAATTTTCGTTAAATACTTTTTTTACGCAAGTATAAGAAAGTAACCCCGTTTAATCTGTCTATCTATAATCTATAAAAAATCTGTGTTTTTCGTTTGAATATAGATTAATATACATCTTAAACAATTTTAAAATAGATAAATAATAAAATTAAGTTGTTTTAAAAAACCGGTAATGACCAAAACGAATTATGGTTTGTTTTGAACGCACCGCTGCAACTAATCAGCGACAATTTTCATTTGCTCATCCGACGAAATGAGATCCTGTTTATGAGAGATGGTGGTACGAAATAATGCGATTACGTTTAGGTACATAAACGGAACCAATTCAAAACGTGAGTAGTTAGGTAAAAGATGATGGTAACCCCCCTGGTTGGAAATGAAAAACGGGGAAACCCAGATGCAGTTGCGCGGTTCAGCCAGTGTGACTGACATTGGCTCATATTCATTACTTCGACATAAACTGCCGAAACCACTGAATAAAAAATCTTGGATGTTTTATTTTTGTTTTGAAAATAATAAAACGAAACCTTTAAATCTTAAAATTTCCATGAAAACGAGAACAAAAATACTTCGATGTTATAAGCTAAGCTAACATTTTATAGGGACTAGAACCAGGTGAAAAGTTCTCGGTCCGACAATGAAATAAGTACCTATCTACTTTTTTTTCACATTTTATCCTCGTCTCCCAGTCTATATTAGGTCAGATAAGAAACCTAGTTGTAATAAAAAGTCGTCAGCTAATCTGATCTCAGAACACAACGTTGTCAAGCAGTAGGTAGAGTTCGATTGACCGACTCCTACAAACAGATTCAAATTACCGAAAATTATCTTTAACTGTTTTCTTTGTGGAAAGAGATTAGTAGCGATAGGGGCGTTGAAATTAATCAACAAAGAACAGAACAAAAATAACTTTTTAAACTTTCAAAGCTTCTACGGAACGCTAAGAGGAAAGCCATGTTTTTTTATAATCGTACAGGCAGCCATTATCCAAAGTTTGATCCTGGTTTGGAAAGCTCCGCACGTCCAAAACATTAATCGATTTGCAACGATAATTTTGACGCGTGTCTCCGCCTTTGCAGCGATGGCGGACCCAAATAAGGATTCTGATTGGTCGGTTTTACCCCGCTTTCTCCCATATGAGAATGCGCATGTGCATTCAAAGGTTGCTTTCAAAATGGCCGAAATTGTTATAAATGCATTAGAGATATTTTAATGCAAGAATCATTCTGGTTGGTGGAAATAAAAATATTTTCGTTACGTGATTGGATAAAATTTCACGAAGTATGAACTTCTATTGGTTCAATCTTGTGATTGTGACTAAGTTAGACTAAGTTGGAAGCACTTTATTTATAAGTTTATCTTTGAACTGTCCTGTTCATACTAATTAATGTATTTTATAAATTTATTTAAAAAAGACATAGTTATTTCCAGTTCCAGTGAGAATATGGTGAGTAGGTACTATTCATTTATAAATATTCAGTAAATATACCTACTAAAAAAATAAATTTTATAGATATTTTGTGCATTCAATGACAATCTTTTTAAAATTAATCAAATACCTACTCTAAAGTAAATAGAGACGTAACGTAGATACAGCAGATCAAAAACAGGTTTGCTAATTCTCCTTTAGATTATGAATACCTACATACTTCTTACAAAATTATCATTGAAAGTAATGAGAGTACACTTTGAGAAAAATAAGCAGTGCATTTTATAAATGATCCCACTCCTTTAATAGGTAAGATTACCTAGGTAGCTTAAGTTAAGACTTAATGTGTCATTAACTTTAATATGTTCTGTGCAAATTTAATTACATTAAATTAAATTAAAGGACTTACCCAATTTATAAGTAGGTATGTACAGTCAGGTGCACGTCGAGCTTGCAGCACTTGCACTACAATTTTGGCTCTTATGAGATAGAAATTAAGAATGGTACAAAGTAATAGTACCAATATGTAAAGGTCGATCTCCTCTTGGCTGTACAACACTTTAAATAGAATAGACTCTATATCTACTTCCCCGGTTACAGAAAAAAGTATCTGTTCATAAACTCTCAACAATCTCCTTTAAGTTTTGTTTCACATACACAACACTCGGTAGGTCTTCCATAACACACTTTTTATTTTTTTTTATTCGACTAAGTGCTAAGTTAGACTGAAAATCCCGCAATCAATGTTTTCTTGTAGCCGTGCCTAATATTACTGATCGATTTTGTTTTCATACGATGCCCATGATTTGCGAAGCGAAGCCTTTTGTAAACGTATACCTAAAAACTACCTCAATAAAATAGCCTCATAATACCTCCCTGATTGTAGGCAAAAATTACCAGGTCCGGATTTGAAACAAAATTTGTTCTATTTTTTTCTATTAATCTGGAACTACTTAAATGAAAACATACACTTTTGATTACTCTACATATTATTCGTGGCTAGCTTAGACTCTACCTTCACGGTAGAGTCACTATCTAAGGTTTTAGATACCTAGGTAAATTTTCAAGTACGTACCTCCCTAATGCAGTTTCCTGACTAAAAATAAAAAAAAGGTTCAACATAAGGTAGAATAGACAATTCTTTTTTTGATTTTCACTTGTCTTGTCAACTATGGCTTTGACAAACCAAATATATTTCTTAATGAATAGTTTTCGTTACCGCATAATAATACCCATTCCTGGATCTGTCTCTGTCCAATATAGTTTTTGTGTGAACCCTTTTTGAGCGGACATTCAGTTAAACATGAATGGGCATCGTTTACAAACAATGCTTGTGATAATCACAGCCTATTCACATGTTTATTACCCAAATAAACTTTACTATACTATACTTACTTAGATACAAACCTATTGGGCGCATACCAAAATTCCGAACCTTACGTTGGCATAGCTAAAGGTTAGAGATTACCAGTTACCAGTATTGTCCCTATATACTTATTTAGCATCCGATTTAAAATTAATTTAGGTACTTACTTACTTACTTATTTAGTACTGAGCTTTTTTTAATTATTTTAGCGTGATTTTTTCTCTAGGTCAGAGTTAGTATGAAGAGTTTTCTTTATTATTTTGAACAAAAGCACTTTTAAAAAGCACGCAATGTAGAGTCCATCTCGCCCATGCAAAAGCAATGTAAGCTTGCTGATTTAAGTTCAAAAAGCAGTTTATTGTACTTGAAAAGCATCGTAATTATATTTAGACAGTGTGTCCCTATCGCGACAGATGGCGGTACTTGAGACTCAACAACGTCACAATTCGTGTGCTTCATTAATTACTTTGTAGTTTTACTATTCTCCCACAGATGGCGCTTCAATAAAAAAAAGTTTATTTTCTATCATCGATTCCATGCTCATATTATGTATTGTCTTCAGATTTCAGATCACACATAACTACAGGCTGTACTCTGTTAATTTTAATTTTGATTTCTCACATATAATTTTTTTTATACATTATGGTTACGCCGTGTGTTGCACCTGTTTTACAAAAGTAAATATTACTTTGTACAAAAGTACTTAAACATTTTTTTATTTTGCAAATTCGAAACGAATTATTTGGTTCTTGGTACTTTTTGTACCTACTGCCACCTGACGTTTGAAAAAGAATTTATTTCTCAATAGAAACTAGTTCCTTGAAATATTTTGACATTTGTCTGCTATGATCATTATAATTTAAGAATTTTTTAGATTAGTTTTGTGCTTTAACCATAGATGGCGCTTAAGTGAGAGTAGTAGAGCCTAGCCACTACTATGATCAGAGAGGTAGAGTCTAATCATAAACTAATTATAATATATGATTATTAATTATTATCTATGCAAAATTGGTGAGCCATTTTCAGTAACTTTTCTTAGATAGGTACATTTTTTTCTATTTCTATAGTCTCTATAAATTTTAATACTTAGGTAGCTACTCAATAAAATAATATAGGTAGGTACTTATCCAGGCTTAAAATCGTATTCAGAGTAGAGAACAACAATGATTTTCATGCCAATACTTATAAATAATAAGCTCATTTAAATATAAAGTTGCAAATGAATAATATTGAAAACTTAAAATTCGCGTAAAGATTTAGTAAATCATATTTACGACTCTGGTTATCTTTTTCATTGGTTGTGTACTTACTGAGTGTTCATGGCAGCGGCGGCGCGGCGGCGGCGTGGCGGGCTGAGAGATATTTCGCTTGCCTGAGCTGGTCGTTCTTCAGTATTTCTTTATCACACATCGAAATTAAAAACATGATACTTACCTATTGCCATCCCCTTATACTACACAGTCTTATCAACTTGTATTTACTTAATTTAACATGGCCCCATGAGCAAAACCCTTCAATAAATATAAATCCTTAGGGTGAGTACGTGATTTCCTTTCGGTACCTTGTATTATGGGGTTTTGGACCCCTGCCCATGCCCGTACCAGATAGGACGTGGACGTGTGTTGGTCAGTGTAGGGTGAGGGTTCCAGTTAAACAACCCCATTAAGAAATTCATCTCATTTAAATAAGAAATTAGGATTGCCGACTGTTTGGGTACCTATTATTTATGTTATAGGTACATTTTGTGGTCTTCTTTGTTTACTCTGTATATTCAATATTGAATTAAGTAGAGTGCAGGCTGTACAGGGACACGTTTTTTTCCGAAATGATTGCGTGCGACAGGGCCGCGCCGACCCCCGGCAGCGCCCGTGTGCGAAACCTATGAAGCGCCTCTTTTTTAACGAATCATCATAAAAAACGAATTTAATTTTTGAATGAATATTTTTAATTGTTAATTTTGACTGAAATAAATGTTCTCCAGTTTTACAGTACTTAGATAATATTATCATTAATATCTAAGTGTACAAAACTGTGGAACATTTAGGAATTAGGATACTAAATAGGTAAATCCCGTTCGCTTCTGCTTGCCAATTACTGCGAAAAATAAGTAAAACTCGAACAAAATTTTAACATGCTTTATTAATACAAAGAATTTAATACTTAAATTTGAATAACAAAGAAGCTGACTTTTTTCTAAGAATAATAATACTAATATGACTACGCGCGCTTTTATTGTTTACGTTCGCTGCGGCATTTGTGTGTATTGTGTACCTATACCTAATTAATTAGTCCAAAAAGTTTTAATTTATTATTCAAAGAATGAGTGAATTGAAGAAAAAACCTAGTGGTGCAGCAAATAAGAAAAAGGCTAAGGACAAAGAAGAACAACGTCAAAGTGTAATAATGCACACGAAAAATATTGAAACATTTTTTTCAAAAATAAAAAGTGACGATTCGGAATCTTCTAACGCAATTAAAGGCTGGCGTCCTTTAGCGGCGGGTCGGGGCGGCTCGCGTCGGAACGGGCCGCGACGCTGTTATGCTCTTGCGTCCATCTGTACAGGGCGCGGCCGGCGGACCGCCTAGCGGATTTTTTTCTTGCAGACGTGTTTTACTGCTTGGACTGTGGTCACGCTACAATGGACAGCTCCGATGAAGAGATGTTATTGTTTCAAATCCTTCATTTTTAGTTTTTAGGTTATTTATTAAACTTGACAAGAGAAAACAAAAGAAGAGAATAATAGATAAGATAATTAACTTTTAAAAAAAAAAAAAAACGACTTCATGGGACCACCCTTGAGGTATTACCTATAAGCCGAAAAAAGATTTGTTCAAATCGGTTCATAATTGGCGGAGTTATCGCGTAACAAACATAGAAAAAAAAAAAAAAAACCTCCTTTTTTGAAGTCGGTTGAAAAGAAATTGCTCGCATCCGCGTGCCTGCTGCGTCGACTAGACGGGTCGGGGCGGGTCGCAGCGCACCGCCGACAAGAATACGCTTGGCGAGCGATCCACAGATGCGATGCGGCCCGACCCGCCCCGTTCCGTCGCTAGTGTACGATATTTCATACAAAACATAGGCAGACGTATTTTTGCGTTGCGATGCGGCCCGACCCGGCCCGCCTGGTGGACGCCAGCCTAAAGGCTGGCGTCCTTTAGCGGCGGGTCGGGGCGGCTCGCGTCGGAACGGGCCGCGACGCTGTTATGCTCTTGCGTCCATCTGTACGGGGCGCGGCGGACCGCCTAGCGGATTTTTTTCTTGCAGACGTGTTTTACTGCTTGGACTGTGGTCACGCTCACGCTACAATGGACAGCTCCGATGAAGAGATGTTATTGTTTCAAATCCTTCTTGAAGAAGAGCGATTACAAAAAAAAGAAAAACGACGAGTACATAAGGTGTGGGTGCATAATATATGCAAGAAAAGAAGCATATTTGGAGAATATCATCATTTGTTTCACGATTTGAAAAGAGATCCAGTGAAATTCTTCGAGTATTTTCGGATGTGTTTCGAAAAATTTGAAACATTGCTTAACATATTACGTAAAGATTTACAGAAAAAAATCACAAAATTTCGAAAAATCGCTCGCATCCGCGTGCCTGCTGCGTCGACTAGACGGGTCGGGGCGGGTCGCAGCGCACCGCCGACAAGAATACGCTTGGCGAGCGATCCACAGATGCGATGCGGCCCGACCCGCCCCGTTCCGTCGCTAGTGTACGATATTTCATACAAAACATAGGCAGACGTATTTTTGCGTTGCGGTGCGGCCCGACCCGGCCCGCCTGGTGGACGCTAGCCTCAGTGCGTCTGCTACCGGCCCTATTCGATGCGCAATTCCTTCCAGTTCGCAACAACCACAAGATTTATCCGTATACACGCCGCCGCCGCCTGCTCCGTCAGCAGTCGAAGTTGTGAAGCAGTCGGAAAAAGGACTGGTTAACGTGGATTGTGACCCAGTCAAGTGGGATATCAATAACGAAACACAAGAATATATTGCATAGGCGCAACATAGGCCTTGTAAACAACTTGTTTACAAGGCCTATGTTGCGCCTATTGTACCTACTTACTTGTCGATACTCCACTACAAAAAACAATCTTAAAGGTAACAAAAATAATTTAGGTGGCAGTGGCGGCGCGGCGCCCCTATTGTCTTGGCGCCTGTGTGCGCCGCACACTTCGCACACAGGGGCGGCGCGGCCCTGGCGTGCGATGTACAAGTAGGTTTTTACCATTTTTAAAAGAGCTAGTGTTTCTTACAAGTTCTTCTTAGTACAAATCTGCTGTCTGAACTGGTGGTAGGGAATAAAAGACGATTTGAAAGAGCTTGACGATGTGATAAGCCTATTTGAATAAAAATATTTTGTATTTGCATTTGGAGACCAATATTAAGATAAGTAGTACAGGGCGGGCCGGGTTTGATACAATACACTATGCAGCACAGATTCCCGCAGAGAAGCATCGTCAGCTTTTGTGTATCGCGTGGACATCGTGTATGGCACACCATTGAGCACCAGAACTGAGCCACGAGTTATATTTGGGTGGGAGTCACGCGTGTATCACCACACGTGTATCAATTACTAACAAATTACCAAGTACATTTTACTAACAAGAGCGTCAATGCTTAATATCTACCTACCCATTATTTCTATTATTATTATACTAGCTGACCCGGCAAACTTTGTTCCGCCTTAGAGGC
The DNA here is from genome assembly GCA_905163395.2 of Endotricha flammealis. Taxonomy (NCBI): domain Eukaryota; kingdom Metazoa; phylum Arthropoda; class Insecta; order Lepidoptera; family Pyralidae; genus Endotricha; species Endotricha flammealis. Next base: position 6,516,572 of record LR990860.1, on the reverse strand, counting down.
ACTACCCTACCCCTACCCTACCGCTACCCTACCCTACCCCTACCCTACCCCTACCTTACCCCTACCCTACCCCTACCCTACCCTACCCTACCCTACCCTACCCTACCCTACCCTACCCTACCCCTACCCCTACCCTACCCCTACCCTACCCCTACCCTACCCTACCCCTACCCTAGTTTTCATTGTTTTTAAGATGTATTCTGCTATTCGGGACGGAAACAAATCCAACAAATCAAAAACCATGGCAATCGGTCCAGCCGTTCTCGAGTTATAAGTGTTGTAACAAACACGACTTTCTTTTATATATATAGATAGATTATTTTTGTCAGCTACGCACTATTATTTATTATTGTCAGAAATAATATAGGTAAATAATAGAGTGTCGATAGAGCAATCTATTGGCCTGCGATGACACGTGTATATATTATTTGCTGTCATAAAAATCCTGGAGCATCTGAGTTGCACAGTGAGTGCAATCAGCGTGGTTCTATTCTATATCATAAAAACCTGTGAAATGGTGATATGACAGACTAAAATCTAAATAGATACAACAAAATCCCACAATATGTATGAAGACTATAACTATTTATTTTTTACTGTCTCCACTACATCACCATTTCCTGTTGGACCAACCTGTTATGCATTTGTGCCAACAGGAGTACAAAGGTGTTGTATGTTTTACAGCAAGTTGCATAATGGCATTTAAAAGTAAATGACACATTAATTTCATTCTGACATTAACTAATTAAAGAAAGTTTTCGTTTTACTTTAGAATAACCTAAGTATTTTTGTGCAAACTCACTAAGTATGAGTGTTAAATTTTAAAGAATGAACTGTCTTTTATGAAAATACATTCTCTTAGAATTAACTCTTTCGATGTTTCTTTCAGTCTTTACTTCAGCGTCGGATGTCAAAACCTCATCGCGATACAACGTATGAAAACGCTCTCTTTCTGCACAAGTTCTATGCAGTTACAGCATGACAAACGATTAATTCGATATGACAAAATGTTGACATGCAAAGTTACTACATTTTGCGTCATCTACATGTTAAGAATTATGTCTGAGACAATAATTATTGTTTCCCCCTTCCAGCATCTAAACAAACCCGAGCTCAGATCTCAAGATCCATTACCGGTTCCTATTAGGAGAGCAGTAACGGCTGAGTGCCGAGGTGTAATTACAAGCTGAAGTAATCATTAAACCAGCGGTCGCTAATCAACAGTTAATGGAGGAAATGCGGGCGGACTCTTGCTCTATAAAGCTACTCTTGTAGGGTTAATAATATATGCTCTTTTGAATTTAATATGTCCGCAACGAAATGATACGGTTTTAGTTTTATGATAGAAATTCCTAATCATAGTCACTGGCGTGTTTGAGACAGTACAATTTCAGCTTTGATTATGTAAGTATGAAACTAGATATGATAGCCTCATACTAGTACCTACCTCGTATGTACTTGTCGTATGTAAGTATTATAATAAGTACCTACATTTTTTTTTGGGATCCTTGGAATGTTTGTGAATATATTTTTGCTTACCTAAATATTCTGCGAAAAGGCCAGAGCTAACAACACTTTCATTAAATAATAGCAAAATGGTTAAAATGTGTAAAAATAAAATTTAAACAAAATTTATTAATTGTATATCACTACATAGTATAAAACAAAGTCGCTTTCTCTGTCCCTATGTCCCTTTGTATGCTTAAATCTTTAAAAGTACGCAACGGATTTTGATGCGGTTTTTTTAATTGATAGAGTGATTCAAGGGGAAGGTTTTAAAGTATCATACATTCCAAAATTCTCACGGGAAAGCGGGATATACGCAAACGAAGTTGCGCGGGTTTCGCTAGTTTATTTATAAAATAACTATTTATATTTTAAAAAATATTTAATAAGTATAAAATAATGAACATTGTATTCATTTTTGATGGATTGAATATTAGACTGACATTCAAATGACAAAAGTAACTTTTAGGAACATTTGAATTGACATTGGACAGGAATGGATTATAATGTGCATACAACAAACAAGTTATTCCTGTATATTCATTATTACTAAGAAAAAATAAGTATGTGATAATAAGGTTTTCACAGACTTAAAAATATTTAGAATTACTGTACCTACCTATTTAAAGTAATTTCATTTTTGGAATTTTTCCCAAAACTCCGTACGTTTCGAACTTCCGCACCCCAACTCACCCTCCGGAAACAACCCTCGATCCCCTTTACCCTGTTCTCCAACACGCAGCATCCGCCATGTTTAAAGCGTTGAGTGAAAGAGAAGAAAATACAATAACCTTTGCAATAAGAATGAGATAAAAATAACTAGGGTGCAAGAAGAGAAAGGGACTTGTATTCAAATGTAAAGCAAGGAAGTGTTAGTTTTGAAGTTAGGAAAAATCATTGAGTAACTTACAGAGGATTAACAGAACTTAATTTTAATTCCACAAAATAATAGGTTTTGTCTTGATTATAAAATAATAGGTTTAACGAACAGATGATGATGGATGACGTTTTTTTTATCACTTTTTTTTCTTTTTGGCAGATATACCTGCCGACCTGATTGTCGTCAAGGTTATGACGAACAGGTAATACCGACTAAAACCTGATTCCTAAAAAATTTGCGGTCCAGCTGTGCTGACATGCTTATAAATTATTTTATTTCATTTTCTTTCTCAACAGAATCCTAATATCCATGCGTTCTGTTGTGTTGTATCTGAAATAAAATTATGTGAGTAAGTAGGTGAATTTATAATGCATAAAACAATTCAACATTTACAAACTACTTGAAACTGTTATTTAAATTAAGCTATATTTGGATAGTTTTAGTTGATACATATTTATAGTTGTGTATGCTCTGATAATTTTCTTTTATGGCTACCTAAATGTTTTATGTAGCTACCTAACTGAATAACTTTGGTTTCATTGTAACAAAAAATACCAAGTTTAAATATTTCTGCTATTAAGTTATAAATATGCATACTGTAACATTATTTGTTATCATGGCAAAACACTCAGCACCCTACCACTCAAGTGAATTTCTCCGCAATCAAGTTTGTAGCAGAGTACATAATTTCACGTTTATGTATATAACTACAACGTTATTTTGTTATCAGAAGAAAGCACTCGCCACCCTAGCACTCAAGTGAATTTTGCTGCATTCCAGTTGTCACGGGGTTATAGTTATGGCCCTCGTTATCGACATCGTTACTTTGCGTTATTTGATCGCATTAGGGTGCATGGGACCCGAAACCTGCCTAGAATTTCATTTACTGCTTGCCAAATTTACGGCCCGCTAAATGACGTAGAAAAAGTGAATTAATGTAATTGATTTTTTGGGGTTCTGTTAAATAAAAGTTATAAGGAAAAGTCATTTTTTTACAGTCATTTTTCAAGCCTCTTTTTCTTTTATGTAATTTTGACGACGATTTTCTTGCCTTCTCTTTTCCCTGTTCCCTAATAGGTATTCTGTGCCAATACTGGCCTATTCGCCGATTATACCGCAACTACAGTTCTTAATTGAAATCTTTCTGTCCAAATTATGAGTATTCCAACTAATTACAAGACCGTTTTTGTTTTTTTCGGTAGGTAAGTCAATGAGCTTCATTGCTTATTGTCAATCGGTGCTTGTTATTTCCTGGCTTTACAGACGGTATAAATGTGTGATGGACTATTCAGAATATAGACATTTCTCGTGCCGTGTCATCGTCCATACAGAACCATTACTATTCCAGTTCGTCTCGCACTTGTTATATTTCATTCTGCTTGCAGGATTCTGTAAAAATACATAAATTTTATATGAATTGTGAGTAAGTATGTATTGTTGTATGTCTTTATAGCAGGCTTGTTAAATGGTATGGAAGAATATTTGTTGCAGATACAGTGAATACACATAGGGAAATAAAGAGACCATTTTTTTTACCACCTATATCACTATCATGAGATTACATTATCAGTCCGAAATATAGGCAACTTTTATATTTATAGGATTCGTCGACAATATAATCTGATAGACAACACAGTTTTAGGCGGCTGGTGTCCTTAATGTTCATAGGTGGTGGAAATCACCCCGTCAGGTGGCCCTCGTGCTTGTCTGCCGTATGATAAGTATAAAAAAAATTTGAAACTAGTCTTAAGATTAGGTACATAGTTACTTATAATTTCTGATGTCCCAACTACATAAACACAATTATTCTGAATAGGAAGTCATTAAACCAACACGTGTGTTTAATTATTAGGGAGATTAACCGGTGGGGGGTAACTAGGTGACTATAATACCAATGAGTTTTGACTATTAAAACAATGCGGGCTGAGTTTGAGACCCACCGGGAGTGTTCATACAATATTACATCATTAAATACGTATGTACGTAGCTTTATTACATTTATTACAATAATTGTTTGAGATACACTTAGGTATTGTAAATTTTGTTCCATTATACCTACTTAGGTAACACAAGATTTTAAGTGAACTTCAAAAAATATGTTTGAATTAGCTTGCCATACCTTTTTGTGGTTACAGAATATTTTGCGTGCATGTTATTGCAAAAAGTGATTTGTAATCGATTTCTGTTTATATTATATCATATTGATTTATATTTTAAATCAGATGATTGGTTGGTGATTTTGTACCAAGTATATTGTTAGAATTTAGGTTATTATGTCAATCGATCTTTTTATCTTATTACAAAGACAAAAATGATGGTTAGACGGTTGTTCGTCAATAGAGCATTAAGCTCTGGTAGAGTCAAACACAATTTTATTTATTAAAAAAATATCCAGCTCTTTAGGTAACTTATATTTTTTCATTGTTTTAAGAAAACACAAATCTCTTTATTCATTTATCTCATGTTTAAAACTCCATATATACCTATTGTGTCTACCATTCCTTTATAAATCTTTTAGAACAAAATAAGGCTACAGGCGCTTCTAAAAAAATTGTAACAACGTAACCACACATTATACCGATAGAAAATAGAAATCATAGTAACCGCAAATCTAATTTCCTACTATTTAATTATAACGCCGCACACTGAAACGAAAAGACGCTTTACGGCCGCGCCGCTTCAAGAAAAACGCCTCGATTTTTTCACTTTGCGCGCGTGAATTTTACGATCCGTCGGTGCCGTCGGCTTCTATGTGGACGTATAAGCTAGTTAGTATGTGAGTATGGTAAGTGTAGAGGTAATGTAATGGCTATGTTGGGTCTCTGCAGCCGCCCTTTAACGGCGTCGTAATTGCGAGCTGAAATTAAGTGTTATTTTTATGGTGATTTCCCTACTACTACTTAGTTGCTTTAAGTAGGCGTAAAGCGTTTTATTAATTGAAATAAGCGTTGTAGTTTACTATTTTAATGTTTTAGACTAGATACTTAATCTGGCGTTTCGTTTAAGTTTTTAATTGATTGTATTTTTTGGTTAACCGTAGAAATATTTTAAAATTTGTGGTTTTCTTTATATTTATTAATTTTTATATAAAAGTGAGGAAATATAATCCTAGTAGTAGGATCCTAGTCCTAATTTACGTAACTATATTGTAATAATTTCACTCTACACCTTATTCTCTGCTGAATTGGTGGTAATTTTTTTCTGAATTGGTGGTAAAGTACGGTAGATATGCCTACAGAATAATAAAATCAAAAATACTTTTAACAATCCAATTTGAATGAAAATTTAATTCTGTATATTGATAAAATGAATTAAAGAAAACCTGTTGTCAATAAAAAAAATGAAATGTCGAATCGAATACGTATTACAACGCTCTACAGAGATACCTTATCTTTCAGCTCGTATTTCTTATTTCTGGCTAAAATAAAGGAAAAAGTATTAAATTTATGTCTGTAGATACATACCTGACCCTTAGAAGGGGTTAGCAGATATTTACGACTCAGATACGAGTTGCGACGGCGCACTCAACGGCGCATGTGCGAACTTGGGCCTTAGGCCATAAACCGCCCGCTCATAAATTATAGCAACTTTGTAGTGCGCGCCGTGCCTTATTCGCCATTCGGTATGAAGGCCAATTTTTACACAAAAATATAGACAAATTCTGACCTAGTTTAATTATTATAATACCCCCCATTATTCTAGTAACAAAAACAGTTACAATCTCATGCCAATCTTAACACTCATAAGTAGTGGGTGAGTTTGAGATGAGATTGAAACATTTATTGTTACGAGAATAAACCCGCAAGGGTAAATAAAATCGAGATATTATGACAAAGATATTCCATTAGACTAGGAGAGAAGAGCTTTCTTTATTATGGCCCGAATCTAGACTAACCTCCGACTCAAAACTAAACTGCTCCAAAACGAAGTAGGTAAATGAGCGAGCACCGAGAACGATTAAACTATTTAAATTAAATTCCTACATCATTCGTGAATGAATCCCGCTTTCCAGTGGGAATTTCTGTTTGCGGATGGATGCCTACGTCATACAAAGACACACCCTCTAAATTTTAGGTCTCTACGCTCAGCGTTTTAGGCTGTGCGTTGATTCTCAGTCATATTAAATACTATTTTGTTTAAAAACATTAGTTAGGTGAAAGATTGTTTCATAATAGAAGAATGACGCCTATGCAAATGAAACCACTGGCTAGTCATAAATAATTTGTTAATCCTCTCACAAAAATAATACAATGCCCATAACTCGACACCAACCAATTAAAGCTTACATGTAAACCAATCACAATATTGTGTTAATTTGACTAATTTTATAGCCTCGCCGCATCATACACTAGCAGGCACGTGGCAAAAGTTTTTTGAAAGAAATACGTATGGCATGTTAATATATGACGTAGATTTTGGGCCTTCGTAATAGCCGACCATAAAACCTAAATAGCGATGGAGATTTATTTCATTTTATACGGGAATCTGGATATGACGATAACAACGGGAGAAGCCGAAGGCAATGGCTAGTAGTATTAACATTTAATAATTCGATTATGTATGACTATATTTAGTTTAATTAAGCTATACCTGTACATACCTACAGCCAGTTGTAAAAACGTATTTAGGTAAATGTAATTCCAATCCACATTAAGTCTCCAGCTATCTCTTTTTTCTTCTTTAGTATGATAGTGACAGAGATAATTTAAAATGACATTAACTTAAAATATGTTTATGCCATTGCCATTCACATTGACCGAGTCTGTTTATTTACAAGTTGAACATTCCATTCTTACGATTCAATTTAAAAAGATTTAAAATACACAAAATTTTATGCGATTTATAGCTAGCTGTAGGTACAATCTTATGGCATTGTTGGCAATAACAATTGCCACTTAAACCCAACAAGAACAATCGCACAAAACGACTGAAGCTTACATGAAATAAAACTGAAACGTTATTTATCTTTACAGCGACCGGAACGCGACCAACAATTCTATCCTTACATCAAAGAAGCACATTATCCTTTCTGCCAGAGACCATAAACCCTTATCTGGGAGAAAGCAAGTCGAGCAATCTACATAGAGCTGATAATGGCAAGACTAGTCTAAGAAGAACCACCAACCTTCCTCCAACATGAAGTATTTTAAGTCAGTGTAATGAGAACAAGGAGCTCTAATTTCGTTGGTCGCGATACAAGTAATCTTGGAGGAGCGTAGTGGGCGGTTTACGAGCTCGGGCGGGAAGGCTTTTATATTTATTAAGTAAGTTGGGCTTTCGGCGGTATTAATCCACCTTTATGATGGGGAGTCTAGGCGCCTGCTGCTGTTAGATCGAACTTGAATACTAAACAGATTGAAGATGCCGATAAATATTTCCTAATTCGAAACCCTTTTGTTTCAATATTTTTATGAGATTTTATAATTGGGACAATAGAAAAGCGTGTGAGGTGATGTTACTACTTTTTGAGTAGGAGCTCTTTTGATGCACTGGTTTTTATAAAAAAAAGATTTCAGTAAATCTAAAGAAAGGACGGTTAAGTATTTTAATAATTATACCTAAACACTTATTTAAAAAAAAATATAGACATTCTATTTTTTTACTGTAAGATTAAAGAAAGAACATTGTATGTACTTTAGCAAAATAAAAATATATTCTTAAGGAGTACCTTATTTTATTAATTATATTAAATGAGTAAATTTATTTATTTCACTTCCAAATAATGATCTATCCTTGTTTTACCTGGCTCCGGCAGAGGTACGGTAACTCACGCGCGTAAATGAAGGACATCTAATTATTTTATGTATCAAATTAGCTGGCTAATTATGAAATACCTAAGCATTATCTACTTTCTATTCTTATCTACACTTTTATGGCGGCAAAGTTCCCAAAGAGCTAATTAGTGCAAAGCCGGTATCGTTATCTGAACACGGCATTTCGTGAGTGAGTTTCGTTAACCCTAATAAGCTTCCCAGCTTGCGTTTTCTGAAAGCGTTAGGGTTGCCATTGTGTAAGGAAAAATATGAAAATATGGTTTGTAATAGGTATGGTTATTGTAAAAATAAAATTACAATTTGTATAACTATAATATGAAAATTCCAATTTAAATCGCTTTAGACTAGTTTTACGAACTAACAATAAATATGAAGACATACTCTACATTGATTTGGGATGGCAGTATGTAGATACGTAATATCAGTAATATGTAGAAAAAATATTAGAAAATTACATGTGTATTTCATTGTGGGTAGGTAGGTAGGTACTATATCCCAATCTCAACTTGACTAGAGGTAGTAGGTCTATGTTTCAAAGTATTTAGATTTTTTTACATCATTAATGATTTTAGTAAAATTTTCATGTAGGTAGAGTCAATTGTCTTCAAACTCATTGTGAAAAATTAGATTTTGTCATCATATGCAGTGCGACATAATATCATCACTCACATCACATACTGCTTACTGTACAATATTAATGTCCTTTACTAACAATATAATAATATTCTTCTAATAAACACATCGTTACTATAAAGTCAATATTTTGTTTCATAGTATAGAAAATTATATGGAAAATGTAATAGGGATTTCAGAGCGTACGTGAACGTTATCATATTTTTACGGGGCACGTGAAAACGCGCGTTTTTATTGAGGGGTTTTATTAGGGTTTGCTAGATTAGAGCGGAGCCCTGCCGCCACGGAAATAGGAAATTCCTGAGATCGCGTCACGTGCTGCCTTTATCGAGTAGCCCTTTATGTGTAAGCGTAGTATAGGTAGAATGCTTTAAAAATATTTTGTAGCTACTTATTTGTTCTATGGAGGAAAAGCGATTACACGGACCACCTAATAGAAGGTACATAATATCCGCTTCAATTCTGAAAGGAATGTAAAGAAGCTAACAACTTCAAAGATTCCAAATTCTACGAAATAAGTACCTATTTGAATTTATTTACTAAGGAGTTTCACATTATACATACATAGCCTATAAATTTGTGTGTTTTTCTCATACCCTTTCAGAGTCATACTTAAAATTACAGTTTTATTGCAGCAGCCAGGCTCTAGGTACATAGTGGTACATTAGCTAAGCAACATCTGATGGATGTATGATAGTAAGTAATCACGGATACTAATAAGGATGGAATGTGTAGTAAAATGATGTAGTGGTCCTAGATGAGTCCAGAGGCGTTGTTTGTTCTCTTTTTTCACAGAAAGGTAAGTAAGGTAAGATTTAATAAAAATTTAAGTTCAGCGTTTAACTTTCCTCAGAACGACATTAGAAAAACATGTTTTAGCCGATCTGTGGTATATATTTTTCATTAATAAAGTATTATAAATAATGTAGGTACCTATTAAGTAACTTTGTTGCCTCATATTCTAAAAATAAGAAAAAGAAAAAACAAACCTATTATATTTTATTTTCTGTAATTATCTTTATTTATTTTTTTACCTACTACCAGTGCTCATAAATAATCATAAGTTTGGCTATGACCTCTAACACAACTTTATATAAATGTAATTAAAAGACGTTTGAAATGACTAAAATCATAAAAAAAAATTACCTAAAAGGTATGACTTGATTAGTCCTTCGCGCACGACACATTTCAACACAGCAGGCATCCCATGGAGAATTCCTGGATCAAGTCTCTCAGGGAAATAACAGACTGGTCCGTTGCAGGAAATAGTAGAGTTCCGTGCCTCAAAAGAAAAAAAACGGAACCCTTATAAGATCACTTTGTTGTCCGTCTGTCTGTCTGTCAAGACCCTTTTTCTCTGGAACGCATAGAAGTATCAAGCTGAAATTTTTTATCAAATACTCAGGTCTAACTGTCCCTAGGAGCTGAGAAAAATCAAACTTCTAAGCCAACGCAATCAAAAGATACAGCCGTTTATGCCGCATTTTCGACACTCGCTAGGGAATCAAAACTTACAGGGTACTTCCAGTAAACTCAGAATCATGAAATTTGGTATAAAGCAACGTCTTATAGTACTGATAAAGGAAAAATTGCGAAAACTGTAAATTTTAGGTAGCATCATTTAATAAAAATATTTTTAAAATTTCAAACTACTATTCCTTTCCTCATGAACACGTAGAGGTATTATATTGAAATTCATATCAAATATTGAGGTCTATAATACCTACCTTTAAGCTGTAACAAAATCAAACTTCTATGTCAACGCAATATACCCACAGGTTTGTACGGAACCCTCCTCGGTGCGCGAGTGCGACTCGCACTTAGTCGTTTTTTTTATTTATTACTTATATGCTCAAGTATCAAAATAACTCAGCCATTCTTATCCAGTAAAGTAGGTATATTACACACGCCAAACGAAATCAAAATCATTCACGGTATGGTTCACTCTTTGATAAACCGAAATCTCACTGGCTGCAAGCGTTGCTTTTTATTATTTTATTTTTTATCGCACCGAATTTCGGGTGGGCTAAGGAAAACAATCTGCGCTATGACGCGTGAAGGAATCGGCCCGTATTTATGGGGGGGAGTTATTGTTTGAAACGTCTAAGTCGTAATTCCGCGACATAAAACAGCAGGCTTCACTTTGGATCCCCTCATCCCCACCAAAACACCCACCCCCCATCCCCGGGATGCTGTTTTTCCCGTGCGAAATGGCCCGTTTGAAATTGTTGTTTTATGGAACTTTTTAGTAGTTGACTCTGCCCGAGAGAAAATATATAGAACGGCAATCTTTATGTTCGGTAGGTACTTTATAACAGAACGAGCTTAAGTGTATACATAAATAAATAATATTATCTTGATGATACATACAAAACGTTATTTCGTTTAAAAAAATAAATGAGAAATCTTGAACTCGACCCAACAAAATCGTTCGGATATCTTAAAGAAATATTGAAAGCATGGACCGATAAAAACTCAAAATAACGACCTGTCACAAATAATATACAATGAATATTATCTCCACCATTTTTAAAGTTGGAACGCGCGGTCGGTGCTCGATCGCGATTGGTCGAGGCTGACAGCTGAATGAATTACGCCGGTCGGCGGCGGTGTGCCCCGGCGCAGCGGGTGACAACATGGTGCCACTAAAATCCCCTAATGAAATTAAATTCCGTACGTTTTAGATTTGCTCGTAAATAATCCGAGTATCTAATCCTGATTAATGAATGCTGGTGTGGTAATTTTTAATTTTGTTGAGTAGTTCGGCGTGAATACTGGTTTACGTAACTTTGTATATATCTATGTAGATTAATATTATGTGAAGATTATGTGTGATGTAAATAGTATATTATGCCATACCTGTATGTTTTTTATGTCTTTCGGAGGATAAATAAGTAAGCGGACCATTTTAATCGAAAGCGGTTAGGTTAGGTTAGCTGCTATCAGCAACATAAATGCTAGGTAATTCAATGTTAGCTACAAGGCAGATGTGAATAGGGTACGGAAGATATACCTACTAAAAATATAATAAGGAGAAAAGTATCTGAACTTTCCTGTGAGAAGTGTGAGAGGCCATAATTTCCCGGTCAAGTTAGCTCATTTTATAAAATGCTCTACCATACCAAAATAGAGTAAAATTATTATTTTAGAGACTGATTAAAGACATCGTCATTTATTTATTAGAAAAAGATAAAATTATAAGCAAAATAAAATATATTGCATCTTGCTAGACTTGGCGTGACCGCAGATAAAAAATAGTGTACACTATACAATATTTCAGCTTTCTAGGTTGAGCGTAATATCTTTTATGACTTAAAAAACACAAGGCAAATAAATTTAAGTAAATATTATAAAATAACAAATTCTATCTCTGAACCTTTTGTTGTGTTTGGCTGAATGGCTTATTTCCTTTGCCTTAATATAGATACATTTATGAGTAGATACGTTTTTGCCTTTGTGCACAAAATTCGATTTTGTGCAGCCTATATACGGCCAGTGCTCAAGTAAATAGGTCATAGTCATATAGGCTTTATGATTTCACTATTCAATCAATATGATTTATTACTATAAACTGAATTATTATATGTCAATGTTTACTTGTATCATTGTGCCTCAGTTATGCAAAAAAAAAAAATTTACGAGCCTTGATGTTACAATTTACAAAACTGTTTCAAAATTATCTCAAAACCGTCCCTAAACCATCCCTAAACCGTCCCTAAACCATCCCTATACCATCCCTATACCCAACTACAACGCATACCAAAACAATCCTAAAGCAATCCTAGATAATACCAAATAATGGATTCAAGTGGAATTTTAAAAGTCGCCTAGGATCCATTGATGGATTCAAGTGGAATTAAAAAGTCGCCTAGGATCCATTGATGGATTCAAGTGGAAAAAAAAGTCGCCTAGGATCCATTGATGGATCAAATAATGGATTCAAGTGGAATGAGTGATAATACACTTGCAGTCCTATTACTCCCTTTCCCATAAAAAAAATGTTTTGAATATGTATGATAAGTCTAAGCATAAAATTTATGATAACGATATACCTACAGGTATATCTACAAGAACTTGGTAGAGCGTGTCTAAAAGAATAATAAATCCAACAGACGATCACCAGACATTTTTATGACAGCATACAGTTTACAAATCACGGCAATATATCTATTTGGACAATCCTATCGGTGCACTCACGGGAACAGAGGGCCGCTAATGTCATAGATAGGGCCTCTCTTAGCAGTATAAAATCATTTTAGATAAAACTTCGTGTACCATAGGCCTATGGATTTAGTTACAACAAAATTACCAGTTTATGATGGAAGATATCGCCGTGTAGCTCACGGCACTATACTCATAAGATGCTAGGGTGGCAATGAGTTACAATTCAAAGAATATTTTTGTGTGAGAAATCATTTTATTAACTGATAAGTGTAAAGACATTGATTTTACAATGAAAAGGGTTAAAAAAATAAGGTTGTAACAATCACTACCTAATATAAAAAATTGTCGACCTCCGTGGCGTAATGGTTACCTCGCCAGACCGCCACCCAGGAGGTCCCGGGTTCGATCCCCGGTCGGGTCATGATGAAAAACGAACTTGTCTGATTGGCCTCGGGTCTTGGATGTTTAATTATATATGTATTTGTTATAAAATATAATATCGTTGAGTTAGTATCCCATAACACAAGTTTCGAACTTACTTTGGGGCTAGCTCAGTCTGTATGAATTGTCCCTGTATATTTATTTATTCTTTTATTTATAATTCACTACTTTTAAGGTTTTCAGGAAGAAATTGCCACTGCTTTTGTAAACATATTATATAATATTTTTATTTTACATTGTTCAATAGTCTCTATTTTATAAAATTGAACCGATTAGCATATTTTGGTTTTTATATTTTTGTTTAAGTTGATTTTTTCCTTGCCGTAATTCTAAGCGGACGGAGTCGCGAGCACAGCTAGCACTAATATTTTATTTATTTAGCGTAATAAAGACTATTGTTGTAATTTTCAGTATACCTGAATCCATGGTAACCCTATATGGGGCTCTAAAGCAGTACTTTAGTACCTCGCTGATGATTTACTGGGTGCATTCCTTGAGTGCCATCGTCCGACGGTATACGGCCGGTGTAAATGTTTGGCGCTAACAGTCAACCTCTTTTTGTGTCATATAAATAGGCAATATGTTTCTGCTTATTCTTTGTCACAATTAAGACTTAGAACACTATCAGTTATGATCTCTTGGGTTCTTCATTGTATGCTTAATATACACGATATTTAAATATTATTTTTATCTATACTGGTATCGTTTGCATTATTTTAATGTACATACAATGGGTAGTGTTCGTTTTTGTTGTTTTGTTTTTGTTATGTTTTGGTGCAATAAAGAGTTTTTTTATTTTATTTTTTTTATTTATAAGCTAATGCGTTTTTTTGTTGTTGTCCAAGGCGTGCTACAAAGAAGAGAATAGGGGAGAAAGGAGAAGCGAAAGAAGTTGTGCTTCCTGTTCAATATTTTGTGAGACTTCGCCTGTTGGTCTTGCCCATTTCAGAAATGCTTTACTACTCCAGTGAGTAATTAAAGAAAATAATATCCCTGTCTCTTTCTAACTCTATTATAGAGATTTTGTATGAGCAATCATTACTTTTGTAAGATATGAAAGAACAAACGACGTATCTTTGCATTTTTAAATAATAACTAGCCTTTGCCCGCGGCTTCGCTCGCGTTAAATTCGGGTTAACATGGTTCCCCTTTCGCAGGTATTTTTCGTTTATAACAGAGAGTCTGTGTACCGATTTTTAGCTTCCTACTTTGAAAACTGCGAAAAGTCTCATATAAAATTTCACCCCCTCTTTAAAGGGGTTGGAGGCAGATTTAAAAAAAAATGATGCACGATTATTTTGTTATTCACAAATAGTCCGCATTGCAATTTTTATCTTTCTACCTTGAAAATTGCGGAACGCTTCATACAAACTGCCACCCCCCATTTTAGGGAAGTGGGGGGTTAGAAAGAGGCAAAAAGTAGCATATGTCTCTCTCCATCCAACTATCTCCACTTAAAAAATCACGTCAATTCGTCGCTCCGTTTTGCCGTGATAGACAGACAAACAAACAGACACACACACTTTTCCATTTATAATATTAGTATGGATTATTGATTTTATTTCTCATTTGTTAAGTTAATACTTTTATAACAGCGTCGAGCCTCAGTAGGCAGTATATCATTACACGTCATCATTAAATCATCATCGAACTGTCATTAAAAAGTGATATAAACACATGACATAAAACACAATCGGTAACACACGTTCAAACAATGTTTTCCCACTTCGGCCACCCAAGCGCTAAATAAATTTATAATTTTTTTAATACATAAATTAGCGTTGAAAATTGATACCTTCGAAGAATAATATTTATGAGTAAAACAAGTCACAATCTACTTTAGAATTTTTGTATTTGACTCAAATTAGACAAGCACCGAGACGAAAAAGAATACTTTGACTGTATTGGTGGTCGAGTGGCTAGGTAGCTATAACACGACGATTTTGATTACCGCATCCGCACCAATTTACTTCTATGAAGTTTGAGATGAGTCCAAACACAATAAATTCAGTATGGCTACGTAAAACTTTAATTTTGTTCTTTCTTTATAATGTTAGAAGTACACTCTCGTGAAGTTGAGCAAAGTGATTAGTTGTTAGTGTTATGCATGGAGTTAAAAGATAACGGAAAAGTGAACCTGAAGTAATACGAAGATCCCGTCGTAGCTCAATGTAGAGCTCTATAAAGCATAAGAATACCAACGGCCTATGTCTTTATTATTCCCATAAGAATTTCATGAAATATAATTACTTACGAAAATAAACTTTTCATGCAAAAATGCCAAATTCATGGCTAAAAATATTTGTGGAAATCGACTTAGTTTACTATGTAAAAAGTATTTAATTTTACTAATAAAAAAAAAACTTTCAAATGACTACAAAGAAATGTTCATAATTCTTCTTAGCATAATTATTTATATCTAAAGCCGTCAGATGCCAGATATATCGGATTAGGCGCCATTTGTAATGCGTGTGGGTAATTTATGGAGGTAATGCATAAATTATACAGGATGGTACTGCTTAAGGAGTCACGGCTGCCACGGATATTCGGTTTCCTCCCCAAACCGGTCCCGAATGGAAGAATTTAAATAGGTATATAAATTCTTTTCGGTTTATATGAATAACGTTATATTTTTTTAAAATGGCATGACTCACGTAGAGCTATAGGTAAGTTTGTGAACGTTTCGTGCATGTTTATTTTACTGGATGGATATCTACAATTGAAAAAAAAATTGGATCAAATTATGATAGAATTGTATTTAAGAGAGGTCAATGAACTTCACTTATTATAAGTCGCACGTCGGTCCGAAACCGTCACCGAAAATTCATTATCGTATTCGGTGAACAATGAATAGCAAGTTTCAAAAAATCTGCCGCGTTTAGTCAACGAAAAAGATCTACGACCTAATACGACTTACGAAATACAAGTCGGTTACTGAATATGGATTGTGGTAACCAAAACTCCGTTTAGACAAGTCAATGACTGAATACGGGATCAAAAGAATCTAATTTAAATGAGCCATTAGTGCCAATGGGTCACCGTTGTTAATCCTGGGCACTCTACTCCTGGTTATACAGGAGATGGGATAGTCTTAATAATTTGACATATTTTTTGTGTCATACAAATATTTGTTTCATAAGCGTATATGAGATTCAAAATATCATAAGCATTATTCATATGTTTATTGGCATAAATAAAATTTATGCGTTTCAGAAGGTGCCTCCAGGGCTTTAAAGGTGGCAGGTGCGCACAAATCAGTTATTAATAACGAATGTGGCATCAAACATTCATGTCTCAATCCGTCTCGTATCTGTCTCATAAACACTTATTTGAGACCGATTTGGTTATTTTTCTTGCGTCACATGCTCCCGATTCCAAGGAACGGCATAGAGTTTACGATCCAATATTTTTATGCAAAGTGCGTCGCCAAATGTGCCGAGTCTGTCCCGAAAAAATACACCGGGACGTCCTTTAGCACGTAAAAAGGATGCGACAGAATAAATATACGCAGCCACCCTTTTTGTCCATTAAACGAGCGCGAGTTTTTTTTCTGTTGCCGCCATAAAATGTGCCCCAATAAATATGTAAATCTGTCGAAAAAAACGCTCGAATGCCGCCCGGTTTTGTGAGTTTCACTTTCGACTGTTCGCCTTAATTGGTACAATTGCATGCATTGAATGCCCACTGGCCGTGCAACGACCTTTGTATCAGATCTCTTCGAGTTTTTGGAATTGTATCTAGTGAGAACTTCAAAGAGACTTGCCAATAAGTTGAATACATTTGTGTTTTCCATAAAGATATATTTATTTCCCATGGACAAATTATGATACAAAATCGTTTACCTATTTCTTATTTCAGACAAACACAGACGTTTAAAACAAAAAAAACTCTGCCAACAAAAATATGATTCAAATTATTTTTCATAAGTAAATGTGAGAAACACTATAGGTAGCTATAACAAAGAGCCTTTTTTCCAATCAATAAAATATAGCAAATAAAATCAAGAATGCTGAAATCAAAGATCTGAATTTTAGGCTAAATAAATACCCTAGTGTGACCTAAGGTAATAAAATATGTGATTTATATATTTAGGCATTGTGAATAATTAATATTAACGTAGGTGAACCAATATTAGTATGGTTTCGTGACGACTAGGCATTCGAGCGTAGGTACCTACTATTACTAAATAGTTAACCCTTAAGAATTTACCCCTACACCCTTGCCTTCTCGTTAGTAATCCCCTTTATCTACCCTTCTGTTCCTCCCCTTGGGCTCTCCCTTTTCCAACCTAACTGCTCTGGTTAGAATTTGTAAGAGACGTTAAAGATATCGTAAAGATAACATTTCTTAAGTGCGCCTTATCTCATTCTTTAGTTAAAATATAGTTATACACGAATATTATATATTATCCATACCAAAAAACAAAAAAGTTATATGTAACACATGACAAGATGTTTATAAGCGTATGGAAAAAATACTTTACGAAAAATAAAACTACACTATGAGAATTGAGAATAAATTTATGTGAACGAATCGTGAAAGTTCATATTTAAATGTTATTATATCGATTTAAAAATATTTACCTACCCACGGATTCCTAGTTCGTAGCAACGTAGCACGTCTACAATAAAATAAAAACCAACCGTAACGCATTGATATTAAATCTCTTTGTTTTATATAACATAAGTTTAATAAAAGCAAATAAAACGAGACACTAACACAACGAACAGTGTGGATTTAGGGAACTGTAGCTACATCGATCCGCCCGGGCAAGCGGGCCTACGCTTTGCTCAGAAAGGTTTCCCGGCACACCTTTATACATAACATAGCTATAGAACTTCATTTGTAAGGTATTCATAATATATTTCGCTTCAATTTCATTTCAAATATTTATAGTTTACTAATTATTTGAATAATTGATTTAAAGATACATTTTTACCGCTTAGAAGAGTTAAGCGTAGGACTATTTTGTGTACTTTGTTCAAAAACTGCTATGAACGGCTATGAGACGAGTTCTAGTTCTATTAGTTAAGTGCATTTTACAGAAGTGGCATTTTATTTACTATATGTATAGATTATAGATTTAGTTTTGTTAGGCATATAAATGTAAAGTGTTTAAAGAAGTATTTTATTATTTTAGATGCAGTGTAAAGTCGGCCGCCAGAGCAGCGTTACGGAGTATCTATAGGTATTCTGTGACCACGCCACTTGATGAAAAAATGTTTTAGATAAGTTGTCTACAAAATTCCTGGCTATAATGCATACCAAAGCAGCACTTATTTATCCCCAAACATTATAAATTAACCGTGAATTTTTAGAGTCACATTAATGTAAATGTAATTAATTAGAGCTGAGACGCTCCTTGAACGTTCATTAAACGAAAGATTTACGTCCGCAAATACTCTAAAAATCGCATTTAAAACCGCGAAATGGAAAAGGACTGAACGCAACATATTCTTTTAATGAATGGTATTGATCGCGCTCGGCCATAAGCGAATAATTTACGACTGTTTCTGGCATCGCGTGTTCGTTCGAAGGTGTGTTATTTATGCCAGTTTATACCCCCCTTTTTTATTTATGCCCCCTTTTTTCGCAGCTCGTAACGGCTGGCAATAAAGGGGACGTAATTTTAATTTCTTGATTGGAAAGCTCGATTGGCCGGTTATGCGGCCTAATGAGTTTATGGCAGCCATGAGTTGCTATAACGGTCTTATGATTTGCGTTTAAGGTCATTCACAAACTGATTTTTGTGGCAATCGGGTAATCTGAGCCATTTTAATTACTATAAAATGGGGTTTTTGATCTGTTTACGCAATTTGTTGGAAATTTGAATGCATTAGATAATTATGGCAGTAATATGAGTAGTATTTTTACAAACTTTTATTGTTTAACCGGTCCGATGTTTGTAATCAAATCTTGCAAGTTAAATTTGATCATTTTAGGAACAAGTACCTATTACCTATAGATTCTATTTAAATTTAGTATTTAATAAAAAAACAAAGTCAACATGAAGCCAAAACATCAAAGTAACATGAAACTAGTCAAGAGCTTTTAAAATTGCTTTTAAAAGCATTTTTTACAATTCCACGGGGCAACAGGGAAAAATAACTTAAATTAAACCGTGTCTTCATAAATAAAACCCACTTGAACGCTGGCTCTGGTGTGTTTAAATGAGCTGAAGCGGGCTGAGACCCTCGCGCATTCCCACACCATATTGAAAGAGATAAATCTTCGCCTCTCCCCTCGCCCCGCCCTCTCCCTCGATCCATTATCGCATAACTTTTTGTACCCAATATATACCTATTCAAAATACATGCCCGAAGAAACATATTCTCCGCTTATTCTTAAGACAGCTCGCAACACGTCATTCCTTAATACAAATACAATGTAGAGTTTCTGAATATTTTACTCTAACAATTTATGAAAATCTGATAATAAAAATATGTACAGAGAACCATTTTAAGTCGACGCAAAAAGGCAGAAACATCTTTGATTTATATCTACCGCCTTCAGAGCGGGTATTATGTCCGTACTTATATTTTTATCCCCTTTATTATTTGCAACATTGTAATATACCTACAGAGTCACTTAACAAAAATATGGCGTATTAAATCGCATAAAGAAAACAGTGTTTTCAGAAAATAGTTGGGGATAAAAGGAAAGTTGTAAGAGCGTCGTAATTCTTGGACATAAAGCTTTTGAATGGCTTCAAAAGAATCTATGGCGAGAATTGTTAATAAAGATATAGCTCGATGTATCACAGGACATTAGTGACGTTTTACGACGATGATTATGGCGATGTGAATGCACCCGTAGATACGCGGCGCGGCCGTCCCATTGCGATGCAATTTATCAACGAATGATTTCTATGAACAATATTAATGTTACAATGTGACAAATAATATCGGTTAATAACTTAATATCATGTAATGTTTAATAGCAAATATATTTTTATTGTAAAATAAATATAGGACGGCAAGACGCGTGAGAAAGAATGAGTTTTAATTTATTATTAGTCATACTTTTCTTTAAAAGTAACTTTAAAATTAGGTTAATAAACATTTTGAACCGGGTATTATTAGGTGTTCTGTGCGAATATAAATACATATTATTTTCAACTTTTTTGCTATGCTCTAAAGTTCATTTTGGCAAGAAGTAAGATTATTTTCCGCAAATGGTAGAGCACTATATTCTCCCTTATTCTCAAAATAAAACAAAACATATGACTGTTAAGATTTTAAAACAAAAGGCTTTTACATTCACTACGAACAAGTAAATCTTCCTTTTTCCATCCGATCTCGACCAAAAAGTTATGACAAGAACGAGGACATTGTCAACAGAATTTAGGTATTAACAGTAACAGTATAAATCGACTACAATACTAGGATTCATTTATTGAACTAGGACAATGAAAAATCAAATAAAACAATTTAAGCTGAAAACTACTAAACAGTTTTTAATATCCAGCCTCAATTTATACTAAGTTATTAGCTCTTCTGTGATTATATATACCTACATACAAACGAATATCCAAAAATGATACCACGGTTCAACTCGAGAAGGCTATAAAAGTCTTAGCCAGGATAATATTTTACGAGCGCAAGAGGCGGGGTCCTGCGCTTATCTCATATACCTACCTACACATGTGACATCCAAATTTATCGACTTAAAAATACCCCCAGATTAACTACCAGATAGTCGGGGCGTCCGACCCGGCTTGATAAAATATTATTTTTGGATACAAAAACTTGAAACATTTCTTGTATAGTAATTTATGTGTGTATAGATTTCATCGAAGACTTTTTGGGCGGGCGACATATGGTTTTCCATTTTTTATTGGCTTACAATATTTTATATTGGTAACGGTATTAAAAAAGATAGAGCAGCGAGCTTTAAAAAAATTGTTCCTTTTTGGTAATACCGATTAGCTTCTCTTACAGGTAGTCTTGGCGCCAAGAGCTTTTCTGTCTTGTGAGACATCTGTGGGAAACGGATATCACATCAGAACGTTCAGCTAGGTTACTCTGCATAGCAATCGCGATTTTAATTTCAAATTATAAATGAACAGCAAATCCTAATTCGTACCATTCAAATTTTATACTTTACTAACTATTTGGTTAGCATACAATCCGATTTCATTTACTTTAGTATTTAGTTAGCGTTAGTTTAGCTGTAAAGAATTAATATTAGGTAAAGAATTAATAAAGTTAATTTTAGGTAGGTACACCTAAAGTTAACAATCCAATGGCGATCGTGCCGAATCGTGCGGGATTATCTTCAAGAGTAAGGGTGCAGTTCACAGATGACACAAACCACACAAAGGATTGCCAGTGTTGATGTCGTTGATTTGTTAAAAAAAAGTGTTTGATGACGTCAATGTAAAGTCTAAACAGTAGATGAGCAAAATATAATATTTCATTAAAACTGTGAAAAATAACACCAAGCGATAACACGAATTCACGTGTTAACGAGAACAGACTCGGAAAACAGTGGACCAGTTTGCTAATGATCAGAATAGAATTGCGAAATAAGAAGCTCAATATACAATATTTAAAATAAAGTATACTTACATACATTTATTGCATTTTGTTGGCACCGTATTATTTATTTTGACATCCGTCTACTATAAAAAATATTGTAATATGTACTTAATAGATGGCAGTAGATAGGTAATTTAAAGATAGGTTATAGATAAATTAAAATAATAAAAAAACAGAATACTCGATATTACTTTGTTTTGTTTAACATTCATTCTTTTTTATTTTATTTATTGATTACCAACATAAAAAAACACTATTACATTAAATTGGATTCGTCGATATAAATTTCTAGCTTGAAGTTAATTTAATACATTTACAGGTGATCGTCTGCATGCGTTTGTAAAGCAACAACAATAAATAATATGGATTTAAAATCGAGAAAAATTACAATTAGTTACAATTAGAAAAAAATGATTTTGCATTACGATTAATAACAGCTTGAAAATTTTTATTTGTATAGGTAACTGGCGATTAGTAAGAGGGAAACAAGAAAATATTGCGAAAACTAGGAAAGCAGATCAGATGAAGTTGTGCATGTCTATACTAATATTATAAAGAGGAAAGATTTGATTGTTTGTTTGAAACGAAACGCTGGACCGATTTCAAAAATTCTTTCACCAGTAGAAAGCTACATTATCAGGGAGTGACATAGGCTATATAGCTTTTCCCGAAATTCACGGGTCCGGAACTTCACGCGGATGAAGTCGCGGGCAAAATAGCTAGTATTCTATATGAACGTTAAATTTAAAACCGAATTAAAAGTTTCATAATTTATTTTCAATTGTAATTTTCTTTTTTCAAAAAGGCACTATTTTTCGAATCCGACATATTGTTTGACGTACATCGTAAGTACATACATAATAGAAACATTGTAGCAAGTCTTAATTAGTAGATAAAATGTGCCTCAGATACATGACATTGCACTTAAGACATGTCAATGGGAGGGTTACGCACTTTCTAATGAAAAGGCTGTAGTGGAAACCCGTACCTTATAGGTACATTGTTCTACGTTATCTTAATGTCGACATTTTTACTATGTATGTGAATAGAGTTATATGTATAGTTGTGGTATCCAGTAGATACACATATCCCACCAAAAACATTTTCATGTAAAAATGTTGCCAAGACGAGTCTACCTTAATCAAAATCTATGAAAAAGTGGTCAGATCTCATGTAGAGCCAAGATTCTTGATCTATGCGCCCTTACTTTACCAAGCCTAACTTCACATACTCTACATTTTAGTCAAAACGTGTGGCTTGGCCGTTTTATTTTACACACGATGAACGAATGCCTATGAAATCTTCGTAACGGTAGCAATAAATATAATATTGTTTAACCATAACAAAAAGCAATTATTTAATCTAAATAACGTGGATATCTCGAAACGAATTGGTCGTTGTTAGTGCGTCGACAGTAACTTTTTGGTAAACAACGCGTTTCATAGAATTCTTCGATGTTAGTGCGTCGACAGTACGTAGTCGACGACAGCGGTCAATTCCGTAAAATCTGTTTACTTTGAACATCAATCGAAAAATTTAAATTTTCGATGTTGTCAATTACAGAAAGGTTGTTACTACCTATGTATAAGCGATGTGTCAACTTTAATTGAGAAAATATATGATATTTTAACACATCGACTACACATGTCATATTAAATGTATTCACATTACGAAAATACACTTCATTCTTACTAACTTGTTTATGTAAGTAGAGACTAGAGATAAACATCATTATAGATGTGCAATTTACATATAGTACCTACGACTGGTCTTGAACGAAACTGGTCTAGAATAGTAATTCGTCTAAAAAGCAATTAGTGTAAGATTCCATTTTGTTAAAAAATTATGTTAAAGCTTTAATCTCGACCTAATATGGTATGGTACTTACATTTTATTTTCCTCCGTTATTTAAGTTCTGGAAATAGTCGTAAACTCTATCTTATCACGACAGAATACAAATAAATAACACATTACACATATAACTATTAAGTTTTCACCAAAAATATAAATAAATAAAACTATAGACTTGACTCGTTTGTGTTTCAAATTCGACTAACAGAGCCGAGTCCACGGTCGAGTTATATTAGCCCTAATAAACGGAACCGCATCTATTATGGTATGGCCTCAGCTGGAATTTTAAACAGGCTTTATGACTAAATTATTTGGATACACTGACCTAATTTGTGGCACATTTTAATTGGAGTGTCCGTTGACTTCGAGGCTGAGCAAACAGAGCATACTTATAGGTATGGCAATTCAGACAATGTGTCAGATGTTAGAGGTTCTTGCTAAGATCTAGCTAGAGACTGATTAGTGATTAGTATCAGTATTACTGAATGACGTTTACATATTTTATTTTTAAAATTACCAACTTTAAAAGAACGCTTAGGTACAGTCGATAACTCGCATCGCACTAAGTGGAATTTTTTTCAACGGACTTTAAGCTTTGCGTGCATTGCATAAAGTTCAAAATAGATCTAATAAACAGTCACAAAGTGGTACAGATTTAGAATTGTATCTCTAATAAACAGTCTTAACAAAGTGGTACAGAATTGTATCTTATATTACCAAAAATGTAATATTGAGCTTCTTACAAAATGGTTATTAAATTTAAAATAACTACAATGAGTTTAACAGTTTTTTTTAATGTATAATTACCGAAATTTCATCACCTACACGTAACTGGGAAGTGTCTACAGATGCCGCCGGCTCGCTTAGAATGTGAACAATGAGCTAATATTTGATAGCAAATATAGGTCCTAAAGTCCCATACACACTAAATATTGGAACACTGGTTCGTTAAGCCGGCTTAAAATGATGTAACGACATATGCAAACATTGTGTGTGTACCCAACTTATTAACGGATCTTCACTATGCATGAGTGTTGAAATAAAAATGTACTATCAACAGATTTTTGTTACAACCTAATATGAAGCCTATGCGTTTTATAATAAAGCTTAACTCTATATAACAATATGTATTTTTAAATTGCATTTGGATGATTCGTCCGGCGTTTATTGCACCCACAGGCAATTCTATCCGAGTTAACGTTTGACTAATTTGTGAAGTGTTATAGAGGTATCATAAATGAGACCGAATTGTAACGGTCCATCAGCTGATCGATGAACGAAAGGGAAATTTGGTATGACGATAGATGATTATAAAAAATTATTTATTTATATAAATAATAATCAATTATTTCTACGTTTTGTACTGTTCGCAAAGAGGAATAAGTTTGGGAAGATCTTTTATTAATTAAATAAATATAAAGCTACTAAACATAAATGCAAAAATTATAAAATAACTGGATAGGAAATAAAATATTTTGAAGAATGAAACAAAGCAAAATAGATAAGAGATTACCTTAAATACATCATTAAAAACTTCATCTTCATACTACTGATACAATCTCCTCGGTCAAGTTACCATTCAATTTGATAGACAAACGATTCTCCAAGGCATCTGTTTGTCATTTGTTCGATAGTTGTATGTGCGTCTATCGAAGCACGGGCCCACACCGGCTTTCAGGTATTTCATTCACTATATTCTCACTGCAATTCGTCTATCAGACACAGAGAATACGTGCTATGCAACTGAAATCGAAACTTCTACTGGCGGCAGGCTGTTCATTCACCTTGAACTCCGTTTTCACTTTTCGCGTTCAAATAAACGCATGTTTTATTGTTTTGTCCAGTGTTATGCAAATGAGTATCGCCAACAGTAGCTTTTATGGAAGGGTTCCCTAAAAACTGCAGAAAGTGAAAGCCTGGGGGCATATTGTCCATTTGTTATCGTCTCCACGCTTCCTTCGCACTATTGTTCACATAAATATTTACGTTACGGTATGCAAAATAAGTTTTTACAAGGCGCTGGCTACCGAATTGGCTTTGTTATTTAAAGCAACCCTTTTGACGGCTTTTGGGACAGTTTATTTTATCTCTATTGATACAGAAGTTTAGTGTAACACGATGAGATGACGTAAACTTCAAATGTTATCGTTTTTGTTTTACCCAAACTTATTTTTAGATTTAAATTTTTAAGGTGATGGTGAAAGTGGTCGCGAGAGAAGAGTAGGTTTTCTATGTCCTTCTGTGAACTTCTGCTCTTCTGTTTCTTCGTGTTGTTAATTTAGTACTATTTAAGTAGCATCGGGACGTGTTATGTGTGGACTGTGGATGTATTTTATAAAATCGTCCATTTTCCTCTTTAAAGCCGACGTAAACTCATTAATTAGGTAGCAAAAAATTTTACTAATTCAATTCTGACTTTCATAACATCTCTCCACAATTATGAAAGTTTAAGAAACAATCCGTTGGAATTATTTATAGCTCAGAGTTAATTAACGTACGTCCATGTAAATATACATAGATAGCTATAAATAATAGATTAGTTTTCTTCGTAAATTGACAGGGATTGTAACATATACTTACAAGTTGTCACGGATTGTGATCATTGATCATTACGCTGCAATTTCTTGTAGAAATTAACAGGGTGAAATAGGGTTGCCGACAAGATACGAGTTTACGTAAGAACAAAGTACAGGTTTTACCTATAGTCTGCTAATAGTGCTGTGCACAAGTCGTACGGTCATACAATATATCACATTATAGGTACTACACATTTGTATGTGTCTGAACTGAACCTAAAAACATTTTTTTAGAATAGACTATAAAAGGAATGTATTGGGGATAGATCTGCATTGCCATTAAGAGATCGAAATGATGATATAAATAATTTGATCTATTTCAGTTCAAAAACAAATATTCGTTTATAAAGCATTTAGCAAATAGACAAAAAGATAGACTCATTCATTGTAATTCATCGACATTTAATTATGATTGGCAGAAGTATGACAATTTAGAAGTTGCAGTTTAGTCATAATAGTGTTGGCAACCCTAGAATGATGTAATCTTTGAATTTATGAAACATGTCCACTCTAGTGACATGCTCAGAGAACTAGCACAAGAGGTATCTGAGTATTTTCACCATTAAGAATGTTAACAAGATTACAGAGTTATTTATCAAGTTAAACCATCGTAGTTAGGCAGGTAATCATGAGTAGGTAAATATTATATTATTTGCATTAATTGTTAAACAAATCAGTTTGCTAAACCGTGTGGGACTGTATGCCAAATAACTAACTTAGTTAAATAATAAATCATACCATAGTTGAATAACACCAAAATCATTAACTGACTTCAGACGAAAATAGAGCTAAATATTTTTTTAAATGTGTCCAATTTCGAATTGGTTTTCAAATGTATCGTTACTTGGTCTTATATATTTTAGAGTAAATAGGTATGAAATAGAAAGAAACGAAGAAATTTTGAAATTAAGTAAATAAATCCTAGGTTTCTAATAAACAATACTTAGTACCTAATGAAAATGTAAAGTTTACAAAGATACACAATATTATTTTTCTTATAGGTATTCAATTTGTAATGATGACTCAATAGCCAGTTGGATATTTTAATAAACAAAATGCAGAATGTCTGTTGCTATGTGTAATCCCCGAAGTGGATTGTTTTCTTGGGCCCGATTGGAGTTATCTCGAATTTTATGACGTCTCACATCCCCGTCGTAAAGTTTAATACCAGTCGGCTACCGCTCGTTCGGCTTTGCGTTACTTATCACGGGGTATTTCTAATTTTGTTTTGAAATATCACTGTTTGAAACGCCAAGACTATCTCATTGGGAGAGTCAAGTACACCAAGAACTCTACATTGGATACTGAACTAAATATTATGTTCTATCCATTAATAAACAAAATTCAGTCAAAACGTGTTTTAACATTCATACTTCATGGGCGACTTAAAAACACTGACCTCTGCCAATCTGAGAGGTAGGACACAGCGGATAATCCGCTCAAATCGGAGCAGCCCGTCTGGGGAAGGACCTCCACCTTACAGAAGATTGTAGCCAAATAGCTTTGGTCTCGGCCATGTTGTGTTCCTACGGTGAGTAAGGTCTCCAGAGCTCCACTTGGGGGGGTTGGGAGGGTTGGCAACGCGTGAGTGATACCCCTGGTTTTGCAAGCGTCTATAGGCTACGGTGATGCTTACCATAAAGCGGGCCGTATGCTTGTTTGCCAACTTAGTGGCATAAAAAAAACTGCATTGGAACAGCTTGGCAGAGTACGCTCTATTCCCCTTCGATTGAAACCCGTACCCATGCAGTGGGATGATTATGGGTTGATATGATGATATGAATTTATTCCTCTGGGCTAATTTTGATAAACATTATTAAAGCGATCATCTTCGATTCTTATTAGTGAAGATAAAGTAAATTCTTAATAAGTAGGTAGCAATAAACATTGATTCGAGGTGAAAATCAACGGTCGACGCATACGTTTGTGGATAAAGTACATGTAGGTAGTACAGTCAGCTGAAAGCGTTGTCTCGTCAGCAATTAGCGGGCACTTCGCAAACAGCCGCGCCATTCCTCTGCCACTCTGTAAAGGTACTGCTTGCAAACAAATCTTTTGACATGGAATGTTAAATGCAAAAGATATTCAAAAATATTAATTTTATGTCTCAATTTATAGTGATAAGTACACAATATGCAATACTCATACCGAGCAGGCACATATTCACACAGTTATGTAGAAAATACGAAAAATATGCTTTGATACAAATTCGGTGAATCAATTTTGGTTTTTATTTAGGTATTTTAGTTCTCATTATAAAGTATCTAATACCTATATAGGTACGTCTCCCGTCGGCAACAAATTCTTATTTACTTAGCTACAGCGAGCGGCCTGATTCTGTCATCCAGAGGAACACACGATTTGTAGAGACACGTCGCGTGTGATCTTCGTTTAGATAAACACTAACGTGCGTGTAAAAAGGAATAATCTGTTTGTACACTTATCTTTACGTTCTACATACAATTAACAATTTGCTGTAATGATAGAATGTCTAGTTTTTGATTATTCGCATCTGACTCAGGGCTTTCCACACTACTCTATACAGCGACGCGGTGTCAGGGCAGCGCAAGCGACTGATTGTTATGTTGCCTCTGCTGTTTCCTATGGAATTTTATCACATGTGAAAGGTTACCTATAGCATAGCACAGATACCTATAAGTAGTATGTAATGGCATATAATGGCACACCGCACGTTACATCTTCGGTACATGAACGAATTTTGCAACGCGCCTCACTAAAATGATCTTACTAAAATACATATAATAATTTAACTAGTGTAGCCTGCCAACATTGAGAGAATTTTTCAAATCAATCTAGTAGTTTTGGAGCCTATTCAATGCAAACAATATACCTAATCAAAATCTTTCATCTTTATAATATTGGTAGATAGATAAGGGAAATTTTTGAATTTTCATTTTGTCTGTCGGTACTGAACCTGCGTCTATAAGGTTACTTTGTGTAGTCTCGGACACGAGTCAATAGGCGATGGAATGTGGCACGCGCACTGACGCGAAGGCGACTGTCCTTAACCGATCCTGCATTTACTACCCACAATACCTACATTAGAAGTGAAGATTTTCAAATCAACAATGTTTGAGCTTTCTATATTTGGTCATTTTCTAAAAGCATTTTGCTATTGTTACAGGTTATCCATCAATTTCTGAGACACCATGTGCTGGAATGATTTTTTTGGAACATGAAAAAAAATATGTATTCCTATTCGTTATAAAATAATTATCTGTATCTTTATATACGTATTTCCTTTTTAAGTTTGGTTAACAGGAATAAAATACTCAATCGCGATTAAATAAAATTGTACGAATGATACCGGTGATAGCTGGGCTGCAAACACAAAATTTCGCAGCAATACATCACCAGAATCATCTGATAAAGTTGTTGTACATTTATCGTTAAGAAAACATTACATGAATTTAGGATGTACTAAAAAATTTAATGTAATACAACCAATCGCAGACTCATACTAGACTGTCGTCCAAACCTCGCTTTTCGTACCACTTCATCATACGCCCTAACCCATGTGATCTCAAACCTTTTTTCCTATGTCAGATTGCAAAAGTCACATCATGCGTCTTTATAACCAATCAATGCACTGTATTTATGACGCATCGAAGAAAACGACCAATCAATACTTCCGTCAAACACGAACAATCATCGATAGAGTATTGATATTGCATATTATGTTCCGGTGTTGAAATACAATAGGTAATAAGTATTTTGTATTCGCAATTGATTTCTGCATCTAAAGATCGTATTCACGTGGCACATGTTATTTTTGAAAAACTCTTCATTATATACTTCCTAAAATCCAAAATTAACAGCTTAGAATTTTAAAAACAATTTTAAAAAGTTAAATATTTTGGAAACCGTAGGTACCTATGATTTAGATGGTTATTAGTAATATCTAGCTTCCAGTTGCGCTCAGCAGAAGATGATGAGTAGATAAGTACCTATACCTATATCAAATGAGCGCAAGTAGGTACGAATAATCCTAAGAAAATAAAATTGGATTAAAAAACAAGGTTTGAACGATGGTCTTTGTTATTTTAAGCCTTCAATTTAAAGTTGTACATATTTACCTTTAAGTGGTAATCAATAATTATTTATTTCGCTCAAACTAAGTGGTTTCTGTGCAAAAAACAAAATGTAAAGATTATTCAAAACCCTGCAGGTGCTTTTTCAAAAAATCAGCGGCGGATATAGCATGTTTGGGAATTATTGCTGCTATAAATTATGGCAATCGACCAAATGGAACTGAATCATTTCTCTTATCAGGAATTAAAGTTAATAAATGCCTATTTTTCTACAGAGATAAACTAAATGATTTGTGAACGTAATTGGAATGATAAAGTCAGTAGGTATGTATATAATGTAACTATGCTACGTATCCCAAACCTTTTTTTTCTGATTCCTGAATAAACTGATAACGAGGAACGATTACATAGAGAAAAAACTCCCTCACAATACCTACTTATAAGCCTACTGTTATTTTTTCTGTGATTAATGATTGGAAAATTTACTTACGTTAAGCTAGAACGGTAGAGACGTGTGATGCTTATAAGCATTACACGGTCAATCCAGATCGAGATCCATGGTCTTGATTGACTGTGTAATGTGTTGATCAATCCGTTAGTCCCATACGTTACACGAATCAACATCACCGTTATCACGGATCACGATCTAGATTGACCGTGTTATGGCTGCCAGACTGTCTGAAACTCTTCTTTCCAAAATACAGTATTCCGCACTAGTTCAGATGCCACAAACAATTTTCACTTAGGTACTATTTTTATCGTCTTTGTTCATGTATTATATTTTGTGTTTGCAATAAAGATTTATTATTTAGAATGTTATTAATTAGGTACCTACTTACTTACTTCCCATATAACGCGGATGCCTTACTGTCTAACGGTTAACATGATAACATCTCCTTAATACAAAAGTAATTATACTTAACTAATTAATAGTAAAAAATAACGTTTTTAATTAATAAGTAGGTTGATATTATGGCAGAATGCTAAAATTTCCCTTTTCGCATTGCATTTATTAAAAAAACCTAATAAATTTTACTTTCTGCTTTCACACAAAAAATTGTAATTAAATAATTAAGAATACCACAATAAAACAAATAGTAATGTCTACTTTGCACATACAATGAAATAAAATTATACTGAAACAGTTTTGTTACTGTGTTAACTATAAAATAATTAAGTGAATGGTAGCTATATCATTAAACCATTATACGAAAAGCGCACCATTAAAACTGAATAACCAACACCTAAGATTATCCTCTGCATATGAGATAACAATCCGTTTAATTGTAGCCTCAATTGCACTCAATAAATACAGCCAGCTTGCTTCCAAATCCAAGGTTTTGTGTTGAGTTACTCCGGTGTACACTGAAACCTTTTGCTTGACCTTTGAAACTAATTATAAATTCGTTTTGCAATCTTAATTAGTAAAGGTTGGGTTAATCTTACGGGTAATGTATGTATCTTTTTATAATTATATTTTTATAATAACATAAATTTGAATTTGATTTATTTCTTTCAACAATGTGCTAACAAAAGGTACCGAAATTTTTTGCTACAAAAAACTGCAGAGTGTTTGGAATGAAAATTTTCTGTAGTTGTATTTCCATGCAGTTACTACTTGGGGACTATCAAGAAATGAGCATATTCTTTTTTGAAAGGCCGGCAACGCATCAGTGGTTCCTTTCATGGTCGTTGGTGATCACTCACGATCAGGTGACCCGTGGCAGGGTCTAGCACAGAAAAAACCGGTTTATTACAGAGAGATTTCTAAGATGGTGCTTTTCGTGGATTTTGTAAGGCTTTATGGTTAAATTTGTAAGCCTGATATTTCTCCAAGATTAGATCAAATCTGTACTGCACAGCATAATAATATGTCGTGTTATTCTATTTTTTTGAAGTCACACAGAAAAAACAGTGGAATATAAATACATCTTTTAATTATGTACCTACCTTAGTCTACAAAAGTTATCTAAGATCTTTATTTTTTTTTAAATACACCAAGGGTTAAAACCAAAACCTGTTTTGTTAATGTCTTTCTTGAGGTCAATTCCATTTTAATTGTATGAAACAAATTTAAGTTAATTCCTGGTTGATCTTTGTTTTATAATAAGGTGGTTAATGCTGAAGTCAAGATCTTATCCACAGATATTAGAATCTTATTATCTGATTGGTAATGATATATCTAGTTACAAATTGTAGCTCAATGGATATGTCTGGTTTTTATTTACTTTTATAACGGCACTGACCACTGTTAAACTTTGTGCAAGGAAAAGAAGCGGAACTGATTTTATAGCTTTTCAACTATACAGCCTTAATTTGAATGAAATATGTACCAATATAATAATATACTCTTTTATCAATATAATTTATTCACCCAATTAAATCAGGACAAATGCAAATCAAATTAGCGCAAAGGATTAGCCTCGCAATACAGCGGGGTAACTCTGCCAGCCTTCTGGGACGCTCCCGTTTTCGAGGGATCTGGGTCAAGTTTTTTATTTGTAAATAGTACTTAGTTGAGTTTTATCTCTTTTAATTATGTTCCTATGTTTTGTTCTTTGCTTATTTAAATTAAATCAATCAAATGCATTCTCACTAACCTGCAATTTCAGGATCTTCTACCGATATGAGGATACCTAAATATTTGGTAGGCTGAACTTTCAAATTTTCTTGGTAGGTTACTTTATTGTCACTTATAAAATATTATTTAAAACTCGGATTATGTTTATTTACAAATTGTAATTAAATAGTTAAAATACGTAATTAAAGGGTTTTTTTTTTTTTTTTTTCAAACTTCTAGATAAGACATGCAGCATACCTAAGCAACCGAGCCTATGGCTTACCTAAGCATTACGAATCGGATACAATATACTTGATTATCTCTAATAACAACATTAAAAATAAAATTCAAGCCAAGAAGCCATGACCCTCTTATATGAACATTGAACATAATAAAAAAAAACTCTCAAACAACGATCAATTGCATGACAAAGTACCATGATGATATTATGTACTCAACTCACCAAATCGTCACAGCACAATCGCGGGATAAAAAATTAAAGAAAGATGCGTAGGGTCGATGGTAGCGGGTTCCCGTGAAGATGGATGCCGAGGGAGCGAGCGGCGCGCGCTTCAAGCCTCCGTCAGCGTGGAGCGTGGGCCCGCCCGCCCATACGCGCATTACGTAGCTCGCCGCCGCCGCGATCGCTCGCGTCTATAGCGACCACACATAAATAGTGCACATAATTAATTTACAACACCAGTAAAAGTGATGATACAAGTTTATCGACTATAAATCTGTGTAGTGTTGTGATCGCGTGTCGCAGGTAAGTGATAATTGCTCAGTCGCATGCCGCGCTGTTTGTGGAACAAACACGGTCGCCGTGTGAATCGCTGTTGAAAAACAAAGAGTCGGGAACCCTTTGCTGTCGGTTTTGTGTTGATTTGTGACAATTCGACACTTCGTTGAAAGTCAGCGTTACCGTTAATATGATCTTAACCTTGAATGAACTTTTCAGTGATTATTTTCCTTCTTTATTTTTCGAATAAAACTTATATTTTTCCTAAGGAAGAAACGAATAAGATGGGATGGGAACACAACGAGTCACACAAAAAACATTTAAAACTTTTTGACATATTGAATTATTGCTGTCACTGTCAAACTAAAGAAGAAATCGTGGATTAAGATTAAAATGGGTTTTCGCAACAACCGACTTATGGTTTACCAATTTAGTAGTGCGTCAATATCGTGTTAAAAAGGATTCAGTAAAAACAAGTTTACTTTGTGGAATAATAGACTTTTACACACTTTTAATTTAATCCCTTTTCCTATAAGAATTAAATTATATTTATCATATTTATGTATGTACCTACCTACTGCACTGAATATATCTTGAAATAGGCACTTACCTCATTGTCCGAGCCTGTATGTATCTAATGACTTGCATGTAGAATACGAAGTACATACTTGTAAATAAATAGGTAACTAAATACCTAACTAAGTACTCGTACCAAGTAACATTATAATATGAACCTACAGTATCCTCACAATTTACGGATCTATGTATTTAGAGAGAGATATTTTGAGTAGGTACCTTTGTATTCACCTAATTACGATATCTTAGAGTCACTTAGTAAGATTGTCAAGCCATAATATATTTATACAAATTACCATTAGGTACCTATACATATTTATTATACCTACATCAGCATCTGATTTGTTGGCAATAAAATAAAATTATTAATGATATATAAACATAATTCAAGCGACGCTCTCCAGTCTATAGGTCTAGATTCGACAGACAAGTAATAAATTATACCTAATTAACTTTCAAGTCTATAGAATATAATGTAGGTAAATATAATTATCGAATAGATTAAGTAAGTAATATTTACAAATAATGAACGCCAGTTAAAATTAAACTCGATATTCCAGGGAAAAGAGTGTTGGACCCATCCAAACTTACAACATTAATCAAAAATATATTAGATCTGCAGCCGTATTCTATAAGCATCATTTGTTAACTCGAAAGCGAAGAGATGTCACAATTGCATGCAATTTTGGCATCTCACAAAACTAACTAACTAACTTCTAACAAAATGATGCTTAGGAATACGGCTACTGATCTGATTCGATTCAAAAAGGCAACTATGAATTAATTGGTTGTTTTTTCGAAGGATTGTTAACAAATTTCTATGTTCAATCTTTTGAATGAATAAAAATATTCTTAATTGAATATATAGGCGTTAACCGAGAAAAGATAAAATCTCTAGTATTTTAACATTTAGGTAGAAACTTTGCTAAGCATTTAAACACATTGTTGGTGATTCCGACGCGCGGTGCTCGTTGCATTATATTTATGGGCCAAGGAAAGCGTTCTGTTCCTCTAGTCCTTGTAGATTCCTTATCTGTTAAATTATAAATTTTTACTTTTATTATGGTATTGTATAAATAGGGACGAGCTTATTTATTGATAAGATAAGCCAAATGCTGTCTGCATGTAAGTTTTTCAATATACCTATTTGTTTCGATTCTATCGTTTGTGATTAAATTCGTTGTAAGGTTTCTATTCAACTTACTCCTCCGTTTTAGTTTCCTGATTAGGCGAACAGTGAGTACGTTGGCTGACTCTACCTTACCTACGCGTAAGTCGCGTTCTTTGCGGAAAATGAACTTATTGACTGAGTAGGTATTCATGGATAAAGATGACTTCATGTAGATAGAATGCTGTACTGACATTGGGCATTATATTTAAAATATAGGTTGGTATCTACTTAGGTAATCTGTGGTATAGGTTGTGAGTTGTGATTGTGAGCGAGGCGAACGAAAAAAAATAGATATATATCTAATAAATATAGAATATACGATATGTTTCATAATAAAATACATAAAACACAGATTACTAAAAAACTGTGTTTTTACAATAAGGCGGCCTTAATGCTGAAAGCTAACTTTTCAAGGAAACCATATTGTAACAAAGTTATATTATAGTGGACTGGACAGGTCTAACAAGACACGACTCAGTTAAGAAAACATAAACACTAAAGTGAAAAGTTATCAACTAAATAATGTTCACTTAATCAGGATACAGCCTAATAGCGCAATTGCACATCCTGTTCTATACAAATACGTCCAAGTCATTAACCCATAACATTTCTTTTCAGTCATGACGTGAATGTAACCATAGCTCGTAGCCAATCAAATATTTCAATGGTTCCATCAAACATGATTCGCCAAATGAATGACACTGGCCGTAAACTCATGATAGTCCACGATTCACCCACGTGCGCGAGCCCGTTCATAACTCATAGTTGTTATATCCTTACTACGATAACCCTAAGGTCTATTTTCGGTGTACAGAAATATAAATGCATAGACGTATATAGTTTATTACTCTTTATGCCGGCTGACATAAAACTAGACACCCAAGTAGTGGATTAGTATTTAGTACAGCAATCCTTGCGCAACATTGACGTCGTAAAGTGTTTTTGAAGACGGAGGTCAATTTTTAAGCCTCCACTTCAGTTATTTTTACGATTTGTTGTTATTGTTACCGTTTTATATTTCAATGATTTTGATTGCTAGGCGCTTTAAAATTATGACTTAAGGAATAAGGATATTAATATAGGCCTATTCCTTTTTATTGTAGGCGACATGATATTTTTAGAAAACTACCTTACTAAGTATAATTTTTTTTCTATATTGGCAATATTTTAAATTAAATTAAATAGGTTTTAGATTAAAGTGTTAGGAGTGGCTAATAAAGTAAACTTATTGATACTTGAAATTACTTCTATTTTTTGTTTTTCTCTTTATTTTTTTTAAAATAAGTAGGTACCTATTTAGGTTTAGGTATGTCTCGTACCTATGCACTATGCATGTCACCTATCCACAATTTGCTTAATTTTTTTCTTTCTATATACCCCTTATCAGGTCTTTGAAAATGCAATAACTTTCCTCTATAATGTACCTATACCTAACCGTAAAACATTAAAGTTCAATAACACCTACATAATAAGCTTACCTACCTACTTATGTCTTTAAAACTCTTACAACATCATTTATTTATTTGTTTTTGTAATGTCAACATTACAAAAACGATTACTTTCTTTCTTTCATTATATGACATTTTATTTTATTACAAAAATAAACGGGAGATATCAACAAAATTAATTAAACAATAGGTTTTATATCGTTTAGGTACGTAGGTAGGTATACCTATTTAGTTGGTACCTATTACCATAAATCTTTTCTCCATCATACAAACGATTTTATGGTACGTTTTGTTTAATCAGGAGTGGCAATAAAGCTTACATAGGTAATTACAAACGCGTAGTGAGTGTAAATTTGTGGTGGCACTATGTTATTTCAGAAAAGAATCGCCATTTAAATTGTGAAACGTTGGATTCTAATCAATATCCAATCAGCGGGGTGCAGTAAAGTTAACTAAGCGAGAAATTAACTGAGTCGGCTCGGGAACTGTCTATCACCCGCAGCCAGAGACCGTATTATCGATAAAACTTTGATATCGATGTATGGATAGGTACTTTCTTATTTTTTTAAAAAGAAAATGCTAGTTAGTGGGTTTTATTCCCCAAAATGACTATTTGCGCCTCTAAGCAGACAATATAAACACGGTTCAATATATTTAAAGTTTTGAACACTTCTTTAAACACTATTCACTATTTTAAGAAGTCTACGTATAGTGTGATCGTATTGAAAAGTAAAAACGTATTTCAATCTATTATTTACTGAGCTACCTACATATTAACAATCAAACCTAGTAGGTATAGATATTATTGTCAAATAATTATCTACTTAGGTATAGTATAGTAGGTACTAATATTATAAAGAGGAAAGATTTGGTTGTTTGTTTGTTTGAATTGAATAGGCTCCGAAACTACTGGACCGATTTCATAAATTCTTTCAGCTATATCTTTTCCCGAAATTCAATATAGTACCTATCCACGGGAATGGGTCCGGAACTTCACGCGGACGAAGTCGCGGGCAAAAAAGCTAGTCTGGTATAAGCTGGAAGAACGGGGTTTAGGGAAGTACCTACTTGTGTAAGTAAAGTAGGTACTTACTATATTGATAACCAATAAATACCTGTAGTTAAGTAGGTTTCTCTTTAGAATACCTTATACCTATGTGGCTAGTCCAATACATCAGTATTTAACTTTCTCTTAAATACTACGTAGGTTCTTTATACATAAGTATATGGGTGAGTACCTACATGAGACGGCAATTCACATCACGCAATTCTCTGAACTCTACGTAGGTTTACAGAGATCAGAGAGCAGTGGCCTATTAGAATTACATTTAGCCAATTTTACTAAGACTAAGTTGTGAGTTTCAAGACAGCTGTAGTTTCTCCCCCAGGAGTCCCAGGACGTCAATAAGCTTCGTAACTTATTGTCAATCTGAAGTCGCCGTTGTTGATTAGCTTTACAGGAGCCGATAGGAACTTGGCCCCCTTTTTAACAGGTATGTTTTTGGTGGGATTAGCTTTACAGGAGATATTGCGGCGGGAATGTGTAGTGGGCTTGTCCCGAAGTGTATTTACTAAGACAAACTCAACCTGTCTCTTTTACTCTAGTTTGAAAACGACAGACACAATTTAATAATGTCATCAATCATTAATTTGAGGTGTAACTCACCATTAATTTACAAATTTTATGGATAGGTACAAAGACTAGTCGAGTCGCAATGTCGTGGCTATGTAGCTACTGAATGCGTACGTTTACAATTCCGTGACCAAGAGTTACCTATTATCTCGTAGATAGAGGATATTTAGGCAGGCCTACCTATAATTTACGCTCATCTGACATGGTGCAAAGGTTAAAATTATGAAAGCGCAGAGAAAGGCGAAAGAAACGAATTGATTATCTGTAAGTCCTTAAGAATTTCTTTATTTTCCACAATAAGATGCCTATAAAAGTGCTATAAATGCCTCTACCGTTTTTAACTTTTAATGGACAGCAATATAACTAATAAACACTTTTCTTTATAAAGATTATTAGTTATATTGTCCTTATTAGTCGAATGAATAGTACTAGGTACCTACCTAAAAGAAAATTCTACTTGAAATTTACTACTCTACCTGTTATTCGACATCATATTTATAAATATATTTTCTACCTACATAAACAATATTCATAGCGTAAGCAAACCTTGAACCTTGGATGAGTGTCAGAGTATCGCCTATATAAATGGATATCAATAACTTCTAGGTAGGTAGGTACCTATATTATTTCACAATATACACATTTCAATAAAAACAATTAAAATAAAATATCATTAGTTTAGTAACAAAACAACACAGGTAGGTATACATACCTAAAAGGAGACGCCAACATAATAATGAAATGTAGGTAATAAGTAGGTACCTACCTAGATACGTACGAAATTTGGTTATTGATGAAATAGGTAATAACTCGATTCCAGGATATTATTATTTTGTTACATCACTGTAATTATCTATACGAATCATGTTTACTAGATTTAACAAATTGGCTATTTATTATGTAGACCTACTTATAACTAGAAAATTATATTTCTACTCATATAATTAGATAGATAGATATATAAAATATACTTTATTTGCAATACACATACAACAGCAGGAAGAAATATTACATTACAATCTTACATACTTAGGTAGTGTATTAGCAACAAGGCGGCCTTATTGCTAATAGCAATTAAATATAATATAATTATTAGGTAGGTAGCTGTACATACCTAGAGATACATTCCTGAATTTCTAATAGAAGGTATCTCGACCAGACATCAAAAGTTTCACTTATCTGGCTACTTTGTAACTTTAATTTATGGCTAGAATGCATTACATTGCATTAAGAAAGTCTAATAATAGATACTTTGTTGCAATAAATGAATAAACTAGGTAGAGATTATATTTTATGTAAATAGGTACATACCTATATGTTGTTTTTAATACGCGCGCAAGTTTTCGCGCCGTGAAAACGCGCCCTAAGACGGGATTAGTCCTGAACTTTTCCAGGTGGAGGAAAATGCTACTTATTAATAAAGTTTCTACTTATTATACCTATTTCCTGACCAATACCTAAACAAAAAACCGGGCAAGTACGTACGTATCAGACCACGCACAATGTAGGGTTCCGTATTGGCTACGCATTGCTTGCTTGCAGATAAGTACAATGCCAAACATATTATTATGACATTTATGCGTAAGTAGGTATGAAATAAATTTTACTATATACAGATAACAGAACAGACATATTATGTACCTACTACTACCATGAATTTTTCCAAATATCTAAACACAAGACTTTCGGAGATGAGTGGGGAGGACCACCGTGTTATAGGAAAATTGGCAGGTTAAATGTAAATAATTCGCAAACGGATCATTGTAGAAAAATGATCTTCCAACCCTCAAAGTTTTGAAGAGACCTATCTAGGCCGGGCGCCGGGCGCGAAAAAAGGGGTGTAACTACATGTAGGATGCACACCAAAAAAAAAATATCATAATATTTTTAGCATTGTTGTTATACTTACCTATGTGTTTACATACCAAATTACAGCTTTCTAGCATTCCGCGGACGAACAGACAGACAGACGGTCCGTACCTACGGAACCCTGAAAATATAATATTTGGCCATCATTGTAAATATTACCTACTTCTACTTACCCAACCTTACCTACCCAAATAGGTACAGTCAACAAAGAAGTTGACTGACCCCCCTCTGTATATATGATTAAAGATTTCTAAATATTGCGTGAAGGGATTTACTTGAAATTTTATTTATCAATAGTATTCATATTGTACTATGTAATTACAAATTTTCAAGTAAATCCCTTCACGCAATATTTAGAAATCTTTAATCATATATACACTCCTTTGTTGACTGTACTAGCTCTATTTAATGTATGCCGTTTAGTTGAACATTTCATTCGTTTCTAAACACTATTCAAACGGGGGCAATACTATGAAAATAGCTAATATTCAGTGAATCTCCTCATAGGTGCTGTTTAAGTGTCCATTTGTAGCCGTTTACGAGAGGAGCGAGCCGCTCGTTCGCACGATTTATAGACTCAAAAGTTCATAACGCTAGGAATTATTGGCTGTTCGCAGGCTGGAAGTTAGCGGGGTGATTTGTGCTGCGATCGTGCTTAGGTGTTGCGTAAAGGAACGTAGTGTAGGGTTGTCGACTGTTCTAAAATTATTTAATCAAATTCAAAATTATTTAACTATTCTTTATTCAAATTAAGAATTCTTTATTTTTTCTATTACAATCTAATAAAGTTGCAAAGTTTGTTTAAAAAAAAACGATGTTATTTATGTAGGTAACTTAGTTGGAGGGCGTCAAAAATCAGTTTCACATTGCAGTTTTTTGTGGAACCCAATTTAATGAGAAAAGGACTTGTCTATTTTATGTAGACAATGATATCGGTAGTACCTACCTAATAAAACGTAGAACTTTAGATTTCTATCTTACGAAGCTATATGAACCATTCAAATGTGGGTTGGTATTGGTAAAGTCAGGTGCACGTCCAGCTTTACACTTGCTCATAAGCCATAGAAAGAACTTAAAGGTACAAAGTTCAAAATGTAAAGGTCGACCTGCTCTTTATTGTACTGTACCTATAGGTAGTATGACATAACTAGTTGGGTAGTAGGATAGATACCTAAGTTTGATTGAACACTTAGGTACCTATCTATATATACCTATATTATGTTCACTTTTTGTAAGATACTTACTAAGTAAGTAATAACTTTAGGTAGGTACCTACCTACCTACTCCTACTTGTAGGTAGCTTAAGAACTACAGGTATACCTACATTCAGGTTCGATCCGAAACTTTTCATACATCCAGGTAAATTAGTATGAAAACCGATGCATCAGTTCACACATGCTTCACATCATAAACTGTGATCATAAACATCGTACTTAGTAGGTATTACATAGGTATTTTTACTTCGTTCTCGGTGTGGTCTTCGGTTCAGAAATTACCTAATACAATGTATCTACCTTATTGGCTATCAAATAACAGCTGTACCAGGAAGGTAGGTATTCAGTTAAAAAAACTATGAGGCGAAATCCTATTATAATAACACTATCAAATTAAGTTGGTACAACAATTGGTAACAATTTTAAAAAACAGTTATGATACTGAATTCGGTCGCATTATCTTTTAAACTCCTCCCTAATAAGATGACCTGTGAAGATGACAGCAGACAAGTTAACCACGCAAGCGATAGCATTTTGGGCGTCGTTGTGGGCGGGGCTACACTCAGCCCGGCCCTTTACAAATGGCGCCGAATTCGACCAATGCGATGTCTGACGCGGCACTCGATTTTTAACAAGCCACGGTTGCTAAGCAACAGTTTCGAATGGCGGCAAAAAGTTTAGCATTTTAGATTTTGCAAGATTGCTTGCGAAATTGCTTTGGTTGAGTTTTCATTGAGTGGCTAATCTGCATTTTGTGTTAATGTTATTACTTTACTTGTTTTCTTTCAATCTTGATTCTTGGATACCTACTCCTCTACGTCGATAGGTATCTACTTATCTAAGAGGTAGGCAAAGGTAGGTTAGGTCTAGGTAGGTAGGTAGGTACACATTAGGTAAGTACCTATTATTCAAATATTTAATTTTAAATAAGTACCTATACCTACTTTGTTCATGGATTAGTATCTACTGGTCGAGCTGTAGTAGGTAGGTTACTACTACTAGACCAGAGAAAGTGTATGTGAGGAATATTGAGGACATATAGGTCCTCTCTGAATAACATATTTTTAATTTTGATTTCCACTATGTTATCTCTACTTTTGTAGTACTATTATGAATTCTGTGGTTCAGGTGACGATGAAGATTGAGATACAAATATTTTTTTTAGAGACATCTAGAGAATTTTTTACAGGTTTAGTCTACTTTAATAGCATTTGTATTCATGTTGCTTTTTGCTTTAAACAGGTGCTGTTTTTCAAACATTGTGCTTACCATGAAAGTTTTTACTAAAGGGTTCATTATAACTCCCACAGATGTCGCTAACAGGGGAACATCCTTTATTTCGAAAGTTGCTTAGTTTGTTACTTTATCAATAGATGGCGGTAGTTACAACTTAGGGTGGAATAACACAAATAATTAAATAGATGTTATAAAAGATTCGACTAACAAAAATTAAATCAGTCAAAACATCATTTATTTAGACATTATAGTAGGTTTAGTAGGTATTAAGAGTAGAGAATAACGGGTAATTTATTAAATACCTAACAATATAACAGATGGCGTTGTGCAGTCTTATAAGAATATTAGGTAT
This sequence comes from Endotricha flammealis, assembly GCA_905163395.2. Classification (NCBI taxonomy): domain Eukaryota; kingdom Metazoa; phylum Arthropoda; class Insecta; order Lepidoptera; family Pyralidae; genus Endotricha; species Endotricha flammealis. The sequence continues at coordinate 6,473,357 of LR990860.1, read as the reverse complement.
TAAAACTAAATATTTTATAGCAGAGTCAACAACAATGTATATGTATAACTAGGTAATATTTATATGGGTAGGTTTGGTAGGTGGTAATAATAGGTATGTGGTTCTTATTAAGTAGGTAGGTAGGTACTTTTAAAATCAATAAGAATCGTACTGTCGACGGACAGTCCAATGGCAAATAGGCTTTAGGGGAACCGTTGCAGAATCCTTTAATAAGATAGATGTGTAGAAAAGTTAAAAAGACTATACTTACCTGCCTATGGGAAAATAGAACTTTTAAGAATATTTCAGGTAAGTAGGCACCTATTGAGAAATAAATACTTACTGTAAGATAGGACCAGTCATCGAACCGGGGATCATACCTACTCTGGCAGGCAGCACTTATGTAGGTTCCTACTTAGGCACAGACAAAGCTGCAAAGAAACCTTACCCCCAAAGGAAGTAATAAATAAGTTTTTTTTAATACCTAATCAGCCCCTTTAACATGAAACGAATTCCGAAAATACAGACTGAGGTTTCGTAGAATTCTAACCAGTTTTGAACCTTATTCTTCACTAATAATGTCTTCTTCGACAGGACTACGTGTTTCGTTGTTTCAGATAGACGCTTTCATGGTTGGCCCCCAGATTTCAATGTTTCATCGAAATCGTATCTAAACAAAATATACCTACATTTTTATTACATGGACAATTGGCAAACTTAATTCTTAGTTCGTTTGAAGGGTCACATTTCTCTGCAGCTGTTTGTAGGTACTCACCCACATAAATAATAAATAAATAATCCTAATAGTTAATTAATAAAAAATAAAAAAAATACAATCCAAGTAGGTATATTCTTTGAAATGTAGAAAGAGGTAGAGTACCTATCGGTAGGTTAGGTTTGCATTGTGAGTTTTAAGTTAGATCGCAATGCGAAAAAGAGAGAGTGGAGGGGGCTGTTTGTCCTACTTGCACTTATTCTTTATTTTTCTTTTGTCCGCTGTTTTTGCGAACCTCACTTCACTTCGGTGACTTCGCGAGAAAGTAGAGCATTAGAAACTTAACGCTCGTTTTCAGCAACAAGCTCTATCTATTGCCTAATAGGTAATCTATAACCACTTGTCCATACCAATTACTTAGTAAGAAGGTAGATAAAGAATTAGGTACCTAAGGGCAAGTCCATGAAAATAGGCATAAGTAGACTTATGCTCGTTTTCGCCAACAATTTCTAAAATTTAAAAGTTTCTGCAGCCTTTTCTATGTCCAAATCCTTGTTTTGGTACCTACGTGTATGACATATGTATAATATTATGGATTAGGTAAATAATGTTGATGATTAAATACGGTTTTTAAAAATCTATAATTTTATAGGTATACTTACGTCATACACGTACTAAAAAAAAGGACGGGTTGCACTCCGGGAGTGCCGGCAGAAGTAAAAACTTAAACATCAACAAATTTACCCCCTCTCCATCCGTCTTATGCTTTTCGATCAGAGGCTACGGATCTGACGCGAGTTTAAAAAAGTGCCAAGCGCCGCTAAAGAAGTTTTCACTTCAACAAGGACTTGGACAAAGAGAAAGCTGTTAGGAGACTTTTAATTTTTGGAATGATTTTTGAAAACGGGCATTATATTCCTATAGGTAGGTAAATTATTTTTACTCTTGTGCCAATATGCTACTAGTAGTCTGAGGGTAGAGCTGCAATTGCCAAGACAAAGAGTCTCTACCTAAGTATATAGTCTATACCTAGGTATATAGCCTAGGTTATAAACTACCTATCCGTGTGTCTTTAATTAAAATACGTCACACCGATTTCTGGAAGTCGCAGGAAGCCGTTGGATGCAGACCGCATCCAACCGGTGAACCTACTGGAAACGTTTAAATGGAGGCTATTACTTCTTGTGGCTGAGATGATGTTTTTTTTTATACCACAAAGGTGGCAAACAAGCATACGGCCGACTTGATGGTAAGCCGTCATTGTAGCCTACCGCTAGACGCTTGCAATACCGAGGGTATCACTCGCGCGTTGCCAACCCTCCCAAGTTCCCAACTCCCCAAGTGGAGCTCTGGAGACCTTACTCACCGTAGGAGCACAACATAGCCGAGACCAATGCTATTTGGCTACGATCTTCTGTAAGGTGGAGGTCTTTCCCAGACGGGCTGCTCCGATTTGAGCGGATTATCCGCTGTGCCCTACCATGAGATGATGATGATGACCTATTATATTCATTAGGTATATCTGCTTAAGTACCTACCTTAATACTGAACTACACAAGTAACCTGTAATATAAAAGCTAGAAAATCCCATTACGAGCACAAATTTTACCCTTATTTGTGTTATCTACACAAAATATACTGATGTGCAGTATTATAAAGCTATAGTTAGATATCCAGATAGCTACGCATTCAGCAAAGTTTACCCCACACAACTACCTAACAAACAAAAGATGTGGGCAAGATTTATCTGTCGTATTGCTATGTTTAACTCTTATTTCTAATGCTATAAAGCCTATTTTCGTTGAAACTCATCAAAGGTAAATAGCAATGGGGTGAGTGCAGGGTGGTTTGGACTATTGATCGGCGGCCATCTTTGTTTCGCGCATGCTCAATATTAACCTGTATGTTTTAACTCAATAATTACACAGATGGCGCTGCTGAATATGTAATAATTAAGTTTTACTGTAGGTATTTACATTTAATAGAAACTATAATGAATGCAAGTATTGAGCAAGTGTCTGATGTTTTTGGTATTGATGAACCTAATGACGAAATACTTTAAGATCCTTACATATTCCACAAAAAAGCCTAGTCCTAGTAGTAATTAATAGGTTTTGATTTCTTGCATTAAATACCATGTTTCAAGTAAGAAGGTAGGTACTTACCTACCGACCAGTAAAAAAAATGATTTTTTATATTATGTCATAGGTAGGTACAGCAGGCAAACAAGCAAGCGATAGCGACAAGATAGTGGTTACCACGCCTATGAACATCAGTAGCTACCTAATACCAGAGGAGCTACAAATGGGTTATGAAGTGTCTGTTACAGGGAAGAAAATAGGGCGAGATGGGATAAGGAAAATACATACAATGAAACATAGAACCTCCTCCTTTTTTGAAGTCGGTTAAAAAGGGAGGCTGCCGCTCTCACAGAACGAAACGCATTGTTGCTTTCTGCTTTACGCCGATATTCTGGTACTTCCTCGGTCGAGATAGTCCATTTCATAAAGTGCTCTATCACTCCATAAAAATTAGGTAGGTGCCTATAGGTATATCTACTTATTGGTTTTTTCTACTGAGTATTAAGTACGGCGTGTATTATAAGTACTACTCATAGTGATGGCGTATTAATCCAATGAGTTCTTCTGACAATTAATTAAAACAACAAAATGAATTATTCTATTATCTACCTTACCTTCTTACATCGCCAAGTAACTTATAAGTTACCCAGTAACATAGGTACCAAGTTCTGTTTACGTTTATTTTGATTGATTATCTCACTTTCCCGTCGGCTTTTTTCCGCCGGGCAGCGTACGTAGCACGGCCAATGTTGCATTGCATATTACGCAAAAAGTGTTTATCTATAATATGAAAATGAATGGCTTAATGTGTTGCTAAGCGCAAATCTCGAGAACAGCCGAACCGATTTCGCTAATTCTTCTTTTTAAAATATTCCTCGATGGTTCTTACGGAGAAAAAATTTTAAAATTCCCATGGGAAAGCGGGATACACGCAAACGCAGTTGCGCGGGTTTCGCTAGTTAACAATAATAACTGACGTAAATTTACATTAATTTTATTCATTTATTTGTACCAACATCGGATCGGATCATGGGTTAGTAATACATAAAACTTACCTACATCTATTTAGGTAGGTACTGGTACATCACACAAATTCATTTTAAACAATTTTATACAATTAATAACTATTCAAAAACATTTTGGATAAAATAAAAAAATCTTTCATTTGTTAAAATAAATACTCCTATTGATAAGATTCACACTCCTATAAGAATTTTATAAAAAGTTAGAAGTAGGTACTCTCAACTCAAGTGTGAAAATCATTAAATTACGATAAAATTATTATACCTAGGTAGGTACCTAACCTACATTTCGAAAACAAAGCAAAATGACCACTGGGGGAAAGAAATGGCGAAAGAAACGATTACGGCCTTTTTTGTCATTCAATTTTAGTTTTGTTTTAATATTATTACAGTGTTTAAATTACATACAACAGACTGGTTACTACTGCATGTACTAACTTAGTATGAAAATATTTGTAGAAAATAAAATGTTGAAGAATCTAAAATATTAATGTTAACACCTACTTGTAAAATTGGTTGTTACATTACCTACCTACTGTTTCGTATAGTAAACTCTTTGAATTTTTTTGGATTTTTATATGTGTACCTACATACCTACTTACTTACATTATATTCTGTTTTTGACGATCCTCATAGCAAAACTCATAAAAAAAAACTTAAAATAATTCGTAGAAATACTTATAAGTAAATATTATAATTTTAAGCATGAAGCGGACTCCTCAGTTTTAAACTCCCCCACGAACCTCTACCCCGAGAGGGTTATTCATAACGCACATAAAAGTGCCTTCCTCGTGACTTAAGAAAATATCTTAGTTTGGGGAACGTGCTCTACATTCACTATGAAGCGGAAAGATAACATTCCAAATTACCGACTTTTTTACCCTTTTTTTTCAACTACATAGTACCATGATTACCTACAAAACATTTTTTTTTCTTAGACTTTAATATGGGATGGGGTTCTTCAAAAGGGCATTTAACAAAGATTTTTACAGGGTTGGCAATGCGTGAGTGATACTCCCTGTGTTGCAAGCGTCCATGGGCTACGGTTACTGCTTACCATCAGGCAGGCGGTAAGCTTGTTTGTCACCTTAGTGGTATAAAAAAAAATACATAACTACATACACAAAATAGATAGGTACCTAATTACATATTATTAATAACTATTAGAACCCTTTGCTTGCATCAGCTTCGGTCTCACAGTAAACCTGGTTTTTAGATTATTTTATTTGAAGTGTTGGTACCTTGTGTTTTTCACTGGCGTGGGAGCGAATACTAACTTATAGGTTTTTATTTATAAAATACCTAAAAGAGTTACTAAGTTTTAACAACCTCTTTTTTTACGCCCCCGATGGGAACGGCGCGTGACAACGATAATTATTTTTACACAAAATTTCTTTTTTGCCAATACTATTTTTTACACAGAATATTAAGATATTTATCTTTTTTTTGCAACACAATTTAGTTTTAGAATATTGCTTGCAACACCTGCATAATTTTCTACATTTTCATTGTAAAATAATGTCTATATTACCATGTAAATCCAAAACAGTAAGCATAACACGTGACTTACTCCTAAGTAAATCTAATAATTTACTATCCTACATAATTATATTGTACAGTCAACAAAGGAATTGACTGACCCCCCCCCCCTGTATATATGATTAAAGATTTCTAAATATTGCGTGAAGGGATTTACTTGAAAATTTGTAATTACATAGTACAATATGAATACTATTGATAAATAAATTTTCAAGTAAATCCCTTCACGCAATATTTAGAAATCTTTAATCATATAAACAGAGGGGGGTCAGTCAACTCCTTTGTTAACTGTACAACAAAGCTAGATATATTTATGTATTCCTACTTACCATATTCGTTAAAATTCCTTTAGTCCAAGTTATTTAAAAGGTTTAGGCATTAAGCAGCGAAGATTAGGGGTCCCGAACTTTGTTTTATTCAAATGATGTAACCCTTTTATAAGACACGGCGGTGGGTCGGAGGGCCGGGATAATTAAAACCTCCGCAATGGAGTGACATTTATGCTGATGTGAGGACTTGGTTTAATGAAAGCGGGATCTTTGACCAAATCTACTGCCATTTTAATTAACATTTCCAAGATTATTATGTATCAGAGGGCGGGAGATATTATCTTACTGACTCTATGACTTATTAAGGCTATGCACAAATTTGCGTAGGTAATACAGTTTCACCAAAATTATCGATAGAAATGTCAAAAGGTATTGTAACAAAGATTCTGTAATTTTTATTAGGGTTCGGATATGACGAACACGCATGTTAAGCACCTTAGCCAGTGTTAGGATGGGTTTCAATACCTCGAGCTTCTTCGTGCTTCGGAGGACACGTTAAGCCGTCAGTCCCGCCCGGCTGTTGTTGTTGTATGTCAGTTCGGTGGCCTTCAGACCACTGGTCTCCGCCATTCGCATTGGAGCAGAATACGCTCTATTCCCCTTCGATAGAAGCGAGATCCGTTTCCCTGCAGTGGGATGATGTGGTTGATATACCTATCTATAGATAGGTACATATAAATAGGTACATATTTTAAATTACAATAAAATCAGATTACAGAAAAACACTATTATATTTAGGTAGGTAGGTTTTTGACATTACAAAATCTATATTAAAAACAGGTACACGGGCACAATAACAATAAAGTATGAAGTTGCGAGGAGAATAATACAAATGCATCGGGAAAAGGATACGGCGGCGCTTTTTTGCTCGACTTGGCGGATTATATTTTGCCATCCATGAACGCCTCGCAACTGTCAGCAAAAGCAGTTTGTATAGTAAGTTAGCGGGTCTCGGAAAAGCATCTACGTTCATTATTTGTTGGAAAACACGCGATACATACTGCAAAACATATATTCGTTATCCCCGGTCTCCCCTAGCCATAGTTTAGTGGGAAATTGTATGTGTCGTCGAATTTAATAGGTACGATAAGCAAAATATTTTTTTCTCGTTTTCATGCTGCTTCCTGTCTATAAGAATTGACAACTAAGATGAAATAAATTAACGCTGAAAAGAAAAAAAAATACTATAGGTATACTAAGAGTAAGGGAGAGGGGCATAACGGGGACGTTAAGGAAAATACATAGTAAAATAATCAACGCAATGTATTTATTAATGAAAACTAATCACATGCACATTGCACATGACATGTGCAAATGTGCATAATAATTTGGTTCCTATGGTTAATATGGTTCCTAATAGGAAAGCGTACACTTGACACACCCAGGACTGCAATTAAGTCGCAGTGCAATGTTTGGCTGCGCCATCCACCCACTAGCTAGTGTAAAACAATTAAGCTGGCTTAGTAGCATATTGTTACAGATGAGATTTTACTGTTTTTAGACAATTCCTTAAACAATTATAAATGTTTTTATAGTTGTTAGTGGTGTTGTTGTTACGGCTAAACAAAAAAAAATATAGGTACTTACCTAATGAATTAAATTTTAATGGCAATTTTGCACATAGTCGGGCTGTATTTATTACTTTGGATTTTGGATATGATAAATGGATTATGGATAACTGACTGTAAAATACATACCTACTAATAGGTTTACATAAGATTTATGATTTTATTTTGGTTTATTATAATGTAGATATTAATATTTGGAATTTTTTATCTTTGGTACTTATACCTTTTCCATAAATAATGTTCAAAGAAAACAGTGTCTAAGTTTTATTAGTGTAATGGACATACTTACTACTTATAACACAGATATATCCGATAGAAACATTCATTGCTTTAATATATTTGATTTGACATTTTATCAAAAATTGTATACTGTAAATAACCATGAATACGATGGTTAAGATCATTGTAAATATCATGAGCCATATGTACACGCACATAAATATTGATGGAAAACAATTCTGTAACAAAAAACAATTATTGCAATTCAAAACCGGATATTACAATACTCTTTCTCTTCTCGGTCTCTTATGTTGGATCTTGCATCTGTTGACTCAAAGTTAGAACCCCAAGGTAGGGAGACCGGGGATAGTTGGATATAGGGGCAGGTAGACTAATCGGCAATAGCGCGGCAGTATCACATGTTTTTCGACAACCAATCACGAACGACGACGCCTCCCCGCAATCCGCTACCCTGTGCGATGTGTGCTGCCGCAGTCCCGCGTCCTTCACGAGTGGCTACGCGTGTTGTGTTTTTGATCTGTGCAAGAATTTTTTTTCGTTCGTATTTTCTTTGTTATTATACCAATGTATCTGTTTGAAACAATGTTTTTATGTAAAATATAAATATGATAGTGTGTACGCATATTGCACGGCATTGCTTCCATATTAGAAACAAGGTTGAGACATGCCACGCGGTTAAAATCCAAAACGGCGTCAGGGGATGGTTGACTAATTTTGTTCGGGGTAGGTAGACTGTTAGTCTACCTACTGCGCACAATATTACGCGATATATATATTACGCAATCGAATGTTCCTTACTAATATTATAAACGAGCTGTTACTCGCGACTTCGTCCGCGTGAAATGTTAAAATAAGGATAACTCCTTTTCCTGACATGCGATTTAAATGAAACAAAACCTATATTCTGCTCCATCCCGAGCTCTATCTTCCTGTGAAAACAGCATTAAAATCCGTTAATGAGAAGTTAAGAATAAGATGTGCGCGTTCAAACAGACAGACAAAAAAATCCAAAAAATTTTTTTTGCCTTTATTACCTTACTCTAACTGTTCCCTCTCCATTGTTGCCAAATATGTCCAATGTACAGACATATCGGGGTCTACAGTTTTATTATATGTATAGATGTGAAAGTCGGTCTGTCAATCCGTCTGTTCGTCTGTCTGTTACCTCTTCACGTTAAAACCACTTGCATACAATTCATGACAGGTTAATTACCCCCCCTCCCCCCTTTCCCGCTACCTTATCTACTTCGTAAAAGGAACCTATGTACAAAATTTCAGCTCTCTTATTGGTTGGGTTCAAAAGTTATAGTGTCAAGGAAAATAGGGATTCAAGTTGTATATGTATGGAATACCGCCTAAGTCAACCTGCCCCGTACTTATGGTCAACTAACCCCGGACATGGGGTAGGTTGACCAAGAGTCAGAGGGTTAAAATATCGTCTAAAAAGTACTATAATGATAAATAAACAGGTGAAAAGTTTATAATTTTAAGTACCTAAATAGTTCTTCTATCAATACCATCAGTTGTTTTAATTATATCAATTCAAACTTCAGAATTATAAGAGTTTAAGCCAAAAGTTAGTCTAGTATCCCCGGTCTCCCCTATACCTTTAGTGAGTGTATAGGTGTGTCACGTTACTTGTTACTTGCATCCAATATTCTGTTTTTACACAAACAAAATAAGACCTACTTCATAGGTACTTACGCATAAAACGCAGAAAAAGCAGATAAAACAGCTAGCCATTGTTACGCAGCAAACAATAACAAGACACCACCTAAATTGGGTCACCACATGGCACAGCAATTCTTCTTTAGAACATTTATATACATCTTCGCATCGAGAATGAAATACATTATAGATTATACCATGTAATATTAACTGAAAAAAGAAGATTTCATAGGATTTCTTTAGAAGGGGAACCCGCCTTCCCAAAACCTTATTTTGTGTAGGCAAGGCAATCCATGTCAGTTGTCCTGTCACCAATGAGATTTTATATATTTTATGACAAGAGAAGTAACGTCATACAAAGCATTCGTAAAAAGCCGCAACCACTTTAGAGTGTTAAAGACGTAGCTTTGAAACCGATACATATTCCGAGCATATGCCAAAGTAAAATATGTTTGTCTCTTTTTTTCTAGAGTCAAACTAATTATGTCAAAATGAGACAAAAGCATTACTCCCAGAAAAATGGTCAGAGTTGCCAGCTCATGAATAATTTTCCCATTGAATGAATGTTATGAGTCTTTTTTTTTTAAAAAAAGTTTTTATACCATATTATTGTTTCTTAGGTGACAGAAGAATTAAAGATAGGAAGAAATAAATATATAGATGCGTAAATATTGGTACATACATATTATATTTCAAGAATGAATCATGGCGGAATGGAGAAGTTTCCATTTTTTAGTCATTGATGAATCTAACCGATGCAGACCTACTACTATTATCTATTCTGTGCTACTACTAACTTTTAGCAGAGATTTTTTTTTGTTTTCTTCACCCATTCTGGGTAGGCAAAGGGAACTATGCCCATACAGCCAAGTCTTCAGTAGATTTTTTTTATTGTTAAGAAATGAAAATGAAATTTAAATAAAATAAAATAATAAATTTAAATAATTTGAATAAAATACAACATAAAACAAAAAAAACTATTGTACTCAATCGAACATTTGATAATTGCAGAAACAATTTAAATTAAACACCGTTACCACAATGAAAAAGATGAAATTGTTACTTCACTGTCATAGTAATAATATCATTATGTCAAATGTCAGTTAAAAGCCATATCAAAAAGAGGAAAATGATTTGTTTTTTCTTGTCTTGACGTGCGTAGCACTAGCGATTGATTTTATCAATCAATTCTAAGTAAATAATTAATTCTAGTTTGAGCCTGGTTGTAGGTTTACTTCTACTGTGTTACTAATGATACATAAAGGCGTATGAGTTCGTCATTGACTAAACTCCCAACATTTGGGAAACTTAAAATCGTTTTTACTGGCAACACTGTTGGCAAAAACAATGCGTAATATATTAATTTCGATTTTAATACTATTTTGGTATAATTTTAACATAATTAAGCATTCTTATTTGTGAAAAGTGATACCACTTGCTTTGTTATTAGTTTGGGATCACGACATACATGTTTTAACAGTGCATTTAACCATTTTTGTGATATTATTGTGAGATACGCATTCACTGAACGTCAAACTACGACTAAGTCGGAAGAAATTCAACTAAGGCTGTGGCCTCAGTCGACGTGGCAGCGGGTATGTGTCAAACATTACGAATCTATAGTAAATAACAGATCACTGCCTGTCACTTAATATTTTATTATTCCTGGGAAATTAAACATCTAAGATGGTGGATAGCAGAGAGAAAAATAAGACATATAGAAAGTGGATAGTTTATCAGTTTGGGGGAAATGTGTCTGTTAAGTGCCCAAAAATAAGTAGTAGTATGTAGGTAGGTAGGTAGGTACTATTTTGGTAAAGTTGATTTTTCTATGGTAAGTAGGATTTTTTTAAAATTTACTGGCTAGAATACCAATATCTTAGAAACAGCTACCCTAAGTAAAGGAAACTGCACGAGTATAAATAAATAAAGGAATATTATTACCATACTGACAATCATAATTATTAAAGTAGCAGTTTTTAGATCGTCTATACAACAACATGATTTCACTGTTGGAATCACCATTGTAAAAGTTAGTTTTAATTAATCAGTCAGTTTCCTGTAGAAAATATTAAAAATGTTGAATCAGTAAACTTTAAGTACACCCTACCTATAAATCAATAAATAATGCAGAGAGAAAAATAAGACATAGAAAAAATAATGGTTCTCGACCTTGTCGCGGAAAAATGCAACGCCGATTTTCACTTCCCAACTAACGTTTCGCGGAATTTTATTTCACAGGGATAATCATTTCCCAACTTTTCATATTATTTTGTTTTATTTCCCAACCGCAACAGTTGCCAACTGTACTTACTAAGTTTAACTACAGTATTCGTATAATATTTATGTTGTTTAGCCTAGTGAAAGACTTGACAAATGATAAATGTGCCAAACGTTTTGTGTCATAGTAATAATAACCAGCTTAACAAAAATTCCGCCAAATGAAACGTTTTGGCATAGAAAACTTTGGTAATCGTTAGTTGTTGAAGTGTAAAGTTCGCGAAACGTTGGTTGGGAAGTGAAAATCGGCCAAAGCATTTTCTGCGAAAAAGCAAAATACCTACCATAAATAATTCCATAATTTTTCTGTCAGGGCTTTGTCAGGGTGTGTTGTGATGAGCACATTTTCTAAGTCTATGGTTGTGATTGATGTATTGACAGTTTCACTTTAAACCTTCTGTCACAAATAAAAACTATTATGACTGGTAAGGGCTACGTCTGGCTCGATATGGTGGCACTTCACATGGAGTATCGTGTTGGATTATTTGCGGTATTTGGTAGACATTAGGTCCACACATAACTAAATACCTTTATAGTTCTATTATATTCTCACACAAAAAAAATACGTGTGGCACTCGGGGACTGCCGCGGTAAAGCTATTGCATTTTTTATCAAGATAAGGTTTATAATTATTTATTTATTTTTTATTTATGCAGTATTTTTTCAAAACTTTAAATTCAACACGCATTTTAATGCATACAAAATATAACCGATAAAATTTACCACTATTCCCTTTTACAGGACTCTGTTAACCAGTGTTATATTTTAAAATTCAATACGCAAATTTCAACGAGATAATACCGCTATTCCCTCATAGAGGACTCTGTTAACCAGTGTTATATTTAACCATTTCAATTTAATTGTTACCCCTCATAGAAGACTCTGCTAATTTGCGTATTTAATTTTGAGTCTTATTTCGTTCGATTAAGGTTGAATTCTGTTTATTAATTTTATCGGTGTTAGGTTGAATTTATTTTCCGCGCTCAAAGCCCGCGATAAAAGCTATGCAATAGCTTAAAAACTGTATGTATACCTATCTTAGTTTAATTTGTGAAGCTCGTAGGGTTTGTAAACGAATTCGTTTTTTTTTAATTTCAGTTTAAATTTTAAAAAAATAATAAGACCATGCAACATTACTACCTACTAGATACTATTTTGAAGATAAGTAGTTACCTATACCAAATAAAATATACAATTACCAAAGTGTTGACTTTTGTATTTTTTTACATAAACTTTAAAAAAAATTACATAAATAAATCTGTTGGCCCAAAAACATTTTGTGGTAGCTGAAAAGGTCAAAAGGTTGCAAAAAGCGATTTCAATTTGACAAACGATGCACCAAACACACTGTATATGTCCACATAGCTGAAAACTCTGAGAGCGCGATTCAGAAATTGTGTGGAGGAGAGATGTCTATAAGGATAGATCATAGCATTCGCGTTTGTTAGAGCGAGATAGATAGGCGAGACCATTCTTCCTATACACACTATCGGGCTGTATAGGCCTGACGTCAGTCGAGTTAAAAACAAATCCCACTTATTTTTACAAAATTTATGGCTTTTAAATGTAGTTTTGGTGTTAATAAAAAAGGAAATCCACAAAATTATATATCTTGCTTGCACACATGTACATTACACGTACACTAGTGTATTTTGTTTTTGGTTTCGCCTTAATCAAACCATTGCCGATCTATACGCTAGTAGGTATATACTAAATCTATGGTATGGGCTTAGTAACAGCGCCATCTTCTGTTCGCATGCGAACAACACACTGCCCTTGTGTTGGCACTTGGCGGCTCGACCGCGTGCATCACACGATGGATGACGTCACGCGTGGCGTGGCGGAACAATCGCGCCTTGAGACGAACCAATGGGAGGCGAATTAAGCGTCCCAGTTTAATTCGCCGCCCATTGGTTCGTCTCTGCCCTCTGCATCTGCCGATTCACCACCAACCTGAAAGAAGAACCTTTCGGCGAGAGGGACAATTTTGCCGCTCAGAACTCACGAAACCGTTGGAGCCAACTCTACGGATTAATCGTTCTATAATGATGTACACCAAGAATAAAATTTGTGGTTTCATCAAGCGAACATTATAATACGTATTTTTCCCATGGACCTAGGAAAAAAGGGGGACACCATCACTGAAACTTAAAAGTGAAGTACTACGGTGTGAATGTGTGCGTGCCGGTCAGCCATTTCACACTCACACATAGTTACGCCGCGGCCATTAGGGTGCTTTAATTCTTTCTTAGCAAGATTCCGTCCACCTTTTTTTAGGTCCATGATTTTTCCCGCAATACCATTTTAAATGATCTCCCTAATGTACGAAAGACAGTACTACGGAGAGGTCAAGCCGTAGGTATATCTGTTTCTGCTTAACCGAATTGGATGAAATGTTGCTCAAGCTTCATAGCTTTAACCCAAAAAATATTTTATTCAAATCCGTTAAGTAATTTCAGAAATATGCGTGTATACAAACTTATATACAGACAGACAAAAAATTTCAAAATTCCTATTCTAGTTATTGCAAATTTTTCATCGCCCTTAAATATTTTCTTTTTGAAATATTATTCAATGTAACAAGGTAGTCTAGGTACAAATAAACTTTTTTACACTTTTATTATAAGTATAGAAACTTTCATCTATTTAGGTTTAGCGTCTCGGGTAATACACGAGCAGTGCCATTATTCCCATTCCCGTGGGAATTTCGCGAAATAAATTTTCTACCCGTGTACATATCAAGTTTCATTACAATCCCTTCAGTAGTCATTGATTTACATGTTCAGTCCCATTATTCCCGTATCCGTGGGAATTTTGAAAAGAAACATACACTACTTAAATGTTCAGTTGAGCAAACCGCTACGTATTAGCACAGAATAGATAATAGTACTACGTAGTATTAGTGAAAACCGCATTCAAATCGGTTTAGCCGTTTCTGATATTTTAAAGAGAGGTAGGGCACAGCAGATAATTCGCTCAAATCGGAGCAGCCCGTCTGGGGAAGGACCTCCACCTTACAGATGGTCGTAGCCAAATAGCATTGGTCTCGGCCATGCTGTGTTCCTACGGTGAGTAAGGTCTCCAAAGCTCCACTTGGGGGGGTTGGGAGGGTTGGCAACGCGTGAGTGATACCCCCGGTATTGCAAGCGTCTATAGGCTACGGTGATGCTTACCATTAGGCGGGCTGTAGGTATGCTTGTTTGCCACCATAATAGTATTTAAAAAAAAGATTAGCGTGATTATACTTATGTACAAACATATGTATAGGTAAACATACAAACAGACGGACAAAATTTTTAAGTCCTATTTTATTTTTCAGTATTTCTTGTAAATCAACTTGCAAAATAAACGATTTATTGATAATTCTTCATCGCCCTGAATTTTTTTTTGTAAATATAGGCACTTATTCAATTCAATGTACCTCAGATATATTTTTTATATTATAGATTATAGATAGAAACAAAAATAAAACTAAAAAGTGCGAGTACCAAATCTCCTTTTGCTCCTTTTATTCAAAAAGCTAATAAAAAAGCGACAACTTTTTTGACATGTAGTCCTCAATGTTCACACTGATGTGTTATATTGCAATCTGGCTATAAGAATTCACAACTATGATGAAATATAAAAAAACTGAAAAGAAAAAAAAACTGTATTGTAAAGAAAATAATTGAAATGTATCATTTATGCGGAAATCATTCAAAGAGGATGAGTGCGAGATGGGCACGGTATTTAATGAGGGTTTTCATGAAAATTTATGCCACTAGTTAGCGTTACTTTGGCAAGAGGTCTCATTCCTAATAATCCGCGCTGTCAAAAGCGTCAACGTCAAAAAAAATGGGTAATTCAGCGACTAACACCACAAAGGATTGGAACCATGGTGTCAATCGCGGAAGGACTCTTTTTGAATTGACTGATTGACACCATGGTGTCAATCGAGTCACATATAATTGGGACGTAGTCGATTCGTAGTTCGTAGTCGATCACGGCAGGCCATCGAAATAATATTACTACGTATAGAAATGACAGCGCCTTCAAATTTTGGCGCCGCGTTCGGCCGTGAGGGGCGTGCCCCTCCCTGGCCCCGCCCCCAACCGAGTCATAGAATATGACATTACTACGCAGGGGCGACACTTTGTTTATATTCTGCCTATTGGACATCTAATTGATTATTTTATTTTATTACAATATTTTATTTTACTTAATAGAATAAACTTAATAGAAAATAGGTACAATATTAGCTTTATAGGTAGGAAGCTACATTAAATTTTTGTTCTTAACTAATTATTAGTCAAAAATAAACTGAGATTAAATCAAAACTAACTTTATAATGAAATTTTATTTGTTCGAAAACGGTTGGTCGAAATTTAAAATGCTGTTTCGTTTTCCTTCTTTTTATTTTCTAGAAACTATTTTTTTTACTTAGTTAGTAACTTTATCCACATTTACATATTTTATACCTACTATATAAAAATATTTTGTAAATATAGTTGAAAAAATCTAATTATAATAATTACGACAACAAAGTAACGCGTTATACGTGCCCATGAAATTTGAGGGTTGCCCTCGATTTTCCTGGAATTCCCATCATCAGATCCTGAATTGGTGACAACTTGGGAGTATGCACTTATGAATAAAAAAAGAATTTTGAAAATCGGTCCACAATTGGAGTAATCGGCGGACCTCCAAAAAAAAACAATGAAACATAGAACCTCCTTTTTTGAAGTCGGTTAAAAAAAAGCAAAAAAAATTTCAAAAATAAGTACCTAAATTATATTATAAAATTGACTCACGCTTAGTACCTACGTATCCCATCTGTACGATTACTTTTTGATAATCTATGATTTTCACATAGAAATGGCGGATGCAATCATGATGCAATAGAAAATAATGAAAAAAAATTGTTTTGGTTGGTTTTACTAATTTTTTGTATACTTACCGATGATAAGTGACGCCGCTATCTTTCTTTCTTACTGTTGAACGGTTTTTGCAAGATTTTATTGAACATGACGGCATTTTTTAATTATTTTTTTTAACATAAATCAGAGGACCAATCACGATGAGCGTCGGCAAGTTTCTAAACGAGTCATAAACGAGTTGATGTCTATTGGCCTCAACGTATGGGGACAAAAATTTTGTTCGCGGTGTCATTTCTATACGTAGTAATATTATTTCGATGCGGCAGGCGTTTTTTGACTTGCTCGATTCGGAACCAAGTACATTTTACATGCTTTTTTAATTACCTATATCGCAATTTAAAAATAATTTGTTTCTAATAGTGGTAACTCCAAAAAATTTTTTAACATAAACCCATCAATACCGTAGCACACTTTGAGTGATCGGTCAGTGTCAAAGTGCATGCATTTTTTAAAATAGTTTTAACGTCTAACCACATTATTTTTATATCCTACTTACGTTTTTAAATCTATACATTTTTTTTGTTCTGAACGACTGTCTGACTGAGAATCAACGCACAGCCCAAATAGCTGATCGTAAAAATCTGAAACTTGGAAGGTGTGTTTTTTTTTTCTATGATGGGGGACAGAGTTCGTATGGGACAACGTGATTCCTTGGTTCAATCTACTTCAAATTTTGCATAAAATTCTTTAAGAAGTTTGATGAAAGACGTCTTTCGTATTTTATTAAAATTGTCGAAACTAAGGTATTGTGTGGGTAATTTTCTTCAAAGTTTTGACACATCCGTCAAGTATGTCAACGGTCATGTCAAATATTTAAAAAAAATTGAGAATATTCAAGGAGTCGAGATCCGCCGCCTTGTCAACGAAGGTCGTCAAGATGGCGCCTCGGATCCTCACCGTACCACGTTGCCTTTTTAAAGTGTACTTTTTTTGTTAAAAAGTGTTCATTTAAAATACTCGACATTGGCGAAATTGTCTATGTGTCGTTAAGACACGACAGAAACGCCACTAATTAAGAAAGAGAGGGAAGAGAATATTCAAACAGGATTCGAGATCGCCGCCTTGTCAACAAAGGTCGTCAAGATGGCGACCTCGGATCCTTACCGTACAACGTTGCATTTTTAAAGTGTACTTTTTTGTTAAAAAGTGTTAATTTAAAATTATCGACATTGGCGAAATTGTCTATGTGCCGTTAAGACACGACAAAAACGCCATTAATTAAGGAAGATTAAGATTAAATATTCAAACAATTGATTTCATAATATCATACTATTTTGTTCGTGATATCGGAAAAACAGCTAAAATTTTAACTACAAAGAGGACTGAATCATATTTTATCGATAATTATAGTAGTAATTAATATATTGTTATTTGTCAAGTTAAATTGGAGGAAATGGCAATATTGATATTGTCTATTAATCACTTAAGGCCAACCGCATTACAACGTTCGTCTCACTCTATTTTTTTGTACTGAAATTCCGGTATAAATTTTTTTTTATGGAAAAGGTTGGAAAACGGGCATACAGATCACGTAGGTGTAACTGTGTCAAAACTACATGAATTATTTCCCCCGATTGACTGTATAGGACTTAATTTGTTTGAATATTATTTAATCATTTTGGTAATGGTAAATATAAATCTCAAAATTGTACATAATTTAATTATATTAATATTTTATACCAATAATTTGTTTCGTTTCAATAAGTATTTTCTATCCGACTGTACAAAAACCCATTATTTAAAAAAATTCAAAGTCGTAGTTCCAATCAAGCAAGTAAAAAAACGCCTACCGTGATTGACACCATGGTGTCAATCGACTACGTCCCAATTATATGTTACTCGATTGACACCATGGTGTCAATCAGTCAATTCAAAAAGAGTCCTTCCGCGATTGACACCATGGTTCCCATCCTTCGTGGTGTCAGTCGCTGAATTACCCAAAAAAATCTGACACGTCAAAAAAATCTGACAATTTAAAAGCGCTATGTATTTAAGACACTTTTGATAGGTTTCTGGACCTGACGTCTCAGTGCTGCCGCCTAGTGGTTGTCATTTCAGAAAACCCTCATTGAACCAATGTATATTAAAGGTTCGCGCACATTAGGGCGGGCCGCGTAACACCGCAACGCATAACAAAAATCCTCCTGAATCAGTTTCATACATTTTGTATGAGTTATCGCACATCTCAGGCGGGCCGCACCGGGCCGCATCGCAAAGCACTGGCGCATCGCTAGCCAGGCGTATGTTTGCGGCGATGTTAGGCGTTGCAAATTGCAATGCGGCCCGCCTCAGTGTACGTTGGCAGACGCAACAAGTAGACGGCTACCAAACAGTAGCCGAATTTATGTTTTATTCAGGTAATTTTTTATACTTAAGCGGCGGCACGCTATGATGGCCGTTTTGACGTTTGTCCACTCATGAAGTTTCGTATTAATTATTAATTACATTTGAAGGAGCAAATTGCTGTTCTACCGTTCATATAATTTATCGAATGTATGATTTTAGGACACAAAATTTATTTATTACATTGATTTCTAAACTATATATATTAGGGCCCCGCGAACATTTATCTTTTATTTTTATAAGATTATAATTATTGGTATTCTTATTTACCACACAACTCTGCATTTGTTTTTCGAAATTCAAAGTGTGAATATAAAGTATGTAGGTACCTATATTCATTTTTTAATTATTCATTCCAATATTCAGTTCGTTCAAATATGTTAAGTAAACATTTTATTTTTTTATTTTTATTAAACCTTTTTAATCAAGTACATAAAACTTATAGTTTTTTTTTCGAGAATTCATTAACATCACTATTTTTACATTGAATAAAAAAAGCTCTTCGTCAGAACTATCCATCTTCTTAGATTGCCAAAACCTGACTGATTCAAAATATTGCGTTGCGGTGCGGCGCGATGCGCCTGCTATGTGCTTTGGCGCAATTTTGCAATGCGATGCGTTGAGTTGAGGCCCGCCGCGGCTATAGTTTGCGCGAGCCTTAATAGTTTCGTTAACGCACATCGGATACTCCAAAAGTCTTTTTGTTAAATTTATATTCAACTAGGGGACTGCCCCGGCTTCGCACGCATTTTACTAAGGATCTTTAAAAAAAATCTAATATAGCCTATGTTACCCGGGAGTCATGTACCTACCTTCCCGACGGTGAAAGAATTTTTGAAATCGGTTCAGTAGTTTATGAGTTTAAATTACAAACATACACACACACACACACAAACGTACAAGTCTTTCCTCTTTATAATATTAGTGTAGATAGTGAAGACTAGTAAAATACTCGCAACTTCGTTTGCGTATATCTCGCTTTCCTTTTCCTATCTTAGTACACCCCTAGACGTCGTAAGGAACCTACATTCCTTTGGAATCTCTAGACCCAGCGGTTTGGGATGTGCGTTGATATGTAGTTAAAGAGGACTTTGAAATTTATATATTACTAGCGAATCCCGCGCAACTTCGTTTGCGTGTATCCCTACCCTACCCCTACCCTACCCTACCCCTACCCTACCCCTACCCTACCCCTACCCTACCCCTACCCTACCCTACCCCTACCCTACCCCTACCCTACCCCTACCCTACCCCTACCCTACCCCTACCCTACGCCTACCCTACGGCTACCCTACTCCTACCCTACGCCTACCCTACCCCTACCCTACCCCTACCCTACCCCTAATTTTTTTTCCGTAAGAACCTTGTACAGAGTATTAGAAAACTACAAAAAAAAAAACAGCCAAATCGGTCAAGCCGTTTTCATGTTATGTCGTGACAACGGAAAACGGGTTTCATTTTTATATATATAGATTATATAGATAGAACAGTTACAAATATTATATCAGTATTGCCTTTATTCACACTTGTTCGACACATCAGTTCTATCGTCGAACTTACTACTAGACGGACTGAGCCAAGACAGAATGTGTGACAATAGATTCGTAAGGTTTACTTTGCGACACTACAACCACGCGGGGCTCCGTCCACCAGTAGATCGGTAGTTTCTCAATAAAATAAATCCCACAGACGAACATATGAGAAAAAAAGCTATCGTCATTCGAACGAGAATAAATACAGTATTATGGAAATACTCACACAGTATATGAAATATATAATCTAAGAGATACAGCATAAGACATTCCAACAAAAGCGATCCTGTTATGTAAATAACAAGGTATACGATGAGAAGTATCACAGAAATTATCGCATGGTATATGTATATATCCAGAAATAGTTCTTGCTGTATTTCCTGCAACACAAAGTAAAATTCTTAGAAATTCACTAAGAGAGGTAGGGCACAGCGGATAATCCGCTCAAATCAGGAAAGCTCAAGCCGCCCGTCTGGGGAAGAACCTTCACCTTATAGAAGATCGTAGCCAAATAGCATTGGTCTCGCGCTAGAGCTACACTTTCAACAGGGTCGGCAACGCGGGCGTGATACCCTCGGTATTGCAAGCGTCCATAGGCTACGGTGATTGCATACCATCAGGCAAGCTGTATGCTTGTTTGCCACCTTAGTGGTATATAAAATTCACAGAGTTAAGGTCTCATCTCTCTCTCTCGTTCGCTCCCTAGTCTTCCCCTACTCTATAAATAGAAAATACCAACCATCACTGCCAGTGGGCTGTCAAAATTTTGACGTACGAAAGTATTTTCTGTAAATCTACTTTCAAAATAAATGATTATAAAGGTGCTGTCCCACTGCTGCGCACGAAGAGGCTACGCACGTGTGTTAAGCTTTGCTTTGCAAGAGGATGTACGTGATTGTTTCCACTGCAACCCACGGATACGTTAACCATCAAGTGACGTCATTGATACACGCGTGGCTTGCTCAACATAGCTCAACGCTGTCAACGCCATGCACGCAGTGAATGCGGTACACAGCTTGTTCCACAAAGCGTGCACATCGCTGCGCACGCTGTGCACGAACACGTGGGCCGACACCAACCAAAAACTATGACAATCAATGCGTAGCCTCTCCGTGCGCCGTAATGGGCCACGCTACAGCTGTACGTAGTCGTGGTTTTATATTCGTGTATGGCTTGTACTGCAGTGGAAACGTAGACTCACGTAGTCATCCACGCAGCTGTAATGTGCCACGTGGCCCACGTGTTCGTGCGCAGCGTGCGCAGCAGTGGGACCGCGCCTTAAAGCCTTGTCCTATAATAGCCTAATATCCGACTTATGCTGCAAATAAATTATTTTATTTTATTTATTTACCATAAGCACAAAGTGTATGGAGATTATTTCTCCGAATAATAAAAATAGAGCGCTTATATAACAACAAAAAACTTTGTAATTTTGCTACACACAAGACAAAACTTTAAATTATTGTACGAATTGCTAAACACAAGATTTTCGGAGATATAGAGGGGGGACCACCGGCACCGTGCAAAACGAAAATTGACACGATAAATGTAAATAATTCCGAAACGGATGATTGTATCGAAAAATGTGTTTTAGCGTCTAGGCGCTAGACCGCGGACGGACATGGCAATACTATAAGGTTTCCTTGTAGTTTAATACGCAACCCTAAAAAGACGTGAATTTAACGCACTTCATCACCTTTAAAGATTGGCCATTGCTTATGGAATATTTTAGAGCAGAAGGCCTGCTCCAAACCTCATCGAAATATAGTCGCTAAAAGCAGATTTGGCAAGGCAGCCATCTCAATACACTTGGATGTGATGTGTGCGGCCCTTAGAGTATAAATAAATAGTTATTTATTCTCTAAGGTGCGGCCCTAGTTGAATGGTCACGACGACAACGTTGTCACGCGCGCCGATTGGAGAAATGACGTGTTAAAGCTAAAGGTGGTCATTTTTTAATAGATTTTTTTTTCTTTATCATAGACGTGTTTATATGAGGGACAGAATTTATGGCAGGAGTCAGTAGGTACTAGCGAAACCCGATAATCCGCTTTCCTGCCAGAAGTAATTTTATGCACAGCAGCGCCATCTTTATAGAGCGCCATTGGCTATCAAACTTTGGACCAAATTGTACGGGAATCGCGTACTTTCCTGGATAAAAAGTACCCGTGTGGCTGTGGGCCGTGTGTTAATCCAATGCAGCAGTCAGCTACATACATACGAAATATACATTTGAGCGTGAAGAAGTAACAAACGTTCTCTAAACGTTCGCCTTTACTTATAATATTAGTGGCTTTATTGGTACTTACCGCGCAAACGCATATTGAACAGACAAAGCAGAATAACATCGATAGGCTGCCAAAAACTGTAAGAACCCAGCGAGATATGTTCGCAACTTGGCACAATCCACTAGAACATTTAAATAACTCATTGCAGTATTCAATAAAAAAGGTCCCCACCGTACCTAATGTAAAAAGCTGAAAATGAAAATTTCGTAAGTTTTGTTCAGAACGATAAATACAAAATTTGGTCTCGATCAATAGTTAATAAATAAAGGTTTAGGCCTTGAGTTACTGATCATCGCACAGAGCAAACCATAGAGTACTATTTGGACCAAACTATTCCCTTTTTCAGGCAGACAAAAGATAACAGCGGGATACAGGCATACAATGTTGTACCGTATTGCTATTTAATAAATCATTAAATCAACCAATAATCATCGCACTGCAGGGATACGGGTCGCCCTTCAATCGAAGGTGATTGAAGGGAGCGTGAGCGTTCTTTGCCACGCTGCAGCGCTGCTCCAATTCAAACCGCCTTAAGGCTTGGCTTAACGACTGTCATCCAACGACTACAGCCGGGACCGACGACTTAACGTGCCCTCCGAAGCACGGAGAAGCTCGAGATAATGAAACACATCCAAAAACTGGCTCGAAGTCGCTTTAACTTGCGTGTTCATATTAGAGTGCGACACACATTGACGCTTCGAGCGCCTCATTTAATTTAATAAATATATGAATACTAATAATTACAATACTGAAAATCAATATGATAACAGTAGCAACTTTTAGACTGGTTACACAGAAACAACATTTTTCCACTGTCGGAAGCCAACTAATGCCTCCCATAATTAAATAAGTTTGTTTTCGAAGCTACTGTTGCTATAGTTAGTTTCACGCAGAGTCGTTTTGTTTATTAACTTTTTCGTCGTCGTATTAAATAATAAAAAAATGCCATCAGTAAACTATATAAATAATAAAGTAAGATGAAAATAAGGTTATATTTGTCTTTGTAAAAGACATAAAAAAAGAGAACCCACTCGCGGTAGGAAAAAATACGTGCCGATCGAATTAAAGCGACGCCATCTACAATTTTTTTCTAAACATTTTTACGTAGTGGTTACATAGGCATACTTGTCACATGGCATAATATATTATTATTCCTACTAATCATAAAAATTATAATATGATTTTAGTTTATTTGTTATTATTATTTGACGACCTCAGTGGCGTAATGGTTACCACGCCAGACCGCCACCCAGGAGGTCCCGGGTTCGATCCCCGGTCGGGTCATGATGAAAAACGAACTTTTTCTGATTGGCCTCGGGTCTTGGATGTTTATCTATATATGTATTTGTTATAAAATATAATATCGTTGAGTTAGTATCCCATAACACAAGTTTCGAACTTACTTTGGGGCAAGCTCAATCTGTATGAATTGTCCCTATATATTTATTTATTATTTATATATTTATATTATTATGAATAAATAACAAAGAAATTAATATCGAAAAATTATGTCAACTTTGTAGACCAGTACGATATTTTATTACATGGCTAGCTTTTGCCTGCAACTTCGGCCGCGTGTAAATAGTTTCTCCCATTATTTCCGTTCCCGTGAGAGTTTTAAAAAGAAACAAGCACTAAATGTTAAGTGGAGCAAACCGCAACGTATTATCATATCAACCCATAATCATCCCACTGCAGGGATACCGGTCTCCCTTCAATCGAAGGTGATTAGAGCGTACTCTGCCACGCTGCTCCAATGCGGATTCGCAGAGGCCGGTATTTTCAAGCCGCCCGAAAGCCACCGACATGGCTTAAAGTGCCCTCCGAAGCACGGAGAAGCTCGAGATAACGAAATCCATCCAAACACTGGCTAGGGTCGACTTCGCTTGACTTGCGTGTTCATATTAGAGTGCGACACACAGCGACGCCATCGAGCTCCTCAACGTATTAGTGAAGTGATTTTTTTTTAAATTTCTATTCTATTGCTAATTCTTCATCGCCCTAAATTATTTTTTTGTAAATATATTCAATGTACAGACTAACTTTTTTATACTTTTATTATTATGTATCGATAATATAGAAATAATAAAAATATCTTATATGAGAAATAAAAGTTCTGAAACACCAAAAATATATATATGTAGGTACCTACTTAACTAGCTGAAAGCATGTGCGAAGATCACAACTCAGAAAATTAAAGATGTAAATGTAACTTACTACTACGAGTCTTATTTAAAAAGGATTTTACAAGATGAAATAACCACTTATTGTGAATGCCACTGAACCATACATACACTTATCTATTCCGTGCATACACCCCTGAAGACAAAGACAACAACCACCAGAGCGATCTGAGCGCGTGACTGTGGACCTTCATTTAAAGTTGGTTTCCGCGTGCCGCATTAAAAACGATTAAATTCCGGAAATTATATACAAAATATATTTCACCATAGATGACTCATCTTGACATATTGTGATAAATTTGAGGACAGTTCTTCACTTTTTGTCTGAAGTATGATTGCCAAACGAAAGAAAAAAAAAAAGCAATAATTTTGAGTGACTTTTAGATGTTATGTCAAATTGTGAGTCATTTTAAGCTTCTTGGTCATGATCATGAGGTTTTTTATTCAAGTTTTGGCTTCTGCATTCCTGTTCGTTGCAATTAGCCAGTGTCATGTAATATGATAAGTATATCATTCAAAGCAGCGTATTCATGCTGTCACGACTCAGTATACAGTCTCTGAGTCAAGACGCCCCGAAGAAAGGCGATAGTAAAAATCACGAGTCCAAGTGGTCGCTTATTTTCCTTTGTTGGTTTTGGTCATAGAGAAAGCTTTTTTTATACCAGAAAGTTGGCAAATAAGCATACGGCGCGCTTGATAGTAAGCATCACCGTAGCCTTAGACGCTTGCAATACCGTGGGTATCACTCACGCGTTGCCAATTGCCAACCCTTCAAGTCCCAACGCCCTCAAGTGGAGCCTTGGAGACCTTACTCACCGTAGGAACACAACATGGCCGAGACCAATGGTATTTGGCTACGATCTTCTGTAAGGTGGAGGTCCTTCCCCAGATGGGCTGCTCCGATTTGAGCAAATTATCCGCTGTGCCCTACCTCTCCAAAAAAGCTGTTAAGGAGACTTTACAATTTTAGGAATTGTTGGTGAAAACAATACTTTCTTCAAAGATAATTATCCTCAAAACTCAGTTGTCAATTACTGCGCGCGCAACCGAAATAGAGGTTTTATAATAAAATTCCAACACATTTGTACCTAAGATTTGGACAAACCCAATGGACTTGAAGGCGGCTTACAGATGGTCGTAGCCAAATAGCATTGGTCTCGGCCATGCTGTGTTCCTACGGTGAGTAAGGTCTCCAGAGCTCCACTTGAGGGCGTTGGGACTTGAAGGGTTGGCAATTGGCAACGCGTGAGTGATACCCACGGTATTGCAAGCGTCTATAGGCTACGGTGATGCTTACCATCAGGCGGGCCGTAGGTATGCTTGTTTGCCACCATAATAGTATTAAAAAAAAAGATTAGCGTGTATAAACATACTTATGTACAAACATATGTATAGGTAAACATACAAACAGACGGACAAAATTTTTAAGTACCTATTTTATTTTTAAGTATTTCTTGTGAATCTACTTGCAAAATAAACGATTTATTGATAATTTTTCATCGCACTGAATTTTTTTTTGTAAATATAGGCACTTATTCAATTCAATGTACCTACCTACAGATATTTTTTTTACACTTTTATTATATTATAGATACTTAGATAGATTATAGATAGAAACAAAAATAAAACTAAAAAGTGCGAGTACCATATCTCCTTTTGCTCCTTTTATTAAAAAAGCTAATAAAAAAGCGACAAGTTTTTTGACATGTAGTTCAATGTTCACACTGATGTGTTATGATGTATAATATTCTGCCTATAAGAATTCACAACTATGATGAAATATAAATAAACTGAAAAGAAAAAAAAACTGTATTGTAAAGAAAATAATTGAAATGTATCATAAAAGCGGAAATCATTCAAAGAGGATGAGTGCGAGATGGGCACGGTATTTAATGAGGGTTTTCACAAAAATTTACGCGACTAGTTGGCGCCACTTTGGCAAGAGGTTTCATTCCTAATAATCCGCGCTGTCAAAAGCGTCAACGTCAAAAAATCAGACACGTCAAAAAAATCTGACAATTTAGAAGCGCTATGTTTTTTTTTTTTTTTGTTTTCTTCGCTCTAGGGCAGGCAAAGGGCTTTGAGCCCATACAGCCAAGTCATAAGTAAATTTATAAGTAATTCAAAGCAGCGAGTTCATGCTATCCTGACATTCTTGACTCAGTATACAGTCTCTGAGTCAAGACGCCCCGAAGAAAGATGATAGCAAAATTTCTTCAGAAAATACGGATTTTGAAGTCAACACGATAATGCACTTTTAATAGGTTCCTGATCACAAACTTCAATCAATATGTACTATAACCAATGATTGCTTCACATTACACTATCAATACTATGAATCAAACGCAGAAACACACAAAAATTAAATTTCTAATCACGAGCCCAAGTGGACGCTATTGTAGTTGGCGCCAAAATCCGAAGCGCTATGTATGTATGACACTTGACAGGTTTCTGGACCTGACGTCTCAGTGCTGCCGCCTAGTGGGTGTTATTTCAGAAAACCCTCATTGAACCAATGTATATTAATAGTTTCGTTAACGCACATTGGATACTCCAAAAGTCTTTTTGTTAAATTTATATTCAACTAGGGGACTGCCCCGGCTTCGCACGCATTTTACTAAGGATCTTTAAAAAAATCTAATATAGCCTATGTTACCCGGGAGTCATGTACCTACCTTCCCGACGGTGAAAGAATTTTTGAAATCGGTTCAGTAGTTTATGAGTTTATATTACAAACATACACACACACAAAAATACAAGTCTTTCCTCTTTATAATATTAGTGTAGATAGAGAAGACTAGTAAAATACTCGTGACTTCGTTATCGTATATCTCGCTTTCCTTTTCCTATCTTAGTACACCCCAAGACGTCGTAAGGAATCTACATTCCTTTGGAATCTCTAGACCCAGCGGTTTGGGCTGTGCGTTGATATGTAGTTAAAGAGGACTTTGAAATTTATGTATTTTTATATAGATAGAACAGTTACAAATATTATATCAGTATTGCCTTTATTCTCACTTGTTCGACACATCAATTCTATCGTCGAACTTACTACTAGACGAACTAAGCCAAGACAGAATGTGTGACAGTACTGACAGTAGATTCGTAAGGTTTACTTTGCGACACTACAACCACGCGGGGCTCAGTCCACCAGTAGATAGGTAGTTTCTCAATAAAATAAATCCGACAGACTGAACATGAGAAAAAAAGCTATCGTCATTCGAACGAGAATAAATACAGTATTATGGAAATACTCACACAGTATATGAAATATATAATCCAAGAGATACGGCTTACGACATTCTAACAAAAGCGATCCTGTTATGTAAATAATAAGGTGTACGATGAGAAGTATCACAGAAATTATCGCATGGTATGTGTATATATCCAGAAATAGTCCTAGCTGTATTTCCTGCAACACAAAGTAAATTCTTAGAAACTTACTAAGAGAGGTAGGGCACAACGGATAATCCGCTCAAATCGGAGCCGCCCGTCTGGGGAAGAACCTTCACCTTTATATAAGATCGTAGCCAATTAGCATTGGTCTCGCGCTAAGAGCTACACTTTCAACAGGGTCGGCAACGCGGGCGTGATACCCTCGGTATTGCAAGCGTCCATAGGCTACGGTGATTGCATACCATCAGGCAAGCTGTATGCTTGTTTGCCACCTTAGTGGTATAGAAAAATTCACAGAGTTAAGGTCTCATCTCTCGTTCGTTCGCTCCCTTATTTTTGATATGAGTCGTATATCCTAGTCTTCCCCTACTCTATAAATAGAAAATACCAACCATCACTGCCAGTGGGCTGTCAAAATTTTGACGTACGCAAGTATTTTCTGTAAATCTACTTGCAAAATATAGTAGATTTTACAACAAGTGCACAAAACGAATCATTTCTATACGAGACTTTTAGTTATAAACTCTGCTTTTCACTTCGATTGCGAGGAAATAAATAAATAAACGCACGAAAAACAAGATCTGTTTCCCCTTTCCCGCCGCTTTTTTTTTTAATCTTACGACATTTAAATTAGGCTTGGGCTGCAGACCTATACAGCCTACTATTAAATTAATTTTGTAATAAAATAATTTTCTTAAAATAATTAAATAACCTACCGTACTTTAATTTAAATTTTAATGTCTTTTATGACTTAAAAAACACATAAGGCAAATAAATTAAAGTAAATATTACAAAATAACAAATTCTATCTCTGAACTTTTTGTTGTGTTTGGCTGTATGGCTTATTTCCTTTGCCTTAATATAGATACATTTATGAGTAGATACGTTTTTGCCCTTGTGCACAAAATTCGATTTTGTGTAGCCTATATCCTGCGCAAATAAGCATTTTCTGAGCATGAGAAGTGAAAAATAATTTTAAAGCCTTGTCCTATAATAGCCTAATATCCGACTTATGCTGCAAAATTCGATGCATATGCATACCGTATTGCAGAATGATTTTTGATAATATTATTCGACGGGAAAAAACTGTCTTTGTAAAAAAATTGCTACACACAAGACAAAACTTTAAATTATTGTACTAAATGCTAAACATAAGATTTTCGGAGATATTGGGGGGGAGGGACCATCGGCACCGTGCAAAACGAAAATTGACACGATAAATGTAAATAATTCCGAAACGGATGATTGCATCGAAAAATGTGTTTTAGCGTCTAGACGCTAGACCGCGGACGGACATGGCGATACTATAAGGTTTCCATGTAGTTTAATACGCAACCCTAAAAAGACGTGAATTTAACGGATTTCATCACCTTAGAAGATTGGCCCTGATCCTTTGGATTATTGCTTATGGAATATTGTTGAGCAGAAGGCCTGCTCCAAACCTCATCGAAATAATATAGTCGCTAAAAGCAGATTTTGCAAGTGCGTGCGGCCCTTGATGAATGGTCACGACGACAACGTTGTCACGCGCGGCGTTTGTAGAAATGACGTGTTAAAGCTAAAGGTGGTCATTTTTTAATAGATTTTTTTTTCTTTACCATAGACGTGTTTATATGAGGGACAGAATTTATGGCAGGAGTCGGTAGATACTAGCGAAACCCGATAATCCGCTTTCCTGCCAGAAGTAATTTTATGAACAGCAGCGCTATCTACTTTAAAGAGCGCCATTGGCTATCAAACTTTGGATAAAATTGTACGGGAATCGCGTACTTTCCTGGATAAAAAGTACCCGTGTGGCTGTGGGCCGTGTGTTAATCCAATGCATCAGTCAGCTACATACATACGAAATACACATTTGAGCGTGAAGAAGTAACAAACGTACTCTAAACTTTCGCCTTTACCTATAATATTAGTGGGAAGTGGTTTTATATACCTAGGTACTTACCGCAAAAACGCATATTAAACAGACAAAGCAGAATAACACCGATAGGCTGCCAAAAACTGTAAGAAACCAGCGAGATATGTTCGCAACATGGCACAATCCACTAGAACATTTTAATAACTTATTGCAGTATTCAATAAAAAAGGTCCCCACCGTACCTAATGTTAAAAGCTGAAAATGAAAATTTCGTAAGTTTTGTTCAGAACGATAAATACAAAATTTGGTCTCGATCAATAGTTAATAAATAAAGGTTTAGGCCTTGAGTTACTGATCATCGCACAGAGCAAACCATAGAGTACTATTTGGACCAAACTATTCCCTTTTTCAGGCAGACAAAAGATAACAGCGGGATACAGGCATACAATGTTGTACCGTATTGCTATTTAATAAATCATTAAATCAACCAATAATCATCGCACTGCAGGGATACGGGTCGCCCTTCAATCGAAGGTGATTGAAGGGAGCGTGAGCGTTCTTTGCCACGCTGCAGCGCTGCTCCAATTCAAACCGCCTTAAGGCTTGGCTTAACGACTGTCATCCATCGACTACAGTCGGGACCGACGACTTAACGTGCCCTCCGAAGCACGGAGAAGCTCGAGATAATGAAACACATCCAAAAACTGGCTCGAAGTCGCTTTAACTTGCGTGTTCATATTAGAGTGCGACACACATTGACGCTTCGAGCGCCTCATTTAATTTAATAAATATATGAATACTAATAATTACAATACTGAAAATCAATATGATAACAGTAGCAACTTTTAGACTGGTTACACAGAAACAACATTTTTCCACTGTCGGAAGCCAACTAATGCCTCCCATAATTAAATAAGTTTGTTTTCGAAGCTACTGTTGCTATAGTTAGTTTCACGCAGAGTCGTTTTGTTTATTAACTTTATCGTCGTCGTATTAAATAATAAAAAAATGCCATCAGTAAACTATATAAATAATAAAGTAAGATGAAAATAAGGTTATATTTGTCTTTGTAAAAGACATAAAAAAAGAGAACCCACTCG
Source organism: Endotricha flammealis (assembly GCA_905163395.2). NCBI lineage: Eukaryota > Metazoa > Arthropoda > Insecta > Lepidoptera > Pyralidae > Endotricha > Endotricha flammealis. Next base: position 6,442,320 of record LR990860.1, on the reverse strand, counting down.
CGGTAGGAAAAAATACGTGCCGATCGAATTAAAGCGACGCCATCTACAATTTTTTTCTAAACATTTTTACGTAGTGGTTACATAGGCATACTTGTCACATGGCATAATATATTATTATTCCTACTAATCATAAAAATTATAATATGATTTTAGTTTATTTGTTATTATTATTATTAATAAATAACAAAGAAATTAATATCGAAAAATTATGTCAACTTTGTAGACCAGTACGATATTTTATTACATGGCTAGCTTTTGCCTGCGACTTCGGCCGCGTGTAAATAGTTTCTCCCATTATTTCCGTTCCCGTGAGAGTTTTAAAAAGAAACAAGCACTAAATGTTAAGTGGAGCAAACCGCAACGTATTATCATATCAACCCATAATCATCCCACTGCAGGGATACCGGTCTCCCTTCAATCGAAGGTGATTAGAGCGTACTCTGCCACGCTGCTCCAATGCGGATTCGCAGAGGCCGGTATTTTCAAGCCGCCCGAAAGCCACCGACATGGCTTAAAGTGCCCTCCGAAGCACGGAGAAGCTCGAGATAACGAAATCCATCCAAACACTGGCTAGGGTCGACTTCGCTTGACTTGCGTGTTCATATTAGAGTGCGACACACAGCGACGCCATCGAGCTCCTCAACGTATTAGTGAAGTGATTGTTTTTTGAAATTTCTATTCTATTGCTAATTCTTCATCGCCCTAAATTATTTTTTTGTAAATATATTCAATGTACAGACTAACTTTTTTATACTTTTATTATTATGTATCGATAATATAGAAATAATAAAAATATCTTATATGAGAAATAAAAGTTCTGAAACACCAAAAATATATATAGGCAGGTACCTACTTAACTAGCTGAAAGCATGTGCGAAGATCACAACTCAGAAAATTAAAGATGTATTTGTAACTTACTACTACGAGTCTTATTTAAAAGGGATTTTACAAGATGAAATAACCACTTATTGTGAATGCCACTGAACCATACATACACTTATCTATTCCGTGCATACACCCCTGAAGACAAAGACAACAACCACCACAGCGATCTGAGCGCGTGACTGTGGACCTTCATTTAAAGTTGGTTTCCGCGTGCCGCATTAAAAACGATTAAATTCCGGAAATTATATACAAAATATATTTCACCATAGATGACTCATCTTGACATATTGTGATAAATTTGAGGACAGTTCTTCACTTTTTGTCTGAAGTCTGATTGCCAAACGAAAGAAAAAAAAAGCAATAATTTCGAGTGACTTTTAGATGTTATGTCAAATTGTGAGTCATTTTAAGCTTCTTGGTCATGATCATGAGGTTTTTTATTCAAGTTTTGGCTTCTGCATTCCTGTTCGTTGCAATTAGCCAGTGTCATGTAATATGATAATTATATCATTCAAAGCAGCGTATTCATGCTGTCACGACTCAGTATACAGTCTCTGAGTCAAGACGCCCCGAAGAAAGGCGATAGAAAAAATCACGAGTCCAAGTGGTCGCTTATTTTCCTTTGTTGGTTTTGGTCATAGAGAAAGCTTTTTTTTATACCAGACAGTTGGAAAATAAGCATACGGCGCGCCTGATGGTAAGCATCACCGTAGCCTATAGACGCTTGCAATACCGTGGGTATCATTCACGCGTTGCCAATTGCCAACCCTTCAAGTCCCAACGCCCTCAAATGGAGCCTTGGAGACCTTACTCACCGTAGGAACACAACATGGCCGAGACCAATGGTATTTGGCTACGATCTTCTGTAAGGTGGAGGTCCTTCCCCAGATGGGCTGCTCCGATTTGAGCAAATTATCCGCTGTGCCCTACTTCTCCAAAAAAGCTGTTAAGGAGACTTTACAATTTTAGGAATTGTTGGTGAAAACAATACTTTCTTCAAAGATAATTATCCTCAAAACTCAGTTGTCAATTACTGCGCGCGCAACCGAAATAGAGGTTGGTTTTATAATAAAATTCCAACACATTTGGACAAACCCAATGGACTTGAAGGCGTCTCTATTCAAAAGGGCTCCGTACTCGATGGTGAAAACGGACATAAGTCTCATTGTCCTTAAAAGTAAGAGGAAAAAAATTTGCTATGCTAAAATACCTTCAACCAAATAATTTTTGGAGCGGTAGAGCATTTATGAAATAGGCTAGGTCGACTGTCCGAAATCTCCGGTCCGCTTCTGTAGGAGATATACATACTCGATGGCTTCAGTGGACAAGGTATACTACAAGTCGATTGGACCATTTTATATATTTACACAAATTGTGTACATCAAAACATGTACATGTACGTTACGTACGTGTTCGTACTTATAATTTTAATTTTATTTACTTACTACTTTTCCTTTCTCCGCTTCTGTTGACAGGCAGACATATTATGTATGCCTTATCTTTTTCTTAGTTTACCTCATTTTACAGTTCTATTTATATTCACAACAATAAAAAAAACGGAATATCTTATAATCTATGAAGTTCGAAACAGTTGTTTGTTCAGAAGTTCGTCGCCCCGTAGTAAAAATATCCCCCTCTAACCAGACGAGGAGCGGCGCTGTCTGCGTCAGCCGATCATGACACGTTGTAGTTACAGTAAATAGGTATAGGTACAATGGTACTAGTAAATTCATTTACGAAATACCTTTTCTTTGTTGACTGTACGTAAGCACCTATCTACTCACCTCATGTGTAACTGTTAGGTAATAAAACGCAAGAAATTAAGATAATTGAATTTCTTATAAATACTGTCATTCTTTTCATATATTGGTCGAGAGCATACAGAACGCGAGCATATCCAAAACGGTCTATCAAATTCTATGAAAGGGCCAACGTTGTTGTAGTGTAATGACTTAGGGAACAATTTGTACTGTAAAAGGGGTGGTTCGGCCGGCACAGGGTGCTTATATAGAGCGGCAGGTTGCCGGCGCTGACAACTCACTTCTTAAGAAACAGGTAATCGGCACCGACAAACACAACCATTACTAACATTCCCAGTAGCTCAGTAGTTAGAGCACTCGGCCGGATATCAAGAGGACGTGGATTCGAATCCCACATAGGACGGGAATTTTTCTTATAAAATATTTTCATTTCAAGTTAACTCAGCGCCGAGTTGTCGGCCTCCGAAACCTGCCGCTTTATAAGTATAACCTTAACGTTATAATTAAATTGTGATAGGCTGTTTTTACGACCTAAAGAAAATCGCAGAAAGCCGCTGGATGCAGGCCTATGTCCAGCAGTGGACTTCTTGTGGCTGAAATGATGATGAGGCTGTTTTTACAGTGATTGAGAGACGAATCTAAAGTATATCCCCAGCTTTTATTCCATTCGCGAAGTTGACCTTGTTCCCTTGGCCGTTGTTAGACGAAGTCTATACTAGGAGGAAAGATTTGATTGTCTGTTTGTTTGTTTGAAATGAATAGGCTTCGAAACTACTGGACCGATTTCAAAAATTCTTTCACCAGTAGAAAGCTACATTATCAGGGAGTGACATAGGCTATAGCTTTTTCCGAAATTCAATGTGGTTCCCACGGGAACGGGTCCGGAACTTCACGCGGACGAAGTCGCGGGCAAAAAAGCTAGTTATATATAAAGGAAAGTCTTAGGGTCTCGTAAGACGAAGTGTACTCGCCACTCTTGTATTCGCCTAACAACAGTCAAGGGAACAAAGGAGATTTCTTTTCATAAAGTTCCTCTATATTATGCTAGTAAAAAGTGCATTGCGTGCTTATAGTTCACTTGTCTATACATACTTATAAAAAACATTATTTAGTCTCTTAAGATTTCACAATGAAATACATTGTAAAGTAGGTACAATATATCAACGAGTACCTAAGAGAATTCTTTCGTGTCACGTGCTCCAAACCAAGGGAATTCAACAAGCTTACATTTGCAGTTGTAAAAACTGAAAAATACGAGTCTCTGCTGAAATATTGGGGTGTTGGGGACGCAAATAAAGTTGGCAGTGCAGTAATAAAGGCCCGCCGCTCCAACAGAAACGCTATCGGCGGGAAGCTACTTTCTTTACACTTTCTTTTTGCTTTTACATACTTTTATTTTTACGCCCTGAAGGCGGTACGTGACGGAGATATTTTTGCAGAAAAGTTTCAAGCTCGCGAGGAAGCATCCTACTAATATTGTAAATATGAATGATTTTACTTTATCAAATCGTTAAAAGAACAGATACGAATAAATGAATGCCCAGTGGTTGCTATTAGTTCGATCTCATCGCACAGAACAAGTATTTATGTAATGAATATTGTGTTTGTATCGAGATCAATGCATTGTAAGCAATGATTGGCGGCGAGGGTAGAGCTATTCGCGGGAATAGTAACTGTTATTTTAACGTGGTGTGTAATAAAAAAAAATACATAAACTCAATTAATTTATTTAAATAATTCAATTACATCAGTCACTTGTCACACTAACTTGTCTATCATTGAGCACAGTAATAGTTTTGTTAAAAATACAAACACTAATTAAGTACCTAACCAGGGGCCCGATTCTACTAAACAAATGCAACAATGGACTCTCAATGGTGTCTCAATCGTGTCTCAATAGAATGTCGATAGTATATCAGGGGCCCGATTCTACTAACACAAATGCACCAATGGACTCTCAATGGTGTCTCAATCGTGTCTCAAAAGAATGCCGATAGTGTATCAGTGGAATAGATTTTGACATTTGTTATGGACTTATAGAATAAGTTAAACGTTATGTTATTGTTTAAGTCCATAACAAATGTCAAAAACTATTCCACTGATACACTATCGGCATTCTTTTGAGACACGATTGAGACACCATTGAGAGTCCATTGGTGCATTTGTGTTAGTAGAATCGGGCCCCAGTGGAATAGTTTTTGACATTTGTTATGGACATAAACAATAAGTTAAACATTATGTTATTATTTAAGTCCAAAACAAATGTCAATAACTATTCCACTGATACACTATCGGCATTCTATTGAGAGACGATAGAGACACCATTGAGAGTCCATTGGTGCATTTAATTTTGTTTAGTAGAATCGGGCCCCAGGTATCAGTATATCAACTAATATTTCAGTCATATTAATCAATCAAGATTAAATTAATCAATGATTGTTTAGGTTCATTATTGACGAAATCAATTATAATTGTGATAAACAATCCATAATTCGTTTTTATTAATTATTTTAATGTCAAAGCATAGTTCATCTTTCTTTAAGCAAACTGTAACATAATAACTTGTAGTTACAATGCGGCTACGAATATTGCGATATGTTTTTTAAAGGTAACAAACAGTTAGATTTAAATGTTATGTGTTCGTGAACCGTCATCATTGTGGTATTGGTGTGGGGAGAATTGATCGGTGTGCTCCAAGCCCCTCGGACCGTACTCCACACTGTAAATAAGCCATTTTTGGACTTTTTCGTTATAATTACAGTCGACTAGTGTTTCTATATTATTACAATACCGCTAAAATTATTTTTGACAGTAATCAATTATTTAATTTTTATTAAAAATTATGCTATTCAATTGATTATTAAAACCAATAAATCATTTTCTTGATGTGATTAATTGATCAATCATAAGTCATCAATTATGATTGAAATTTTAATCATCAATCGTTAGTCAGGTATACAGGGTGCAGTCTTCAATTTGCTGTAATTCATCTATTTCGCTTATCGTTATACATATCGTATTGTCAATTACTCCGTCTGAAGGCGTGGACTACCATTAAAAAGTAGGTCCAAACTGAAAGACATACAATTTGTCATTACAATAAGTACCTACTTATATAATTCTCCTAATCGTTTTGATAAGTAATCATATCCGCTATCAAAGTATGACCACATCCAATCGTAGCAGGAAACATCTCTCCTTACAGTCGGGTAGTGTTTAACATAGAATGAACGTACAACTAAAATAAAATAAATCCAAACACTCCATACTGAAAATCAAAATATTTGTGATTGTCAAGCTACAAATGTTTTAAACTAGTTATGCCCGCGGCTTAGCTAACATTAGATGTTTATAGATGAGAACAGAGATCTGTTTTTTTTTACGTTAATGTTACCTAATTCTAGACAGATTGTTGCATTTTTGGCATAGGTATGTTCTAGCCTTTAAACTACTGCATAGGTACCTTTCAATCAAATGCATCTCAGCCGTTTTTCAAAATACACACATTACATAGTAAATTAGTAATACATCCCCACAAACTTTAGCGTAATGGGCTTTTTAATTTTCCAAAAAACTATTCTAAATACCTATAAGTAAGTAGGTAGGTATCTATATTTTTATATCATTTACCAAATTTATAATTAGGTGGGTACTACATAAAATAAAATTAAAATGCAGAACTTACCGATAAGGTCAACTATTGTGAATATAAATTCGAATATTGGAAAAGAACCTCCTATGGATAAACAGGCGCCGACATAGAGCATTCCATATGAAAATGAAAGAACTATGGCTATTGCAGCCGATATTATGAAGGCAAGGCACGCTTTTTGTACACTTCCCTGGAATAGAAAAATAAGATCCTTACTAATATTATAAATGAGAAAGTTTGTTTGTTTGTTATTCCTTCACGGCTTAACTAATCAGCCGATCATAAATTTGTATACATATTGTCAGGGGTCCAGAACACAACATAGGCTACTTTTTATCCCGTGTAAGTATGTCGTTCCAATGGGAAAATATTTTTTCTACTATAGAGGGCGCTGTATCGGCCAACAGATGGCGCCACAAGTCGCGCTTGTTTTGTTGTCAAACGAGATCTTTACAGTCATAAAATTAACGCGAACGAAGCCGCGGGGAAAAGTAAGTTGTGAATAAAATTAATCATGCAAACGAAAGTAGTAGAGATTTAGATTTTTTTACTCACCTGAAATAACTTAACTAATAGGTAGACGCAACATATTAAAAATGCTATGTCAGCAGCCAAGACAATCCAACCTAGGTAAATAACAAAATCAATAAATGTTGATTTCTCTTTTCCCGCATTAACATTTGTTCTGATTACAGTATCACGGGTGTTTCTTATTAATGCTTTCGTTTCATTTTTCGTAACCTGTTTAATATTAGTAAAACAGGAAGCGCCAAGACCAGCGTTTGCGCCGAAGCCGAAACTCAACTGAAAAAAAAAACATACAAATAAACATATTTTTTTACCTTTTAATTATTTTTACCTTTGAGTTTGAATTATGTTTGACAAAATATTTAATAATAACAGTCAACCAATCGTTATGAATCTTTGTAATGACTGAAATATATAAACCTATTATTCATTGATGAATGAAGATTCGAGTAAATCCCTTCATGCAGTATTTAGAAAATTTGAATCATAATTACGACCATGGTATATACCTGTTGGTTTTACGTACATAGTAGGTACTTTCCGGGCAGAGCAACATATTTTACAACCACTCCAAATGTTTATAGAAAATTACTTACAACATTGTTGAGGTTGATGTCTACGACATCTGGTCGTCCGGCGTTTGTTGATGCGAAGCACGACACTCGTACCACGTACGAATGACGGACTACTGACCACGACACTGCTGGACTGGTGATCTAGAAATACAACTTCTTTGATTAAACGTTTTTTTATATTTAAATAATTGATAAGTTCAGTTCGGGTGTACTAACACCCTTTTCTGAGACACCGGACTGTTGCGGGAGCGTAGGGCTCTCACCGCCAAGATTAAACGTAGATACACTAGTACATATATTCCATTTCACGAGGAGCATTCGGCTGTGAATGTTGTAATTTTCACATGCACATTGTTAATGTGTGCGTAACCTCTGAAACGCTCGTAAAATCGATCACGCACACATTGACAATGTACATGTGCACGCCACAACATTACACGCCACAAAAAAAGATGAATCAACAAAGTTTGATGGAACCTAGCTTAAACCTAGCGTAAGGCCTGGCCTAGCTGTACGTAACTGTACAAATACATATTTTCTTGATGGCTCTTGAGAATTAAATAAAATCTGTCTCAATTGTGTACATAATAAAGGACAGGTGGCGTGTACACACTAACACCTGCTTACGAGTAGTTAACACCAAATTGTGGGATGCATACAAAATATTATGAATTATAAAGGCTAGCAAAATTTTAGCACCATAATAACAAGGGTTGGGCTGAGCATTGATCAGTCAGTCAGGTCTTTTCTCTAAATATTATACTTAGATTATAGTGAGAAAATAGGTACTAACAATTCCAAATACAGCAATAATTGCGGTAGCAGTTTTTAAATCGGGTACACACCCGCAACATTCGTCAATCTCCGGTAAATGATCAAATAAACCACACATCTTTATTTAATTAAATCACGTCATAAACATTGGTATTTAAAATTGTAAAGAAAATTACAAAAATAAGGTTCAAAATTGACAACATCAAATTCGTTGTAAATTATTGCCATGTGTGTTTCTGCTGTCTTTGACATAGACAACTTTCAAAATAAAAATAAAGTTTATCTCTCTGGTTGGATGATCAACGATTCTATTGTGTATGTGTATACAATCACAGAAAAGAACATAACTATTGTATGTAATCGATAAAATGTATACATAGTTTACAGACGTGGATGTAATTGCAGTAAGGATAATCTATATATTATCATTATCTCTACTCCCTGCAAATAGGTATTAAAGAAACCTTCTGACATAATAATTAAGCGAGGTAGATATTGTAAACAAAGTCTAATTTTGCTAAGATTTCCGTCGTAATGCGTGGCTTAGCGTAAGCGCCAAAAAGCCGGGATTCTGCTTATTGCTTCCCAGGAGGGCGGTGCGGGTGTGCGGGAGGACGGGCCTCTTAACAAGATTACATTGGAGATAAAACGACTCAGATAATAGCGGCCGAGTAAGCCAGGAGCCAGGACTGAAGCCGGCTCTAAAACAAAATTAAAATTGGAATCTAAAGCACGAACCTCGCGCACCTAAATACACAAAAGCCGTCATAATTTGTTGTTTTTTTACAGTAAATATTCAATATTAAATTAAAACTTATCAGTTTAGACTGTATACCTACTCTAAAACTCCCTTGCTTTTCTTTCAAAATCTTTTTTTTCTTCCGTGTGGCAATTACTCTTCACTGTCATTTTGATATTCATGAAAAATGTATCAACTATGACAAGACTATGACGAACGAAGGAACGAGTATTTTTCGATTTCTGATTATTGTAAGTACAAACTTGTGTACAAACACACATCGAGTACGGGACGACTCTACGTTTGAAGAGTCGCCTATATACTCAGTGATATCATTCAATGGGCATGCCTGGAATGTCGGTAATTTTGTAATTTATTACAATAGTTTTGATGAAATAATTTTACGTACCCATTACATTAACAAGAATTATTCTTACCTGCATTTAACAAAATATGTTCAAGATAGTTATCTCGCTAACATTTAAACCAGTAAGGTTATCTGGGCGCACTGGTGCTGTTCTAGTATTGATCGCAACGTTCGCTTGTTTCAAATTCAATTCGCAGAGTGGGAATAACAATAAAACTTGGACCGTGTATTCTGATATCACCTGCGCCCCGATACGTGTACTGAAAACCAAACTCTTGAGAGAATTTAAAACGATACGACGCGAGCAGCATAAAATTTATGTTAATCTGAAACTATCTTTTCTTAATCGCATGTGTTAAGTGCTTCTTAATCAATTTAAGAATGTTAAAATCAAAATACTATTATCTGTTTATTTATTAATTTTAAAATATTATTAACATTAATTAAAAACGATAAATAAGATTAAAACGGAAAAACGTATACCTATATCTCTTGGGTGATTCTTGAATTGAATACGATGATTTTAATATTAAACTACGATATTTATATCCCTGAAGTTATACTTTTGCAGTTTTGTCACAAACACTACTACTCTTGTAACAATAGGTACTTATGTATAATTAATAATTAGACATACGTAATACCTAAAGGGCAGGGTAAAACGAGCAGTCCTACCCAGGACGTATATAAACGACCTAACCATAACCTATTGTTAGTTGTTCCCATGGTACAGCCATATAACTCACCACAAAACACCGATGTCTTATTTAGGAAAACGTGATAAATAGCGAGTGTTTCCACGAAGGAACACCCGTGCGCCCCATTCGTTTCCAATATGCGATGCCTACCAAGAAATGTCAAAATATTTCATAAAGTAACTTTTTGTAAATATGAGAGGCGGTTCGCTTCTATGATATACGCTATTTTTTACTGCCGAGTTTCTTATCCTTGTCGTATGCGGCAGAAACACGCCTCGGGCTCAGCGCACGAATCGCGATGTGGGTCTCGAGATAAATCTTCACGAATCCCAGTTTTATTTATTAAGTTGTATGGTGTTTTACGATGTACCGCCGCGGGGGCGCTCATTACGCCTCCGCCAAACGTGATGAAAAAACTTTTTCCGACGATATCTTCTTGCAACATTAATTACGAGACTGGGAAAGTTAGTCGAGGCGTGCTTTTATTATTTCTTTTGCCGCTCTCTGCAACAGTACGATTTTACGATTCAACTTTTCTAGAAGGGACGGCTGTTTCTACGCAGCACTGATAAGAATATATCGAGTAATATAGGCAGTAAAAACATTGAAGACATCACGTAGCAAAACAGGTCTCGGGTTTTATGTCTGCAATTCGGGGCGTGCACAAAAGAAATGCTAACGTCGATGCGGACGTGCCCGGCTCTCTTCTGCTTACACTATTCTATTCGTAATAATTCCTGTAGTCTAGAGTGAAGTGATATTTATATATTCAATTTATCTATACATAGAGCTTTTATATTGTATATTACTTACATTATGTACCTCTACCTACCCACAGAGATTTTATATTACCGACCTTTATTATTTTTATTATATAAAATTGAGGAGATTAGGTATAAAAATGTTTTCGTAACGGTATCTTTTCCATATATATTCAGTAATTTTTGTACATACAAAATATAATAAAATATAAGATTACATTTACGCATTACTTGAATTTATCCAATAAAAACTTAATAAAACTTAAGTTATTCAGGTTACATCAGTGTGATAAAATATGAAATACATTAAGAACAGGGTTAAAACCTTTCGATAAATAAAATATAAGACTAAATGGCCTGCCGGAGCGCAATCATCTTGAAACCGGTAATGAAACAAGCTTGGAAGGAACCAAAATGGAGTATTTTGGTGGTCATAAGGCTTCTATCACACCAGCGATTTTTATATGGGAGAGAGCAATTTTAGGGTTATCTTTTCGGTACGGTATCACGTAAATTAAAGATTATTTCACCAAAAACATCATCATCAACATCATTATCATTTCAGGTTTTTTTTTCGAAAATTAGTTTATTTTTTCACGTTTTTCGTAGTTTTCTCTCATCTCATCCTGTTTCCGCCCACTGCTGAGTTAGTTTTTTCTACTAGAAAATTAAAGTGACTACTATTTCCAAATTTTTCTTTTGAATTGTTTTGTGCATTTCCTCACCTGTACAGCCGCGACAGATAGCTGCGGCGGTTTGTTTTATGAATAAGTAAAAATCGCAGGTGCGATAGAGCTCTAACGCTTATAAGAGATAATAGAAGTTGAGCGACCCCCAGGGTTCCGTAGTCCAATAAGTGCGGAGGGCGTACCCCTTGTACTTAATTTATGCTACTATAACTCAAGCGGACGGCTCCTCAATAGGTAATTTAGATGTTCCAGCAACATTGTCGTAATGAGAATGAACGTTTCTTCCAGTTTATTGGCGTGCTGAGCGATGCACTCTAAGTGGGTGGCGCTGACTGAGCAGTTCTCAAATTAGTTATAGGTACCTATGCTTCGTCTTAACTGCACTTCAAATTTTATTACTAACACATTTATTTTCAAATAATCATTACTTAAAACAACTAACAGCTCGTACATAAACATTTGTTAAGACGAAACGGAGAAAATTTGTAATAGTCAAAATAATTTTATTAGTTGGTTTTTATTTTAAAATATTACATTTAACACATGTCATAAGCTTACACGGATTTAGTGGGTTGCACAAAGACATTTTAATTTTTATGATGATGAAATCTGAATCTCTCTTTTTTCTTTAATTTCTCATAATTTTGACGAATACAGTAGCCGATATAATGTGTCTTTAAAATACCTTTTTGCAACTCACTGTTAGATCGGTTGTCAAGTTCAATGCTTCAATATAATTTTTTTTTAGATAGGGCTATACAAAATAAAAGCCAGTGTAGGTATTGTGAATATTTGCAACTTAGTAGGTAAATGATACTCGCGTCGCGTCGTCGTCCACATATATAGAAGGATTACGTTACTTTGTTTTGTTACATTGTATTTACCTATATCTCAAATTCAATTTGCTATCGATACACAAACTTATTTTATATCTTTTCCGATAAATTTAATTGTGGTTTATAACTGAAATATTACCACTGCAGTTATTTTAGGTTTTATTTTGTTTTGATAATCATGAGAAAGAAATCTTATAACAACATTTTACTTACTCAAATACGTTTGGTTTTTTATATCTACACCTTCGTATTATTAACAGTTAAGTAAAACATCTAAAGGGCGGTTCAATTATTAAAAAACATACGTCGTATAACCGATAAATTGGAATAGAAACGTTAACCTTAAAATTATTGTGCTTAGGTCGTGATTTCCTTGAATCTAATTTGGAATAAATTCTTTTGGTGGTGCATGTGGATATTCAGGCTTAAACGAAAAAGCTCATAATATACACAAGATATGGCTTCATGTGGCAGTTTGTTATGAAGTTTATAGTGGAGCCAACGTGGTTCTAGTTACACGTATATTGGGAGAAAAAAGGCGGCGTTCTTGAGCATAATGTGTAATAATTTATAAGATTGAATCGCTCTCCTCTTAAAAATGATTACAAATTATGAACGAAAACAGATAAGTATGACGTGTAATTGGATAGTTGCATATATCATTTTTATATTATGTGGGGAGCGCTTATGATAAACGCTACGGGATACGTTTAACATGATGTAGGAATGTTATTAGATATTTTTATTAAACCCCCAGTCATAAACTAGATCGTACGGGATGCCCCGAGAATGTTTTACTAAGACAGATATGATTTGTGATGCAGCGACAATAATTGAGGCGACTGTCCTATACACAGCTATGTGCAGGGCTGATGTTATTTTGATAGTTAAGCTCAAGTTTTGGAGGGACGTGACTCGAGGTGCGGAGGCTGGAGTAGGTACAGGTGTGCTCGTAAAATTTACGTTTTATGGAAATATAAGATCCTTGTCGGGAAACGCGTACACGGCACAGCTCTTGCCCTCGCCGCCTCTCAAGAATGTAATCTCTCGTAGTAGATACACTACCTCATATGTGTGTGTATGCATCTTATTTACATAGTTTTATCAGGGCTGCCGCGTACCGCTTATGTTGATTTAATAAAACAGTACCTATTTTATTCACTGTACTGATACTTTAATGCTCATATGCCATGTTATACTTCTATAAACGAAAATTCAAATATTTTGAGTAACAAAACAAAACGAATATAAACGTATCCTTTATCCGAAGCAATCAAATTTGATAGCGATCAAATAGGCACGACTAGAAGTCGGAATACTCGAAATAGCCGGCTTTACTTCCGAATTCTCGACTGGCAACGAATCGAATCGATAGTCGATACCAATAAAATTGCGTCGATTCGCGAATACATAAAACGTCGGATTCGAGTCTTGGTGCTCTCTATATAAAGCTAGGAGAGAAGGGTTCCCACTTTTATTGCATGGAATTTGCATATAAAGTAACCATTGAAGAAAAGCGATCTCCGTTTGGCTTCATGTATTTTTTTCGTATTCATTGTTCCGAAGGCCGCGGATCCACACTTATTTTTATGGGTCGTGATGCTTTCTTAACGTTTGAATAAATAATGGTATCAACAGTTTTTTAGATTCATTTAGTCTTAAATTTATGAGAGGCTACTTAAAACCTTTATTTTGACTTGTATCTTTGTTCCACAAACTTTGGTCACAGAGTCACAGAGTAGAGCGAATATCAACATTAATTATATTGTTTTCTTTTTCAGATTCATGGATTTGCAGTTAATGTGGAAATGGAATAAATAGGTAAATGTTGCTAATATACATATTTGACATGTTTTATATTAAAGTTATTGCCTACCATATAAGGTTAAAGGTTGGTATGAGCTGGATGTAACTAAGGTACGTTAAAGTCTCATAAAATTCAAAGCAAGTAAAATTATGATACAAAACGAAAAGAAAAACGAATGTAGTAACCACGGGGCGTTCCCAGCGATTCCTAATAAAAACGATATTTAATTGAAGTCGATAGGGCCTCGTGCCGAGAGGCCTAATAAACTGTCTTTATTATTATTGTGTTAGGTCGCCACTCGAGATAAACATTACGTATATAGCTAACGGCTGTGTGCCAGTGAATGTTTGTGGAGATTCGGTTACACAAACCCATTCGGTGCCCACGCATCTACCTCGGCGCTGATATCTTCGATTACATCAGCGCCGCGGTATTTTTCCTTATAATACCGAAGCGAGTACTAAATGATTATGAATTATTAATCAAGCCTATAAGACCTTGTGCTCACTTGGCCGGCAGCGACCTAGACTATAAATAGTGTTAGAACTTAACGTCGTCGTCTCGATGGTGTATCGAGGACAACGTTTGAAAGTATTTGCGTGGCACATTGTGAACGCGAATGCACATTGTAGCTGCATTTCGCCGGTAGTGCAGATAAAAGGCGCTACGAAGCACAATGGCGTTTAAGTGATAGTTATGGCAGTTTTTATAGGCAGTTAGATTTATTTTTACTGCACTGTTTGTTTTAATGCGTTTTTCGCGAGTCGAGAGGTCGCGACAATTGCTCTATCATTAATTTATCCGTCGAGATCTCGACGCGCCATCAATTTGATTATGCGTTTTATGTCATTTTAATGATGTGAATAATGAATAAATGTACATATTTACTATTCATTAAATAATGTGTGAATAGATTATAGTACTACTAAGAGTAGGCGGGACCGTTGATGTAGTGTAAACTGTAAACGATATTTATTGGTTAATGGCCTTAACTCGGTTATGAGTTTGGAGTTGATTTGTATACCATTTAATGTTTTATGATTGTCTTTGCTTATCAATTCAATTGTATTTTTTTTTAATCCAGATGTTTTAGTCAAGTAATATTAAGTTATCCAATGTTACCAATATCTGACTATATCAATAACTACCTATCTAGATACACGAATACCTATAAAATAAGTACTTGTGATGAAACTTATACCTTCTTTAAGTTAAATTGTGTTATCACATCAATTTCAATAAATTTTAATCAAAATCTTTACATTTTCTTTTAATACCTGCATAAATCATAAACTAATGTCAAAATAAAGATTGTATTGTTATAATTTATCTACTGATTTCACCCAAATTTTAGTTTCCTGTTTAGGTAGAAGTAGAAATGCGTGCTGGAACTGTCCCATTGTACCGACAAAAGGATCCAATCGGCTTATTAGTGAACCCCACGACATACGCTCCCGAGTGGGCCTAATCAGAAAATATAGGGCAATAAAATGGCCCGGTGCCCAACGGCTAATCAAATTGTCGAAATACCAATGGTGGAATAAACCCATACCGCGTCCACAATAGAATGTAAGTACGGACCAACATATCTTTAGAAATCTACGTTCCTTTCTTTAGTGCTTGTTTTGTTGTCAGAAAACTGATGCCCGTCTTCACTAACATCGCCTCAGCGTAGGTTTAACGTAACTGGAACAAAGTATGAGTGAGTCAATATTTTACGCTGACTGATGCGTTGTTGGTTGAATTCAAATTTTACTATATCCATATCTATTTGTCCGTTACAATAATGTTTTATATTAGGTACCTATGCTGAAGGGCTCGCGGGCACTTAGACACGTCATTTACAACATATTGTCCTTCTGTATTAAATGTAAAATAAATAAGCAACTCTATTAATAAACTATACCACCTACTCTATCACACCCAACCGATATATTTTCTTTTAAATAAGAAATAATGATCACTTTTTTGTTACCAACAGAAAAAAAGCACACATTTGTGATGTGTTTGTGGTAAAAATAAAACCCGAAGTTTCTATTTGTCCTAGATATCTCAAAACAAAGATCTCATCAAAAATTCAGCATGTGACTCCTGGGATGTATACAATAAATCAGTTTTACAGCATTCCTGTGTCATTTCAGTCGTCGAACGACATAAAATGATAATTTTACTGCGCTCCCCTTCCGTCTCCAGGAGTTTACGACAATTGTGAAATGTATCGACAGTTCGGGTGTCACCTAGAAGGTGCGCAAACTTAAGATTATCAACTGGAAAACTTTAAAGTCACGTTTCGCCGAAGATTTAAGGTTTGGAATCGTATGGTTTTTCATATAAACACAGAGAGTTAGTGTCTGGTCCATCAGTAACATATGGTACGGTCTCTCCCCTCTTCCAGTTGCCCCCAGATATTTTAGGATGTGTTCCTGAATACATCAATCTTTCAGGTGACTTTACTGTTAAACGTAATGGATTACGGTGATGGGGCCCAAAAGTATATTTATCTATTGAGTGCGTAAGACTGACAGTATCTTTCCATTATGTTACAAAAGATTTTCTAACACCTAACTAGTTAATCATTACCTATGCATATTTAATTAATCCCTATCATTGAACTTACACAAAGTGCACATAGAGGTTTTAAGATTTAGAGTTGCGCATATTTAATCTTAATTCCTCATTAAGTTTTAAGTTATCTCTATTTTACTTAAATTAACTATAACGGCATGAGATTATTATAAAAATGTCGACTGTGTGGTCTAATATGTTTTAAAATACTAGTTAGTAGAATATATGTAGTCTATCTGAATCTCTATAATGACCTAAATAATTCTAGAGACCTCCGAAAAGCATTGCACAACCTACCTGTATAGAATAGTGAAAATAAGGATCAAAATCAACAACCGAATAAAAATGGTCAGTTACGTCTCTATTATTCATCATTTCGTAATAGAGCGGCAGTAAAAATATTTATGCCGCAGCTAATTGTTGTAACAAACAACTAAGGAACAGACATTGTTATGCAAAACTTATTATTTGGACAATGGGAAGAAAATATTTAAATTAACTAAGTTTATCACTATCAACAATAAGACGGAGCTGTTTTTATTTCCTATAGAAATGTATGAAGGTACGCATTACATGCGCTTAAAACCATTAGGAGCCAGTATTTGTTAGTCTTTATTATTATAAATGGTAATTATGTCTTTGATTTATACGTACCGACACAGAAATAATTCTACATTTTGATTCACTATTTATTTATCTTCGGTGGATTGACTGTTATGGCTTCATAAAATCACTGATTAAGTCATTTCTTGCCTACGATTATTTTAAATCATTTATAAACATGCTATGCTATATAATATTAGATTCTTATCTGAGGCAGGAATACCGAATAAAATCTACCTACTTATATAAAAATAATCCAGAGTGTCTGACTGCGCAACGTTCCAGGCCAAGAATAATCCTTTAGTCTAGAGAACTACATACATTGCGCATAGCCTTTAAACATTGGATTAGATCATGAGAGAGATGGAATTTTGTACAAAGATTTCCTTTAAGATGAGGACAAGGGATTTTGATTGAAGGGTGACCCGTATCGCTGCAGTGGGGATGATGAAGGCAAGAAAAAAATGGGATATGAAATCGGATAGAGCTATAATAAATTAAAATAATTTCTTCTTCACCGGCTGGCTATATTTAAATAAGTTGGCAATATTAATATAGACTTTTGCTTTAAAAATCAATCCCTAAAGATAGATAAATAGATACTAAAGTCTATGAATATTAACTTTATTATTATATTATTGATCGTTGCAATTAGCTAGTCTCATGTAATATGATAATAGATGTTGAAAGAATGAAAACTTTAAAACTAAACTAAACATATTATTATAAACATAAATTATAATGAACCTAATACTAAAAACCTTAAAAAATATAATAAAATATATTATTATTTATAATATCAAAGAATGACAGTTGCAAATGTTTAGAACAGTATTTCCGTTATGATATAAATAACTATTTATTATTTATTTGTTAAATATATTAAATATCACTAATTTTGCTATATTTACCTATATGAAAATGTAAAATAAATAATAGTTACTTATATGCCAGCTCATGAATTGTTTGTTATTGTTGTGTATAATTTTACTAAGTAACACACAGTTTTAAGTTTCAATGTTACTAATTTTTATGGATCTCTGGTCTGAAATAAATGAATAATAATAATATAAATATCTATGAATTCTTATTCCATTTAAAATTTCGGTTAGAATTTTATTGTGAACGGAACACCTGAGTAATGAAATGTTCGTTTTCAGTTTTAAACTCCGAGTCCAGTCAAGTTCAGGCAATAAATACTAGGTTTTACTGGATGTTTTTACTTGATCGTGCGATCGTGTGTCGGCTGACCTGTGGTAGTGACGGGAAATGAACCTCGGACATTAACGCAGGGTTGAGTGCGCGACAATCGCCCACTTTACAGCATCGTTTCACTTTTACTGCTATAAACGGTCACCGTAAAATCCTGACCGACTGAGTACCACTGCATCATCGCTAACTAAGAAGCTCTATACTGAGATTTTATGCCTTTTATTTTTATAACTACTTTTATTTCATTTAATTGTTGCAAATCGTTTAGTCAAATCAAATCGGTTAGTATTTCGAGGAGCACGTTAAGCGGTTGTCGAAATATGACACAACACCAGGGGCCCGATTCTACTAAACAAATGCACCAATGGACTCTCAATGGTGTCTCAATCGTGTCTCAATAGAATGCCGATAGTGTATCAGTGGAATAGTTTTTGACATTTGTTATGGAATTAAATAATAACATAATGTTTAACTTATTGTTTAAGTCCATCTATTGAGACACGATTGAGGTACCATTGAGAGTCCATTGGTGTATTTGTTTAGTAGAATCGGGCCCCTGATAGCTCTCAGTTAACAAATAACTGAGAAAAGCATAAAATAAGAAGCAGATTATTATACATAAGTTAAATACCAGTAACTTAATAAGTCGAAAACCGTTTAAACTACCCTAATTAGATACTTGATTTAAGGCTCGGATGTTAAAATACTTACTGTTTGTAGGGTAGGTACTTGAGATATCAATTAGAGTGCATTATTAAGCATTGTAAGAAGTAAAAATTTCAATGTAAAATACATTACCATGTAATGCTACATGAACAATATGAAAATATGATATTAATTCTATTAAAGAGACATCAACTGATTTATTTTTTTATCGATTGATATTCCTGAGCTAGCGTTAAAAATCATTATTTATATTTTTGTGTTATATTTACATTTAATTCAATAAATAATTAAGATAATGTAGAAAACTAAATATTTTCAGTCTTAAAACCTAAGTATATTATATTTTAAATTTTCATACAGTATTTATTTCAATCACAATATGAGTAACTCACGAAATTCTTCCTTTTGGAATGTGCAAGCGTCTATAGGCTACGGTGATGCTTACCATCAGGCGGGCCGTACTCTTGTTTGCCAACTTTGTGGTATATATACACGACCTCCGTGGCGTAATGGTTACCATGCCAGACCGTCACCCAGGAGGTCCCGGGTTCGAATCCCGGTCGGGTCATGATGAAAAACGAACTTTTTCTGATTGGCCTCGGGTCTTGGATGTTTATCTATATATGTATTTGTCATAAAATATAATATCGTTGAGTTAGTTTACATAACACAAGTTTCGAACTTACTTTGGGGCTAGCTCAATCTGTGTGAATTGTCCCTATATATTTATTTATTTATTTATATTATATAAAATAGGTATAGTAATTTCATACAGATGTTATTCGCACAGTCAAGTTACTTAACGGTTTAATAATATGATGTGTGAATTTGTGAAGTTATAGACTACCACTTTACATGAAAACTGCTTACTTTGTAGCTAGTGCTAATTAATGTTACTTACTAGTTAGTTCTCACAACAACACTTATCAAGTTTAGAAGTGTTTCTTTCATAGTGTTTTGAATCTCCCGAGGTTAGTTAATTACTACCTACTTAGGTTTCGACGGCGTCGAGGGAGCTTTTTAAAAACACAAATTTTAATATTAAAAGTGTATTTTCTCTATGAGATCTTGTTACAGACTAATATAAAATCAATCATAACTACCTACTTACAGATTAAAACTTACTGTACTCAATTATTACTTATTTTTAGTTCACATTTGTATGTCTGTAGAGACAACGAGCAGAAATACATTTTATTATTTTTACTAAAAAGTCAAGTCCATAAATATAATTACATTTTAACTAAGTATAGTTATCTAGAATATTTTTTCGTGAAATTTATTTTAATAATGGTCTAACTAAAGTAAATGTTTCTCCTAAGTACGTTAGAATTCATTAAAGTATTAAGGAGTAATAACATTTTAAATTAATAAGCCGATTTTGAAAATTGATTCTCAAATAACGATTCATTAAATATCTATGACCCAGTTTTTGAAACGGATGCAATTTTAATTCTTCATTAAGTCTCAAGTTATAGGTATTTTTCATCTTTAGTATAACAGTGACAGCCATAGGTAATATAATGTGTCATTAACTTTAAAAATGGTTTTGAGCAATTTATATAAATGACGTAAAGGAATAATGGAAATGAACATTTTCCACACAGTACCTATAAGGATCTCATCCCAAATCAACGTAACGACATGACATTAGTACAGATTAAGACGTAAAGATACGGCTCCTCATTACAGCTCATGCATCTATGGATGGAGTTCATTAGGGATACGTGGGGACCGGTAATGACTCTCGTAATGGGACCAAACGCTTATCATCTGCATACTGATGTTACTTCGTCATGTAAAGTGTAAGGAGATATTACCTATATTTATTTTTGTGTTAATTTTTCGAATATTTCAGTGTTTTGTTTT
This sequence comes from Endotricha flammealis, assembly GCA_905163395.2. Taxonomy (NCBI): domain Eukaryota; kingdom Metazoa; phylum Arthropoda; class Insecta; order Lepidoptera; family Pyralidae; genus Endotricha; species Endotricha flammealis. Next base: position 6,421,334 of record LR990860.1, on the reverse strand, counting down.
AAATTATAATATTTTTTGTATATTTAGTTGGATATAATGTTTTTTTTTTTATAATTATGATAAATTATTATCTTCAGCGAGGTAACGCTGCTAGCATTTTGGGCACCCTGCCACAGGGACCATGTCTTTTTAATGCTTAGTTTTAGTTTTTATTGTTAGTTTAGTTTTTAATTTTTATTGTTAGTTTAGTTTTAATTAATTTTATTGATATTCATATTATGATAAATATATGTAAAGTGATTCGTATTCAAAACAGAATTATCCTTATGTTTAAATAAATATTAAGCAAATTAGCGTTTTTGTTCTGCCTGTTGATCTTTTCTATAAGCAACGTATCAGATTTTGTTTAAACCTTATAAATTTGTCAAAGACGGTATAAGTAATACCAAGACAAAAATATTTTTGAATTCCCATAGGAACGGAAACAGCAGGGCTGTGTATTAAACAACGTAAACGTCCACTAGTAATTTGAAATAAATTATTAGACGATGTCCATTTATATATTAATAACTGAAGCACACATGAAAATCATTTCCTATTTTAGTTTTATAGGGATGAACTAAAGCTGTTTTTTTTTCATTTAACTAATATTTTAACCTATAGGTCTACAGTCACGATACAACCCTAGGTTTGACTCTACAAAAAACTAATCAATGAACGTATTTTCATTAGAATCTAAGACAAAAAGAGCTTTCTGTTCTAAAACATAACAAACAAGTCATAATTCAAATGACACAGTAATCAACGTCAAATAGCTATTTCGTTTACACATAACTTTTCATGCCAAAATCTTATACAATTCCTGCTATTGTTATTATACTCGTTGGCGTATACACAAGAGCCAACCACAGATATGTTTACGGAAGAGTTATAATATTCATAACAAAACGTTGTCTCTTCCTAAGCTTTATGTTAATTTACCTACAAATGAATATTTAAAATAAAAATGCTTAAATTAATTAAATATTCTATTTCATGACGGTATCAATAGCGATAAACGTGATATGATACATTTCGTAGGTAGATCTTAAAATTCAATATTCAACCTGTACGTACAATTCTACGGGACCATAAAAATCTAGACGGCATTCTAAAAATTTTGTCAGATGGTAACCCTAGATCCAAACCGGTCTAACACGCACACAGGCGCAGCATCGGCACCGGTCTCAGTTCGTATGGATTAGCGCGGGCTGCCGCGCGAGCGAACGTCACAAAATGGCGGCCGTAAAAACAAGTGAAGAGTGAGTTACGGTCGCTGCGGGGCAGGGGAGACAAGCGGGGGACCTCCATCCGACCAATAGCAACTCGCTGAGCGAGCAGGCCACATTTCGCCCGCCAACTCTGCTCTTTCTTTTACGATCGCGTTGTTTTTCCCTGGCGCGCTTTTTCCTGATTTTTTTGCGGGAAACTGTTTTGTTTGCTTTGTAAGGACTACGGCTACAATGTATTTTTAAGTGTTTTTTCCACGTCTCTGTAGAATATATAGGTCTCTTAATGTATTATCTATTAGCGAATGGACATTGATAAAGCTTCGTTTACATTTTGGGCTATTATAATAGACTTCTAAAAATAAAACAGAAAGACAAACAAAAGTACCTACAAAGGTTTTTTAATATGTTGATTATTATTATAAAGTAAATATACTTCAAATAAACATGTAATCATTACATAGCTACAATATTTATTTTTCAATCAAATCAACGAAAATAAATTATTTAAAAAGAAAAAGGTATAAGTAGAGATATTTTTATACGTACTAGGTAAGTACATTTTAATAAATTTCTCCGTCGGGTTTCCATTTTGTTTCGTGATTGGGTCCCATATAGAGCATCGTGCCGTAGCAGACCGTATCGAAAAGAATTTTATTATTCCAACTGGCCCTGTTGTACGCATATGAAAACACGCGTGTCCTTATACATTTGGAGTATAACTGAATTAAAACACGCAAATTGATAACGTAACCTCTGGTAAGTAACCAAACAAAAAAACATTTAAGAAGAACATATCGTTTGTTTCTTTTTACACAAGTAGGTAATAGAGGTGAGTCAGATAATATTAGGAATGATGAGCTATTAAATAGCGATGAAGCAGATAATGTAAAACAAAATGATCCAATAATACCAACAAAACTACTTAGTCGATATAACATTTTGTAAGTTCAAAAAAATATTATTCACCTTAATCCACAGAGTAATAAAATGTGAAAAGTTATTAGGCAGTGAACTCATCAGCAAAAGTTGCAAAGTAATAATTTACTTAAAGTCTTCTCTTGCGTTGTAATATCTCTCACTGACATATTTATTGTTTCTTAGGGCGGGAATCGACGGGACGGCACGAAGGGGACCGCGAAAGATATTAAGGGGCGGCAGGGATGATTCTTACAAAATACTAGATAACATCGCTTACGCACAGAAATGCCAAGTGTGATGACGTTTTTGATAAATAGAATCCGTACTAATATTTAAAAAAAGATAAACGATATTGTAAAAACATATGGTAGGTAGGCAAGTAGGTATATACCTACTATAATTATTATAAGCAGGTAACCTTTTAACTTTGAGAATTTACATAAAACCAGTAATTAATTACCTACTTATTAAGAAGTTCTTGCAAAATAAACATACCGCTTGAAGTAGTGATTGCAATATAAAGAGTCAAAATCTGTTTTTGGCATAAGGTATTTTATTATCTAATGGGTATTTTGTTTACAAAAAAATAGAATAAATATTTTGTTAATTATATTTTAGATAATCATGGTTACCCTAATAATATTTATATTTAGATACCTCTTCATAAATTTTAAGATAATCCCATTACACATTGTCCCAATTTCGACTTCGCTCACCCTGTTTTCAATAGGGATCCCTAAATTAACACCCTTATTTTTTTTTTCAGTATAAATACCTCTGTCAGATTAAATAAGACGGCATACAAAATATTGTATCTGATAAAATCTAAATAAATAGTTATATGGAAAGATATATGCGCTATAAAAATATTCCCAAAACAGAGTTTTTTTTTAATTTAAAAATATTTTTTAATCTTCGGGTTTTCGTTAGGATAGGATCTTGGGTGACAATTAAGTCGTCTTGAATTATAAGAAATAATATAGGAATGAACTGCTGATTGCTTACTACAGCACGACATGTGAACTTAACGAGGAAAAAGATACCAATCTAAGATTCAAAGGGAAGTTAGTGGTGCGTGATTCTGTTCGTGTGAATTTATTGTCAGAAATAACGATAATAATCACGTAAATATCGCTCGTTACAAGTATTAGAGGGAGACAATGTACGACGTGGACTAAATGGGTACATATTTCTATGTTTATAAGAACTACTTACACGTAATTTAGTGGAACAGTGTGTCAATTTAATAATAGTGTACCATACTTTGTATCATATTAAATTGCGATACCTAACCAGAGTCCATGTTTCTACAATGTATAGATAGCATATTTTGTGTATCATGTGCAATTATAAATAACAAATGTAACATATGCAATTATATATAAATAATAGTCAAATATGTACAGATTAACATTTTTTATTTTATACTAGCGAATCCCGCTTTCTCGTGGGAAATTTGGAATGCATTGTACTGTAAAACTTTCCTCTTGAATCAGTCTATCTATTAAAAAAACTGCATCAGAATCCGTTGCGTAGTTTTCAAGATCTAAGTATACATAGGATCAGTTAAAGATCTAAGTATACGTGGGACAGACAGACAGTGGCAGCGACTTCATTTTATACTATGTGAAGATAATAAATAATTATTTAAAATCTTGAAATGTATATTTATACTTTTGGTAACCGATGATACTAAATGTGGGTATTATTATAATATACACAATACATTCTTATTATGGTTTAGTCATAATCAATAGTTCATTCTAAATTAATACCTACTATAAAAATAGTAAGTACTATAAGTGTGTCTGTAAATATACATATTGAAGTACCTACTTATATTATTTTTGTGGCATATAACTGTAGTTTTAAGGGTGTGTTTAAACAGGCGCCTGTCAGCTGCGGTGCAGCTAAATTAAAAACGCTCAGAAGCCGTAGGGTAGCCAAGTCCGACGTGTATTATTATTATTATTTTTAATGTAGAAATAATTGCCACAAAATATAAAATTTAAGTTGATATACATAAAAAATAATAATAATAAAAAATTTGATGTTTGCTACGAAACTCTACGACGTCTACGGTCGGAGCTACGAACAAATAATTATTTCCCGATCTGATTATAGCTAGTTCTATTTAAATATTTCATTAGTTACGTGTTATATTTAAATTCAGTATATTAATAAATCTATTTACATGGTAGAAGGCTGTCGCAAATATTATTTTCACATTAAATTATAATTAAGTTACTACCTAGCCTTTACCTTTAAGCGTGGAAAATACCTTTCTGTAGTAATTAGTGTTATTGTTTAAAGCATTCGATGTGGCAGCCCTAGATGTAAGATGTAGCTGCTCAGGCGTGGGGCGGTGAGGTCGACGACCGGCCGCCCGCGCGTTGCTCTGAAATACGCTTGCAATATCTCGCTCGACTTAATCCCGCGCTGCAAGACGCTAATCTACGCTGAGCCTTAACTGCCTTCCATTTACGAATATTTTACATGATATGACATTTACTAAGTATTCACTATTCATTCTAAATGTCAAATCGGTATGCAATATAAAGCCTGAATGGTACGCAAAATGCCACTATTAAATTGAAAGGAAGCATACCTTTTTACAATTACTTATTGTACACTTTCATTAGTTCATTTGTTCGTTACTCACAATTTGATGCATCAATAGTCTTCTTGATATTTTTTTCCTGCGTAATGTAGGTGTACCTACCTATGTACTCACTTGGTAATTAATTTCCGATGAAAAATGTTTTCCTAGAATAAAAGGCTGAATCATAAATACAACTGCTACTTTCTTCAATTAGGCATACGATAGACGTAAGGCTATGAAATTTACACCAATGTAAAAAATATTAACTTTTGCACCTCTTTATGGTTATAAACATACTTAATAGTATATTGCCATGTCATATTTAGAGACGTATTAGTACCTTACTATGCTTGTAATGTCATTACTATCACTTCGTAGGTATATTTTATTTTTTACAGACTTGTTCTGTTTAGGTAAACATAAGGCGTTCTTACTTTCTTTGATTTTCAATATATATTTACTCTATGTGTAAAAATAAAATGATAATGAGACATTTTGTACCTAATTTCTATTTAGGAATCAGTGTGGTAATGTGTGATTTTAGTTGTTTTACAGAAAAAGAATTAATCTGAAAAAACGAAGCGGGTTCCTATAATACCCTTATTGACTTAGATTAGAGAGGAGAGTCCAATAGACACTTGTTATAACCTTGCGTGACAGGACATAGCATTTTAAAAATAAATACAACAATATAATATAACTAGATTAGGTACCACGCCTTCTCAAATAGTTCAAAATGGCTTCGACATATTCTTTGGAGGTTATTGATTATAATAAAGTCGTGGTTCAGCTGCGTCGTTGGTGAATGTAAATGGCTTATTAGAGTCGATTTGCATAATGTTCAATTTTAATTCAGAATAAATGGATTGTGGAACTACTTTGGGAATTTTAATATTTCGTAGCATGGAGAGGGTCACGTTATCATTCGGTATTAGACAGGTTAAGTAAGACAGAAAAGATTATTTAATATTTAATAAGAATCTTTAGATGTCATAGTCTATGTAGCAAACAAAACATATAATATCTATAATATATTTAATCTTTAATTGAAAAAGCAATATTAGGTATGAGAGGCTTCTAGAGGAGCTATATTTTCACGGAAATGTGTAGATGCATAAAATAAATTTATTATAACATTTTATAAATTTAACCGAATGTTTGTATCACTTAAGTTCATATAACCTTCCTAATAAATCAATTCGTCTAATTGTGAAAAACGTATCCCGATTTGTACTCTTCCTCACTCAGAAACAGATACGGGCGGGGACTTTGTTTTATAGAATGTAGTGATGGTATATAATCATGGAGGGTTGAGCAAGACAAGTGAGTCATAATAGAACTCATAAAAGCGAATGAAGGAAGGTATCTGGCTGGTTGATGATTATTTTGCTATGATTTACAAGAAAACTAGTTCGCACGCATGGGATCCATTTAATTTCAGATTTAATAGATAAATAAACTCACTATTCACAATTAGGTACAGTGATTAAGACAGGATTATCTACATAAATAATCTTAATAGGCTGTATTTGCACAATGATATATATTTGCAATCACAATTTACATTTAAATAGATTATGTACTACCATGCATGGTAATAGAAGCGATCACTGAGTGGTAATAAGTCTGGCGCCATTCGCCACTCGCCTTTTTAATCTTAATCAACATGTATATTGAACAAGTCTCAACTGTAGTTAGTAAAAATATTTTATTTTAGAATACCGCGAGTATGTTCGCATAGAAAACTAATTTAGACGCACGTAATCTGTGGACGAAGTAGGTTGCTCTCCGGATTGCTCGAAGGCGTTCGAATTAAGACGTTTCGCAAACCACAAGAAATGCTGAACCGGACTTGGTCGTTCGTTATATTTACATAGCTACTAGCCTATAAATAAATACATGCCCTCACACACACGTGCACAAAATGACGTTGTTTTAACTTTATTTTATTTTTAAACGCGCGAGCGGGCAGCGCGCACGGCCTGTAATTTCGCGGTGGTCGCGGCGCGCAGGCGCGTACGCACGCCCGACTAAGATGGCGGCGAGCTAATTCGAAGTTTAAATTCAATTCCGACTGATCATTGTGTTTCTCAGTTGTTGAAAGAGTTGAGTGATACGAGTACAAACTGATTGCGAAATACAGTCGAAGTTTAATCTCTTATCGGACTACGAGTTAGGACATTGATTTCTGCACAGTGCTAAACTCTACATGTTATCATGACTCAGTCCTACCTGAAGAATTAAGAGATTTATGGATTTGTTAGTAAGTAGTTTGTAATTACTTTTACGCTTTAGCTTTGTGTAGATTTGCAATTTAACATTCATATAATGTTAACAAGATGCTGAATTAGACAGACAGAAACAGAACTGAACGCTTCGAAGGACTTTTATGAAAATTTCCAAATATATTTCTCCGGGTGTACGTATACCTATTCTCGTTTATTTCATCACCATAATACAGGGATCTAGAACGATCAAGAACATCGATTTCGAATCAATACAAGATGGATCAAAGAAAATATAGGTATTAATAATGACAAACACAGAAACAAATTATGCTTTTACTGGCATCACTTATTTTTTTAGAATATAATCATAAGCATTCACAAGATATTTTACTAAGGTCGTCGTCGGATCTACTATTAATGAATCAGACAACCCTGAAATGAATTATTACAAGACTAGACTCTTTCAAGCACCTTTCACTAATCATAATCGGAATACTAACTACTCGTCAACGGTCATTCCGATATGCTGGTAGATAAAAAAAGATGACTAAATATTGTAAAAGAGTTTAATTTTGTTACAGTTGGGAATTAAACATTATTCTTATTTTGATCCTACGTTCCGTGGTGGGGGTTGTACATTCGTCACAAAAAAAAGTTGATTGTTTTATAAAAGTGTACAAAAATAACGAATTTACTTTGTGACGAATTTATGAATGTTTTTTCACTTTATTCTATAATTTCTCATCTCAACATTTGTGATTAAAAAAATATTCTTATGAACTTGACATTTTCTAGAAAATATAATATGTCAAAGATTAGAAAATAGTATGACCAAAGCGATTACTGTCGGTAGAATCGTATATAGTAGGTATATAGACTCTATTTTAGTAAAATTATTTCTTTATGAGTTTTTTTTCAAACATGACATAGTTATAAAATATCGGTGCTAGAAAACTTAAATTGTGGTCGGAAAATGTAGAGTTTTTTCAGTAAATTTTATTTTACTTTACTACAAAATATGTTTCTATGTATTTCAGTAGTCAAACCTATGTGGCAGTACGGGTATATGTGCATGAGTATATAACGTGCTAGCATACATATAGGTATGGCACAATACCCCTATTATCGTGGTAGAACGTACGTAGATATGCAACTTTGTAAACTATGCATTTTCGTCGTTCAAATATTTTTTTTACAACTAGATTTTTTTTTCGTTTCTTTAAAGGTCACAATGGCGTAGTACTAGTAGTTATTCTGAGGCGTTGCTTATCATAAGGTAGTAAGGCGTAATTTTCTTTAGCAAAATATAATTCTTCTATATTGCGACTTAAACGTCATGTTAAGAATATAAGCGATAATATATTGCCAATATCCTTCAAAACATAGTATGTAAATAACAAAACGATTTATTTATCGCATAGCGCCTTCCGACCTCGACTTTGAGGTCGACGGAGAAATTTCATGTTCATTTATTAATTGCTACTCAATCTACAGGTGCACTTGCTCATGAGTTTGTAATAATACACAAACATCCTATATTCAATATCCGTCTGTTTTAATTTAATAATCCCTCTTTATAGGCTGTTGGAATAAAAAAAAGAGGCTAAATTCGTAAAGCGCGATGTAGTTCTGCATTTTTGGTATGTATGTAGGTCTGCATTATGTTAGGGTAGTGTTAATTGAAATTTGAAATTTCGAAAAAAATCTGTGAAAATTGAGAAAATCAAGAAAAACTTTATTATTTTATTATTGGTTGGTAGAATGCAGATTATCAGTCGCTACGCCCCTTATGAGTGGTGAGCACAATAGATCCGTCGCTGACGTATTAAAGGATATAGGTAAGATAACGTTATTTCCTTTTCTAATAACTATTAAAATTTTATAAAGCTTTGTAGCAAAGATTCTTCAATATAGCAAAATGGGTGGGGATTTTAACAGGACACGAGTGGAATAATTGGAATGTTAAATACATTATTAGCGCAATTTATTCGTCGTTATATCACGCTATTAAACGCTGTTTATTTGCGACCTCAGTAAAAATGCTATTGATTTCTTTTTATAATTAATTTAAAAGACATATTAGTCACTTTGATAATAACTGTTAGGTATAGGGTATTAATAATAACAGATTCACAAATGCACGCAAGTTGCAGAAATGCAATTTAATCTCAATTGTTTCAAGCTGTCAATTTTTTTCTTCTTTAATTGGACGATGACAGGCATAATTTAATCCGTCAACTTAAAAATGTATGTGCAACTTACCATAAACAAAATAGATTGCTATTTATTATTAGACGCCATGTAGAAATATTTGACACACCCGCTATTGTTTTAGCGAAACGAATTTCCGATCAATTTGCAATTAATACTAAGAACTTTATGAAGTAGATCGGAGTACTATTTGAAGTGAGGCACCGGAGGGGAATCGTGACCAAGATTGTTGATTTAATGTTAAGAATGTTAAGTATAGCCATGACTAAAATTCGTGAGCTTGCAAGGAACAATCGTGTCACACGTTTGTGTAAAAAATATTATCGAAGGTTACGAAAATTCATATATAACCTATAGAAACAATTTGTCTATGAAATTATAAGTAAGTCGGAAAACATGTTTTAAATTATGTACGTAACGAATTATTAAACCTATATAGAGCTCTAGAGATAGGATTGAGCTCCATATCAGACACACACATAATACTTACCTATAATATTAGACAGAAAGAATAACATTAGATTTGTGCATTTTAAAATAAGTGGGTCATAGCACATTGTTTTGCACTTACACACAAAAACCGGACATTTTAATAAATATTTTTGTGACCATTTATTTTCTTACTATTCTTAGATATTGTATTTAATATTAAACTTCAGATATAATAATATATACAAGCGAGTGAATGCTGCATCGAGGTATGTGGCTACGTGCTCCTTGGAATGGCAAATTTTTTATCGCAAGCCCGTTATCGTGGCCGATCATAAATCTGTTTTCAAATCGTGAGTCGCCATTGGATAGCCCAGCGTCTATGCAAGCCCATGTCTGAATCCGCTTTATACGAATGTAGACCGTCCTTCTGCCGTTATAAAGCATGATTTACAGCAACCATTGAATTTTAGTTATCACGTTTGGGAACCTACAGGGTTTATTGTCGCATTGTACCTAAGTATTTGCCAATGCACGTAAAGTCTAGGCGAGGTTCTCAAAATGCCACACTTATTTACGGGCTTGGTTCCATGGCGCGCTCGAGTTCGGCGTAGAATATCCTTCATATAAATTACGTAATTCAGTAATTAAATAAAAAATGTTTAGCAGTTTAAATAGAGGAAAATTTAATTTAGCGAATAACTGAAATAATAAAGCCACCGCTCTTAATTAGTGGAAGGCGTCTAGGCAAAAGTGAAACTTATTTTTATTTTATTCAAGTTTAATTGTAAGAGCAAACTGCTATCATTAAAATATGATGCCTTTTATAAGGTAAATTATGTAATAATTACATAAATTATAACATTATAAAAATAAACTTTAAATACTAAAGTTTTATTTTATTGTATGTGCCTATTAAACTATTCACAATTTTCTGTCCCAAGTTTTGAGTGAAGAAATAGCGTGGTTGTGACAGGAAATGAATAGCCACCCATTACTTCCTTGTTTTGTCAATGGAGGTGTGTCAAACGACTGTTTAGTTAAAAGTGGGCGAAATAAATTAAATATGTTCGCATTAAAGTAGACTTTAAATCCTTAATTTTTCAGATTTTTGTGGATCATTAGTCGAAAAAAAAAAGATTTATGGAAAACATTGGTGGTGACAATAAAAAGTAGATTTACAGTAAAATGGAAATATCCTAGTAATTATACTGATAGACATGCTTAAATACTTCTTTAATATTGTAACTTGACTATTTTAGTAATTTTTAGTAAGTTTTTTGCATTGTAGACTGCGTCTGTAGAGTGAGGCGGATATGAAGCGCGATGGCTTATTAAAACATCCATGCTATAATAGACGTAAAAATGTTGTCAAGTCAATACGAAAAAGAGGAGCCTATTCTAGTTGCCATTTCCATACAGCCGATAGCGAAATCGTATACGTAAGTAAGTACATTTGTATACTCGGGCGAGCATTAAAATCACATTATGATCAAGTCTCAATGGGCCTTTGTTTATTGTTAATATATAATGTCTACCTAAGTATTGTTCTTCAGAATAAATAATTATTATAAGAGCTGATTGTAAATTGAAGATGATGCTTTGAGTCTGTTTGGTATAAAAAATATTGTCCAGAAAGTACCGATGTTACTGACTTTGTGAAATTGTGTAGCAACCCTGAACACGGTCTCGAATAACTAGTACTCGTTCAACACCGAGGTAAACTGTTTATGGATACATCGAGATATAGATGTATAGACTGGCCAAGGTATTAATTGTAGGGGTTTATTGGCACAGTCAATACGCATTTATTGCTTTCTCAGCGAGAGTCAATTACGTTGGATTAACTCCACGATGAGTTGAGAGGTGCGAAATAGATATAGCTCTCCTTTTCTTTTATATGGTTAAAGCAACGGTAGGTATGTTGTAGCAATTAATGGAAAAATTCTTTAATTACGTACTTATTAGTAAAGCACTATCGGTGTCTACATGTTTATAATTTCATTGTTAGCATTATTTCATTTAGCGATTACTGTAATTGGCCAAGCGCAGTTTTAATTATAATTTAACAAATAGAAACATTGGTATTAATGGGAAAATAATTAATAAATCGAGTTTTGCTGTGATCGCTTGTAAGGCTAACTGCTAGGTTTCTTGCGGTACTTGTGCTTAATGGAAAATTCACGTCGACGTGAAAAATTCTACTTGAAAAAATTTTTTTTAGTAGAAAATCACTCAAAGTCAGCAATAAATTCACTTTGAAGTATCAATAGTGTTTCTAGATTTTAACTAATAGCACAAACATGTGTAACTTTCATAAAATAATAAGGATTACATTTTCATTACATCCGTAATATAATTATGAAGTTAAATTGAAATTTGACATACAACTCCAACGCGATATTATAATTAGTATCTACTTATCTTCAAAGAGCTAAATAAGTACATAATTATCTAGAGCGTAGTTTAAGATTCAAGTTTACTAAATACTGCATTATAGAATACACTCAAAATTATTTTACATTATTAGCATAAAAATCTTTCTTATTAATTCACTGCCCTCCATATTTATTTAGATCCTTGTTTGTGCTTACCTTACCTATGTAGGTGTAGTATCACCAACGATATCAAAATTAATTATCTTACGTTTTAATTACTTTTCAGTGTTAATGAGTTTTAGTGTTATCTAGGGACACTTCATATGCTACACTAATTAAAACCAAAATAGGATTGATAGCGGGAATTGTTCATTACAGTGTCTGCACATGAAATGCGTTCAAGCGTCAAATATTCTTGGTTTCTCGATTAAACAGTTCGTTTTTATGACTATTATTTAATAACCAAACATAATGTAGTTGCCAGTGCATTTACGATTACAATTTTACACTTTTTCTATACAATTCCAAATTGTTTTTTCATAATATATTATTGTTTAAACCGTTATTAAATTTATATAATATTTTAAACTAGATAGTTTCAATACAACTGTATGTTGTCACTTTAATTTAAATTTTATTGTTCTTCAATTGTTCTTAGGAATACCTATAACAAGAGAGTGAACTAATTGATCTACAATTATTAACAAGGAGCAGCCTAGATAGAAAATCAAATTCAATCAATGTTCAGTATTATTTGATTAATGATTAGTATTAGATATGAAGGAAATTATTTCAATTGGTTTGATTTGACAAAAAAAATTAAGAGTTTGAAAGAGTTATGAAAGTTTTGGCAAAAAGGTAGTAAGTATCAAACAACCTATGCTGGTGGCGAAGAGAGCCCCGAAATGTATTTCAGGAATTTTTATTAATATAATTTGTTGCTAATAATTCTTTGAAAAAACTCCGAGCAGTCCCAATGGCTTTCATTCTGAAATGAAACCGCGTCGTTAATCCGAAAGTTGCGATTTACGACATCCAAAGCCGACCTATAAAAAACTGTGCCCGCACCCAAAATATTTGATTTATTGTTCATGATCTAGCAATTAGAGCCAGTGCGGGCCTGCGGGAGTGATTTATGATGATTCAGAGTAATCATGTCTCGGTGATCCCACTTTATGACAGCTGATGAATGACTGTGGTAGACGCCATCTTGTATTGAGACACTCTGCGGTTGCCTTGGTTACAATTTTATCTAGAGTTTAGAGGTCGATTCTATAGAGAAAATACGTAAGTTATTTTATCGAAGAATATTTTAAAAGTAAATTATTTTATAACCCCATAACGTATAAAATATGACTTGGGATAGACAGAATGTTTTTTAGAAGTAAGTATAGGTAAGTACTATGCAAAAAAATATATTTTATTACTTTTAATCCAGTTCAAGTTCTATTTTTTTTTACAATATTATTTTGTGTACGTCTGAAGTAACAAAAAAAACTTATACAATTTTCGAAGCAGTCATTCCCACGGGGACATTACTATGAGTATCTATACTACTTTTGAACCAACCAAAAGCAATAAATGGGGTACTAAACGTAACACTTACACATAAAGAGATCGACGACATAGCAGATACCATGTCGTCGGCTGTCGTCGCCTCGCTCACCGATAAACAAATCGACGACTCCACTTACCCGACCCTCTATCGTGACTATAAAAACTTAACTATCCGGTAACACGACACACCTGAATATAAATCACGACAAATAGTAAACGTATTTATCGAAATATGTACGACACGATCCGTCTTTATGAAAGTTTTTCACGTTCGAAGCCAAACACTCTGGTGTCACGCAGCAATTTGGGGGTTACAGCACGACCGAATCGAAATTTTGTTATGTAACCCGAATTTCCTTGGGAGACTTGGAAATTGTGATAATTGAGAGAGAACACGCGATATCGCCTAGTTACGAAAACAAATGAACGCTATGGAAACCAATTTTCATCAAACGCCACTGATCACTGCACTCCTAGTACGCTCAACGACCGTAACGTAACTATTACAAAAATGCAAAAACCATTTCGAGAACGAAAGTTATGTTCACCGCAAAAGCCAAAATAACCAAAATACTTTTCAATATTATGTAAATTCACATTGTCGGACGTAAAGACAGAACGTAGGATAATGCACGCAATGATATCGGTATTTTTTGTATCCATTGAACTGGTTTTGTCTAATTTTGGACCTCAAACCTTTTTCAACAAAGAACTTCGTAATTTGACTAATGCGTATCGATAATTTATGTAAAGGTTACGCAAGTCGTCCTTTTGTTAGGACATAACTACACTTTCGGTTTCAGCGTAGTGATTTGCATAACAGGGTGTACGCACAATGCCGAGCACCCTTTGAGCGCAATCCTTTTCGTTTCACTTTTAAAATGTTGTATTGTTGACATTTTCTTGCGAGTAATAAATAAATCAAGTGCAAATTTATACACGGTCCGGTGCGGGCTACATTGTTGCCAAATGTTGCCTACGGGTTCCAGTAGACTTGCTCGTATATAATGGACAATACATAAACTTAACGACGGTATATACATTTAAAACCGTGAGAAAAATGTTGACTTTCCGTACTCTGACATACATTCGATCAGGGTAAACGTAACAAAATCAAAGCGTGTTTGTTTTGTGTAACAAATTAGTTATAATTAAACAATAATCATAAACGTTTAACAAGTGGTCAATGATGGTAAAATGGTTGAAATAAATGCCAATAACACACGTCATTATGGCGTGTAATATCGTTTTACAACTTTGAGGCAATAAATAAATTGACTGCCGTTTGTACATTTTATTACGATTTAAAAGTCGATGACTGTTTGAAACGAATAATTGATTTACGCCGGTTATTAATGTTAATTTGATACCGGGTGAAATCATAATGCCGCTTAGTTTTTTAAAGTTTGCAAACGAATGGAATGTATTGTCGGTAAAAGATGACTAAATGTAAAGCCTTAAATATAGATGTCTTGGAACATCACCTGCTAGTCATTTAAGCTTTTAATTAATTCAGTAATTTATTGAGCCATCAAATGAAAGGTCATACGGAATTTATTACTTATATCGTTTCTTTGTAATAAAATAAGTATAACAAACATATTCATATTTGCAGCGAATACCTTTAATAAGTTGTGAAGTTACAATGAATGAAATATTTAGCTTTAAATTATTATTATATTTTATTCATACCTAGTCCTGTATAATAACTATATGATCATCATGTCAGCCACAAGAAGTCCACTGCTGGACATAGGACTCCCCAAACGCCTCCAATGCGACCTGCTGGCAGCGGCCTGCATCCAGCGGCTTCCTGCGATGCTTTCAATAACTATATAAAACGCAAAAATACCTAGTTGATAATGTTGATACCTACTGTAAATAGTTTCTGATTATTTTTATTAAGAATACCTACCTATAAGTGTCTACTTATCTAACTTATCTAATACACCGAATAAAATGATTTATAGAAATATCAGTAAAATTTATCATAGTTTTATGGTTTGGTGTTATTTGATACGGAAGAGTTGATACAAAAACTCGACTCCGTTTAACTTTAATACGGGCATAAAATTATAGCACAGGCACTAAAATAGCGCACTTCACAACATTATGACTTAATGAATTTATTATAATATCACTTATTTTTTAACAGCCACAACGTTTATTAACAAATTAACCAAAGTAACAATTGGATGGTAAACTTTAATTGGTGTACCGATAGCTGTTAGTACATCACACTCGTATGTTAATTATCATAGTTTTGTACGTATGTTTCAGTGAGTCTGTGAACATGTGTTAATAAGTAATAAAACAGTTTAATGGTATATAAAAAGTCGAGATTTATATCGCATAAGATAGGTGCGTTATGATGGAGGACGCGTGCTGTGCCGACTGCAGGAGCACTGCTCTCACAATTTGATTGTATACTCATAATATTCCTTTAATTATTCCTTTTACGTTTATGTTACTCGTATATCATATTCTTAGTTTAAACTAACATAATTTCTATCATAATTCATCACATCTGAATAGGTTCAATGGTGATTAAGTAATCAACGTTGAACCTCAAAACTTTGTTAACTCGTAAAGTTATTTATTTATTTTACATGCAACAGTAGGTACCCACATTTTCACTCTTCTGTACACAATAATGACGCATAGCCAGGATTGCAAATGGTGACTACAGAAGACAATTAATATTTGCAGCTCACGAGGTATTAAATAGATTAGGTGGAATTAAAATGACTCCGCAACGGATTTTAATGCGGTTTTTTAAAATAGATAGAGTGCTTCAGGACAAAGATTTATATGTACAATACATTCCAAAATTCCCACGGGAAAACGGGACGCAAACGAATTTGCGCGTGTTTCACAAGTAATATGTAAAACGTAAATATGAGTGTACATGCATAATTATGAGTCTATGTATAATTTTAATTAATTTATATCTAAAATAATGTTCACGTAGATTATTTTATGAAATATTTTGTGATATTGAAAATTCAATTTATAAGCTAGAGCCATAATCCAGCTCAATTGTCTATTCTTAAAAGAACGAGAAGTTTTAAATGATAATAGAGAGAACATTGTTTGCCTAGTGGCTTATATAAAAATATACATTTGTGGTGAAATTTAAAAATAATTTGTGACACGGATGTAGTAATTCATCCCTTCGAAGTCCCAGTGAAGGAAACACGTGTTTCATTTATGGATGAAGGGTGATGAATGTGCCCACCTAATTAGTAACTTTAGTTTTTTAATTGTGTACTTTTACAATAAGTATCCACGATATTTGAACAAAGATAATAAATTATTTTAAATGTTACTAAAGAGAGCGAGTCAATCCTAAATGTAGTACCTACCTTAAATAAAATATAGAATTTAAACTGTGAATTTTTTTCATTTCTATGTCTCAGAGATAGTTTCAGTGTGGAATATAATCTCCAAACTATACTTTCATACAAAAATATAAAATGTCTACTTCTACTTATCTACGTTTTGTCAAAACTTAGCAACGTCAAGATTAGAAATGTATAGTTAGAAACACGGGAAATAGGGACAAGATAAAGACTTACTTTTGTAGAGACGCAAGCGAAACCATAGCAAAAAGCCAATTAAAAAGTTTAAAAGTTATTAAAGCCAATTAAGTTTCTATGACTAACCAGTTAAACAAGTTTCTCAGCTTGAATTGAAATGAGATAATACGAGTATTTTAACAAAAACAAATACGTTTAAACCAACATTAAATAAAGATGCATCAACACTTTTATCTGGTTACATGACTCTCCACTTAATGATCTTGATGAAATCCAATCGGATCCAAACATTTCGTTATATCTATAAAAATATTTATTCTCATTCGAATAATATCGTGTTTTAAGGATCGAAATAGTAGAGAACCCTTTTCACACGCCCATTTTCTGTTTAAAACTTTTATATGCAGTATAAATAAATATAATAGGTACACTCTACACATGGCATATTTTGTCGCAATGAACATACCTATGTATAGGTTAGGCACTAAAATACAAGTTTGCGATACTGTCGTGTCTGGTATGGAACACACAAGTCACTTTGTTGCAGCTGATTTCAATATAAAACTTACTTATAAAATAAAATCGTCAATTTTAAGGAGGTATTGTTACATTAAAAAAAAAACCGTTGAAATATTTCATAATGTCAGTTTTACGGACGGAATGCCATACCGAGCCAAAAGTTTTACAATAATTTGTTTCAAAATGTACGTTGCCCACGCGATGTTGCAATAAACATTGGTCTTTTTGAAGTTTTGTCTCCGAGGCGTAGGTATGGAAAGGATCGCCTACGCTGTGCGATGTGGAAGGACACTAAAGCATGTCGCTCATACGAGTAAACGAGAGGGCATTAAAGTACCTTTTTAAGACTAAATAAATTACTTCTTACTAAACAAATTACCCAACTTCCAGGACAGAGTGACAGAGTAAAGGCACATGTGGTTAGTGAGGCAGCGACACAATTTTGTCTTGTAATTTCATTTTGTATTTACTGAATTGGAATGTGGGAAGATAGGTACACAGCATACATAGGATGATACATTCCGCCATAACTACACTACACTACTTAAGGCCACACCGATGCCTCGGCGTCGTCGTTGCCTCGTCTTACCAGTGAGCGATGCACCTAAGTCGCACTCGGCGTGGGAGAGCCATCTGGAATGGCTGATCTGGCGGACAAGTCGTAAACGTACAGAATTAGTACTCCCGACTAACCGGGGAAAGAACGGCTTTAAATATAGACGGAAGAGTTACATACATACTGCCACACACAATTAGATGGATTTATAACTTTTTATTGAACACAATTTTTTACTGAACACATCCCTGAATCCGATCTGACATTTCAAACCAACAAAATTTATTTATTTATCACATACTTATTATACTATTTACTCATTGCCGCATCCAAAGTTACATTGTATTATAAACAAGTATCTAACGGTTCGTTATATTGCTTGTTAGTGTATTTTGTAGACATAATACCTATAGATAAGCAAGTATGTATATAGTGTCAATTTATTTGGAGGGTTAGTAATTAAACTGTTCGGTGTCACCCCCGCCATCACTCGTCTCCCGTGTCCAATCAACCCACAATTACCTATTACAAGCGGGGAACAGTCCAAACTTTTCCCATCAACACAAATTAAAACACAGAACACCCCTATTTTATAGTAAGGGTTTGATTTTTTACCCGTGTCCATTCGGGTTAAAATATTTTTTTGTAAGGGTTACAGTGTGTGAAAGTGCGGGTGTTTAGTTTAAAAATCTTTACTGATAAACAATTTATGTGCTTATATAGTCAACTGGTATCCAATTTGAATTGATCTGGTTTGAAAAGAAGTGACAATATTTTTTACTTTACCTTTCCATTTTAATCTACTGGTGACAACTGATAAGCAATGGAATTTTTATATTTTTTTTAACTTAAAAAGCCAAAAAAATTGTGAGCAAAGTTAATTTTGTAAACGGAATTTTAATTGATAAAATAAATCAATTAGAAGGTTCCTATGCCAATGTAGCGATTTACATTATAATTTGAAGGTTGCATCAGCATGATTCGTAAGAGCAAATTGCAAAATATAACTACAAACACATCCTCTCACTTCATAGGTATCACTATAGGTATATCTTTTTGCAATATTTCTACCATCTCTATCTATATACAGGAAAGTTTTTTATGATGCAAGTCGATGCTAAACATTATGAATAATACATGAACGCATTTAAATCTCAAAGAAAGCTTCACAGACCATTTCCCCGGAACTGCGGGTTAGCTAAAATTATATTTATTAAGGGTAAGGGGGAAGGCGACCTTTTTTATTATTTATGTAATATTTTGCAATTTTTTAAATCAGAAGGGATGGTCCCCTCGTAAAGGGTGGGCCCGCTCTGAATGAGTTTATAGTTCTTGTAGATAAACATATCAATTTGTTAGTGTTTTGTTGGCGACATAAATATGTGAAGCAATTGTTGGGACGTACCTACTGGTCTCAGTTGGTGACATGACTCCGATGGTCACGCTTGGTGTTAGAACTATTAGTGAATTTATGTGTTGAGTTCAGTAATGATTATGGAACTAGAAATATCGACTTGAATGTTTTAATTTTTATTGGAGTATTTTATACCGTTAATTGAGTAGGTAAGTGTTTACCTATTCGATATAATTTGGGTTCAGTTTCTATGAGGTAGGCTTTTAAAAATTTATTCAAATTAATTTTATATTAGAGGATCCATGTCCATGTAGACCTGCATACATGCTCATTAAAATATGTATTAATAAGTAACTATATCCCTTAAATTTGTATACCTTAATGTTATAGTAATGAGTAAGTCTTAAATAATTATTTTAAGATTTTATTTTCTTATATCCAGTTGAGAGAGTACCGGTGTACTGTAATACAGGCTTGGCCTTCAACAGATACCCGCCTCCTAAACAATTTTTGTTACATTTAAGTTAAGTTACTGTACTTAATTTTGGAGAAAATAAACACATTTTTACTTTACTAAAATTTAATCAAATTATAAATGAAGTTTGCATGTTTATTTCAATTAGAATTTCATCTCTTGAGAAACGATAAACTAAAAGTTTAATACAGTATTGTTATTGAATTTTAAAGTTTAGTAGGCTGAAAGTCGGCACAGTTCTGTTCGAGATTGTGTATTCACTGTAACATTGTGTAACGTTGAGATTAAACATTACGTAGGAAGGTACTTGAGTGACTCAGAAAACACTGTAACGGTACGTAAATTCAATTGTATTTTCTAATCAAACCCACAAACGTTCACGGATAAAAAAAGGTTCATTTAACAACACGCGCAAGTAAAGGGTTAGGCAAATAAACAGAATCTTAAAACGGTCCCTTAACTGTGTTTACCACTACCATCCTTCCTCGTCCAGAACGGTATCCGCCAACCACTTCCGCGAGTAGAAAAAATCCATATATACATTAGCCGGATAATCTCCGAGCGACTTTACCCATGAATCGATTGAAAGGCAAGCGAATAAAATCGATTTTCCCCCAAATTGAATAGTCGTAAAACGTAGGTAGCAGCAGTTTTAATGCCCGGATTGTTTACACGGCGGCGTCACGAGTGTAAACGATTGTCGATAATTGATGATTTGATTTACAACGTCACTAAACAACCGGTGTTTGGGCGAGATACGTTCGCGCCTTTCAAATGGTGCCTTATTATGCGTCTAACTATAGGTGTCCGTGTGCTCATTCGCTTGGAGATAAGCCCGCGTAGCGATCCATACGTGCATAGTTTTCATGCTGGTAAACGGTAATTAATTATAATTAGGTATGCATTTTAGCTTTTTACTTGCGGTTTGCTCGCGTCACTAGAAAAAAATAGTTCACTACGACTAAGTAGGTAAGTCGGTAGAAATTTCCAACAATTCAAAATAAATTATGCTGCATACGGTTACCAAATATTTACATTCCGCATTCGGTAAATTATGTATTATTTTGCAAATAGTCATCGCAGTTAATTCGGTTTGATGGTCTTCTGTAAGGCGATACAATAAAAAATACATAAAGGTACACGGAAGGTGGTACAATGCCCCATAACCTACCGCAAATCTTTGACATTACAACTGTGTAATTGTTTCTTTGTTTATCGTATAAAATTTATATGCCGCCTTCTTTATGGCCGCTCTGCCGTTGAACTTTAAATTGGCTGATTACGGTTTTTTAATGGTTTGATGTGGATAATTCTTAATATTACTTTGTTGGTGGTCGTGGGCGTGTTTTTAAGTGATTTCAACAATTAGAAAGAGACCTTGGAGTTGTGCGAAGCCTCAGTTACCTACCGACTAACGTGATTCACAATAGGTACTTGCATTTCACAATATAATTTGAAATTAATTTAATCAAAAGTATTTTTTTATCACAATATAACAAAATCTCACGTTGCGAAAATGAACGGCCTTCATAGAGTTATCTCTTATTACAAAAATAGGTCCTATTGTCAAAATCATATTTTAAAATACAATATGAACTTTCCTGAATGTGAAATTGGTTTTATTTATTGACCCAATTCGTATTGAATAAGCATTTTACAGAGATGGATTTAGATAATAAGCGTTCTTCGGTAGTGAGTTTATTCTTCAGTCACGTGGAGTCGTAAAGCTAGTGGGTGGAAAACAAACCCGTGCTGACTGCCGATATATCTGAGACATAAAACCTGAGCAGAAAATATAAAAGCGAGGGCGCCACTTGCAATATGAAAATTGTAGAGACTTTAAAATGTTACATTCGCTACCTACTGTTCTGTTTCGATTATTGGTCTTTTTTATGTCTAGAATTCTAGATCCTAGGTGTTTTAGTAAGTCAATGCCTACGAACAGCAGGTACCTGCGTAATATTTTACATAGTTACATGCTGTCTCATTCAAATAATTAAGTAGTTTTCTTTGTACACAAAATAAAGTTTCATGAAGCATTAATGACAAGACAATCGTATTGTTTTGACTAAAAGACGTAAAAACAAACATACTTTCGAATTTACAATTGGACATGGATATATCGATTATGGATAGATATAAAGAAACGTGTTTTGTTTTATAAGAATACAAACCTATTCACGGAAAAGTCTCTCGCAATCGGGCAGTGGAGAGTCGCGAGTTTCTCTAGAACGCAATAAACTTTTATCGCTTGTTCTTTCAAGTATTATTTGACAGTGTTGATGCGTTAAATTGCGATTAATAGATGATTAGCCATTCGGCCGTGCGTTTATGGCGGTCGTGTAATAAATTCATTTTATTGCGTTTCAATCACTTGACTTAGCCGAACGCGCAAGTCGCGCGGTCCCGCGTCACTCGGATTGCTACGGTGACCTTATTATGTGTTTTTGATTGCATTACTCCCTACGATCTTGCTTTCACATACAAATATACATTTATTGGTAATGTTTTTTTTTTCGTTGACGTTTGTGTAGATAGACAAATGAGTGTAAAACTAGGCAGTAACTATACATATTTTATATTTTTGACGACCTCCGTGGCGTAATGGTTACCACGCCAGACCGCCACCCATGAGGTCCCGGGTTCGATCCCCGGTCGGGTCATGATGAAAAACGAACTTTTTCTGATTGGCCTCGGGTCTTGGATGTTTATCTATATATGTATTTGTTATAAAATATAATATGGTTGAGTTAGTATCCCATAACACAAGTTTCGAACTTACTTTGGGGCTAGCTCAATCTGTATGAATTGTCCCTATATATATATTTATATATATATATATATATATATATATATATAGAGAGAGAGACTAATAATAATTGACTGGATGTCATACTCTTCGACCTTAGTATGAAGAACGTTTTAATTATTTATTCTCCTCACCTCAAAACATGTCTAATACCTAATTAAAAATATATTTTGTACCCTCCTCCGTATGTTACGCACATAAATAATATGTTAAGTACCTAAGTAAGTACATAAAACTAATATGTAGGCGTACATGTGACATTTACTAGCACTAAGCGCACCTAATTAATAGTATTTTATGATTATCTCAAGTGAAAATGCCATAATGTAAAATTAAAAATGCTAAAAAGCAAGATCACACCATTTTAGGGCCGCGCAGTAAATTTACCTCCATTAATATTTGCTTAACTTACCATAAAGCGGAGTGTTCGAGGTCTGCCGGTAAACGTGCACTTAGTAAAGATTATCTTGGGTATGGTTGTAAATAATGCACGTTACTGCACTTAACTACAGGCTAATTTATGGTGCTCTGGTACCAGAGGCAGCTGCTGTAGCTAAAGTATGGATGGCAATTTTTTTTATTTAATCTTTAAATAGCTAAAGTGGTCAAGATGGCACCTTTGCTTATGTTAGGTCAACCTACTTTGTTCTTGGTTAGCACAACGTATCTACCTACGTGTCAGACATGTCCAATAAATTATAATTCATAATGATTTATCATTGGCTTTGACCTAATTGGCGAATCCGTGATACATTGAAGTTGGTCTGCCATCTCATGAGACCTAGATGGGAGCGACTCTGCCTATAGATCTCTATAAAGTTCTACTTTTTCATGAATGTGTGAAACCTACTTGAATACGTAGAGCAATGTAAATTGCCTTAGCATTATATGAACTAAATCTTACTTATTATTAAACAATATTATCTATATTGCTAACTAATAGGAAAAAATGTTGATTAAATAAACCAAGTAGGTAGTTAACATTAATTTTATTTTACAGATCTCGTCAACATGGTATGAAACAAGAACAGCCGTTCAAACATCTGCAAGACGTAGCCTAAAAGGTAAGCCAACCAAAATAAATGTCAGCATTCCGATTCCGCCATTATGAAATATCCAGTTTGCCGCCCAACGAACCCGACCTACCACCTACCTACCGATGCATTGAACAGTATCGCCATGATTCTTTTAAATTTTTCATTCCCCTTCTCAAATCCAAAGAATCTGCTCAGCCGTCTATGGTTTGAATAAAAGAGATAGCAATAAAATCTCCATCTCACTTATCACATTTGATTCTATATGCGAGCGATAAGGACGGCGAGAAAAAGAACATGGCGGCGAGAGTATAGTATGGCAGACCGAAATTCCCGGGCACACATGTAAATATTTATGGCTGTGTGAGTTTTTGTCATATTGCTGATTGGAAGGGTCTCTGTTCCAGTTGGTATCAACATTTGGTCTGGTATCTTGTTATTTTGATATTATTATTACTTATCATATTGATTACCATCGGTTCATATCCCAAAATAAATTGCAATTTTACTAGAATCTTGGGCTTAAATGCACAATTTTTTTCTATGAATTAAAAAAAATGAAACTCTTCGTTTTCTCTATCTGATAAAAATATTAAAATGTCTGTTCTAAAAATAAAATAAATAGTTATTTTTATTTATTTATTTAAAACGACGAAATTGCAAAATAGGAATATTCTTTATTCTTAATTTACTATGAACGTATCTATTATTATATGTATTATTCAGTAAAATAGGTAGCATAAAGAAAGTTAATTATAGGTACACCTAGTTGAAATCAGAAATCTATATAATAATTGAAAGTGTAATAAATAAGATTTCTAAATAAGTAGTCAGTGTGACAACATTTACATTAAATTGAACATCATACCAAGTGCTCGCAAGTTAATAGTTAGTGAGATAATTAAACTAAAAATAGCTAACCACATTCCAACCTCATTATTTTAAATAAATTTCAACAAATTTCTCATGTGCGTAACATAAAACTCTTCAAATTATAAAATAATGCCAAAAGTATACGACCACTGGTGGATTTTAATATTGATTCACCAAAGCAAACTTAGATGGCGCTATTTTCAATTTTATCGTAAAAGCTCCCCGAAAATTTTTTGGTTCAATTCTATTAAGCATAAGTCTTGATTTTTTTTACTAACAATTATTCTAAATTAAAATAAACGTTATGTAAATAATATAATGTTAATTTCTCATAATACATATATCTACAAATTATGCTGCTGTCAAAAGATACACAAAAAGTATTTGATCTATCTATGAATTTTTAAATGTATTGGGCGATTACCTATCTAATTTTTGTACGGACATAAAGAGCTATAGCTTAGTTTCACCATTAGAACCAAATTATAACGTAAAAAAAATAAGTACTCAAGCAGTAATGCTACCTACTTATATCCCTGATTATCATTTCCAATAGAGACTCTTCTAGTGAATACAATTTATGCCTTGACGATAAAGGGCGTTCATTTATTTATATTAAAATCCGGTTAAATATTAACTTTATTAAACAAAAAATAACTCTGTATTAAATTAGGTAAAAAAGTATGTACCATTTTTAATAAAATTTACAAAAATATAATATCTTCTTACTATATTATTCTTTATTTTTAAAACCACTTATTTTTTATATTTTTAATCACATATTTTCTTATCAAATCTTGCAACAAAATAATAGCAGGGTCGAACAGAGTGATAGCTTATTGTGCTTTTATAAAAGCTTTCGAAGAAGTTCGGTAACGGTGTCATAGATGGCGGTATTCTCAATTTCCTCTATCATTACTTACTCCACGAAGTTTTTCAGGAAAATACGAATAATAATTGTTATAGTCATATCAATACGTACATAAAGAGTACCTATATGTATTTTACTTATTTATGTATAGAAATTTCAAAATAAACAAATATAATGCTAAAATGACTTAACTGTAGTTACAAAGCCAATTTTGGTTAAATGTGATATTTCAAAGAATTAGATATTATTAGCTTTTTAGCAAATGTGTCAAGGCACTATTGAAAATCATGGATAGGTATCCATAATAATATAGCAGCAAATTCTAAATTTGAGATCAGTGCAAATGAGCGAGTTGAAGATTTTTAGAATGAAATACAACCTAGGTACTTACCTGTATTTTTTAGCATACCTCTCTTGAGTATACAGAAAATCACTTAAATATGTAGAAGCTGATCTCTATTTTTGTTTACATTATAAAGAAAAACAGGGTTTTATTGTAATCATATTGTATAAATAAACATAGTTCATTTGAAATAGTTTCATGAAACATTGTACCTTCTATAAAATAAGTTTTTGAACATGTTTCTTAATCTGTTCTATTATTTAATATTAAACAATAACAATCTCAAAAATAAACCGAAAGGAACATTCAAGAAAGAAAAATTGTTTTAAAGGTTTAGTCCTTTGCTATAATGTCGATGCTCAAAACAGAATATTCGAAACAAACAAACTTTCGAATTTATAATTAGTAAGTATGCATTTTAACAAAACATGCCAACTTCACTATTGATATGCATATTATCAACAATGAGACAATAGATGACAAAGCTGCGCAAGCGCTTCCTAGAAAGTCGTAACGTGACCCAATTTGTATGAAAATTCAAATTAGTTTTTTTTCGCGGGTAAAGAGAAAGCTGCTCGTGACAGTCAGTTCTGTTCCAGATTTTCTATGAGAAAGTAGTGTTGTGTTTTGAAAAATGTTTCCTATTCCTGTATTTTTGAAAATTCATATTTATTATTTAGTAATTATTATCGACCCTTGGTATTTTGCCAAATGTTCACTGACAAGAATTAAAACCAGATGGCGCTGGAAGAGGGTATGTCTTTTAAAATTAATTGGATTAACTTGTAGAACGTTTGATCTGTAATAAAATGTAATATTAGGATAACTTCATTAAGAGTTATGATGGTAGATCTTATTTCCATTGCCCATCTTGCAAGGCTTTGGTGTCAAGATATATGGATATATAATTATTCAAACATTTTTTAATGAACAACCGAATAGTCTATTCATCTGACTGATCCCTGGTTTACATCTGGCAAGTATACCTATATATGATATAAGTAAGTATACATAAAACCCAGGTGTAAACTAGGATATATAGTAAGTAAAGCAGCACGTCCATGAAATTTAATTTCAAAGTAGTACAAAGTATGACCTATTTTTTATTTATTTTTTAATACCACAAAGGTGGCAATCAAGCATACGGTCAGCCTGATGGTAAGCCGTCACCGTAGCCTATAGACGCTTGCAATACCGGGGGTATCACTCGCGCGTTGTCGACCCTCCCAATCCCCCTAAGTGGAGCTCTGGAGACCTTACTCACCGTAGGAACACAACATGGCCGAGGCCAATGCTATTTTTTTTTAATAATAATAATAATAATATTTTATTTCCAAAATAAATGTTACAGTTTATCACTTATGATACGCTAAACGCTAGTACACTAATACTAAAGTGCATCCATTGCCGAACTAGGTATAAAACCTGTATTTCATATATATTTGGCTACGATCTTCTGTAAGGTGGAGGTCCTTCCTCAGACGGGCTGCTCCGATTTGAGCAGATTATCCGCTGTGCCCTACCTCTCTTAGAAAGTAATCTAATCTAATCGAGGAAATTTCTGAGTCTTTGTGGGTGGTAGAGCTTCAGACCTCTAATGAGGTTAGATGAGAAAGATGTGATTCTTCTGAAGCGACTACCATTAGAGGCGGACGTCTTATATCTTCGCCATGTCCACAATTTGGTAGCTGATTTCTCTCAATAAGTAATAAATTATGACTAACACTAGAACAAAGAAGAATGGATATTTTATATTTTTGTCAATTTTGTAATAGGTAGGTAAATACTTTATTATTAAAAATACGTAGGTATAGTGCAGAAACCTGCGCCACGCTCATTTCTATTACTTGAAGTTATAATTTTGACACGAGCATGCAAAATTGAACTTATAAATGCAGACGATAAATTTATTTTTTAATTTAAAAAATAAAACTTACATTATTTATATGCCAGTATAGGTATTAGGTATATTAATTACAAAATATTATAAGAGACCTAATAAGTTATTGACGTGGCATTTTAATAAAATGTTGCATTACAAGAGCACCTTGCAACTATTGGGAATGCTATGTGAAGTCTGTAAATAATTTTGATGAGCAAGTTGCCCTTGTAATGAAATAATAAATTAAAGAATTTATTAGGTCAAATAATATTTTGTAATTGATATACCTAAACTGTTATAAAAAATATGTAAGTTTTAATTATTTTTGAACTAAAAAGTTAAATTAACATCTGAATTTACAAGTTCAATTTTTAATCCCTACCTTGAAAACTTAATTACTAAATGTCATATAATAATAGTGTGAATTAAATTATAAAGTATACATGAGGGTCGGGTCGCCTCCTCAGTGTGTGGTCCAAGACCAGCTTTATTTAAACACTCGCCGCAGACTGGCTTAATGATGACGCTTTAAGTAATTTATCGCGTATAATATAATCCCTACAAATTACTGCTTAGGAGCGTGGATTTAGCTCGACCACTTGTATTTGGTTAAGTTTTCAGACTTTTAAATACTTTTTAGGGTTCCATTCGAGTAAAACATCAAAAAATTTATACACATTCTAAGTACAAATAAAGTAAAATAAAAAATGTAATCTTGTAAATATCTTTAAGTCTATGGTCTTGGATGGGAATCCTGGGTTGTAAATATAGGATTACTAAATTGTGACATTCAAAGAGTAGTAGCGAATTATATTTTCATGTGAGTGAGTACTACATCGTATAATTTCGAACTATTAATGAGTGTATTTAATATTTTTTATATGTGAGTTTTTTAAAAATGTTTAAAACAGTTTTATTCCAGAGATATTTTTAATACACTCCGACTCTGACAACCTCCGTGGCGTAATGGTTACCACGCCAGACCGCCAACCAGGAGGTCCCGGGGTCGAATCTCGGTCTGGTCATGATGAAAAACGAACTTTTTCTGATTGGCCTGGGTCTTGCATGTTTATCTATATAATATGTATATAAAATATAGTATCGTTGAGTTAGTATCCCATATCACAATCTGTGTAATTTGTAACAAAAAAAAAATACAACAACAGTTTTGAAAGAAATTAATATGAGCTTTTTTTCTTCAAATAAATGTCCTCCATAAAGGTTATATTTTAATATCTTATTATCGTAAATCCACTATTACTTACTGTAACTAATAAAATATATTTTGATATTAGACATTTTGTTCCAATCCGTTTCGTTGTCGAAAAAGAGAGTTGTTCCGCATAATTTTACCTGTATGCCAGTTTGTAGGTTTCTACAATAAAGCGTGCTGTAAAATACAAAACTGTACAACATCGGTAGCGGTCCACGCGGGTGTTCTCTGCTTTCCATTAAATTATGCGTCCGCTAACGAACGCGGTTTATGTCCTCGTTACTGCTAATAAGACGCCAGGCCAACTGCAACTCACCTTCTTACGTCCGTCATTCGGCAATTGAGATAAATAGTATTTTGCTAAAGTATAAAAAATAATATATTATTCTTAAAACCGTCAAGTTAATCTTTTAAGAAAAAAAAGATAAAAATTAAATAGAAATATTAATTCATGTCTGAGCCATGAAAAATCGTTGTTTAGAAAAAATTAAATCTTACCATACTCACACAAACTGTGTCAAAATTCATTTTTTTTGAATATAAAAAAACAATTTAAACCTCATAAAAAATGTAACTATATACCTACTCGCGTTCTTTGTTATTTTGAGAGGAAATGATTTGAAAACACAATCAATTTATTATAAATATCTCAGCCAGATTTTTATGATTCTCGTACTACAGGGGTGTAAGTGAAAACATGCTCGGAAGCGGGGAAATCCGTGCAATAACAATAACTCATATAGTTCGCGCACCCCCCGCTAGATGGCGAGCCACGGACACAAGTAATCCATTTATTCTCGGGGAGAGCTTTATGTACCGATCTCTTAAGAGCTACAGTTAGATTGTTTTATGCTATTATTTATAAATATTGGTGCGTGCTGCGAGGGCCGACCCGGGGATTACGAGAGAAAGTTGCTTCCTCTCGTGTTGGGAGTTGTTTTGTTTAAAGCTCACTACTCCCTTTGTTTTCTGTTTATAATTATAATTATTATTAGTGTGTGAATTAATCTGTAAAATGTTGTTAACAGTTAAACCATACACATAACTAATTACTAAACAGCGACACGTCATAACTTAAAACTGTAATAACGCATGTGGCTTATTCAGAGAGCGCTAAAAGACATTCCACTTGAAGAGAGAATAAGAAACATTTGCTAGTCGAGTTATCCTAAGAATGTGAGTCGTTATCTGGGACCCGGAGGGGGTAAAGGGGAGGTCGGGGGGAGAGAGGAATCTCGAAAGTTTCCGACCCCGTGGAATTTTGCGGATGAACGTTTTAATTGGAATCGCGAGAGAATATTTTGTAATTGCAGCCCGCGGCTGCGCCGGAATCCGTGTGATAGTCATCTATCTTCGTAAATTACCAGACAAAATTGGAATTTTAATCAAAATTAAGATATCCGTTGAAATCATTAAAAAATGCCAACATAATCATTATGGAGGTGTTAATGATCAGTTTCAAACTACAGCAGTGGTTACCCGCGTCCGCCAGTACAATTTGAAGTGTATTAACTATTTATTAAGACTCAATTCAGTTTTTAATTTAAACGAAAATATTCACAAACTACCTGGATGTATGGTGTAAATATATTCACTAATCAGATAAAGATAAAAATCTTTCTATATTTTATAGAAATAGGTAAATATTGCGACAGAAATCCGCATTACTGGTTCCCAACATAGAGATAAGTAAATAAATAATCTCGACCCCACGATGAGAGTTTGAATTCTTATCTAATAATTTAAAAAGTTTTAATAACATTCACAAAAGTGATAAGACTAATTCGAAGAGTTCACGTCCCTCCATAGAGTTTTAATACTTACGTTATACATAGGCATTGGCCGTCATTTACCCGGCGAACTCAGTCATTCCCTCGGAACGTTAGAGTGGAATGAAAGAGTTCTTTATCCGATAGTATCGGGTAACAAAGAAAGTTTTTATTAGCCAAGTTCCCGCTTCAAGTAAATTCGACTCGTGTCTGCTATTCCAATTTAAGAAAAAGGCAGTAGTAAAACTTAACTCGTAGGTGGATTTGGCCGGATCAAATGGTTTTCACTAAAATTTCTGCATTTGTTTGAAGAATCTCAGACTAATGGGTTCACTTACTTAAGCATCGTTTTAGAATATTTTAACTTTAGTACATTCTACTCTTTAGAATATTACTTATAATGAATAAAATTTTTACTTCTTTAAATCTGAAAGTCGAATAAGGTAATAATGACATCTTATTTTAATCTTTTGTAGCGCTGTCTCGCTACCTACGCTATATTTTGTAATCTAAGATTAAAATTTCGTATTAGAATTCCGTCTCAACAATAACCTAAATATTATGTTTTATTTGAAATCGATCCAAGCTTAAACATTAGAGCCGTGGCGGTGGCGGTCTCAATACGGCAGCCAGGGTTTATGTTTGAATTTAAATTGGTACATTTTATAATAATGTCTTTGAAACGCAGCCGCCCTTGTCCCGAGGGGCTTCCTTTTCTTCTTTTTATAATGTAATTTTCTTAAATCACCTACCTTCTATGCCCTCCTGCCACTATAATCACGAAATTATGACAGTTTTTTTTCTTTTCCCTTACACCTTAATATTTATTTAATTATAGCCTATTATTATTGTTCCCCTAGTAAGTAGGTAGCTAGCTATAGAGGAGAGATAGGTATTGTTAATTTAATTGGTGTTGCCTAGAAATGTTTTGTTTGGTGTAGGTATAAAATAACAAAGCGAAACATTTATTTCTATGATTGTAAAAACATAATTAAAAAAATCTATGAAAACTAACCCAATAAGAAATGTTTTACTGACGATTTAAACCTCATCAATAATTGCATTGTTTAAATAGAGTTAGCACAAACAAAAAGATAGACGTGGAAAGCGACGTTGAAATTTTCAAAAGATTTCTTTTGTTTCGTTGTATAAAGTTAAATCCAAACACACGTGCCAAGAAATTAAGTTCGAAAACCTGTATAAAATGAAAACAGGAAAGTTCCATAGCCTATTAAGGCTCTACGACGGACATCCGTCGGTGTCTTCACACCATTTACGAAGTAACATTGTTCGGGTACACGCCATTAAAACTACTAACAGAACGACTGTTCCCATCGAGTTCCTCTAATTAAAACATTTTTACTTATCAAGATTTTGTACCGTCGCCTAACGAGTGGTAGGCGACGACAATGAGTATATAGGTGATTCGCGGAGATTATAAAATTTCAAAGAACTACAATGTCGGCATTTGATTAGATAAAATACAGACTTTTGGAGCCTATTAAGAATGGAGAGGTTAGAAAAAGAGGAAGGGATGAAGAAAACTTTTTTGTGAGAAAATGTACAGACGTGAGCAAACAAAAAAATGTGAAGATGAAATGACAACGGTCAAATAGACGTATAACATACACAATATGATATGAATTATAAAATACTAGCGAAACCCGCGCAACTTCGTTTGCGTGTATCCCGCTTTCCCGTGGGAATTTTGAAAATTTTCTCTTCGTAAGAACCATCCTCGTACTTCAAGGAATATTAAAAAAAAAAATCAGCCAAATCGGTCAAGCCGTTTTCATGTTATGTCGTGACAACGGAAAACGGGTTTCATTTTTATATATATATAGATAACTAGCGAAACCCGCGCAACTTCGTTTGCGTGTATCCCGCTTTCCCGTGGGAATTTTGGAATGTATGATACTTTAAAACCTTCCCCTTGAATCACTCTATCAATTAAAAAAAACCGCATCAAAATCCGTTGCGTAGTTTTAAAGATTTAAGCATACAAAGGGACATAGGGACATAGGGACAGAAAAAGCGACTTTGTTTTATACTATGTAGTGATGTTTATCAAAAGAGTTCGGTTTGTAACAGAAACAGTGATTATTGGGTAACACCATCGAGTATGTATCATATCATGAAGGATACAATCTCGATGGGTAGCGCATACACCACATAAATATTTTTTCTAAAGTTCACATGTTTTGTAGGTATACTTTGCAAGTGACACAAATTTTATTAGCACTTTTTGTAGAGCTCTAGATATAAAAATAAATAAAAAAATCACCTGAATACGAGTAAGGCTTATATGCTTAGGGTTCCATACCTTTTAGGAGTGGTTTAATATTTACTTTAATTTTTAAAAAATTTTGTAATATTAAATGTGTCAAAACGTGTGAAAAACAAACAATAAAATTGTCTATCTATTAAGTTCAAGACTGGCAGTAGGACAGCGTAGGCTTAATGAAATGGTTTCAATGCCTTTTGTATACGGAATTCTAAAAACAACAGGTCAAAACAAAAA
This sequence comes from Endotricha flammealis, assembly GCA_905163395.2. Lineage (NCBI taxonomy): Eukaryota > Metazoa > Arthropoda > Insecta > Lepidoptera > Pyralidae > Endotricha > Endotricha flammealis. The sequence goes on along the minus strand of LR990860.1, from coordinate 6,388,042 downwards.
TTCCAATAAATTTATTAAGTTGTATGCCAAAAATGGCCGCGCCGGCGCGCACCCCGCTGTTACAATTTAAAGCAAATGTTAATTGACTTATTTAAATTCGTAGGTACCATAAAAAATTAACGGTTCAAAGTAAGATATTAAGTTATAAAATTCATTGTCTATTAATTTTATTTGTAATTAAACCTGTCTATTTATTATAGAAATGACATATGTGTGCGTGGGCGCATAAATAAATAAATTGATGGCGTTCATGCAACGCCCGGACGCACCGATTCAGGGGTCGTTCACCCCGAACATCTGTTCTCATATTTCAGTCACACACTATCAACATAAGCATTCAAGTGCGATGTTGATAATGTTAATTCTGTGGTATGCTGGAGTTCTAAAATGTCAAGCAAAGTTAATTCTTTACAAAGTTAAAAAAAAAACAGAAAATACCAAAGAAAATTATAAAGTTCATGATGTTAAATTATTCCTGTCACTTTCAAAGTAAATAAAGAAACAAGACTTATATGGAATTGAGATTGATGAAATAAGTACTTACTTACTAGAAGAGAAAAAAAATTTTTTCATAAAAATAACCCCATTTACTGTTGAAATGATTGTAAGGGTGTAAAACTATATGGAAGAAGAACACCTTTCTAACCACTATAGAAAATGTATGAAAAACAAATAACGAAGAACTCTTGCGCAAGACGTTAAAATTAATACAAACACGGTAATTATGATTTCGTATGGCTCCACGGGGGTCTGTATTCCCGGATGCTTATTTAATTATTTTTAAGACCCTGTTATGTTTAACTGGTACTGCTTGTGGACCTCCTAGTGGTAACTGTGGTAATCAGCCACCGTCACTCACAGAACAGCACTTCCTACGACAATAAATCTTAGGCATAAAATCTCTGTATTTATATTACTCTGCGTACTAACAAAAAAATATTTTTTTATCATAAATTCACAGTAATTTATTGCTTTACATAATTATCCATGTATTAGATACATTTGCATAAAGTTGAAATTAATTATTAAATGTTCTAATTCATGAAATTAAAATGAATGTTTATATTTCTCACATTTACATGAAACTCACATATTTTATAAATACGAATATAAAATTGGATAATGTATGTATTTGTTAAAACTTAGAAGCAAAATTGACTCTACCTGAGATAAAACATCACTTATTATAGATTTCATTTTATTCTATTCGTAGAAACTACTCTGGACGTCCATTCTCTGTAGTATAATAATAGGGAATGATAATAACTTGCTACGCACGCACCCGCCATATTTTCCCGCGCAGGAAGAGCTCCCTGATTGGTCCGCGCAGCAACATGGTTGCCCTTGCGGCGTGTATTTATAAAAAAAGATTCGAACGATTCCATTCCGTGTTTTAAATATGGAACAGTGAAGATTTATTGTAATGTCCTTGGTTTATCCTAGTGTTATTTTCAACATGATTTTGTGGATAAAAATAATTTTTGGTTTTATAATTAAATGCATTTTTTCTTAAATAATATACGTGAGTTAATTTCTTAAATAGAATTTTGGGAGCATTGCCATTGAGTTTCTTTACGTGGCCGGGTCGCGTCGCGTATTTTCATCCGACGGAGAACTTACAAGATTTACGAGCACTTAGACGCTCAGCAATTCAGCACATTCAGTCTCCGCAACCATAACTGACAATCGTCTGTCTCGTAATTTTAACGAATTAAGTCGATTTTTCTCATCCTGAATAACCAAAACAAACAATCTAAATAAATCCATATAAACCTAGGTAGCTCGTATAAAGTACAAGTTATTTGAATAGTTTCAGTTTTGCGGTAACTGGTTAACTCGTCACGGAGAGGTTTACTGAGGCAGCATTGCTTTTAAACTTTCATAGGAATAATGTCATAATTACCGGTGGGCAACAGTGGGTTTTGTGTCTTTTGTCGTTGGTGTAAGGTGGAAATTAGGGTGTTTAGTGATTGTCACTTTCGGTGTGTTGAGGTGTAGGTGCTCATTCGTTCGGAGTGAGTTGTTTAGTTCTGCTAAGATAACGTTTCCGGACGAGTTGGAAGCTGCGGCTGCGGTGTTCCTTTCGCTGTGCATACAAAAACACGAATAGATATTATGTTTATTACATATTCATTGTTTTCATTAACTGTCTAGATTATTTACCTATAATAGAACAATAAAACATTGCATAAAGGGCTACTTTGAATTTCACTATCAGTAGATTGTTAATTTCTTTATCAGATTTCAGTATTACATTAGGTAGGACCACAGATTTGTTCTGGTTTTGTGTAATTCTAAATGCGAGGTGAAAGGTAGAGAATAGGTGTGTTATGCCTAATATCTTCACCAATACCTACCTTCATTAAAAAATTATTTATCAATATTTTTGTTTACGGAATTCGAAATTAATCCGAGCCAAAAGGTTTGATTGTTTCAAAAATTAATATCTATATAGAATAAATTAATTGGTACCTATATAAGAACAAAACAAATACATTGGCTGTATTGTAAGCGCACCATATTAAGCTAGACCTTTATTAAGAGACGTACGGGCGGGCTTAGTCCGCGGTCTGCACCCTGCCCGGGTAATTTAATAAATACCCCGAGCCCGAAACAATTGAGGAAACTCGTTGCCAGAAGGGAAATTGCTCTGCTCTAAGGGAGGAATTTTTTGCACGTCAATGAACGTAGGAAAATGTATATACTTGCGAATATAAGAAAAAGTATTTTCATTTGAATGAAAAAATTTAAACTTTTGTTAACTGAAAGAAATTATTTATAAAATTTTAGTTATTATAATATGTATCATGTTGCTGTTATTGTGAATGTGTGAATATTCCGGTCCAATGTAAAAACCGTATTGTTGTATGGGTGTGAGACATGGAAGGTCACAAAAGACATCACGCGCCAGCTGCAGGTCTTTATCAACCGATGCCTTCGCCGGATTCTCGGTATATACTGGCCCGAGAAAATCTCCAACGTAGATCTCTGGGAGCGCTGCAGCGAGACTCCGATCGACCAACAGATCAAACGCCGCAAGTGGAGTTGGATTGGCCACACTCTCCGAAGGGACCAGGACCACATACCGAGGCAAGCCCTCGACTGGAACCCCCAAGGAAAGCGCAAACGTGGTCGTCCAAAACAGACTTGGCGGCGGACTGTAGCTGCAGAAGCGAAGGCAATAGGGAAGACGTGGAGCGAAATAAAGCGTGAAGCTCAAGACCGATCGGGTTGGCGACGCACTGTGGACGCCCTCTGCCCCGTCTAGGGGACTTAGGACCTTAAGTCAAGTAAGTCAAGCTGTTATTGTGAAATCAAGGAAGATAAACAGAAATATTTTGAGACTTTATGTTGGACTACCCTGATACTATTGCGATTGAATCCTGCGGTACCTCTCTCAGCGAAAATACCTTAATGCATTTGCTGCGACAAATATTTAATACCTACATAAATCTATCCCGTAACCTAACTATACCTATTGAGAATCTTGTCGAATTAAGTCAACTTAGAAAACATTAAAATAGTTATTGCTAAACCGTTAACGTTAAATACTAAAACAAATAAAACAAGAGAGAATCGTTTACGTAGCTAGATGTTCGTAGTAAGCGGAAAATTGTCGCTCCAGTTTTTAAAAAAAACAACGCGGAACAAGGAAAAAATATAACATAAAAGTGTCTCTGAGCGTTTCAAGCCAATTTCTCCAAACAACCCATTCATATTCATGCCTTTCACCCTTTGTTCCCTACGCAACCGCTGTTTTGTTCCCTTCTTCTTTGTTAATTTTATACACGCACCGTTGTCATTCAATTCATTTGAGGGCGATAAATTCATCAAAGTAAACATTACATTGTTGATATGCAAATACCTTTATGTTAGAATTTGCGAGTAGATGTCGTAAAACGATTAACTCGGTTGCTTTTTGTAGGTATCACAATCACTTACTACTTATAACATATTCATTTACATTTGTGCATTAAGAAAACAGAAGTTGTAGGTAAGTATGCCCTTTATTGGAGGTTCAGTTTAAAATTTAAAAGCCTAATTAATGGGTACTACCTATTTGTGGTGATTTGGAGAGGGAGAGCGGGAATAATATGAACCTCTTACATTATATCGGTGTAAAGCAATAAAGCAAACGCATTCCGTTCAGTAAGTGGAGATCCAGAAGATACTAACCCTCTCCTATCATAACCCTTTCCTGTAGCAGGTAAAGCATTGGTAAAGTCCCTGGTATTCGATGTTTATAGGCGGCGGTCGCGGATCCATTTCCTTATCTGCCGTATAACAAAAAAATATGATTTTATACAGAAATACAATTTGTATTTCATTTTAGCGATTTTTCCAGTTCGCACGAATTGTGTTAACCCATTATAGTAATGTCTTTTCTTTTAAGTGGAAACCCTATCCATTCAATAGTTTTTGATATTAGCCTGAATAAATACAAACTCAGCACAGCGGGGAACTTTAATTTATTATATAGTGATGAAGTAACAATAAGTTAATGAACTTATATTATGGAAAGGGAACCTAAAATAATGACATTATATTTTAAAGTGCATTAATTTCTGTATATACCAAAAAGAAGATACACCTACGCACATCTTAATTATTCAAAAAGTTCACAACAAAACTGAGGTGCCAGAGGTCTTAAAAAGAAAAAAGAAAACATTCTATATTACTTATCTCGTCCCTAACGAGATGATAAAGGCTCCGCTGACTGAGACCCTGTAGAAAATGGCTGATTTACATACGAATGTTAATAACTTGGTCTCAACGCGGCTCTTGGCTCGAAACTGGTTTTCGAGCTTAAGGCCTATTTAGGACCTTGCCACGGACCAATGAATACGCTTGTGAAATGGAGGTTACTCTTTTATTAAAAGGGAAACAGTGTGACGTAGGGTGTATGCATAACTTATATTAATTCCTACTATAAGTAACCCATTTTAAATAGTACTTTTAGGCAGATTATTATGTCTTAAGATTTAAAAAAAAATATATAAAGTAGATAAATAATGATAAATTGACTTATATAATGATGCAATATTAAGCATAGGAACATGAATAAGATAAGTCAAACACCTGAAATTTTTAATTTCTCACAAAGACTTTTCTATAGAACGTAACAGGACTCAATATACAAAAAACTACATTATTTCGAGGACTTCGAATATTATTTAATGATTACATATATTATTTGAATAAAGTACGATTAATTAATGCAAATATTTATTAATATTCCAAAACTTTTTCTCTCTTTCTGTTTTAGTAAGATTTTTGATGTAAATAAAATATCAAATACTTTTCACAATCGAATAAGTCTATTTTGATTACGTAGGATATAAACTGCCATCTCCAGACAACTTCCAAGCGGTTCTACGGTAGACACGTTGTTTTATAGTTATTCGTAAGTTTCGTAAATAGACGTCTAAAGTTTGAGATGGAAAGATTTATGGAGTTACGCCGCAGCTGGCGGCTTACACAAACTAGACGTACATAACTACACTAACTTCCATACCTATATCTCGAGCTATCGGTAGGTTGCGATAAATTACTATTAGAAGTCACATTCAAACTAAAGAAAAAAACGGGGATAGGTTGAGTAGTTAATAGATGAAAATGCGATTCTGCAATTGGCTACCGGTAACAGATTTTAATAAAATCATTTATTTTACAAGTTGATTTACGGGAAATACTTTTGGAAATACATTTAGAAGTTTTTTTTTATTCTACCTATTAGCACTTTATAGGACTTTAATTTTTTTTTTAATGTTGCTCTATCTACATTTAGTTACGACCCTTAGCAGTAGGGCGTGCGATGCTACCTTCAATAGCTAGTAAATAATTATGAACCATATTATATTAGGTCATTTTAAATAACAAAAATAAAATACTTTATTTGTACAGTATTTTGTTTCAGTATACTATTAATACTTGTCTAATATTAGTAGTTCTACTTAAATACTGTGATATATATGTAGTATTACTATATTTATAAATATATACTGTCTTTATTACCATTGTATAAATAAATAATAAAAATACCCAAGCAGGTATATCTATTTATGTGGAAGTACAGAATTTATTGTGTTCCTCGCATGTGGACTTCTCATTTAAAGGTGCTTTGTATTCTGAACCGCATGTTCAGTTATATCACACGTGTTATCTATGCGTACGTACGCATACTCTACCGATTTAATAAAGAAAAATGTATACCTATAACATAAACAATTTTGCAAGTAGATAATATTTATTGTATCTGAATTTGTAATTTGAAAATTAAAATAGGTTAACTAGTTTTCAATACCAAATACAAATTTGTTCGTAATGTTATAATAGTTAGATCCTACCAATAATTTAAAATAAGTATTTAATAAGATGCTACCAATAAAATTTATTCTGGGTCTTAATTTCCCGATGTAATTTTTCTCTAACAGTAGATATTTTAAGAAGCGTTCTCAGCATATTTACGCAAAATTTACATTTCTTTGCATTATAATTACAAAGGAGATGAGCTGAATGAGGGCCTTTTGAAGCCCCCGGGGAGGTATTTGGATGCATATTAGGCTCTCTTCGAGTTTTATGGGTTTGTTTTATAAAATAAAATATGACGAGTCGAATACAACGACGGAACGATAGATGTTAAATTTGGCTAAAATGTTTCTAAAATGCCAATAAAAGATCAATTTTGATTTGGAAAATTTTGTTTATTAATTTTGCTTTACGGCCGAAGACGGCACTGGATCGAGATGGGTGGAGTGGAGACTTAGGGAGAGTTCTTTGTCCAGAAGTGTGATGGAACACCTATAGGTTACTTTGTGGTCAAGATTTTACTTAGATCAGGTACAATTAAAACAAAGCGAAAATACAAGTAAAAAGAATGTCTATAAATGAGTAATTTGACAGTAGTGGCTACAGGAGCTAGTCAATGGCCAACAAAATGACTACAACACGCCACACTTGGAATATTTTTTGTCACGAACCTTTCACGATATTATACATACTCACTTAGAAAGAACCTTTCGAACAATATAACACTGTATTCTCTTATACATTTATCTAAGTTCATGTAAGTATTTGTGTAGCTTGTCGTCGTCCCAAAGTCCATGAATGCCAATGTCCCGGAAAATATAACAAGGCGATTTATATTCGGGGGCGTTTCGGCTCAGTTCGGTTTTCTATCGAAATCTGCCGGATCCCGGACCCGTAAAATGTAGTAACCGCTTATTATACTTGTTCGTAACTTTTGACTTTCATAGAAATCAATAAATATAGCTGGCTAGGTGTTTTGTTTTAATGTTAGCTTAATAAAGGTATGATGAAAAATTATTAAGTAGGTAATTGCACTTTCATCCACTTTCGTTTTATTGCTATTTATAAATTTTATTGATTTAATTACATACCTATTAACAACATACTATCAGTTTAATAAAGATAATAAAATGTTTATAATGTCGTATATGATGTCACACTCTTATCGAAAAGCTATCAAAGTCCAAACATTTATTCAATATTTGCATGAACTTAGGTCGGCACCATACATATCTCTTACCTTATATAAAAGGAATCCGTTGCTTCATAGCTGAAAGATAAAAGCTTTTTTCTGTTCTATATTTAAAATTCAATCACGGAGAGCGGTTGCATCCTGCTAAATGCAAGCCGCGAATGACAAGTGTGGTGGGAGGGTGAGCACGAAATGATTTCTATTGTGCCGGAGCCGCCCCAAAACAAAAGGTTTGCGTTAAGGGACGCATTATTTTTATACGAAACGGCTCCTGAATAACAACGTGACGGCTTTTTCTTCGTAAAATATCTTAATAAAAGCCGGAATTACACGATTACATTCTGATCAGGCGCTATCTTGCTTCCTCTTTTACTGAAACGTGTCGACGGAGTTTCGTTGTTTTGATTTACGCTCCTCTTATTGTGATTTATGGTTTTTTAAAAGGATACTGACTGGTTTATTGTTGGTATGCACTAAGTACTTATTATTTTGTAGATCCAGTATGATCGTGTAGGCATTAGGTTAAACCTTCAACGCAAAATGTGATTGGAATATGTAGATAACATTAAATGACGTCAAGCAACCACAGTTCTTATAAAATAGGTGTGAATGCCGGCTCGAATTACGACTAAAATGGGGCGGCCACGAAATAAATTCTCCTTTCTTACGGGCCTTTTTATATTTCCTTACATTTGTGCATTCACTTCAAACTTAATTAGACTTTATAGAGCGTTCCTTCCCAATTTCGTTTTACTCTCGCCTGACGCACGCCGAGACTTATTCATTGGAGCGAGGGTGTGGGAGGGGTAGTGGTGGTTGGAGGGGGGGGGGCTCGGCCCGAAATAGCAAATAAATGAGACGAAAATGTAAATGTTGCGCTTCAAAGATGAAAAGCGCGCCGCGCGCCGTTCTTGTTAAGCTCATCGCAAATGTACCAGAATTAGGAGCGGCTAAAATAATTTTCAGCCCAGATGTAACAAACAACGCGGTATGTATAAACATCTGTAGGTATCCAACGTAGGTATTATTTACATAGCAGTGTAAACAGCCATAAATTCGATAAACACGGCATGTTTATGCGCTAAATGTTAATTAAACTGAAATATCATAATGCAACAAAACACGCCTTTTATCTCTGATAGATTCATGAAAATACTGTAACTGCAATGACTCTACTCGCTTTTAAATAGGTTGTGTACGTTGGTGATTTAAATATTCATTTTTTATGTTTTATATTTATTATAATCTTTTGATAAAATAATCCGGTAAATAAGGACCAATAATGTCGAGCTGTTGAGAATTACACCATTTTTCGTGGAATCCTGTGGTTATTTTGATATAAGTATTAAATAAATATAAGAAGGTACACTCATATAATAATTAAATTCTTCAGTTGTATAGATTTCGTCTCGACAACGTCCGGTATTTTCGTGGCGGTCGGTCCCTCGAGTTCTCATAATTGACACTTGCTATGTGACGCACGTCTTTAGTCAAAACAATAGTGTGCGTAGGCAAGATTTAATAATCATACGAATGCTTCCCGTCTATTCCCGATCATCATTTTGTTGACAAAAGAGAAAAAAGTATCGATCTTACACGCTGTCACTCTTATACAAAAGTGAACTGAGAGAGATAGCGGGTTATTACGAGCATAGATCTCCAGATCTTTTCCATCCATATCTTTTTCTACATATTAATTTATTTCCGCTTCGTATTCTTATAACCAGACACCAATTTCACACATTCTAGACTATCGATATTCGATTCCTACTTGCTAAATCGATTACAGCACGTATCGTCGGGCATTACACTATGAAAGGTATTCACTTAGAATTTATCTTCTGCGCGATTTTCAGTCTGAAAGGTACAGATTACGTTGCTTAGCCACCCTAGTCTCGCGAGAAAATGGCGGATGTTTTATGAGATAAGAATATAAAATACATTACCTACGGTATGTATTTGCTTAAATTGTTGATTGCTGATCACGCATCGCATCATCAAGCAAGGATCTAAAGGTAAAAATCTGAAAACAATACATTAAATGAAAGAAAAACATATGGAATGCCTTCGTCGCCGCTCTCTCTTTCTAACTTACAAAATCAGAAAGAGATTAAATAATTGAACAAAATAGATTTCAGGGCTTTAAATTAGGTTTCTGGTTATGAATGTGGTATCCAGTTTTAGCCATAGATCTGTGGTTTCTAGAATTAATCTGTAGGTACATAAATAAATCAAGCAATAGTTTATGTTGATAAAATTAAGAAATTAAAACTGTTCACCATAAAAAAGTTCATGGTACGAGTGTGCAGCAGTCGTTTAAGATAATTGGTATAGATAGGTAGTTATATACATTGAAAGCCTATCATTATAAAATACTCTCTGACAATACTTTTCAATAGAAATGTTTACGACTTTCTCTTTCATACCTCTACTTACTGACATACACACAAGTGGAAGAAAGTTTATTGTTAGTAATTATTATGACTTTACTCATAAATCATTTTCTTCAAGAAATTTCAGAGAAGTTATACGAAACGTGATCATTGTTATTAGAATTACATTTAATAGTAAATCCCGGATAATTGACCGCGAACGGGAATACCGGGATTTTTCCGATTAAACATTGGGCAGCATTTAAATGAACAAAAAATTTACAAAACTTGTAGTATTCCTTTACTCCAAAATTTCTAATGTAAGTCCTACAATAATAGAATTTCTGCAACTAATTTAATAAAGATCATCCTGTAGATATAGTTTCATAGTTTTCTTACTGAATAACAAAAAGTTCTAGAGAAAAACAAATAAAGTTGATATTACTTCCAACATCTAACTCCCCAAGTTTGGCCACGATATTGTTTTTCCAAATAAGTCCGTTTAATATAAGTCTGCGTAAGTCCACGGACGACATATGTCTACGGATTATATTGAATCATTGCGACGTGCCCCTCGTGTGTTATCTGCTTTATATCATATTGCATTACGAAAGTTACCAAAGAAAGAAATAGGGTTGCCAACATTTTATATTAATTGAATATTATTTCATTTTCAATCTTTTTCGATTTAGATTATTTTATTTTAAACTATTATCTACATATCTTTTTCTTAGTCTTAATATAGGTAGTTATGTAATTTTTTTTTTTACCAATATTTAGTAGGTATATTTTACCGCAGTTTTCTATCTGTAAATAAGTAAATTAGGAAAGAAATTATAAAAAAAAATAATACTTACTACTAATAGCAAAGCAACCCTACAGTTTAATAGCTTTTGCTGATGAATCCACTGAGTTAGAAATCACACAACAGCATTAGTTAAAAAATACAAATCTACTTATTCAAATTACAACCATTGTCTACTGTTTTCTCAGTCATTACATATTTTTTATCTTAAATTAATGCACAATTATGATCTAGGTTTTTGTACTGTAAGAAATACATAGTTCTTTTCATGCAAAGTTTAAAAAACATTTGATAAACTATGTCGTTTTAAGTTAAGGATTTATATATATTTTTTAAATAAGATCGGTATTTTTAAAATAAATACTTAAACATTGTGTCCTCATCTTAATGCCTATGACATGTTAGGTATAGCGACCTCGCATAAACCGGAACATAAAACCAGCGAAACAAAGAGATGCAGTCATACCGCCCCCTAAATATGATATCCGACTCCATAAACTTGCTGCACATGCACGCACATGTAGGTAGGTCGCCGAAAAGACATATTAACTAACCCATAGACGTGTCATTATTTCTTTAAGTACATCCACATTCATTATTTGTACTTGGCGAAAGAAATAAGGTAACAACATCGCTATCTTTAAATGAATTCGTACTTAGACCCTTAAAAATACCAAAACCGTATGACCATGTAGGTATAACAGAATAAATAAAATATGGCAAAGTACGAATGATCTTTTAGAAAAATGGTGGAAAACTTAACTTAAGAAATTCATTAATACCTTTAACAAATACTTCTTTATAAGCATCCCCAAATTCCGGTTCTCTTCGTATATCTTCCTATGTACTTACATAACTTATTATATTTCTTACATTCTCTAAAAACATGTAACGGCTGTTGCATTTACGTTTTTAAAGTAAGATAAAGATTGATTTTTAGATAGATACGCAATGGTAGTAATAATATAACGTAAGATTTCTTTTCAAGTCTATTTCTTATAATGTCTCTGTCTATAAACATAAATGTACTTTTGTGGCGAGTAGCCCACGTTTGGATAGGGAAATTTCTTATAAAGTAAATGTCAATGATAAGTCCCTTATTAATAACAGTGTAGGTCGTATTAATAAAATATTCATTTACATTGAATAATAATATGTACGGTAGACCACCTTTTTACATATTAACAAAAGGTGAACACTGTAACTTTAGTCTTTTAACTTTTAGTTCTATTGTATTAAAGTATAATAGTAAATAGATTAATATATAATAATATTATAAATTTTTCATGTCTATGTGTTTGTCATCATTGTTGCTCCTAAATGGATTATCCGTTTTGAATCTGTTTATTTATTTATTTAAAAGGTAACTTGATTGAGACTCGAGAGTATTCTTTCTTAGGTAATTGAAGTTTATTTAGACTTAAGATTAAAATGCATGAATTTTCTTTCGAACGTAACACTTATTTTACCTACTCGGTATATAGGTATATTCTATGGGTACATACGAATAACCTGTCTCATTAAGCCGATGAAAGGTATGTAGGCGGCGACACAGCTCATATCTGCATTGCAACGTATCTGAAAGTGCATCCGCCGAGTAACGACTGGCTGCAGTCAGAAAGATCGCTGATATTGCACTTCTCAGAACACGAGTGCAATATACTGCTGCTTTTTATACTTTACCTGAATAATATTATACAAAGTATAGTTGTATTTACGTTGTAGTCATGTTTACATACTTATGAGAGTATTAAACATAGTTATCTTTTTTAAATGTAAATTAGCGACATTTTTTCTATTTCATAATGTAAACAGCCACTGTCAGCTATAAATGACACAATTTAGGTAATCGTACCTATAATGTAACACCTGCTCACTAGTTGTGTTTACATAATTGGATTAGATTACAATAATTTTAATCATTACTGTAAACTGCACTATTTAATTGATTAAAATATATGCATACATACATGTACGTACCGTACCTCCTTATTAAAAAACAAAGATGAGCCTAAGTTTAACTAAAATTTGTTTTGCGACCATGAAGGAGTTGCGACTTTCGCATTTCATTTATTTTTCCTCAAGAATGATTGTAAATAGTTATTAAGTTTCCTTTTTCTTTATGTTTTTTTTTATTTATTTATTTATTTAACTTTATTGACCACAATACAAAAGTACTGATACAATAGGCGGACTTAATGCTAAATTGCATTCTCTACCAGTCAACCATAGGGAAGTGCAGAAATTCACGAATGCGGTTTTATGATAAATATACATACATACATTACAAACTATTGTATAGACGTACATAAATACATAAAATAATAATCATTATATATATATATATATATATATGTATTAATATATATAAATACTGATGATTTATAAATTAACTACAAAAGTGAAACAAATATAATTACCTAATAGGTATAATGATGATTTACTTTCGCAAGTTATCTAGCAAATGCGCACGCACTCTCTTTTTAAAAGTAAAATTATTATGGGTATCTCTTATGGGTTCAGGCAGCGCATTCCAGAGTCGTGTAGCTTGGAGAGTGAAGGAGTTGGACATAAATCCTGAATGAGAAAGGGGAGTAAAAAGTTTAAGAGTGTTGCCTGAGCGAAGTTGACGTTCATGAGAATGACAGAGGTACTGAAATTTACATTTGAGGTATTCTGGAGAGTGAGGATTAAAAAGAATAGAGAAGAGTGTGCACAACAATCTCTGTTGCCTACGCTGGCGAATTGGTAGCCATCCAAGTTTCGTACGAAAAGAAGAAACATGATCAAATTTCCGCAGGCAGAAGATAAACCGGATGGCATTGATTCTATTTTACTGTCACTTCACTTTTTCACCTTCTCGCCATCGATTCATATTTTTCTATAATATAAGTTTTCTTCATCCCTTTCTCTTTTCCTAATCTTTCCATCCTTAATAATGACAGTGACAAACCAAGTTTTAAGTCAATCCTTTTGTTTATCTTTTACTCCATAAATATTTATAAAAATACAATTAAATAAATTTAATAAAAAGTTTTCCTACAATATCGATATATGTATTTTATTTGCACAAATAGTTGTTATGTTTATACAGTAATGATAATTTTAGCCATGCCAGTAAGATATTAAAAAGATTTAAATACCAAATTTAATATGAAACATATTTATGACGAGAATAATGAATAAATATCATTTATTCATGAAAATGAATTAGTATTGGAGCGTCGGAACGCCCAAATCCACTCGAGAATTCATTCGAACAACGTAAATATTTTATAGCTCTGGAGAAAAAAATACGGGGACAAATTACCAGGGAATATTGGGAACAGTTTTCAATCTTATTCCTTAAGTGGTACAACGATAAAAATAAATTTTGCGCTTGTGGGCATTTATTGCTCAGATTTTCTAGAGCTCTCAAATGAGGGCACGCACCCTTCTCCACTAATGGAGGCGAACAAAACAAAATACTTAGAAATTGTTTATACATTGCTTTAAACATTTATTTTCATTTGTCTCGAGTCTGGGTGTTTTTTTATGTATTTGATGTATATATTTACAATAATATGTATATCCGTTGTCATAAACTCATAACACAAGCAGTTTTAGCTTGGCTTTACCACAGATATTATAATACTTAACAGCTGGCTTTACTTAACTTTGAGGGTGTGAATTGGGTAGATTTTTATTTATTTATTTACGTACCATTAAAAAAATATACAAAAAAATAAATCATATTACATTTTAATTCGAAGAAAAATATTACCTAAGTGTAAGTTATTTTTGCTAACTCTGTGTGACGTCGCGATATTTTTATAGATCATTTAAAAGCGCCAAGTAACTAGAACTTTAGGCGTTCTACTTTTGGTAGATATGGACCTACTTAGATACCCTTATAATATTTTTTATATACAAATAGGTATTTATTGGAATATGTAGGTAATAGACAATATAAATCGTGCCGCAGAATGGTAGATACGTATATAATATTACAAAGTTAAACGTAAAACGATTAATTTATATACAAATTATCATATTTTAATTTATGAGATGGCGTGGGTGGCTACCGAAATGAAGTTGTAAGAAGTAAAATAATATCTATATCTGTCATCAGTATGACAATTTAGTCTAATTTATTATTGTAATTTAAAACGTAGGTGTAATTAGATATCTAAACATTATTTTAAAAATTTTTTTTAAAGATTTCAAATTTTCGAAAAAATATAGAGACAAAGAAAGTGAGCTGCGGGCGGACGCGTCAAACTAATTGTTTTGGAATGGTAGACAATTTATAGAATAGGATTGGTTGACTGGAAGTACAGTCGACTCGAGGATAGCAGCATAGCCAGGTCTAGCAGGACCATCATAGTTAGGATGACTTTTGGTTGCAACATTCAAGATAGAATAGCCCGAAAGACCATCACATTTATATTTATAAAAGGTTTTTTTGCAATAATGGTCATATTTCCAACCACACGTACCTTCCACCCCTTTCACAGACTATCGATGTTAAACAGCAATTCGTTCGGTGAATGAGGAGTTTGGAAGTGCAACTCCTTTCTTATCCTTTTCCTCCCTGTTCCTACCTTCCTTGTAACTACGAGGAAGGTAGGAACTTGTAATTTAATGTTTTTAAAAACAAATAAATAAAATACCATAATTCTTTCAGGGCATTAAGTGACATTAGTTGCTACTGACTGACAACGATTTAGAAACTATTAAAATATAGTTATAATAAATAACATTGATATTATATAGAATTTATGTTTCACCTACAAATATTTCGCCAGGTGTGAATGGAATTAAAATGGATATTTTTAACGTAAAACCAACAAATGGGTGTAAGTGACAACGTATATACAGTTTTTTATAATCAATAAACATGTCACACGTTTTTCTTCGCGCTCACAAAAATAAAACAAAAATTTCTGTTTTTAGAACATAGCCTAATTTTTTTTTGTAAATTAATGTTGCTTGTGTTCCACTTAACAAACTCTTTAACTAGAACTAAGTTCGAGAGTAGTGTGCATAAGAATATTATTGTTTTATTTTATTGCGTAGTAAAAATTCTAAAAATATGTTTAACTTAATTTATTGTGGTGATTTATGTAATAAAATTACAATGTAAGGAAATCGTAGGCGTGAACAAAATGTGCATTGTGTTTTCTTTCATTTGTGTTTACATGGTGACGACGCTGTAAACGTAATCGGTACATGAACCTAATCGATTTTACAGTACGACAATGGATGTTGTTTATAATTTTTTACTTGGCTATTTTTCTTAGCTTATTTAATTTTTAATAGTAAAATAGCGTTTAATAAAATAAATTGTTATTAATAGCATTTAATTTTATTAAATGCTATTTTACTATTAAGAGTTAAAAACGAATAAATAAAATTATTATTTTTTTGACAGAGGAGGACAGACGAGTTACTGTTTCACTTGATGGTAAGCAATCACCACTGCCAATGAACATCCAAGACTAAAACAGTGTTGGATGCGTTGCCCACCTATATAAACGTATAAAAAAGGAAAGAAGTTAGAAGGAAACCTGAATACCAAGGAAGCAGGACAGGAGAAGATGAGATCTATTAGCCTAATATGGGTTTTCAATTCCGCTATATCCTAAGAAACTCCCGAAATATTTCCTCCTATATGCCAGATAAATTGTCAGTAAATGAAGATTCTATCTAGGATTTATCAGTGCAACTTAATTAATTATTTTTTTAAATCAGCAATCGGCATTCTACCATAAGCAGATATTTTGTGAGAATAAGTCAGGTCAGTGCGTCCTCTATTGAAGGCAGCTACCAGTATATCCTTCTTTTTAAGACGTTTTTCATAGTTGCGTGTGACTAGATTCAATTAATGAAAAAAATAATTAATGAAGCGGAGGGGTTCTTGCAGAAAAACAACAGAAATGATCTTTTATAGTTTTAATATGATTAAATAAAAAGCAAAACTAGGTTAAGTCTTAGGATAAGGTTTATTGTAAAAGTTATTTTTTGCAAGAAATAAAAGGCATTTTTATTTTATTTATATTAATTAATGAAATTAAAAAAGCTTCATTATTCTTTTCAGGTCTGCTCCGTGTAAGGTTCGGGCGCGGCAACCCTCGCGGTCGACCTTACTAACAGGTGAGGCGGCGACGCCACACAGAACATGATCCTAAGGTTTGAATTTCAACTTTATTTTTAATATTAACGCTTATATTATATGTTTATATAGTTTTCAATCGTCTCTGATTGACTGATAATAATATTTATTACCTTAATCTAAATGCCCGTTTTTACCTGGCGGTGAGAGCCCTACGCTCCCGCAACAGTCCGGTGTCTCAGTAAAGGGTGTCAGTACACCCGAACTGATTAGTCCATACAAAAAAAAAAAAAAAAAAAAAAAAGCCCGTTTTTACCAACAATTCCTAAAATTTCAGTCTCATTACAGCTTTCTCTACATCCAAATCTTTGTTTTTAATAGGTAGGTACGTGTATGACGTATAAAATTATCCGATTTATAAAAAACATATTTTAATCGATATTTTTATACGTCATACCTACTCGTACCAAAAGCAAGGATTTGGACACAGAAAAAGCTGCTGAAAGACTTAAATTTTTGGAATTGTTGGTGAAAACTTTTTTATTTATTTTATATATCAACAATCATTACCTATAATCAAATAGTTTATTCAAAATTGATACCTATAGGTTTTATATTCCATCGATTATTTATATTATCATTCTTATAGGTATGTAGAATACATTTGCATAAATAATAAGGTAATCAAAAGGATATTAAAAGTCTTGGGTAGGTATTTGGACAAAAAATACCATACAAAGTAGTGCATTCAAAATGGCACGGACAGTAGTGGCTGTAGGTAGGTTTTATACACAATATGCACTGAGTATGTGCATTCACGACTATACGTGCCTCGGTGACATGAAATCGCCCACGTACACAATTTGCATATTTATTGCATGTACACTTGTGTCTGTTGGTTGGTACCTTTTGTTAGCTAATTTGGAAAATGTCAGCGTCGTGATATATAAAGCCTTGGAAAGGTTTCAGAATTTCCTCCATGAAAATTTGAACATAATATTATGGAGATGGATTAACCTATGTATTTTTTTATATAGGTCCGCAATAGTAAGTTGAATATGACATCATTTATGAACTCGTATTTAAAGGTAGAGCTTTATTTATTTAAAAATAATTAACGCTTTCAAACAAAATGTTTAAACTATTAGGACTGAACAAGTATGAATGAAATTACAAATTACAATTTTGTGCAATAATATTCTATGAAAAAATAAAATGTAGGTAGTAAAAATACGTAAAAATGTAAAACGCACTTATATTGTTTGTACACACCTGTACGTTTCAAGGCCCACCCCTTGTCATATTAATTCAATTCTTTAATTTATCGTTATATTAAGCGATGTTAAACCGAAGCACGTCACTACAATGTTGCGATTGTAATATTCACAACGACGTTTTAATCTGATGGCGAAAAAAAAACGAAACGTTTCGTGGAACTCGGCATTTTTCATCTGTCATCCGTATTTTATAGGGAGTGGGTCATGGAAAACATGGAACACGCACGCTTAATAACTGAACGCACCTATTTTTAATGTTACTTGTAAAAGAATTTCGAATGTTCTACCTTATTACTTATTAGGGAGATATTTCTATAAGTGGGAGTTTCGACAGCGATTCGTAGATAGAGAACCTATCGTGAACGATCACTGTGTTTGAGCTCAAGATATACTTGTTGAAACGGTTACGCTATATGTTAACCAGTCTATCTTGAACTGCGCGTTGCGCAGACACCAAAGATTTCGGATTTAACTACTCTGCGATTACGATCCGAAGTTTAAGTAATGTAGGTATTTGTATTTAGATGTTAAATTTGAGAATAAAAAAATACTAGGTAATTCTAAATTTTATTTCCAAATCAAATCAAATCAAAAATACTTTATTCTGTACCTAAGCCCTCGCGGGAGTCGCGGGCACTTAGACACGTCATGTACAACATTTTGTTAAATATACAATAAATAAGCTACTCTATAAATATTTGAATACATGACATAAATAAATTAATTTCAATTAAAATACTCATCTTAACTCATCTCACACAACAAAAAAATATACCTACATAGGTAATGTGTTTTTAAACTACCTATAGGTCCATTATTTTTGGAAAAGTGAAATTTGTGAAAATAGTATCTTTTTGTATGGGAATTTCCTTATAATTTTTTTAAACGCACTTTTTAAAGTGGCTTACTTTAGAATAGGTGTTAGAAGGTTTACGAAAAAAGAATGATCCTAATTGGATCACTAAAACTGGATATCGCGGTGGAAACCTATGTCTATTGAAAGGCACTAATTCTAAAACTCACATCACATGAGTTCATTGACATAAATATACCTACCTAAAGGTAGGACGAAACCGTACGTTTTACCTTACCATAAAAAAGGTATTCGATGCCGGAACTCTGAAAAATTATGCTTTCCTTCCAAAATTAAATTCTAATTTTAGAATTGTACTTTTCGCCAGCGGTTTACAGGCTTAGCAACATAAATTTACATCCGTATTGTAAACAATAAATGTTCATGCAACATTTTCACGCAAAGCCAACATAGAAATTCTATGGACATTTTAATCCAGCTTTGTATCGTACAGTCGATCTATTCCGGGCCGGTTACGAATCACAATATGTGTCCTTGCCGATAACATCGGGCCTATGAACGGATCGAATACTAAGCGAATGGGACCACCGACGATCGATGCCTAAAATGAGAGCTGGGAATGTGATTGTCCTCGGCTCGGTAGGTGGGGAAAAATTTTAGTAACTTATTTACTAAATTTAAACTATAACATACCTACCTATTGAACGTCGACTTAAGTAAGTAGGTGTATTTATATGGACATATAAACTTTTATACTTTGTGTAAAGTTATGTATCATATACATAGTAATCAAACCTAGGGCTTCTCTAGTAATCGTCCTCGTCTGGGTGATATTGAAACTCTCTGTCAGTACATGTCGCATTTGAAATATTCGAAATTATGATAAAAACTGCTAAAAATTCATTATAGACTACGATTATCCTAGGATAGTATAGCCTATGCTCTACCTAGATACTTCGATGCGACCGCGTAAACTAGTCTCAAATTTACATTGTTGTTTTTTTAAATCCTTAGAGATTTACCTCAAAATGTTTAATCGAGTCATTGTCGCGTCGATACGTCGCTAGCTCGCAGTTAGAATTGCAAATGAATCGGCAGTTTACTTCGTGTCGTAAAGTCAGGATATGATCCAGTCAGTTTTCGCACCATTAACCGCTTCGGACCGCCTCCCACTCCCTCGCTTGTAAATATGTCCTTAATACAAATATTCCTAAACATTAATAGTTTATCCACATCATGAATGCTAATACATGCGTAGTTGTGTGTTATGTTTATAATGTCAACAATTTGTTATGTTTATACCAATTTAATATAAAGATAAATGTTATTAAGAAATAGAGCTATGGTATTCTTCGTTTTACCAGAGTATTACATACAATTTATGTTTACTTTCATTTATCAAAGTATCGTCTCAGAATTTATCCTCAAACATCAAATTATGTAATATTATAATTATTGTTATGTTTACAGTTACTTAATCATAATAAACAATTATTAAAATTTAAACTTACCTACATCACTAAATTTCGCTTTATTTCCAAGAATTTAAAATTTATTTGTACATACAATATCTACCTCATAATTAATTAAATAAAAAAATGGTACTGTTGCGTAACAACGAAAACGTTATGTGAGGCGTTATTTTACTATGTTTGTGAGCAGCCAACCGTGGGACAAACATTCCTATAACACGTAGTACTTGTGGCAGAGATAACACAACTTGACAGCTTGTAATAATGCGCCCGAACTCGTCTTGTCACTAGTGCCATTGAAATAACAGAGGACCAGCTTAATAAGATCCCTGAAGTCGTGTTAAGAGTCCGTTTATATTTGATTACAGTATATCAGGTGGAGGGTGGGGTAGCTCTTAATAAACTTGTAATAGTACACACCCGTTTGGACGGCGGCCTATGCTTTGGAATTGAGTCGTAAACTTCAAGTCGAATGCCCTCGACCATCGGTTCTGTGCTCCATTTACTCATACTTGACGAAAAAAAACATAGTTTACTAAATGCCCTCACGGATTACGATTCCTGATAGGAGTTTCGAGTTGGAATGGGAATAAAGTTAAATGAAAGCGGTACGAAGTTTCGACGAGCTACGGCTCAAGTTTCTACCACGGACTTACTCCGTAATCCGTAATTATAGTTGCTAACGTAACCTATTACCGTGTGAGAAGAATCTTGTATATTGTGCAGGGATCGACAATAAATTAAGATCGTGATACGAGTTTATTGAGTTAGGCCGACAGAATAAGTACACGCAGGTGTTTCTAACATTCTAGCAAGGGACATGTAGACAATTTAGATATAAACTAATGGTGATTTAATTAAGTACCTATGCTAAAATCACTATCGCTCGTTCAGCTTGTTAAGTAAATGCAATTAATAGATGTTTGTGTTCTCACGACCTAATTTTTTTTCTATGAAGCAAGTGCGAGCAGTTTAAAATCAATCATTACCACAGCATATAATATAATTGTTACGTAACACAAAACAGAGTTTACGATCCCGAAACACGTATCCGCGTCAGCCAGCAATCGTTAACGAGAAAGAGCCTTGTAAACATGTTTTTTTCACTTCAAAGTAGGTAGGTACCCGCACCCTCCGCTAAAATCGAGGAAAAAACCATGGTATTCGGTTCGAATCACTTATTTTATGTAAACTTCGTGACTCCGTGCCATATCGAATGACTTAGAAAGGATTTATTTATATTTTACCGAGGCTCGAGCTAGGAAATAAAATTGTAACTGTAGATGTTTGTCAATGGGATGATTGTGGGTGTAGCCAGGCTCTCGTCTTAAAAATAAACTGAGTAATGTGTTCGCAGCCGACATTTAATGCTCGCCAATGATTTAAGCCGAGTTCCAGTGGCTTGTTAGTCACGTCATTACTTCAAAGATTGCGCTGAGGCATTCGAGTATATTTTAGTTTGATCCAAATTTAATTGGGATATGTAAATGCGCCAAAATCTGCTAATAAACATGTTATGTTAATCTTTAATTAATTCCAGTGGCTGACCGGTAGAGAATGCAATTCGGTATTAAACCCGCTTATTGTATTAGTTTTAAATTATGTATTATATTTATACGTATTTTACATACATTGCCGTTTTATGTGTGATAGTATTTTTTTACAGTAAAAATGTTAATGATTGTCACAATGAATATCGATATAGTAATCGCAACAACCGTTAAACTTAATAAAAACAAGGAAATAAAACTCTGTATGTATTATTAAATGTATTTTCGTCGGCATGCATGTAGGTCTGTAGCTATTAACGAATTAATTAACATGTGGACGACTGTTAATACACAGCGCTCTCCAATAAGGTTTTTTACAGCTTACTGATTGGATACACCTGACCCGGCCTGTAATTATGTTGCCCATTGTACTAAAGTCGTATACTTTATATATTAAATGACATACTTATACGGTATTATTTTGTTCACAGGTTACCGTGCCCTTTTACGCAGACGTCGCTCGCAAGCTTAAGACAAGGTGATTATCTTAATTTTGTATAAATTCATTATAGTGGTATGTTTAATTTATTAAATAATAATTAGGTATATTGAAAACAATCAGAAATTTCAAGACTTTTACATTGAAAATGTAGATTAATTTATTGATTTGAACAAAGAACATCTCTCACTCGTTTTCAATAGACTATGAAAATAGAAACGACTCACTAGTAAAAATCTAATACAAATAAAAAATCATAAGTTAAACAATCATAAATTAGTTTTAATGGTTAATTAAAGTATATAAAGAGCATATAAAATGTATAATTATTCAATATAATATTTGATTTTTAACCTTGAGTTGAATTATCAATATTGTTGTTAAACGATATCTATGCCCCGGTCAAATATACAAAGAATAAAGTCTATGGGTGTTCAGTAGATAATAAATAATACTTACATACTAAAATATGTATTTAAACCTATATAAAACACCATCGAACTTTCACAAGACTCTAAATAAATATACGTTTGATCGTACTTGAATTAAAACGGTAATTTTAAATGAACGCAGCCTCTGAAACTGGTTGAATTTCATTTTAATCTGTAGTAAGAATCAGCAATAAATAAGCGCGGCCCATAGTAACGGACCCCGGCTATACCTGTAAAACCATCGACATAATTTATACTACGTTTTCAATATCAAGCCGGTATTTAGCGGAAACCAAGGCGTAACGAGTTTTTCAATCGAACACGGTCACTTCACTCAATCCTTTTTATAATCTGTACCCATAAAGTATCTCATTTTACTGCGCACGCTCATCCGAATATTTATAATTCGATATAACTTAATTTAAAATTAATGGCAATGAAATCAGCAGTAAAGTTTTTTTGTCATTTTTAATGATACTTTAGTAAACTTGTTAACTGATGAATTTATTCAAACATTTTCGGTTACTGTTGTCTATCGTTCGTGATTAATTTTATTGTAGTACGATTTCAAGCCTAAGAAATAAGGTAATCTTCCTAAGACGTGTAACTCAAACAAAATGGGCGTATGGTGATGTCTGAAAAAAGTTATTATTATTCTGAACTAAGTAAGTGGTTTGGATGTCCGACCCGACAGCAGTCACTCTATGTTAAGATGTGTCTGCATCGAATTTTGAGACTTCTCCTTCTCGGTAACTCCATCCAATAATGGATTAGGTGAAGCTGGGATAAATGGACATAGTTAATATTTATTTTAACTAAAAATAAATTACACAGCACATATGTAACAACTAAAATACACTGCAGTATTCACAGACCCAATTGAAAATGTTCGGTTTGCGCAACTGAGCACATGTTCCAGATAAGAAAGCATTTTATTTACGGCCTGGCTATGTATGTATGCGTGAGTGTAGATACGCGACCATCGCCTAGGCACAGTGTAGAAACAGTACAACATTTTAATTTAATACAAGTTTTACAGCTAACCAAGCAAACAATGTAGGTAGGACTTGATTTTTTTTCGATAGAGAAGGACAAACTAGCAAATAGGACATGTTGTACTAAATAACATGCGTTTTTTCCAGCAACTCCCAAATGACCTATCCGGTTTCATAATAACTCTACACTCGGAAGACGAATGGTAGCATATTGAGTTGTGTCGTAACTATTTAACGTAAATAGTATTTTTAGATAAGTGCCTGATTATTTACTTACATAGGTACTATACTGATTAACGGTTGCGGTATTTCGTGGTTCAGGATATTGGACGAATGATAGACGGGTCATATTCTTAACAGTATTGAAATACTAGGGAAACCCAAATATGATATCAAGTATTACCTTCCCAAAGGGTCTGCTATTTATAATCGCGGTTTTCAAGACAACGTAGGTACTCTTTTGTGTGCAGAACGAAATGCTCTACGAAGTCTTACTGTATCTGTACTGTGGCTTAGAGTTTCTTAACGTAAATATTTATAGCTCAGTTGCTTGCTCCCCTGTTTGTTTTTGTCATTCAACACGCCTGAATCATGTCTGCTTGACTGTCCTATCTTACTTTCTCTTTGAAAGTGTTCAGGAAACAGTGAGATCTTATATAATGTCAACAACCTCCAATATCGGCTTAACTGGATATCTAATCGTTTATTATTGAGTTTTTATTTTATTTATGGATTATATATGAAAATTTTGTTGCTTAGAATATCGGAGATATTTAAAAATATACGCTGTGTGACCCCCACTGTTCAAGCGAAATCAATTTCCAATGAATTTAAAGTGACGATAATTACATTTCTGTACCGAATACGTAAACTAAACGTATGGATTTGAATTCACTACCAGTTACTCAAGAAATTATTGAATTTTTATCTATAAAACAAGTAAACAAACTTCAATGATAATCATCGGTTTTTATACTAGGTAATTGTTAATTATTTTCTAATGAGTTACCTATACTTAAGTGTTCGTTGAGCTAAGATGTTATTTCAACTTTCTTATGTTCATCTTCTTGGAGTATACTCCATGGCCAAAATCGCACACATAGGACTTGTCTGTATGTGCAAAATATAGGTTTAAGAAGTAAAATTTATCTTATCATCAAATATTAATGTATGTATAGGATTATCTGTAAATAGATACAGAATAGGACATGGTGATTATTCAGCGTACCTAATACGCACTGGGTTATTACATAACGACTCGTACCTGTTAAGTTACTCGTTCCATACAATGTAACGTATCATTAATCCTATACTTATTATGTCGATTATTCCACAGTCTACAAATCAAGTTGTAAAGCCCCAATACACCATACAAAAAAATCGCAACGACTCGCTAACACTAATCCATATCATTAGATATGTTGACACGTCCACAACAGCCGAATTTATTACTTCAAAACTCTTTTTATAATTTGAAATAATTGTTGTCACTGTGGGAAATTATCGTTGCCGCGTATATTATT
Source organism: Endotricha flammealis (assembly GCA_905163395.2). Classification (NCBI taxonomy): domain Eukaryota; kingdom Metazoa; phylum Arthropoda; class Insecta; order Lepidoptera; family Pyralidae; genus Endotricha; species Endotricha flammealis. The sequence goes on along the minus strand of LR990860.1, from coordinate 6,362,769 downwards.
TTGACAATTCGGTCTGTGTAACGTATGTTAACAGAAGTGATTATGTTACTTATGCCTGTTATGTGTGTTTTTCTTTTGTTTACCTGATATGTTTTATGACCGTGTCTTGTGTAAACAGAACACTATAGGTGTGAAATATTGTAAGCAAATTTATTGGTTGTACGAGGCATTGTTCCCTTTGAAACGGCATGCGTATGAAAGGAAGGGTGTGCCGTACCCTTAAGGGGATGTTTCTGTAATGGTGAAACTAGAAGGTGTTGCTAAAATTATATATGAGGTTAAAGGTTTACGATGGATTAAGAAAGTTAAAACCGTATGGAAATTAATACATACAGAGTTACGTTAATATCACATCTGCAATCCTTAAGGTAGATGTAAAAGGATGAAATGTTCATAGCAAAAATTGATTGGCATGGAAAATAGTGAAAATAATAAAATTTCAAATACCAAAGAAATTCAATATTAAATGGGCCAACTAACATGAGATATTAATGTATTGAATTTAAATGATAGAAAGAAAGATCTTAATTTAAGATTTAAATCTGTGGGTTTGTCGTTATAATAAGTGTCAAGATGAAACTCGACGAACCATCTATGTACATTATATAATTGGTCAAGCTATTTAGTTAGTTTTTTTATAGAGTCAAATCTATCATATTTTTTAAATCCGTAAAAAAATTGACGCTTATGCGAGTATGTTTTATAGTAGTGAAGTAAATTTATCATCATGTATTATGTATTTAGTTATGGCCATAAGCGGCCTCTTAGGCTTCAGTGTGAACGTTTGCATAAAAATAGTGTCATAAAACCAAATCTAAAGTCAGTGAACTAACGATAATGTAAGTCATTAGAACACGGCCTTGCCATTGACAATAGCAATAAAATAAAATTATATAATTTAATCTAGTACTAGCATTATTTGTGGTGAAATTAACAGACGATAAAATTAAGTTTATACTCACAATAAAATGTGAGTGAGTTGCCGTCATAAAGTCTCGCGTTTTTTATTGGTGGCAACTCGCGATGGCCGAGTGACGTTTGCAGTTTGGTTAAACGGCAGTTTATGGCTATTTTGCCACCATTAATCGCTTTACTACGCACCCGCGCCTCCGCTTTCGACAACCCTTGCTGTACTTTGATGTATCAGTCTATTAACTCAGTGTACGCCGGTGCTTAGAGTTAGGGACGACGCGTAATTGAATAACTTTCTTGATATTTACGTTGGGTCAGAATTTTAACTACAGGCTTAGGCTAAAGAGCTCTAGTTGCATAATTACAAACCCTTTAATTTGACCGGTTATACTGAGTCACAATTGTTTGGAGTTTAGGTTAACGCCACGATCTATAACTCTACATCGGACCCTTGGAAAAGTCACTCCTATAGCTATAAGTAATTATAATTATATTTGTTCTTACGGAATAGAAAATAAATTATGAATTAATACATTTATTGTTCGCCATAAAATAATAATATGAAAAATACAGGCACCAAAATTGTAAAAAATAATTAAATATAATTTTTGTAAAATGGAAAAGGGAACAACTAACTTATTATGGTCAGATAAACTACAATAAATAAGTAAAATGATTATATTAGCGCGTTGTGCCGCATGGGGTAGAAATTGGGCGCTTCGCCAGCCGCCCGCCTACGGACGGTGTCAGTGCAAGCGGACAGTTCTGCCGCCCGCCGCTAGATGTCCGTGACCATGTGCGCGCCTGTGTGCGCGGCCCCATCACACGCCGCCGCCACTCCGCGCTCGACCGCGCCGACGATCGCGCGCTTCGCGTCTCCGTCGCGCTTGTCCCGTAAACACGAGTACACGATACGCTCGCGACAACATCGCATCACTACGCCAACATACCGCTCCACGAAAATAATAAGAAACTGTTGCGTCACTAATAGAAAAATAATCCGATAAATATTACGATCGGTGGACTCTTGTGAATTTTTTAATAATCGCGTTTTATATAGTTACAGTTAAAAATAAATGGACTTGCAATTTTCGAGGTTACCAAATTAATAATATTATCAGTGATTATTCGATGGACATTCTGTAATTTAAAAAAAATCAACAAACCCCCCATTGAACTTTGTTATTTGGACAGTTATCGCCGCGGTCAACTCTCGTCCGGTCAGCTGGCTAAATCGGGAATCGCGTTTTGATTTTCATGTGCCGTTGCCGTGTGTGGGACGCGTGTGTGCGCGGTGCGATGTGCCCGCGACGCGCGTGAACCGGTCGGTGACTCTCCTGCTCCCCCGTGGCTTGCCCGGCCGCCACCCTGTACCCTGACAACCATGTCGGGGGCCTCGGCGCGCCCTGCGACGCGGCTGCCGCGTCGCCAGCGCCCGCATCCGGCCACTCCGCCGGGCCGGCCTGGTGGACCATGATGAACGGGGTCGGCGGCGCGCTGTACGAGGAACCGCACGCGTCGCCACCCGGCGGGTCACCACCAGCGGCGCCGGCTGCTGCGCCTCCCTCCGCGTCCAGCGCCTCGCCGGCCTCTGTCGGCTCCAACCCGCCACAACCGCCTCTACACATACCTGCAAAGCGCTATGATCCCGAGCCAGGGGTCATCCGGCACGCGCAGCAACCCTGGGGCTACCCACCTGATACGCCGGCCTCCTTCGAGCAATACCCCACCGGTCCTACATACTATAACTTACCTGTGGAAAGAGAACGAAAATCGACGCTACCTTTCTGGCCGACGAGTAGCGGGGAATACAAGCCCTATGCTGATGGTGCTTGTCATCAAGGTTTCTCGCAGCCTTGCTGGAACTACCCATACGGAGCGCCTCGCAGCGACCAGCCACTGCCCTACGTCAGCGGTGAAGAACGCCGGACAGCAGTCTCCGAGCCGTCGAGTTTCTCCCACGATGCATACGGCCTACGAAATTATGCACCAGAGTCAGTCTCGAGTGCACCTTACCCGCCTCCAGGATCACTGCCAGGTCAGTAATCACAATTTTGAATACGTAATACTTATGAATTTACCCCGAATCTGGCACGCACATTATTTAACGTCCGGTCCTTTTGTTTGTAATCTTTAGCCGAACTTATCGGGTGCTCTAGAATCAAACACTCTGTTAAACAAAACATTTTCATGAAATTTATAAACAAATATACAATGTTACTAGGAAGTACGAATCTGTCGACTAGATTCGGGGAAGTTGCTGCAACTTTTTTAGTGTACAATAATATTTAGATCAAAAAGCTGATTTTTCTATTACAGAAAAGTAAAATAAGTTTGATTAGTAAATAATTTATTACAAGTTTGCCAGCCTTGACCCTGTCATTATTCGCCGCTTGCCGCTAGATGGCGCTGCTCGGCCCACACACAACCAAGTAACTTTTAGATGTGTGGTGCACACACACTGCGACCTGTTCCTTAGGTCGCTGTGGGGGTGTCACATTGCCATTTCGATGCACACTTTTGCACTTTGCAATCTTTTTACTCGAAGACGAACACGAGATGCATTTAAATGAACCGATTTTTCGTAGTTCGCACATTATTATTGAAGCAATGTAATTAACGTCCCCATGATTTGCAATTTAACTAGATTCCTAGTAGTTTCATAAAAAGTATAAAAGTACGTATTTCAGTACAAAAAACTGTAAAACGTAATTTTACACAACAACGATTATGAAACCTTTACAAAATTCGATAATAAAGTTATATCGACGTCATTCATTCAAAACATACAAAACTGAAATATCCATGAAAGTTAATCAATATGAGCAGTAAAGAGCTATTACAGTTTTACGAGCAAGCAACAGGTATGTATTGTCTTGCAGCCAAATATCGACCCTCATCGCGCACAAAACACATCAATAAAATCGACTCGAAGCTAAACAACGATCGCATGGAACCCCTAAACCTTCGTCTGAAAGCGATCGAACGTCCAAATCAAAACATTTTCCCACAGACCACCATAAATTTGATGAATGAACGAAACACGTGCTACAAATGTTTAAAAACGAACCGTAAGCACCTTTTTATAGGCAATGTAAAACGGCGCTATACAACCGACAATAAATTAAAGTTTACGTAAAATAAAGCGCCAATAAAAATGTATAACTAATAAATAAACACGATACCTGAGCGTTAAGACAATAAACTGATCTTTGAGTAGTAGCAATAAACCAAATATTGCTACAATAAACACATTATAGGCTGATGAGACGATAAAAAACTAGACAGCAGAGTCTGGTGAGTAGCGAGTGCCCGAGACCGATTCATTGCGCGCCTCTGTCGTAGATACATATCACTTTTATGAATCATAAAACCGCGACGACGTCACAGACATGCAATAGTACTGGTTTCTTCCCCAAATCGCGCTAGTAAGTAGTAATTACGAAACTACAACCGCCATGTCAATATGAGAGCAATAAAAAGGCTCCATTCATAAACGCTCGTCGCTAGTTCACTTTCGATCGCCGCCTAACCATAAAGATGGGTTTATCGCGCCTCTGTTACGGCAGAGGTGTAACTTGACATAATTTTGCGTAAAGCGCGCATATAATGGCCCATTAAAAGGAAACAATTGTTGAAAAAGTTATATGAGTGTTCACGTCACTTTATGATTGTGTGTTTATGACCCACCTGAGGTTGACATTGACTTTGATTTGTGCATTTATGGTTTAGTAAACGCTCTACGAAATACACCGTTAGTACGCTATGCCATATCGTAATCAACTGAAATGACCGCGACTGCTACAGTGTCTTGAAAGTATTGCAACAATTCGATACTTACGTGCCGTTTCAGGCCGGTTTTCGATTTGTAAACCAAAAACAAGACAAAACATCTAAATTGCATCCAATCGTAAGTCTAGCTGCCGATCGACGTGACGGAGAGATTTTACCAATTTTAAAATACCATTCACCTCATCTTCAACCTTATGCCGTTGCAATACAAATTACTCTTGGGTACCAATCGGCAAAGCAATCTTGGTACGTGAGTAGACAATGCCCGCGGTCGGGTAGGTAAACTTTTATGAGCGAAGAGAACCCGTACTTTTATTACCACTGATCGCTACCTATCCCCTCATAATTGACAGCTCGTCTTGTCATTATGTTCTCTTTAAACAATTGACGATTCTGCCAAGAAATTCCACAAGTAAGAAACGGTAAACCCGCGTAGCTTTACAATGGATCAGGGTATATAGATTCATGTATATCTTCGAAATATTTGGTCCGCTATGGCTAGGCAGTGACATTATAAATTACAAGTCCGATATGATCTTTCGGTTAGATAGTTAAATTAAAAATATTTACTGATTTCTTTCAATTGATTTCAATAAAAATCCAGTGGGCAGATCAACTTGATAAATGGAAATATTCAAATTACACTATATATTCTTTTCTTTATATTTTCATGCCCACGCGTAGCTGCCCACTTTACTTAGTATTGAATGGACAGTTCAACTGAATGCAAGTAAAAAAAATATAATCATCGTGTAGGCGACACACTTGTTGTGGTAGGGCAGGTTTATGAACAACTCGCTAAGGATGTTTTAATGGAGACGAGCTTTGTGGGCGGAGACACAACTATGACAACAAAATAACTAACAATATTCTCTCGTATAAAACCATGAATGATTTTATAAAGAAACTAAGATTATAGCTATAGGAACATCATATGAAGTCGCATTCGCTCTGGCTCATAGACTCAAGAAGAGACAAAGATAGAAACTCAAGGGAAAGTAAACCGTGAAATTTACCTTCCCGGATGGAAATTCTTCAACGGCCTGAACGGTAAAATTCCCAATTGTGTACACGGCTTTCATTTGCACCTAACTCTGGGAAGTAAATAAACTATACAAGCCATTTGTTAAGACTAGAGGATATTATATCCCACGTCAATCCTACAACAATATGAAATATCTCTCACTAAAATAATGCTCAGAAAATTTAGGTGTACATTATTAATGATTGACACCAACATAACTCGTCGTGTTTTATATTAGTCGGTTCCTTGCAGATGCAAGACTGTTACGACACCGGGCGTGTGCATTCATTCACTAGACAATGAGGCATCTATTTCGCAATATTCATACGAGTACCGTTTTGAATAATAGGAAATGGTGCAGTGTGTTGCACGCATCGAATATCGAGAAGGTCGCCCAGTCGCATACAAAGTGTACAAAGAGCAGTGATCTCATCAAAAGGACCGCTCACATAAATCGCTCTATGTGCAACTTCTAACGTGCCACACGCTTGCCTCCAATTGTTTTTATGAACGTAGCATGGAAATGGTTAGTTTAAAATACGAACGTGGTTCTGCAGTTGGAATGCATTGTATTAAAGTCCGCGATTAAAACCGGATGACTTGCGTTGCACAAAGGCTCCGGAGAAGTGATCCAGACGCAGTCAGAATTGTTACGTCGTAATTTTCTTCGTCTACTTGCTATAGGCGTTTGGTAGTTTAATAAATTATATGATGAGGAAATTTCTCAGAATAGCTTGTTTGAATTCTATAAATGTAGTCCTACCAACGGATGTCTTTACATTTCCATTTGAATATTATTTAATTAGATGAATTAACTTTGTTAATAATTATGTGTTTTTTTAACGTAACTCATTTGTGTGCAGGTTCACTCTCAATGTCAGTGGGAGTCGGCGTCGGCTGCGGATCCTCAAATCCCCTGGACTGGACCGGTCAAGTGACGGTTCGCAAAAAACGCAAACCTTACTCTAAGTTTCAAACCCTTGAACTAGAGAAAGAGTTCCTTTTCAACGCTTACGTATCAAAACAGAAGAGGTGGGAGCTCGCACGGAATTTGAATCTAACGGAGAGACAAGTGAAAATATGGTTTCAGAATCGAAGGATGAAAAATAAAAAAAACTCTCAGCGACAAGCGGCGCAGGCAGCACAGAACAACAACAATAACTCGAACGCCAACAACCACAATCACCACGGCGGTCACCACCACGCGCCGCACCACGTGGCGCTGCACCACGCCGCGCCCGCCAAGCACCATCAGTGACCCGCGCCCTTCTCTGGGACTTACCCCCTTCACCACGGTATAGCCAGCTAAATCCAAGAACCGGGAAGGAAAAGTTCCATAGGACTCAGTGTGAAATGTGGTCGTACTTAAGCTCGAAGGTTCTGCGGATATCTCGCTCAGTTTGTTACCCGATAGACTCATGACGTATCGCCGTGTACGTAACGGACGCTCAGCCGGTTCCGGGCGCGCCTCGAGTCCCAGAGAATCTCATAGTAAGATAATTATTGTGTTGTCGATTTGTGTATAGTATTAATTACGAAATTATGTTCTGTAATTTTAACGAGACTAAGTACGTGAGTAGATAACGATTCCTGATATTAATAATGTCTAGTATAGCGCTGATTATGTATTTCAAATTTATTTAAGTACGAATTTCGAATATTAAAGACGTCACCGATGGATTATAGTTTCTAGATAGTTTATTGAAAATGAATTTTGTAAAATATTTTGTGAGACTGCTTACTGTTGTATTCGTAACGCTGTTCAGGGGGTGATTAGTCTTAAATCATTTAATTTTTATTTTCGTTACCAAATTGTTGAACTTCTGGGTTGCTTTGGTGGCAGTTATAGATATCTATCCACGTGTACGATATTATGCATTAACTTAGCTAAGATAGCGCGGCCATTGTAGCGAATAATGTACCTATCACTACCATCGACGCATTATATTTATCTATGAATATATTACAATAAGCAGAGTTAGAAACCGCATTAAGATCAAATATTTATTACTGTTTAATTTCTTATTTTCATAATTCTTAAATTTTGTTATTTAAATTGTGGATTTCTGAAAAGCTTTAACTCGGTTCCAGTAGAATTATACATTAAGTTACTGTTATGACATTTTTTAAATATTGAAGTTGATGTTATAATCAATTAATTAGGTAATATGGGCAAGTGCATTAATATTGTCCTCTATTGGTTCATGTACTGTTCGCTTTAGCCTCTCTTATTACTCTTTATTTTTGTTTTAGTTGAATATTTTATTATTTATTATATAAAAACTGAAAATTTAAATATTTGTATGTATGTCTACATCGAACGAGTCGCGGACTTTAGCGCGGCGTGTACAAAGTTTCAACTTATTTTTTACCTAGCGATCGGTATAGTTCACCCCAGTCTTAGTATATCATGTACTATTTAGCTACCTACATCTTCCCTATTTTATCATATTATATCTATGTAATAAATGTTTTATTGTAAACTTAGTAGTTTACTTGGATCTAATTCATTAAATCTGTATTGTCCCGTAATTTTATAGTGAATAATTAGACGTTTTTGTACAAAATGGCGACCTCGTCTAGGCGACCGAATTTCTATAATACGGCAAGGTATAAGAGCGAACTTGCGACTTAGACGAATCGACTAAGTTTCTAAGCGATTGTGTCGTATAAAACAATCATTATCTACAATAACTCGAACATGCAATCGTGTTTTTAATTTATTCACTTTGTCTGAAGAGAGATTATAGTGGAGTGCTCATATTATTTGATAAAATTAACAGTGAACATCATAGGCCAAGTACTTATTTATTTAATTGGTTCAATTCGTCTCTGTATTATGGTTTCTCTTCAGACGACGTACGCAATTGTGTAGCTTTCTCTATGGGCTGTATATTCAACGATTTCAGTAGATACTACGACTAGAAACATACTTACCTAAACTTTATAATATAATGATTAAAGGTCTCGTAATTATTATTGTACAGATAAATTAATGTAGTTAATCACGCCAGAAAATGTGAGGTTTTGTTAAGTATAATGTATTATTAAAATGAATGTGCTCTCGACAGTTTTATGACGAATTTAGAAAAGAATGTATGAAAGGGGAAAAAATTAAATACTTCGTCGTGTCCTGGTTTATTTTCTTTTATAACTCCCATTTCATTTCGAATAAGAATAATCATATTAAACTAATGACTTTGAAGTTTACCTAAATAACAAAAGAGTGAGTAAAATGTATACTTATAAAATGTTCAATTCTGCATTAAACGATTTAAAAAAATTGGACGAAAAAGAAAAAAATAATAGACAGAATTTATAGAAAATATCATCATAATCAACCCATAATCATCCCACTGCTGGGATACGGGTCTTCCTTCAATCGAAGGTGATTAGAGCGTACTCTGCCACGCTGCTCCAATGCGAATTGGCAGAAAATATATAGAAAATATGCTGCCTATAGAAAATCATTTCATTTCCTTTCCTTCCATTTTCCAAACTCAATTTGAAGTCCGAAATCATAAACATTTTCCAAAATAACAAAAGGATTATCATATTATTTAGATCATAAAATAAGCAACAAGTTCTCCTAAGTACCTTACGTAGCCCAGCGATTTGTTGTCCACTTTCATACGACATTGGAGTTTTGGAAAAACATCTTAACGCCAGTGGTTTCTACGTTCAAATTTGATAAAAGGTGAGTATTTTCAGAGGGTAAGTACTACTCTCTCAAAGAATATTGACGTGAAGCATATGTACAAGGTTCGCCGAGTGTATAGGTAATCTGCAAGCTTAATTTATCTTTCTCCCTATTCACTTTTTAAAACTGATTTCACAATGGCTAAGTTCTAGTAGCCTATTTATCAGAAATATTCGAAAAATTATACAAGATCTGATATATCATAGACTTCTCTGATATATCTTCGATTGCAGATGAGGGTGTAGGTCCTACTATAGACATGAGTATTTTTTTCCATCACGTTTGTTATACTATGAGGAGTAAATCAATGTGGTTTTACAAAAGGCGACTCTAGACTCAAGGCATAAGTATCAATTTTAATTTCAAAAATTAATTATACACCGGAGTTTCAAGATTTCAATACTCAATGAAAAAGATTTTTAATATGTAGAGTCAAGACTTGTTAAAATTATAGAAAACTACTCTATTTTTGTGAACCTGAATAAAGTTTCAAAATTGCAGGTTATCCAATTTTACTAAGCGCACCTACACCTACCTTTGCACGTTTAATAAAAAATATATAAACCGTGGATTAACTAAAACCTGTTTTGTGACTGTCAGGAGAATTGAATAAAGTTCGAGCGTGATAAAACAAGTTTTAGTTAAACCTCGGCGGATCTTTGTTTATTATTATGTATCCTTTACATTAACTATATCACTAAAGGCAGCAAACAAAACCTAAGAAACATCTTGTTAAAAATATTCTACATACAAAATATCGATGTGACGCTAGCGGCCTCTACGTATGCAGTTTTAGGCTATTTATGCAAAGAATAGTTTTAAGATTGATGCGAGGTTACATTTTTCTCGTTTAATAAAATAATATAACACAGTTTATTGACTATTTTTATTTAATTCATATATTACTACCGAAGTATTTATTACAATAAAACGAAATAAATAAAATCGGACAACGCCATCTAGTGGTAGAGGGCCGTCAACACAAATGTAGAGACGAATATTTGAAGAGTTATGTTTTAACTTTCTGTTAAAGCTAAACAAAGAAATCCATCCATAACATTAGAAGTAAATTCTCTAGTTAATATAATTTACAATACAATATTATATAATACATTATAGGTAGTTCAAATAACTTATGGTTTATAAACGTGTAGTGATAAAAACGCCCTCTTTAGAACAAACTTACATCATCAAATAGGTAATTTATTAAGTAGAATTATTTGAATGCCATATTAAATGAACATATTTCAACTAATTTCAAGCAGTGCCTAAACTCTACAAAATCTTTTTTACACAAATAAGGTATTTTTTTCAAATGATTTCTTAATATTCTTAAATGAAATTAACAAACAACACACCTATCACAATCTCAGTTGTAATTTTGAAAATATAATTGGATTTATATACAGCTCTTGCTTGTAAAGGATGCACAGGTTACATAGAAAATAACGTAAGATGAAATCTCTTACTATATTTTAGTACAATTACGGCGTTTTTCCACTACTCCGGCATCCGATTTTTATCGGTCCGGTAATTGCCGGTCCGATGTACAAATTCATACTTTAGTATACGCGCTTCTCCACTATTCCGGCATCCGGTTTTATGTCTAAAGTATGAATACATCGGCATCGGACCGGCAATTACCGGACCGATAAAAATCGGATGCCGGAGTAATGGAAAAACGCCCCAAAAAAAAACTTCTAACGTTCAACTTACCTAGTTAACGTAGAAAATATGGTCGAAATTGATCAGATTGTCAGATTTAAAACGACCATCTTTAGATATTTTTTTAATATTAGCACCCAATAGACTATATTTCTTCATTTAAACAGCTATGTGGTTATGTTTTGAATTTAAACATAAGTACTAGTGTTGTTAAATAAAATATATCGATCGACATTTTAATACGTTAAAGGAGGACGAAGAAAAAGCTAAAAGACTGTAAAAATGACACTAAGTGGAGCTGTTTGAAGGAAAAAACACCTACAGCAGACCCCAAGTAAGGTAAAATCAGCAATTTGTTTACACTGAGTAATGTACATAAAAACGAGTACATACAACCCTGGTAAGTACTTACTTTATATTTACTTTAAATAAAATAAGCAGAAATATTTACACTCCAATCAAGTTTCCTTACAAAGTAAGGTGATACGATGCAACTCTACCGGTTATTCTGGAGCAAGCCGCCTCCTCGATTAGCATATAAATGAACTCAACCAAGACAACTTCATATTACCCCACCAATATAACCTGGCCCTACTCTCATCCTACACGGAAACCATAAACTCGAAATATCAAAGCTCTATACAATTTGGACACATTATAGTTTAAATATGGAACTCTCTCCTATTGGTCGGGGAATATTCTAAATCGGCGCGCGCACGACACCTAATTATAATTATAAAATATTATCATGTTTCTAGATCACATCAGTTCTCCGTAGTGGACAGGAATAAATGTAATTGCTTCAGATCTTCAATAGGAAATAAAGTTAAAATGAATACAATAAAATTATTCATTCTTTCACCCTTGTCATGTGAGCTACCTAAATTAGTAAAATATTGACAATGTTCTTAAATGGATTTCAATTTTTTTTCGCAAACCAAATAAGGTGTACCTACCTACTTACTTGCTGTGTTCATAAGTGAACGTTTAAGTTAAAAGATATGAGACATTAAATTTGGTAGTTATTATTTAAGTATATTTTTGGGGGAAGGCGTGATTTTATTAAGCATAGCATATAATTTTTACGAACATCGATCAATTAACAAAAAAGTACAAGTCTGAAAAAACAAAAAAGTGTATAAGAAAAGTATAACTTCAAAGATCATTGTTTAAATATTTTTGTTTTTGGACGGATGGGCGATTTTAATTCTTTGCCGAATGGCAAAATGTAAAAGATTGGTAACATGGTATTAGAACCACGATTAGTTCTTAAATCGATGCAGTAAGGTCTATCTTTGAATGCACTTTTATGATTATTGCACGTGACTGTTCATGTATTATTTTACACATTTCTAACAACCCGCAATATTTCTTATTTAGACATCTTTACTAATTACCGTATCTTTACTAATTGCCATGCAGGAATTATAGGTAATGTTTTATTTAATTATCCTGTTAGTCTTGTAAAAGCAACATTGTGGCATGGTGGTAGATGTGGAGACGCAATAAAATTAGTTATTTACTGTTATTGAAAGATTATGTATGAGAATGTTATCCGCATAGAACATCTTATTAATATTCAATAGTTATTCCACATTGGCTAAAGGGATATTCACTTAGCTGTCTATACCAATAACGAAAGAACTCTGGTTATACTAGTTGGCTGCCTGTACGCTGAGGAGCAAAATTTTTATTTTACAAGAAACATGTTTTACATCACCTATAGGTACAGTCGCCTCGAGGATAGCAGGACCATCTTTAGGATGATTTTTGGTTGCAACATCCAACATCCTAGTGGACACATGCGGCTCTAATAAACAAAAACCCTGTTTGGTACAAGAAAAGGACGGAGCTGACAAAAGATCCGCTTACAAGATGTGCAAGCGATTTTTTTCTAGAATGGTCCTCCTATCTAACTAACTGTAAGATACTGGTCAGTAATATTTTTTTATTTATCAAATTTGAACGGGCAAACGACAGGGACGCTTGGAAGCGTAAAGGGAGGCGTTTGCTCAGTACTGGGATCTGAATCGCTACCAACAAAAAAAAAAAAAATGTGTCATTATCATCATCTTAGCCATAAGAACTCTACTGCTGGATATGCCTCAATTAAATTTATTTCAAGGGCATGTCATATCATGCAGTATCATACCATATTGGATAATGCATCGGTGCAGTATAAGTAGTATTATATACATAAATAATAATGATATATATTTAAATGACAAAAAAGGCCTAACCGGGTTTTTTTCGCCGTTTCTTTTACCGGTGGCCATTTTGCTTGTGTCCGAAATGGTGGTAGTTTATAACGTAGTTTAATTTCTTTGTACATAAATATACAAGTTGTAAAAGTGCATGAAGGAAACGATTTGAAATAAACGATTTCTGAAATATTTATTTCCTTCCATATCATTATAAAAAAATACAACAGCGTACTGGGAGTGTTTATTTCATGCATCTCGCCTGCAGTCAACACGTCATTCTTTGGATTTTATACTGTTTTTAGCGCCAATAGGCCTTAAATGCACTGCAAGTGCAGGGTTTTTACTTGCACTTAACTGTACGGTGACAGCAATATAATAAACAGTATACGATCTTTCAAGAGCTGTCCCCGGAACGCTAGGAAGTTTTATGACTATTAAATGCCCTTGGACTACAGAATCTTATACAGACAACTGTATTATATTTAATAACTAGAGTGAGGACGTAGACTGCAAATTATTATTTATTTATTTTTATACCACTAAGGTGGCAAACAAGCTCCTCGGCGGGGATCTCATTCCACAGACTCAGCGTTCGCGGGAGAAAACTCTTTTGAAACCGCGCAGTACGTGACCGTTTTGGTTCTAGCGTGTGAGGTTGGGTTCCCCGCCGGTGACGAGCAGATCGATGGATGATTAAACGAAAATAAAGGTATATTATAAAATAATGCAATAATAATAACACAGCGACCGACCGAATCAAAGAACCGAAACCTAAAAGCGAGAAAAAAAACACGGACGAACATGGTGAAACTGGGTTCCTTGTTCACTACGGAACCTAGAAAAGGGGTTTCAAAATTGTCAACAAAAATAGAATAGATAAAAATGTTACATTAAAGGTCGGAGCCAGCCAGTCGCCAGTGGTAAGATAATGTACGGACATTACGGACCCGGTGAGACCTATCCTTCATTCAGGTAATAAACACATGTATTTTTCACGCTGAATACATAGAAACTCAATGACCACTGGTTTTCTGTCGCGCTCGTGCTGTACTACACTGCTACGAAGCCGTGAAGAGGAGTTCGAAAATATGGTCGAGCAGGGACTATGTCGACTCAGCAAAAGTCTTTGGGCTTCTCCGCTTCACATCGTACCTAAGAAAAATTAAAGGTTGCTGTATACGTAACGTGTTTTTTCCCGGACGGGACGGGACGGGACGGGAAGTTAAATATAGTTCCATACAAAATGTATGTGAATATGCATATATCGCGGATACACGGACGGGACGGGAACGTGGCCGTGTCGAACAAAAAGTCACGTCCCCGTCCGAGGTATTATCCCGTTGCGTATACAGAGACCTTAAGACATCTGTTTACATAAATAAACGGATATTATTTCACAATATATGTATAATTATGAAGTGAAAACTTAGTTGTCGTTGAGTAATTCAGATTAAAGTGAGATCATCATTCAATCTCTTAGAGACGACAGTAAAATGTTATCTAGACCCTTTGCTTGAAACTCGATATTGTATTCAATTAGATAGGCATAAATTATTCTATTGCGTTTGACACTATTAGGTCGCTAGTCACTTGAGATCGAGTGTATTATACATATCAAGTCGAGACACATCCATGGTCGAGACTAGTGTTGGTTACCTAAGCTAGAAATTAGGTAGCTAAAATATTAAGATACTGATTAAGGATACTATAGATAGGTACTGTTTAAGGTTGTAGCTTTTATTAAACGAAATGCAAAAACATTAACATAAGGTCAGCGATGTTATTTATCAATGAAAATCACATCGAAATACTCCTTTTTTAAATTCGGCCAAAAATATATAATAGAATACGATATAAACATAATATGTTAATTTATAATCGTGTAAATAAAACCTCGGGTATTTTGGTGTGTTAATATCGTATCAGGAAAGATACGTTTATTTTTCTTTAATACTTTAAAATGCTGAAATCCCGAGAGGCTTATAGGTAAAATATGTGGCATATGACCCTTTTTTGGATTAAATGTTTACTGTAGTGCCTAATGTTGTATGCAAGGATATTATGTCGATATTGATATCGGATGGATACCAATATCATTTATAATAGGTACCTACAGACAACTGCATACAAACTTTAACCCCCAAACTCTGAAAAAAAAAACGGAAACTTCGTGTGAAGTAAGAATTTTTACTAATATTATAGATGAGAAAGTGAGTTTGTTTGTTCGTTTGTTTTTCCTTCACGGCTTGACTAAGCAGCCGATGATTATGAAAATTTGCATACATATTGTTAGGGGTACAGAGCCCAACATAGGCTACTTTTTATCCCGTGAATGAGTCGTTCCAATGGGAAAATATTTTTTCTACTATAGAGGGCGCTGTATCGGCCAACAGATGGCGCCACAAGTCGCGCTATGGGTTGTTTTGTTGTCAAACGAAATCTGTCATAAAAAAAACGCGAGCGAAGCCGCGGGGAAAAGCTAGTTATATTATAAGAGAGGTAGGGCACAGCGGATATTCCGCTCAAATCGGTGCAGCCCGTCTGGGTAAGGACCTCCACCTTACAGAAGATCGTAGCCAAATAGCATTGGTCTCGGCCATGTTGTGTTCCTACGGTGAGTAAGGTCTCCAGAGCTCCACTTGGGGTTGGGAGGCTTGGCAACGCGTGAGTGATACCCCTAAGTCGTATTGCAAGCGTCTATGCCGTCCAGTGATGCTTACTATTAGGGGGGCCGTATGTTCGTTTGCCACATTTGTTCTTCAATCAGTTTAAAAAAAATATATATTGCAGTTTTGTTTTATTAATTGTGCCTTATTTTCTTAGTCATAAGATTGAATATTAAATGAGCGTGACTCATTACTTTCGCCTTAACACAGTCTCACTAGACTACCGCGGGAAGTAAAATTTTTTGATATGTAGATACCGTCACTATCTGATTGATTGTCGTCACAAAGTGATAATTTTAAGAATGTTAATAATAATTGTGAACAAATTGACCTATTTAAAAAGAAAAACATCTTACTAGTTTATTATGTGGTAATTTATGGTTTTAGTGTGTGTAACTTGTGTAAGTTAGCATAGTGCTGTGATGTAAAAGGTCTGTACATTTTTTCTTGAATAAATTTATTCTATTCTATTCAATAGAAATAAATAAATTTATTCTATTCTATTCAATAGAATAAATTTATTCAAGAAAAAATTTACATTTGTCTATTGAATAGAATAGAATAAATTTATTCAAGAAAAAATGTACAGACCTTTTAATCACAGCAGATTACAATGAGTTACATGAGAAAACGTAATTCTTACTCCGTTTGGGGGGTCAGGTGCTCTGCAGCTATCTGTACGCAATATTTATCTACAATCTATCTGAGTGCTTAGTACGAGTTTTTTTGTTCACGTTAGTTCATGTCGACGTAAACAAACCGACAAAATAGAGAAGAACTCGAATGTTGCGAATTTATAAGACGCGTGTTACATAATATCAAAATTATGTGGCTTACTTGCTCACGTTTCGAAGTGAGTAACCCGGCTAATTGATTTTTTTTTCACAATATGAAAATATTTTTCAATTTGGTCGGATTGTAAACGTTAACACGTTCGAATGTGACCAAAAAACTCGTACAAAGCACTCTGACACATTTCGGTTTATCGTCAAATTAAGGAAGAAAAAGAATTGAGATTTGGAAAGTGCAATACACTATTCCCATGTCCTTCTCTAGGGTTATTATATACCTACCTTTATGTTAGTGGGTTCTAAACTTACGTACAAAAATTTATGGTAACATTTTAACACCTGTAACTGCAGTGTGTCGCCCATAACCATCACAATATTCATAATATATTGCTATAAAAAAAGGTACAACATTAGCACAGAACGACGTCTGCCCTAAAAATATAGCGGTCATTAGCCCAAGTATGGACATGTTTTTATAATCTTCACACAGATACCAACACAGTGGCCTCTTGAATTCGGCTTTTTATTTTTACGGTCACAATTCAACGCTCTCCACTTCAAATTAATTCTGTGGCTCTCAAAATAAAGATCACTACCATCAACCACATCACAACCCACAGTGGTAACTTTTCATTGCTTTGAGTTTAAAAAAATAATGATAATTATAAGCAATTTTAAAAAGGCTTATTTTAAAATTGCAGAATTATTCTCATTTAGGTATATTGTTTGCAATTTTCTTGATACTAAGTATAAAATAAGAAAACCAATAATGAGCACAATTATTTATTTTAAAATCTTTATTTAGATTATGTATACATTATTTTGCCATCTGCCAATCTGTGATAAATCCGTAATGAACTTTTTTTAGTAATAGGTACATTGAGAAAGATTATTTAAAATGAGGAAAAATGCTCGCAGCCGCAAAAATCTGAACAGAAGATTATGGAGACAGAACAACTTTTAAGGTTTATTTCGTATTTTCCTTAATATACGGCAAGTCCTTGTTGACAATCTTTCATGCTGCTTTCATTTCCTGAAAATAAAATAAATTTATTAAATTAGACGTCTCTGTGATAATTTATTTATTTTTATGTCAAAACAACATTTTTATATTATAGTCATCCATTGTAGTGAGGATTATAATAAATAGATAATGAATTAAAACAATAAAAAGACGTAACTGAATCAAATTGATTCTTTATCAGAAAATATGTTGAGAACCTCTAATATAAATATATACTTCCAAAGGATTGCAAGAATGCTAATGATACAGGGTAGGGTAACATTTTTATATTAATTCGCCAATAATCAACATACAAGTTTGTATGCTTTGCAGTTAATGCGCTAAAAAATTTACATATTAATGTATATTTTTTAATATCAATAATCATTGCAACAAGTATTTTTAATTGTAAAGATAACAACATCAAAGAATGTAGAACGAAATAAAATGTATGCGTGGACATAAATGGCTGCTAAAAAATTGTATGTAAATAAAATTCTCCGTTCACGACGCGACGTTATGTAAACTAAGTATTTCACTTTAATTATAAGTGCATGCAAACCTATGTCCGTTAATTCCAAAAGATATAATTTCTTTTTATTTCTATTCTGTGAATATGACTTCTGTCATGTATTAATATAAAATATACCCATATAAGTACATAATAAATTGAAAAGTGACTATATAACTAGTGGACTAACACTAGATACGCATATTTGTTGACTAACATAGTTTTTAAAGCATCTCTTGTAATAACTAACAAACATGGACCTTTGTTGTCTTAAATAAAAGATTATTATTATTAAGTATATACTTCTTTTTTTATAATTATATACTTTTTAAATTATACTAGACTAGCTGACCCGTGCCCACTTCGTTGGGCATAATGTTAAAAGCCTTTTTATTTTTTGGTTTTTTATATAACCTATGACACTCAGCAATAATGTGGCTTTCTATTGGTGAAAGAATTTTTAAAATCGGTTCAGTAGATCCCGAGATTACCTCTTACAATTTAACAAATACACAAACTTTACCTCTTTATAATATTAGTATAGAAGTATAGATTAGACAATTTTGTTCCTACTTCTTTCGACTTTAGCAGATGGCTTGTAAGGAAACTAAGTACTACTTTAAAAAGTTGTATTTCCCACGACAACAATTGAATTAAAGTCATAGACGTTCTATAAAAATAAAAAAAATTGCTAAGAATCAACTTTATCTAAAATATAGATACCTAGATAGAAAAATATGCCTAATGCACAGACATTACAGTAGGTATAAACAAATAACTTACATACTAGTATTTGCTGACATAATGCAAAATATTTTAAAGTGAATAAAATATTCCTTTTTATTACACTATGACTAAGTCATACGCGAAAATTCTTTCTCATTTTTCTCATGAAACGTAAAACAGGGCCTTAACCTCTCTAACCGTTTACCAGATAATGTAATTATGTACTGAGTGTTACGAGACACCTCGACTCACTCTCCGTAATTGAGTGCGCCCTCCCTCGCGCCTGCTATTAGGCAAATCGAATCTTGTCCCTCTCCACCCCTCCCTATCCCCTGGATGAATAATCGAGACTACACACTGAGGACGCAGTATCTGCGGAATTCTAGATTATATAATTTTTGTGCAACTTACAGTTTGGCAGATAAAATAAATACGTAGGTGTTTATTTCAGTTGTAAAATGTAATTTAATTATTGCAATATATATGCGTTACATTTATTTACAATTAATAAAATTTTAAATCAAATTGAAAAAATACGATGAATTGTATCACACCCAGACTTGGAACAAATACTGTACTACACAATGTGTTTTTGTCAAATAATCTCGTCAAAAATCAATATTATAAATTAGCAAGACACTAAAAGCAAAAATCTAATTTTCATCATTCATCATCTGCTAAAAAGTAGTATCACAAATTACTTAATAGTTGGTATAATGTATAGAATATAATGTATATAGTGTCGCTAAAATGTATAGAAAAAAAGATAATCAATTTACAATGATTTTTTTATGATTTTTATGATGCGTCTAGGTGTTGCATTTATATACTAAGGTAATTGGATATCAAAATGACCTATACTGGCTATACTTGTTTGTCATTTTAAAATATAAAAAAACCAACTCATAAAAATGGAAATATTTTGCCATTTACATCGTTCTCATTGTTAAGACTGTAATATGTGAACGAGCTGGTTGGCGCTGAACCAAGGATTCAATTTGGGCGAACGTAAATAAAATGCCTTCAGCTGAGCTGCGTAAGTATAATACCTACCAGGAATATTTGCGGGATTCAATTTTGATAAGTACATGGGCGTTTCCACGTACGTGCATACCTGACTGAACTGTGATGTGAATTTTTACGTTACGTCTATTGATGTGCAGCGTCCGTAGAAAATAGGTCGACTGTGCTCAGCTTTACTATAAAAGTTAAATTTTATTATATAAAATAATAGTTTCGTGTTGTTTCGAAATAATCTAACGAATATAGAAATATGAGATAAAACATAGCTGAGATTTGACTCTACCTAATACAGAAATATAGTGCGTTCGAATTTTACATCAGTTAAAAAATATTTCTAGTGTCGGTAAAAAGCTACTTTTTTCTCAGAAAATAGTTATAATTTTTTTGAAAAAAAAAAACATTTTATTTTGATATTTTTATTTAGATTGTTAAATGTATGTAAATCTCATTTGAAATTACGACTAATTAAAATCTTACAAATTACCTATCGAAGATAAATAAAGTTTTACATAATTTCCTGCATTTACTTATAACCTAACGGATGCAAATAATATTGGATTAAATAATATTATTTCTACTCATATTTCTGTTTATTTACATTCAAATTAATTATTTTTAAATATTTTCCTACGCAATATATTATTAAAAAAATATAAGAGATATCAATTTCAAAAAATCATTTTGCGTAAAATGCAACTCTACATAAAGTTACCGAACTTTGTCAGCAACTTGTCGTTGTGCATATTATATTGTGTCCCAATGTTTGTTGTGTAGCATAATAAAAGATTTTTGCCGTGCAAAAATGTGCTCTCCTTTTTTTACATATAACCTCATCCTGCTCTTTCTGAGAGCGGCCGCACGTCCGGGGGCCATAACATCGTTTGATGTTCTGCTCTCCAATGCTGGTAGAGACGATATAAAGCAAGATGTACGGCTGCGCTCTGGGCGACGCCTATAGGTATTTCCTAAACATCTTTCGGCGTTATAATTCCGCACGATGTGGCCTTGTTCAGTCAACGAGTTTTATTTTATTTGTGTGATACCATTAAAGTATTAAAACAGCTTAAAATGAGGTAAGATGAAGTATAAAAGGTTAAATTAAACTTTTCTAGTATAGTAACTATTTTGAGCGAGTTTTTATTTGTTTGAGTAGGTACTGTTATGTAATGTTGTTTAGTATTGATTTGTATTTGAATTTTACCCAAGTTTTTTTTTATGGAAAGATGTATTTTTTCCATTTACTATTGAAATGGTATTTTAGAAATTACTGAAATAATTTTACTTCAGAAAGAGTAAGATTAATCATAAGTCTTGATTACAGTTAAAATAAACTAAATCACTATAAAAACTAAATCTTCGGAATCAAGTTTAATATTTGTACCCGGGTGCAAACGATTAATCAAAATATAAATTTTCTGGAGCGTCCTTTTCTGGAACCTAATTGTAGCTAGAATATTAAATAAGTTTTCTTTGAATGAAATGTTTCTAAAAATTACACTACTAATTTACTTTTAAGTTTAACTGTGTAAACGAGGGACATAATAATTGAATAAAAATGTAAATTTATTCAAATGATTTTTTTAAGCAGTAGAGTAGCTTTCTTTCTGAACGCATTAAAAACCGTTTATCATTCGCTTATCATTATCAATTTTAATTATACGACTTCACAAGGTCACATCATATAAAAATATGCAACACGGCGGCGGTACGTTACGGAGCGGATACCAATTCTATCAACAACCCATAAACCGCAACCTTTCTTTGTCTCGCTTCTTAATGCTATCATGGAAAAGAGTGAGATAGAAATCTACAAGTTTAATGGGCCGTTACGCGAGAAAAAAAAATCAGTCCGCATTCGCGAGCGTAGATACGCGAGTGATAGTGTCAAGACGGAAGACAATCGTGGTCTGGTGCACTGTGCAGTGTTATTGTCGCGCGCGATTGCGATTCTCGCGCGATTTCCCGCAACTTGCCACGCGACTATCCACCACGTGAGTATTGTACACCTATATGAAATTTGCATACCACTAATCCTGTTACAGAGGCTTGTTCATAACACGTGCAGTGCAAACTTTGACCATGCACATTTAGCAGTAGATATGAATGAAGCTTAACTATTTTTGCATGCTTTCTAGATTTTTGTTAAAATTCTTATTTATTGTAAAGTAGATATTTTGAAATATACATATACTTTATTCACAAATATACGTACTTATATGTTATCATGTCTTGTGATGTGTTGTTTTTGTAGTTTTTCTGCTAATACATGTAACAAAAAGAAATATTTAGTCAATTACATTGGCGACATTATGAAAGACTGTAGGTAAACACATTTATAGATACTATGACGAACATATGTGATGGAAACGTAACAACAGCTGTCTGTAATACCCAGACCCAGACGCTATTTTGGAAGCGTCATTGTCTACACTACAGTATACTATCCATACGTATACTACTAAATATATACCACTAAGGGCCTGATTCATTACTGCTGGATCTTATTCGTCAAAATGATAGTGTTTTGATAGTTCTTGTGTGGTTTTGACATTTCTTAAATGATAAATTGGCTAAACTGGAACTGTATGAAGTGGTTAGACTGGCTCTAAATATAGTATACGAACTATCTAAGCGTAGATTTGGGTCTATGGTGACACGAAACCTGTTTTGTTTAACGACACCATTTTCGTTTTGTTTCTTAAACGTAAATTTTTTTAAAAATAATAGTAGCTTTACTTGTTTTCGAGTAATTTTAAATGAACTAATAAACTCGCACAAATGTTATAGAATATGACATTGCACTTATCTGCAAACTAGTAAAGCGTAGCAAATACGGAACACACTGCGTGGCCAGACACGCACTTGGCCGGTTTAAAAAAAAACACAACTATTTACCCTGACAATTACATACCTTTAATATTATATTGACTATAAAAACTATATAATGGTTATTAAATATTATTCTATTTAAGTAAGTATATTTAATATTCTGTATGTTAACAGTAATTGACATTGATTGAGAGTTATAAATAGAATACAAGATGAACAAGGTTTTATTGTAAAGGGCGTTTTACACAGACAGAATCTGCCATATAAACAGCCTACCTAGATAATACTTACATTATTATATTGCAGAAGTATTAAATGAGGATACCATAGGTAGTAGTTTTTTTTTCAATTTATTAAATATTAATTTAAATAATTCCTAATTTCATTATATTTTTTCGTACCACCAAATTTTATTTCAGGAGACAATATGGCTGAAAATCGGTAACTGTGACAGACAGTCTTTACATCAGAAATTAGAAAGTATTCTATGATTTTACGGCTATTCTGCTGCAAGAAATATCTGCTTGATGGTACCAAACAAAAGAAAACTATAAAAAATCATAGGATAACCAAATGTGTCAGAAATCAACCCCCGACAATGTTTTCAAAATTGTAAAACGTGTCGAATAGGAACTTTCACAAAATTAACATAACAACAGCAATAGGCGACAGTATGGAAACAATTCTTTGTGGAATTCGAAAGGGTCATTGAAGACCTTCCTGTACTGATCCTTATTTACATAAAAATGTGATTTGACTTTCCAAATACTTTTAGTATCGATTTAGAAGAAACTCTATCAAAAAATCTCGAGTCATTACAGATAATACAAAGATGTCGATTGCCCATTTTTTCAAGTCAACGAAGCTAGATTATTGTCATAAAACGAGACGAGCCCGGACACAGATAAAAGAGCTTCAGCTACGGTACACTAGACATTATATTGACATGTAGAGTTGTTGTACGGTCAGTAATAGACACTTTTACTACTATGCATTTTCGAAGATCAAACAAAATGACAGTTGGTAACAGGCTTACGGCGCGCGACAGACAGACAGAAACGTTATGATTAGTGTATTATGGAGCACTATATTACATTCGGATTCAGAACTAATATTTGCAGTTTATGAGCCACTAAATATTATATAACATTATTATCATATGTCATTATATCATATAGTGTATATTATTCGTGAATATATTTGTATAGTAAATCTAAAAAAAACCTATAGTTTATTATGAATTTCTAAATTAAAACTAAAATTGAATTTTTCACATGCAGCATAGCATGACTATTTGTAGCGCAACTAAATCTCTTTGGTCTTTGAGTTTGAATTGTGTATTGTTATACAAAGAAAATGTAATATGAAGTAACAATAGTTACTTTATCTTGTAGTTATAAATAATACAGCTATAAAGTTAACGAATGGCATATAAATTTCCACCTGTTGCGTAGTCTTCATAATTTATAATATACTTGTACTTACTTATAACAGTACAAGTCAATGATTTTCCTCGAGCCTTTACTACCAGTAATTCATAACCTCCAATAGAGTGCTGCTACGCTGCTAGCCTGGTAGTTAAAATTATAATTATTACATACAATTTTGTAAGTTCTCTACTTGTCCCTTTTCTTTCTTATTTTATGATAGTGAAGTTTCATAAAATTTTGAGCTCATATAATAAGGATATAATAAATAAGCGTTTGTCTTTCAAATTAGAAAGTACAATACTATTTTCATATAGCAATGGTAGAGCTATTATGAATTAGGCTGGCTCTAGAGAAGAACAAGTACCACACTCTCACATAATAACGGCGTGAAGCATTTGCTTTTTGTTTCAAATATGAGAGTCAAAACACAACCTTCATCACCATTCTATTCCCATTAATTCCTTCGATAATAAAGCATTTTGATCTCACCAGTCCTTCTACATGGGCAGAAATGATTGTTTAACATCAGGCCACCTGACGGTTTGTTTGATCTCTTATGTCATAATAAAAAAAAAGAGATACACCCCACTGATAGTAGACTCGTTGTCACTCGCGGCTTCACCCGCGGGTTTAAAAAAAATTGGAGATGTAGAATATTCCACTACAGCCACTACTACCAGCGTGGGTACCCAACCCATAGGAATACTTGACAACATAATACTTAAATATCATATTAATATTTAATGATGATCGATTGAGTAGTAAAGATGTGAAAGCAAACATATAAAGTAAGGACAATCTCACTTTTGCATAATTATAAAAGGTAAGCAGGTGCGATTATTTATATTTTATTTAGTTCTAAAGGAATATTTTTTAAACATATTATGATGATATTTCTCAGACCCAATATAAAAGTAGGTTTCCTAATTTCTGCCACAGTTTACATTTTATTTTAACTCCTGTTAATTAACTAAAAACATAAAACTAGTTAAACTTAACAATTAAAACGTATGACAACATTGCTGACCGCACTTTCGATATCTAATGATACCTCATTATTTGCTACAATAGTCTTGTCATTCACAACATAATTGAGATATGATCGAAATTCTCTATCATCGAAGTCATAATAATTTTGTTCCTGAGTTTCAGTGGTATTATGAGACACCCTCTTTCCGATTCCGTGCCTCAACATCGTTCCCGCGGATACGATAGAATTGGATCTATTTTCCTAATTGAATTGAGTTTTTTGTGGAATAAAATTATTTATTATGACTCAACTAACAGAAGGAAATATGGAATGCATGGATGAAATACACATTAGCACTTGCAATTTATTTTTTCTGAATTAAAGTCTTGTCGATTAGGCACTAAATGCTAATCAAAATAACATTTTGATAATAAACCTCAGAAAGTACTTTCTTTTTTTACTTTTGTTCAACAAATAGTTATACAAATAGGTACCTATTTGTTGGACAAAAGTTGATTTATCCTAACCATCAAGTGACGTAGTTCTATCAAAAAACTTACACATCCCTTTCGTAAACAAAAGAATTTGGAAAGTAGGTCGGCATTTGTTTTGTTTTCGTCCGCCAGATTATTCAGATGCAAATTAGTTCGACTATACGGCCTTCGTTCGTCGTTTTGAATGCATACAAATCGTTCTTGTCTGTCATTCGTAACACTAGTGCTGTGAAGTTTATTAAAATTGTGTACCGAAATGTGCGTATAAAATAAATAAAAATACTGAAGTGCGTGCATCGTGAATGTGAAATAGGGATGTGAAGTTTGCGTTACGTGAATCTTTGATACGTTGGCATATAAAGTTATTTCTTTGTTAAAATGCTATAGAGAATACATGTTTTTCTAGTATTACATATTATAACCTATAAAATGACTTCTTAGCAGGTCACAAGGCTAACGTGGTATGAATTATAAAAAATTGCAACATAAAACTTAATTATGTAAAAGGATTATGCGTTGAAAAAAATTAATACAATAAAACATTAAATTATTAGAATTTTAATGTTGTGGGTAATCTGTTATTTAAAAAATGCTAGCGTTAAGTTTGCTTTTAGTTCTTTTAAAACTAACTAATAACCTATGTATAATTGCTTATATTATGTAGGCATAAAAATACCTTTGTCCTATTATAAGTCAAAGACCCCCCCACATTCGCAAATTAATCGTGAGTTTGTTAGAAAATTCTTCAGACAAGGTGATGCTTTGATTTATATTAGTAAATGAAAAAAATGTGATAATTATTTTTAATTATTCAAATGCTGAGATATCTAGCACCTATCTACGCTTACAAGTCGTATCATAACATTTTATTGCCAATTAAGAAACAAAATGTGTCTCTGCGAGATTTTAATTTTTAAATAGCCGTTTTTAAAGAAGGGTTGATACTTTATTATTTTTGTTAAGCAGCTTTATAACATTTCTCAAAATTCTGTAGGTACTTTATTTAATTTTGATTTTGAAAATCAAAATCCGAATCATCAATCCTTAATTTTTGCTTGCTTTTTATTCACATAAAATCTGTGTAAACCTTCGGCTGAAGCCTAAGCCAAGCTTATCTTTGTCTAAGCTTAAACTGAAAAGCCAAGGCTTTAATTAAATTTGTGTTATTAATTTCAATTTATTTCTCATTCCAATACAATACATAACTAAACATGAAATTAACAAAAACTAAACGACAAATGAAAATTCCAAACTAATATTAAAAATTAAAAAGGTCTATCAATTGGAATATCATATTCTAATAGTTTACTTTAAAATGTGGGCGATATTTTTATTAAAATCATTAGTAAACTCTATTTTGATAAGATATAGATAAGATTAGCAAAGAGAACTGAAGCGTTTTTTAATATTCTATGCATAAATGTTCTTTGAAAGTTGATACATGATGATACCGAATGATGACGGTATAAATTTCCAGTAGATACCTATTGGTAGTTTTCCCCCGCAACATAGTTGCGTTACCTTCGATAAAGTACATAGATAGACAGCGTTTGCATATTTTATATACTTAATTGGTTAATTAGTCGACATTTTATAGTTAATTATGAGATGCCGAGCTTAGGTACTTAATAGATGCTTTATACAGGCTGCGTCGGTTTTAACTTTTAATTAACATTTTTATTTCAAAGTTGGGAGAGTTTCTCGCTTAGTGAGCAAGCTGGATTAAATGTGATATTGTTTCTGCTTAGCTCAAAATATTATTAACAAATTCTAATTTATTTTTAACTTTTTTTTGTGTTCGTTTCTGTACAAATTTTGGTAGTATTTTCGTTGTTCTTGTAATCCACACTTTAAAAATGTATATTTTTAATGAACATCCATAATTATTATTAACACTATTATTCTACATTTAAGTACGATACGTATTCATCATTTGGTATCATTAAAATAAAACAACAAGCAAAATATTTGTATTAAAATCATAAAAGTTGTGTGCGCTCATGCAGCTTTGTTGCACAGATAATATCAGTTTAAAAATAAAATGTAACTATATAATAAATTGGAAAACTTATCTACAACATTAAGTGTGCAATGCCAAGTAAAATGCAATATACGAATGTGTTTAATAAACGACATAAAATCCTATATATGTATGGGATAACGCAACAAAGTTGCATCGACAATGTCTGCCTGTCACTTAAATTCTCGGATAAAACTCGACGGATCGCATTCTGTTTCCTTTATGAATATATACCTAAAGTTAACTGGGATTATTGTACAGTCGCTGAAGGAAGTTCTAAAGATGTATCTTCCATATTTTTATGAAACAAGTTTATGGCTAAAGCAGACTTGATAAGTTATACAGCTGTAGACAGCTACAGACGCTGAGATATTTTCACTGTTCTTTCTTCTCACTATCAAAGGAAACAAATATATATTTAGCTGTTGTAGTAAGAGTTATGTAAGTAATCACTGGTTTAGTTTGTTAAAACGTTTCCCCATGTAATACCTAATGCATTTTTCTATCAAATTCTCAACTAGCTACAGTCGTCGTAGATATTTTACTCATTTCTCATTAAAATAAAATCCAATAAATAAAAAATCTGTCAATGAAAATTTCTTTATTTTTATTGCCTGGTTTTTTTGTACTTAATTTTCTGTGCTGTTTTTTTAGCTGTACAAATAGATGTAGTTTTGTCGTCGACTGTACCGTACATTGGCAGAGCAGACATGTTTTCGAGTGTTTTGTTTCTCAGAACCAGCCTGGTGCGATGTCCTTTTATTGAACGTTACTAAGTAGAATAGATAAGGTATGTTGCACTATATTTTATATTGCACTCATAAGTAGATACCATATACCATTTTGAATTTTATAGCGATGCAATCGTTATTTTCGATATCAATTTACTATTTATTAACCAGACTCTTATCATTATCTTCAATGAGGATTCCATGTGTGTAAAGTTAACCTTTATATAAGTATTTTATATTTTTATGTTTACCTATACTATAATATTTACTCAGAGATACGTTTATATGAATAAACCGTTTTTTCTCTCCACTAAATTATTTAATACTAGCTGTTACCCGCGGCTCCGACCGCGCGGTTAAGGGAAGTTGTCAAAAAATTTTCCCATGGGAATCTCTTTATCTCGTGGAAAAAAAGTATCTTAACTTATGTCACTCTCCAGACCTTAAATTATCCCCGTTAAAAAATTATGAAAAAATAATGTTATACTTTATTTTTTCCCGTGGGAATAAGATGTTTTTCCGGGATAAAAGTAGCACTCTCCAGACCTCAAACTATCCCCAAATTCATATCAATCCTTTCATTACTTTCGACGTGAAGAGAGGACAAACAAACAAACACACTTTCACATTTATAATAATAATATTATTATGGATTGTTATTTGGAGTTTCAGTCTTAAGTGCTTTATTGAGGTTTGCTAAATGACAGAATATTTTTTTTTTAGTCGATCAGTTTTACGTCGATAGGATAGATATTAGAGTTTCTCAATTCCCGGGGTTTTTGCGATCCCGGGACTCGGGAACGAAAAATATGTATTCCCGGGAATTCCCGGGAATCGGGAATTTATAAAAATATGCATTATTACGTTTGAACTCCTTTCTGTAAATTTTATGTTATAAAATACGAGCGGACAGACCACGCGTCAACGCTGCTGACCGACACCGAAGATGGGAAGTGGAATAAAATAATTAAATTTTTTCATTGAACTTCGTATTTATTTATGATTGAAAGTTACAAATTACCTGCTACCGAAAACGCTCTTTCACTCTCTGTGGATGTCGGTTTAATAGACAACAGAGCTTTGTACAGTAACTCCAGATTCGGGGTACGTTTCCGGGAGGCCTCAAATAATTGAAAATCCTTGTTAAGTCTTACAATTTTAGTTCACCCACCCCTGCGATGGCACCACCTTCCATAGATGCCGATTTCACCCCGGAGTTGCCACTCTATACCTACCAATATCCTCTTTGCATAGCCAACGAATTAATAACTCACTGACTGAACGAAACGAACGGTGATCGCGCGGCGCGTGCGGCCGCAGCGCGTAATACAAAACTTTTGATTTATTTCCCGAAAGTCGGGATCGGGAATTACCGACTGAATTTCCCGGGACCGGGATCGATAGTTTTCCCGGGTATTCCCGGGATCGGGAACCCGGGAAAGAAACCCTAATAGATATCCTTTTTAAAAAAAAAAAAAAATCTACTTCATAAATTATGCTTTTGATGATTAAAGACACAACATAACTCAACGTAATATTGCAGCCCTTTGAGAACCATAAATAAAATTTATTTCAATAAAAACAACAAACTATCTAATTGACAACAATTTTGTCAAACAATTGAAAGGCGCATCTCGCCTATTATGACAATTGATATAATTATGAATTATAGACACACATAATCAAATATCGGACTCTTCACTTGACTTTAATGAGAGTTACATATTTGTACATAAGTACTAAAATAAATGATTATGTCTAGTAAATAAAGTACCAATTTTGAATTAAGAAAACTGCTTGCATTTTATGATTTAAATATAAACGGTATTCACAGAAAACCACCTATGCCACGGCATTTATGCTGAGTGGAACTGGAATTTAAAGCATACTAGATCTTAAGTATATAACAGTAGTTTCCTATTCTTGCATAAAACAGATGTAGCAGTGTCCCAAATAGAGAAATTTTCTTTCAAATATAATTAATTATAAAACATTAAAAATTTAATTACAACATTGTATAGCGATGATTTTTGTTAATTAATCTTAATATCTTTTAATTAATATGTTTAAAATTAAAAATGTCTGTCTCTATTATGTACCTATATACCTATGTTATTTTGTGTTCGTGTAAAGAATCAAAAAAATAATGAAAAAGTACTTAATAACAAATTGTTGTTAGAATTTCGCCAATTTACCATTTAGACATTCACATAGAGTATGTACCTACATAGACATCGTTTTTCCATCTCTAACAATATGGTTTCACAAAATATCCGAATGTCCATTTAATCGCAACTGATAAATTCCGAGACGAGACTAGTCGATAATCTGATGCAAATTCTAGAGTACGGAACTGCAGCGCGCATGAGCACAGCGTGTATCCGATCGTAAAACTGTTACAGCCATACCCAACCCCCTCTTTACGCCCCCGCACCCTCCTGGGTCCGTCTGCAAAGCTCTTTGTTTTTGGAAATACCTCCGTAGAGGGAACTAAAGGAGAATAAGGTTTCACTCGCATGACGCTGTTACATAAACATATTATTTTGTGTGGATTAATTAAAAGTAAGCGTTAGAAGTGCTTTTAATATTTTAAATTGTTAATTCAATGTGAATCATTATTTACTAAACTAAAAAAGTTGTAACTAATGACTTTGTTATTTAGGTATAATTAGAGTGATGCTTCTATTTTTATTAGGTATAATATTTTATAGAACACGTTTTAAATCGCGATTTGTACGGCATATACCAAATCTGTCCTCTTTGTGTCAAAACTCTAAGTTCGAGGCGTTTCAATGAAAATGAAAATGCACATTTATACCCTTAACATGGTATAAAAGTTTAATTAGTAATGAAAGACAAACGGTTGGAGGAAAAGCGGTAATTTTTAAAAACGCGCAATGTAAGAAGAGCCTTAACTTAAGACCATTTAATGGCAGTCTTTTTGCCGCAGGAAATTTCTTCGGTTGTACGGTGAAGGGTTGAGCGTTTTAATTTTCGTGGACCATTTTCTCTTAGCATTATTTTTTCTTGCAAATTTTGGTGCTGTTTATTTTTTATTATACTCATGATGTTTGATTAAGCGGAAATTTCATTGTCACGGCTAAAGAGAAAAATTGGACAATTTCAACTTAGTCAGGTGTTTTTTTAAAAAGTAGTTACAGCTGCCTATTAAGATAAATTACATAATATCGTAACACAAGATAATATAAAGAAAAATATTGTTAGAAGGACTACAAAATTTATATTATAAACAAAACTTGGACATAAAAATAATAATAAAATATGTCTACAAAATATATTTTTCAAAGATGGCGGCGTACATAGAACACAATCTCAATATACTTTCAATCCATCAAATATCATTAACAATTCTACACGTGTACAGTAAATAGGTATATGTATATATAAATTACATATTATATTGCTGTCCCTCGGACAGGATGTTCCCTTAAAAAAAAACGTTTTGTTATTCCAATGTCGTAGCATCGAGATCTCGCAGGTAGAGACCCCGCATACTTACAACGCGAGCAAAATATAGGTAGGTAACCTATATGTTGTCCGAAAACGGTGGAATTCGTTTGTAAATATACCTACTATAGTACGCTCCAAAAACGCGACTCACAGATTATAAAACAATTGAAAATCGATAAGTGTCAGTTTCGAATTTCGTTATTAAACGTCAGCGCGAGTCAGTCTTGGTGGAAACTAGTAGCTAGTGTTTAGTAGTACTTTTTCTGTAATGTGTAAATACAGTGACATGTAATTTAGTTATATACTATTTTGGTCTTAAAAATATGTATGTCAAAATTCATACAAAATACACTGGGCTGCAAAAATTTGTAGTACAGTTTTAAAATTGCAATATCTCCTACACTACAGAAGCTAGACCTTTGAAATAAAAAAAAAGTAAAAAGACAATTTCATTTCATTTAATAAAAACTTTATGCATAATATCGTCTTTTAAAGATTGATTTTTATTTCAAAACTCTAACTTCTATAGTTTGAGTAATTGCAATTTTAAAACTGTACTACTTATTTTTGACGCCCAGTGTAGTTCAAATAGTTATACCTACTTAGTTTGATTTTCAAGTTTATACTTTTTATTTCAGTTTTTAATTCATTAGTAGATTTATGCATATTTGTATATATTTTTTTATTAATATCTTGAAAGTCACGCCCATTTTCACCAACGTTTCCTAGCGGTAAGAATAACCTTTTGTCATTAAAATTGAATGTCATACAAATTTGTCCAGTTATGTTATTTTAACGCTAGGAAACATTGCTGAAAACAGACATTATCGATTTAAAAACTAGGAATTTTCAAAAATTCCTTGCATGTAATCTTTGTCTACAACACAAAGGGAACTAACTATACAACATTTCAGCTCTCTAGATCTTGAGACAGGCTTTGCGCAGTCAGTCGGAAATTTAATTTTTATACATAAAATTGAATTAATTATAACCTTGTCATTTACTGGATATTACAACTAATTACATGCATATTCATTAAAAACATTATAGTGATTTGTTACCTGTAAAATAATTTTTCTTATAATATTATCTATGAATATATTATAATAATTATCATATAATTAGTAATATTTAAGCAGATAAACTATAATCTAATTAATTGCTACTGTATACATGAACCGTAAATAGTGTTAGTTGCAATATTATCTATCATGTTTAATAACCATTTGCAACAAACTTGCATTCATTATTGCAGATAAAATTATGATTCTCTTGTAACAGTATTATACTTGTAATAGAGTTTTACGTGATTTTAATATGATTGATCAATCTATGCAAATTTATCACATGACTTCCTATGTTTAATTAGATAGCGATTATCGTTCCAATGGGGATTTTTAAAAAAAACTTATTAGGTACATTGCACATAATGTAACACATAGATACACTAATGTCTGTCAAAGGCACCTAGTTGGTCAGTTAAACTCTTATATACCTACCTCGTAAAGGAATATTATTAGTTCCCGCAACCCCGAAAGTCTTAAAGCAGAGAAAAAATATGGCAGTCAGTCAGGTTCATGACCCTCATACTCATATATATTTCATAACTCTCTCTCTCTTGACTCACACAGTGCTCGACTTGCCTAGCGGGGAACACGCCACGTACGTCACTCACTTGATGAATAGTGGTCCTGAAAGTGTAAAATAAAGTTTTAAATTCTTTATTTCTCATAAGCCTAAAATATTTTTACAGTTTAAATTTTGGCTAAAAGTAACATATACAAATACACTTTGATTTTAACTAAAATATTATTATCTTATCTCATAGTTGCAGTATAAAATCGATAAATGAAGTTGTCTTTCTATAAGAATTTTTACCATTATCGTTTTTGCTCGAACGCATACCTACGTGGATATTTCTGCAGCTTACAGTCGAAACGTGTCGTGTGATCGGACTATAAATCGAGCAGGTTGATTGAGCCCGAGGTTGTGCCGGCCATCGATTTGATACGCTACGTCAGTTTTTAGAGGTCCGTGATAACATTGCCTGATATTCGTTATTTTATACATATTTTAGTTATAATTTCTAAGTATTATTTTTAAAGCCTATTTGTTACTAGGTAGAGATAGATATACCTTAATTGTTTCCAATGTTTTAAAATTTTCAATAAATAAATAGCACACAATATTGGCTTGATTATTGCATAGTAGAATATTTAAAATTTAATAGTTTAACAATTTCATATCTTTCACATTAAAATACTTTTTGCTTTATTTAGTATACATAATCGTAGATAATTTGATATATTTTTATGTAAAAAAACATATAAAATTAATAATACGGCCCGACAGTGCCCCGCTAGAGTCGAGCACAGCACAAGCCATTCTTTAACTAAGCGTTTCAGAGTATTTTTGACTATAGTAACTTTATTGAGGATTTTAACTGGTTACAGAAAATATAATAACACAACGTATGATACGGTCTTGTATTTCCCTATATGTGTACCTACCTATATATATTTATTCTCAAGTCATGGTTGTTTATCTGTCATCGCGATAGAGAGATAAGGTTCTATTTAATCCACGTACGGTCTGAGGGCGTGACTGGCGGAGGTACCAAATGACTCACGTACCTACTTATAGGTACGTATAGGTAGCCATGACTGTCTGAAGTCTGACGTCCGTTGACAGGCAGGTGAAGAATGCCTTTACTACATACATTTACATACTTTTTTTTTAAGTGTAGTTTAATTATTATGATCTCCTACTTTATAAAAATGTTTAAAAAAAACGGAAAATAAAATTTGTAATTTGAACATGCCATAAAAAAGGTTCTATATAATAAAGTATCTACTAATCGTCACACCGTCATACAAAATTAGGATGCTTTAAAAATAACAAAAAATGTGTTTATATAAAACTATTGAATTGCTTATATCAAGTCCATTTCGTTTTAAAATTTGAGATAAAACATTTATTCTCGGCAGTAATGTAGGCATATAATCCTTCTGTGCTTCAGACGTATGGGAATATTTATAGGACAGAGCGGCAGTTTATTATAGAGCGGCATAGACTAAACAATTGAGGCTTAAAGTCAAGTATGTATGTAAAAATACGATAAAAAACGTACTTTGTTACTTGAGAACCACCAAAAAAAAAATGTTTACAACCATTCAGAAGCTAACGATCTGTTTTGTTTATAAATTGTATTATAAAAAAAGAAAACCACAACTTCTAAGTACTTTGTTCAAACGAACTTATTCTGTTTGTTGTTCCGAGAATGATACCACGCTTTAGCTTACTTAATGTTAAAGTTGTTCAATTCTCAACTTTAAAACTATTATATATAAATGTCGACTTAAAATTTATTTTAGAAACCACGATAGTATCAAACATCAATTTAGATGTAGATTACATTTGAGCATTCTTAAACTTATCAATAAGTGTTTATAATAAAATACGAGAATCATTTACTGGTGACTCTCCAGTGCCGAAGTTCGATTTGGAAAAAAATTATTGAAGTTAGTTATAAGAATATTCTTGTATGTGCTCACATATTTATAACATTTTTTTCTCAGATGTAGACTTAATTTACAGCTAAAAAATTGGGTGTTTAATTTTGACGACATTTCTCATAACCCTATACTCGTTTTGGGAAGGGGACAGCTTATCATCTTTCACCGGTTACATTTCAACGCCCCCAAAAATTGTTAAGGGTGCTCATTTCAAGACGTAATCATAACCCTTTTTTGTTACTCTAGCAAATAAACTTCATTCATACCTATATAGATACCTGCGACTTATATACCTACAATAGTTATATACTACGTTTTACTATCGGTGATTCTAGATGAGTTATGATTATAAAAGTGCGGCGGGCACTTCCCCAACGGCCGTAAGAAGGCGCCAAATAGCCAATTGTTGATCATTAGTGACTAATCCGTCTCATATTCAATCAATACCCAAAACTTTACCCACACACCTCCGCCCGCCTCGCCCCTCGTCGCGCGACATTTAATGACACCCGTGCAACGAGCTCCGTACGCCATTATGGCTCTTACCGACACCGTATAAAGTCCACTCTGGGTTGAGTCCGCCCACCGCGTTATATAGCACCGAGGATCTATAAAAGTTACGTCTGTAATCTAACATAAAACTCGGGCCGTTTAGATGCGAACGCGGGCACGGACGACACATCTCGGTTCGCTCCGCACTTTTACCGAAATATTATGGTGTTTTTTGTGTGAAACTTGGTGTTTTTTCGTGTAAAAACAATGTTGGAGCGGTGTATGGTGGACGCGCGGTCGCACGCACGCCGCCGCGGCGCGCTCGCGACACCTCTGCCAAGTTTGACGTTTACACCTCACTACAAACAGCCGTGAGTAACAAATTTGAATATTCAAACTATGAACACCCATGGAATTTGTGTAAAAAGTTACTAACGAAAGTAATCTAATTAAAGATAACCAGTTTTATCTTATCAGAATAATGATTGCAGCTGCGTAGCTACTTATAGAGATTCAAACCGGTATTTAACATAATTTAAAACAGTTTTCTTTGGAATTCGGCTTATAATTATTATTCCAAACATTATAAAGAGCCTTTTATTACATGAAACAATGAGATATTTTTTATTCTACGTTTATAAAAGCGTATTATGCTTACTAACCTATGTTATTTAGATGTTAAGGTAGTGCCTTGGTATTGTGTTTAGTATTTTGAACTGAATATTCAACTCAAAAGAGATACTAAACAGGTCATATTCTATTGTAGAATTTATTCAGATAAATTATCTAACGTTTTTTCGTCTATTTATTGTATATACGTACCACTCAATTAATTCTCCAAAATATATAAGTAATTTCTATTTTTATGCATTGATATACTAGTTTCTATATAAAAATAAACACTGATCATATTAAATAAAAAAATAATAATAATATTGTTTTGCAACAGTTTGTTTCTAAATTAGTAATCAATAGAAATAAACTGAAGTATATAAATAATAAATATTATAATTCTTTATATATTTAACTTTTAATACTTTATATTTCCCAAAAAAATCCGAACAATTACTAGTTACAAAACTAGTAGCGCCATCTTTCATATACATTGCAAACTTTCACGAGGTATTTGAATGAACTTTACTGCAATATGACCATTCGATTCCGTATTATTTTCTATCCTCTTCTGACACACAGTTAAGAAATACCGCTCACTCGCTCTCCCCGTCCACCATTTGAATGACACCGTCGATGCACCCGCGCGACCTAAATACAACCCTCTCGACCATGAGATAAGGTTGCAACTGCAATGCAAATTAATCTCTTTAGTTTTCTCTAAAGATGTTACCTTGGCGTAGCCGAGTGCACCTTGAAGTATAGTTATCTCGCTCACGCATTAGTCGATATCTCTTTTTGGTACATGTGTTGTTATATGTAGATATCTCGTTCGGTGAGAGATAAACAGATGTCTGTTAGTTGTGACAGTTTGCATGGGTTTAAGAATACCACCATGATGAAATAGGCGGAGCGTTGCGCTTTGGGTCTCATTTAGTAATATTATGGCGGTATGGATGGAAAGTGCTCTTTTATAGATTTTATTTTTTCAATAAAATGCAGGATTTGATTAACATTTTTGAGATTGGTTTAAGTTTGTTTAGCTTACGTAAAAAAAACAAATGTGGAAAAAATTATTGTTTAACCTTAGTTCAACAATAATAATGATAATGATGCAAGAAAAGAATAAAAATATATGGGCTCTTTTTATATAAATAGGTACAAAAGAAATTTCATAATTGGAATTAGATAACATCATAAAAAATCAAAATATTTTTGTTCACGGCAAAACTCTTGAACCAAATCCTGTATATGTTTTTTTCAGTAGATATAAACTGTAGTATCTTCCTGTAGTAACTGTAGTGTATAAACTGCAGTATAAATCTATTATTTTATACTTACTTTATCTATTTACTATGTACTCTCTAGGAACTCACCACGAATTTTATCAGAACAATATTATAATAAAATTATGGAAAAAATAATTATATAAAATGTTGTTAAACAATTAATTAAATTGCTTTATTTTTATTTATTTACAAAAAGTAAACAGCATTCTATATTTGAATGTGATAGTTAAAAAGATACAGCTAACTAAATAAGTGCACGCAATTTTACAATTCTTTACTACTTATATAAATGGTATACTATACTTATGGTAGACTTTCATAATAAAAACAAAATAGATGTAACGGTATTTGAGTAGTTTGGTAGGTCCATTTCGGTATAAAAAAATTCATAATAATGTAATACTTGTGTAGACTTTTGATAAAAAGTTAATTGTAGAAAAAGTATCTATAGGTATAGGCTATTATGTCCTATTAATTATGACTTTGTGCGAATTTTAATGTATTAGGTTTTTCGTAGGTGGACTTTTTTATAATATGATAGCCATGCATGCCCCACTTCTGGGGAGTAGGTGGATATAATCCATAGTAATGTAGAATTCCCAGAGCAAGTAGAGGCTACCTAAATAATTACTTATCTAGAATCTTCGTAGAAAAAATGTAGAAGTAAAAGTTATTGCATAAAATTTTAAGATTTCTTAATAGCATACATTCTTGTTGATTAACGTAGCGTAGACTTTCCGTAGACAGCTCTAGAAGTAGCGTAGATTTCTCGTAGATAACTCTAGAAGTAACGTAGACATCCCGTAGACAGATTTAGAAGTAACGTAGACTTCCCGTAGACAGCTCTAGAAGTAGCGTAGACTTCTCGTAGACAGATCTAGAAGTAGCGTAGACTTCCCGTAGACAGATCTAGAAGTAGCGTAGACTTCCGTAGACAGCTCTAGAAGAGCGTAGACTTTCCGTAGATAGCTCTAGAAGTAGCGTAGACTTCCCGTAGATAGTTCTCGAAGTAGCGTAGACTGTCCGTAGACAGCTCTAGAAGTAGCGTAGACTTCCCGTAGATTGCTCTAGAGGTAGCGTAGACTTTCCTAAGACAGCTCAAGAAGTAGCGTAGACTTCCCGTAGACAGCTCAAGAAGTAGCGTAGACTTCCCGTAGACAGCTCAAGAAGTAGCGTAGACTTCCCGTAGACAGCTCTAGAAGTAGCGTAGACTTCCCGTAGACAGCTCTAGAAGTAGCGTAAACTTTTCGTAGACGTGCTAAAATTAACGTAGAATTTACATAGATTGAAGTAAAAATGTAAACTTTCCGTAGATAGTTCTAGAAGTAACGTAGACTTTGCGTAGATGACTGTAAACGAAATTTCTTGTAGACTATGAATGTTGCAGGAGTATATATATATATATATATATATAGATTTTCTTTCACCATTTCTTTTACCGGTGGTCTTTTGCTTTGTTTCCGAAATGGCGGTAGTTTATAAGTAGCTTATTTATTTAATATTTATTAAAGAATAATAATATGTACTATCTAATCTCTCATTGTAAATAATGTGTCTAAGTGCCCGCGAGGGCCAACAAAATAAAGTATTTTAGACTTTGACTACTATATTTTTCGTAGAAGTAACAAACATGAATTTTGAATAGACGACTGTAGAAGTAGCGTAGACTTTTCGTAGACAGCTCTAGAAATGGCGTAGACTTTCCGTTGACTTTCTAGAAGTATACTTTGCGTAGATTATGTAGAAGTAGTGTACATTTTTCATAGACAGATCTAGTAGAATAGTAAGTAGTCTATCGATGTAGAGTACGCAGATTTTCTGTACGTAAAAATAGAAAAATTGAAATTTTTCGTTGACTACATATATTTTTGACTTTTGTAGGTAGCTGAAAAAATAAAATAAACTATGCATAGATAACTATAGAAGTAGCGTAGACATTTCAAAGTCTACATTTACTTCTAGTAAATATTAAACGTGTGTATCCTTGTAGTTATGTGCGTTCATCATAATGCAAACCTAATTGTAACAAAATAGTTTTAGAAAAAAATCATCACATACTTACCCGTAATTAATGCCGTAAAAGTATTATTCATAATTGTCTACACTATTAAAAATGCAAAATATACTATGTCTATTGTCTATATTTAAAAAATGAGCAGACTGAGGTGTAATATGGTAATAGAGATAATATGAATTCAAGGGAAACATTTTTTTGTTTGATAGAATTTATCCCGAATTCCCCAGGAACGAGAATAACATATTGTCGTATACGATAATAGTAATACGATTAAGACGTTATATTATGTGATATTATAGGATATCATGTCAATGGTTAAACATCAAGAATTGTGTTATATCAGAGAGGTAGGGCACAGCGGATAATCCGCTCAAATCGGAGCAGCCCGTCTGGGGAAGGACCTCCACCTTACAGAAGATCGTAGCCAAATAGCATTGGTCTCGGCCATGTTGTGTTCCTACGGTGAGTAAGGTCTCCAGAGCTCCACTTGGGAGGGTTGGGAGGGTTGGCAACGCGTGAGTGATACCCCCGGTATTGCTTACGTCTATAGGCTACGGTGACGGCTTACCATCAGGCCGACCGTATGCTTGTTTGCCACCTGTGTGGTATAAAAAAAAAAAAAAAAAATATATATATATTGTGAACCATCTATAGAATTATTTTCATAAAATAAAATATTCACGCTCCTCCTGTTTTTATAAAAATCCGTGCTTTACGTTTATATCCAGTGTGCTTGAAATGACTCCAACATATTTTTTGTTTGAGTGGTTGACCTTAAAAGTTAATGTCAGAACTGAGGTCGAGTACCTTTTATTATCTTAATGGGAGCATTATTTTAAGTTGGCGTTTACTCATACGGCGAAACTTAAGTCGTGATCAACATTGCGATTACTGACTTTGTATATACCTACCTTTTGACTTTATATTAAAATTTCCATTTACATTTTGAAATTTTAGGTAATGCAGGGCTACTATTATGCTACCTTATCTTATTATTTATGAGTTTAATATAATTATACACCGGCGAATGGCTTATTATGTACCTTTTTAATTTACTTAATTTAATTATGCATACACCACTAAATACTACTAATAAGCAGTTAATGGTTAGTTAACTAAGGGCCGGTTGTTTGATTAGTAGTTAAGTATACTAATGGTTAAAATTCTTAGCAATTTTTAACAAATACTTAGTTAGTTTTTTCAACGAATTTTAATCATTAGTATACTTAATTACTGATCAAACAATCGGCCCTAAGGGATTACACTTGACATGCCGTGATGAAGACTATTTGCAGTTCTTAAATCAATATATTATTTTAAACTATAATGTACCTATCCTAAATGTTTTATTCGGAGAGCCATCAAAAAAATTCTTTTTTTTTCCTTTGAAGTAGGATAGAACACTCCAAGCTCACGTGTCGGTACGATATTTCTATGAATGATAAAATCTATTATTACAAAAATGATATATTCACTTCTCACATGATAGTAAATTCTATTAAATTTAAATTCTCTGTGAGCCTGTAAACGAGGCTGGCTTGTATTATAACAAGTCTGGATATAATTATATCTTTTAACAATTGTGACAGTGTCTAGAAAATTCATGCATTTGTTTCACTTCATATTTCGCAATTATGATGACAGTCACTTAACATGTTTTAGTTAATCCTCAATTTTATTTTTATTTATAAAGGGGCCATTGTTTTCTGCCAATCGGTGTCTCTATCACTGCACCATCGGGTATTTAGCCCTTTACTCGCTGCAATGGTTTGTGTACTGTGTAGTCAGGATGACAATATTTGACTAAAATGTTCACTGAAACTGTACAAAGCCCTGCGACTTTTTTATGTCATATCGCAGCGCAGGCAAACAAGCTAGCAGGCCACTTGATGGAAGGAAAGGAATAAAAAGAAAAGGTACAGGAAAAGGTGAAAAGAAAGGAGTTAAGACTTCCGAATCTCTCACTTACCACCAAAAGAAACGCATTTTTTTATACCACAAAGTTGGCAATCAAGCATACGGTCCGCCTGGTGGTAAGCATCACCGTAGTCTATAGACGCTTGCAATACCGGGGGTATCACTCACGCGTTGCCAACCCTCTCAACCTCCCGAGTAGTGCTCTGGAGACCTTACTCACCGTATTAACACAACATGGCCGAGACCAATGCTTTTGGCTACGATCTTCTGTAAGGTGGAGGTCCTTCCCCAGACGGGCTGCTCCGATTTTAGCGGATTATCCGCTGTGCCCTACCTCTCTTAATTTCTGCTTACGCCGATATTGGATAGAGCGATACTTCCACGATCGTGCTAAACCATTTCATAAATGCTCTACCACACCATATTTTTTTCATATACCTAATTAAATATATTTTATCTATTTTATCAATCAAATTAAAAATACTTTTTTCTGTAGGCGCTTGCGGATACTTAGACACGTTATTTACAACATATTGTCCTTCTGTGTTAAATATAAAATAAATAAGCTACTCTAACACCATTTCGGAAACAAAGCAAAATGACCAAAAAATGGCGAAAGAAACTCAGCTACGGTCTTTTTGTCATTATTTTTTTTCTATGTTTTAAATTAAATACAACTGGTATTCAAAAGAATACAAAATCAATAATAACAATAATCTAATCAATATAAATTATGATTATTAAAACAATCATTACATTTTACCACATTAAATATTGTTAAAGCATGTAGTGTTACACAAGTCTCCGTTTTATTAACTCCACATTTCTGGATCTTAAGTATTTTTTGCAATTTTTTAATCCAACTCGTCCTGCCTTCTCTTTACGGGCTTGCTGACTGCTAAAAAGCACTTAGTTTTGTGCAAAGGCACCTCTTCTACGATTCTCTCTCATTTGATATCTCAAAAATTTATTTGAAAAGTTTTTCAATAACTATATTTTAAAAATAAAGAACATATTGAGACGTCTACCCAAGAAAACACGAGTGAAATCCTTACTTAATATTATAAATGAGAAAGTGAGTTTGTTGTTTATTTGTTACTCCTTCACGGCTTGACTAAGCAGCCGATCATTATGAAAATTGCATACATATTGTCAGGGGTACAGAGCCCAACATAGGCTACTTTTTGTCCCGTGAAAATATGTCATTCCGATGGGAAAATATTTTTTCTACTATAGAGATTGAACCCAAATGATGCGACAGGGCAAGCGAATAATGATAAAGATTCTTTAAATAAATTATTATGTAGAGATAACATAATTATGATGATATTATTTGCGTTAAGAGATGACCTTGATGATTTCTTAAACTTCATCATTCATCATCTCGGCCACAAGAAGTCCACTGCTGGACATAGATAGGCCTCCCCCAAACCTTTCTTAAACTTGAATAACGAATTTTCTTAGTACATCTGCTAAGAAAATTCGTTATTCAAGTTTATTGAAAAAATAAACAATCCTTGTTTTTCTGTATAAAAATCCAATTTGAAATTCATAAAAATGTACGGTCTTATTGGTAGAGTAATTCATTTTTAAAATAAAACTCATTGCCAATAAAGCCTCTACTCGCAACTACTAGCGACATCTAGTGACAAAGTTGTTCCGTCCTCGTTTTTCGCGTTAGAGATTATGTGAAAAATATTGCATAATATTACTATGATTTAATAATAGTGATAATTATTTAATTTTGTAATATTATTTGTTGTATGTGTATAGTGCAAAGTTATAATAGATTTTTGTACCTTAGTAGCTCTCATGTTCTATTTAAGTTTTAATAAATAGTACACAAATTTAAAAAAATGTATAGGCTGATTTTCTGTATTTTTGCATGCTCTGTAACTAATATCAATATAAATTATTATGTGTCTTATCCAAAATTTTATTTTAAATAATTTAGGAAGATACTTTGGTACTTAATTTAATAATTCGTTTTTGCATAACATCATGCGTTGCTACTCAAAAAAAAAAAAATATATGTTCCTAACATCATTATCCAAATCTCAGCCGCAAGAAGTCCTCTGCTGGACATGACCCAATCCCTTCATGTATGACTGGTTGGCAGACTAACCTGATATGTAATCTTCCTTTGACGTATACGTTTCAATAAAAGGTTGTAATATATTTTCCTGTGAAATTAGTTTAATTTATAACTGAGTAAATTAATAATAATATTGTTAATTTCAATGACTGCGAAAATATTTATATTTCTAAATTATTATCTACTAACATTGGTTATGTATACGACACCTGACATAATATCAATTTTGATGCAAAGTATGTTAAACTAGAGTTGGCGCGAAAACGATTTATAATCTCATAAAAGGTACGAATGCAACCCAAAACACATTAAATACATCGCTAAAAGAGAAACGTTGTAAGAGCCTACAGCTTTACTACTAAAATGGTCTTTAATTCGTTTTATTACGTTTTATTGCCTTGTGGAACGTTCCGTCGTTTAGGCGACGTAAATCCAATGAAATCATTGTTAGTTCCGACTGTTTTCGTCATGTTTAAGGCAGCACTGTGCTACGAAATAAACTTTTTGATGTGTTTTTTTCTAAACTCATATT
Organism: Endotricha flammealis; assembly: GCA_905163395.2. Lineage (NCBI taxonomy): Eukaryota > Metazoa > Arthropoda > Insecta > Lepidoptera > Pyralidae > Endotricha > Endotricha flammealis. The sequence goes on along the minus strand of LR990860.1, from coordinate 6,318,338 downwards.
TATATTTTGACTTAATTTAAATAAAAATCATGTTAATAAATAGTAAATACATATATTATTTATTGTTAAAGAAAATTAAACTTACATAATTAATAATATATACGCAACATAAGATTAAAATCGCCTTTCCCTTACATATACAAATCCTTTTTCCAGCGTTGAATGATCAACGCCATCTAGTATCGAATGGCGGAACTTTTAAACTTGTTTACTCACACTTTGAAACTCTCCCCTCTCGTGGATAAGCTACGGCGCGACGCACACAATGACAAAATCGTTCTTAACAAAATAGGGTGGGGTGTATTGGGGTACAAATTGGCCAATTATTTTGATAAATCCGTGTCAATCATTTTATTTAACATTAAGATAAATTAAAATGTACCTTTTACGAATTTTAAACGAAATTAAAAATTAAGGTTAGAAGTTGTATTGTTTAAAAAAACAATTAGTTAATATTTATAATCGCATAATGTTTTCACACTTCTAAAAAGACACTCGACACTCGAAATATTTCAATGTTATTAAAATATATTATGTAGAGAAAGATTTTTATGAAATTGTAAAGAATATTTTCTTTAGTAAATTCAGACATAGTTATTCAAAAGAAATAGTATTTTATTTAGATACGTTTTTAGACACTAAACGATCTACTTATAAAAGTAAACAATAAGTAATCTTATTTCTTCACTAACACCGCTTTTTTTCATCAAATTTCTATTAGTCAACGGTCCATTTTTTGCGGATAGCCTTCGTTTTTTACAAACCGCTATTTTTAATGCAAAAGCAATAATGAGCGTTACAGTGTTTTGTAAATGTGGTAACCCTAAAAAATTGGAGTAAAAACTCTTTGTAAAACCTTCAACTAAAAGGGTTGATACATTATAAGGGACTCATTTATAGGGCAATAAATACACAATAGCTTTGTGACATTGGCCTTACTAATGTTCAATAAAAATAACGCAACGTATTTTAACAAAAATCTTCTTTAGTTGTAACTTTTGACTTACACAGTCAAGACATTTGCATGTGATTTGTGTTTAATAAATTAATTAATTTAGGTAACATACTAACAGTGGGTGTTGTGAATTAATTAAAAGTCGTTTATAAAAGTGTGTCAAATTAAGTGTTCTTATCACTGTGAAAGTTTCTGTGATTTTTGCATAACAAATATTTTTGTTGGTAAGAGTTGTATTCCATTATTTCTCGTTCCAAAAGTTAAGCGAAATTTGGGATTTTAATATAAATAAATAGGAATTAAATACATTATCTACACATATACATAAACCTTTCCGGCCTACAAATTATTTACATTATTAAATGATTAATTACTTAATTATCTACATAAAAAAATATTATACCTAGGACTAAAACATTTAATTTACATTAAGCACATAACCTACGTATAACTTTTTGAGAATTGTTAAAAAAATATTTATAAGTATTTTTTCCCCTAGGTAGGTATTACCTATAAATCATAATACATATTTTTTGTGATTCGGGTATATTAACGTCAAGGTTATGTAAAATAGTGGTCATTTTATTCGGTTACTTGCTCCGCTCACGCCAATCTTTACAAATTGTATGATATTAATTTAAATATTACGTTAAAGCTACATTATTACAATAATTTTGTGTTTCACTTAACATTTTCCATTAGTGATAGCGGTAATTAAACTGTTTAAATAGTAGAGAATTAAAAAAAAACCACTATTAATGATTAAATACTTAATTTTTATTAAATATTATACCTATCCATACACGAAATAAAAGACAATATTTATCTTAATTCGGTAACAAAACCACAGAATACAATCTGATGAGGTTTTCATGTCATTTATTTTTACAGAGAATACTCATTATATATACATGACTATAATATGTAAATTGAAAGATGGAAGCTAAGCAGGAGGCTAAGCTTACTGCCTAGATCTGGACCACAACCAATCATTCGCAATTACAACAAAAACGTATTACATACTTTTTATAGCCTTTATGAAACAGGCTAGCTCTACCGAGAATTTTTCCACCTTCTCATGGAATGCTTCGATCTTTTTAGCCTTGATGAAATGATGCAAAAAAACGGCCTCATTTGAATAATATTTTCATTCACACGTATTTACAGAACACTAGTCAGATCAGTATGGACCTACATGAACGTGTGGAGGAAATAAAAAATAATTGGTGCATACAAATTGTATAAAGAATATTTTGGAGTTGATGACACATTGTTTTGAATATTGAATAACAATTAACCCATTTGTAGGTACAGTATGATACCCGAGTATGATTTGATTTTCAATTCGATACATAGGTAGGTACTATGCCATACCTTTAATTAAATCGGCTTCTTAGAAACTTTAAAGGTTGTGGGAAATCCAATATTTCAACTAACATTGCAAAATTAATTAAACATAATTGTTAGTCGCCAATAAAATCTTAATTAATTTAAACAAATAATTATAGTTGTATTGTTTAATCATACTACTAATAGATGCGAGTATGTTTATGTTATTAAAGTAAATATAAATTAAACATGATAGGTAATTCGATATCTAACAGTTACGCAGCAACACATAAAACATACTAATATAATAAAAAGGATTTTTACTCATTCTACAGACCGCTTCCAACCAGTATGATCATACTACAACATTTGGGGGAGTCCTACATCCAGCAGTGACTGAGACCATGATGAAGAAAGATTCTATTCAGACTTAGCTATTAAAAGAGAAATTACAGAGTTGCCATAATCTGCTTCTTGTGTTGCGTGTCTTTGGAACTGTTACAAAGAAGCATTGTTTGCCAGTGTGCCATAAAAAAAATATAAGTCCTTGTTTTCCTATTAAAGTGATTTGAATAGCAAATACAGTATAGAGACATAAAAACACTGATAGTTATATGCCTAGTTACAAAACACTCATAAGATTAACCATGTACTTCAAGTAAATTACATTGTAACTACATCTGCTATGTACTAGGATAGCAGGTAGCTTAGTACCTAATAGGTAAAGAATCCGCCGGTCACGCAAGCTCGCGTGCCGTCGGCTACTATGGGTCGACGCAAAACTCACTTACACCAGGAAACATTTACCAGAAAAAAAACTGCAATTACACAACAATTAAAACAACTTTATCTTGATCACGTAAGCGCTGTTTTTCAATAGAACATTTTGTTTTCATATGAAAAATTAAGCTTGTCAAAAAATCCCTTTTTTACTTGGGAAAAACCGTAAATGTTAAACAGTAGTTTTGCCGCTCGCATTTACTTTTAGGTTTGTAAGTAGTTATTTTATCCAATTTTAAATAATTATTTACACAGAAATAATGAAGCATACCTAATGTAAAAAATTGTAAATGGAATAAATTCAGAATGTGTGTTTTCTGAAAACACATTAGATACCTTCACCTCTATACAATAAAAAGGCATTATTATTTATTCCAGATTTTTTCACATGAACTAAGTCTACTAATCTAGAACAAGAATATACAAAAAGAAAACTCAAAGATTTCATCATAATTTTATTACATTCAGTTGACTAAATTCTTTCATCTACGTATTTGAAACCTTGTCAAAACTTATTAAATTTCTTCAGCGTCCATGACGTAAATTGTAGTTACAGTACATAAAAATGCTGAAATTCTTTTTTCTTTTCATATAAAAGAGTCCGTAATTTAGCCACATGAATGACATGACATCAGGGGAGAACTGCTTAACAAGTTTTATTGTGAAAACAATGACCTTTGCGTGTGTACGACCAGTCATCAAGAAGCCATCATCACGTAACTTTTCTTACGTGTTTTGACGAAATACTGTCTCAATAATGTATGTAATTTATCCGTCTTTTTATTTCTAGTTACATGTTTTCTTTTATATTTAGATTGAATAAATCAGTTTTCCAAAATTATTTGTAAAGATTTCTTATAAAAAAAAGTTTTTTTAACGAAATAAAAAGTTTCAATACCTACAGCTACTGAACTAGGGAGACAAGTCTAAAAGAACTAATGAGACTGATTTAAAAAGAAATTCTTACGTAGGAATTAGGATATGGGATAGTGATAGAAAATTTTGAATTATCTTACTTATATAGGTAATTCGTATTAGCTATTGTTCACGTTGGTAGCTTAAAACTAGTTTGATTTAAATAAAATAAAATACATATTTAAAAAATAATTAATAAATGTTTATAAATAGCACTGGCAATCAGATATATTGGTAGGTGTAAAGTCTATAAGATTTTTTAAGAACATACATACAGAACTATTTACAGTTCACATCCCAGCATGTGTTGTGTTATGTGAATTAACATTATCTTATGATTTATTTGGGTTTGATCTGAACAGCGGTACTAAAACCTGTTTGAAATTATATTCGATTTTAATTTATAGTTCTTCTTCAGTACTTATCTCGTTAATAGCAGCCACACGATGATATCCATAATCAATTAACTTAGCGTAGTTTTTGACAGCTAAGAACTTGAATATTTTATTTGTCATTGAGTTTATTTATCGATTGCATAATTACTATTGGCTCGTAAATTGTTATTTTTCCGTTAGATTTCATTATCTTGTATAATTAATTAATTACTTTAACATCGATGTCTGTTTTTGTTGTTAATTTTAAAACAACAAATTTGACATAAAATAAACTGTTTACATTACAATGTTAATTAGAACATCTCAAAAATGTTTATTATGAAGGAATACCAAATATCTCTCTGGGAGTGAAAATTATCCTTAATTCCACGAATTTCAAGGAATAGTCTAAACAAAGAGCACACTTAAGGCAGGAATTTAAATCGCTCAGCCCTTTCAAGACTCATGGAGTAAAGGCCCTGAGGTGACCTTTCCATATTTTATCTGAAGTGCGCTTGATTGTCGCCCAGCGGCCCTTCCCTACCTCCAAACACAACCAATTTAACCTGGCACTTCGACCCTCATTCCACTGTAAGGAAATGCACTTAAGAAGCGGGAAACGGGTCATTTTTCAGAGGTCACCGCACAATGGTCTACAGTTAAGTATACGATTGGTAGGTAAGACTTATCTCGAGCAGAAACTTGACGTAGAAACTCGAAAATAAGAGGTGCTTGAGCTCAGACGATTTATTATGCATGTAAAAATGATTTAAATTTTACTTTAATTTTTGTTTTATCTCGATTTTAATATATTAGTTGTTTTGTTTGATGACTTGCACATGTTGATACTAAATGTGTTAATTGTGAGAGGCACTTGAGATTCATGTCACCGTATGTATTTTAAAGCACATTAGTCATTTTAAAAGTATATTGATTCGGGAAATTTATATAAACCTATCCTAATATGCTACATAATTTTAAAGTTACAATAAACATTAAAGTGTAAAATATTTTTTTTAAAGATTTCTGATGCCTACAGTTGCGTGTAGATTGTCAAATATTCACAAGCAAGGAACCGAAGTTGTACAACCCTATTGAGTCGTATAGGTGTGTGAATAAAAGAAAATAAGCACGTTTCATTTGCACAAAGAAAGCCTATGCATACCAGAATACACCTTCCAGGTGGATATAAGAATAAAAATGTCTTAGTTCCCCCATTGTACCTGTAGAATACACCTACAGCCTTGTGCTACAAAAATATATTTTCTTTACGAATGTTTATATATTTTCTAAAAACAAAATACTTTGAGAAACGTTATTTTGTTGTAAAATTATTAGGTTTTAGGCGCTATGTATTTTATACTAGCTTTGTTGCCTGCGACTTCGTCCGCGTGAAGTTCCGGACCCGTTCCCGTGGGAATCACATTGAATTTCGAGAAAAACTATAGCCTATGTCACTCCCTGATAATGTAGCTTTCTGCTGGTGAAATAATTTTTGAAATCGGTCCAGTGTTTTTGGAGCTTATTCAATGCAAACAAACAAACAAATATCTCCTCTTTATAAAATTAGTATAGAGTACCTATAGAAAAAGTGTTCTTTTTTCTACAGAAGAAAAATCATTTCATTTTTTTGAACCTGCCGTCTCTGGTAGGTACCGTTGATAGCGATCACTGTAAACTGCTTAACTGATCTATTTTAAGATACATACAATTTTTCCATGGTGAATAATATAAAATTACGTGCTGACTAGAATAGGACGTGATTTTCAGAATATTAATAAAATATGCACGTTTCTTCAGTATTTTTCATTTATATAAATATATGTGTCTCTTTACATTAGTTGGGCGAAGCACATAAGAAAGTATAAAGTAATAAGAACTAGAATCTTGTACGGAACACTGAGCGCAGATTGAAAAAGTTTGTAACGAGCTCCGCCTCGGGTTCGCTGCGGGCACAGAAATGTGTTCCATCAAATATATTTTCTAAATGCATTACATCTTATATAACTTGTAACAAAACCTTAAAAATTCTAGTTATTTCAAAAACTCATTTATTTGACTCGTATGTCATGTCATTTCAGTTACGTAAATATTTTTTTAATGTACAGTGTATTGAAATGGAATATATATATTGCTACAATCTTAGATTATATAAAATTAATTAAAACTAAACTAACAATAAAAATTAAAAAGTAAACTAAAAATAAAAAATAAAATTAAGTATTAAAAAGACATGGTCCCTGTGGCAGGGTACCCAAACTGCTAGCAGCGTTAGGTACCTCACTGAACGGCGATAGAGATCCGTTGAGCGAAAGTATGTAACTTTTTTTAATTATATTATTTTTATGTAGTGATCTAAAACTTTCGTTTGCTAAAAAGTTTTACTATATCGTAGAGGTACTGTAATATTTTAAAATATAGGTAGGTAGTTCACACGATCTAAAACGATGACATTCTTATAAATAGGTACAAAATCTTATGAATAATAACAATGATAAAAAAATAATGTTGTTGTGGCAAACAAATGAAGCAATACGTAACCAACACAATTCTGTAATTTGATAAAGGAAAATAAAAAGCATTTTTATATATTTCGTCTCCTTTTCCCGCATCATTCCTCTCAATTTATCAGCGTTTGTTATATCAAATACAATACAACCATTGACCCGGAAATTGCATCACATTTTCCAAAAAAAAGTCCACATTCACAGAGAGTAGTGTTTGTGAATTTTCCCTTTGACCTACTTGAATATCTGCAAGACCAGGTGACGTAGAGCTCCCGTGCCGCTCTTCATTACACCGAGTTTTAGTTATTTGGGGAGTGATTCGGGTATATCAAGGGGTCTAAATACGGTGGTGTTGTTTTCTGTGGTGGATCGATAGATCGCTGGCAGGTCGCCCAGATTCGTTCCCGCATTATTGTTATTGCAAACCGTTGGTATCTATCTGCTCCCTCTATTGGTTAGGAGCCTAGTACCTTGAGATATGAGACGTATCGGGAGATTGGACATTCAGTAATATGAGCATATCTGCTTATAAGGCTTTATTAGTTGGTTTTATTTTATGCTGTTGTATTACTTATTTATATAGGGGTACTTGCCTTGTAATGATTACATTGTAGATAATAAGGTCAATGCTTTGCCAAGTGATTTTTGATATCTATATTTGTGGCTCTGCGATTCATTAGAATTACATAAGAGACGTTTTATTTTATCATAATATAAAGGAAATAAGTAGTTAGCACGATTTTTTTTATAAATATTAATCTGTAGATAAATTATTCTAACTGTGATAAGATTAGTTCATAAAATCAGATACATTTTAGTTTCTTGTTGCTTTCAATAATACATTTTAATACAAGTCAGGCGACGCTATTATTGTTCCATATTAAAATATTCACGCTCAAAATACTAAAATGCTCATAATAAAAAAATGCAGCAAAATAAAAACACCTACACAATGACTGTTCAGGCACTCTTATTACTTCGCGTAATATCTGTTTATTTATTATGTCCACTCGATATAAGGTATCGTAACATTCACATAAATTAATCAATGAATATCGTTACTTGCGCCACACAATTCTTTGGACCAAACAACAGCCCATATATTTGTTTTGTAAGATACAAGCCAATATCATATGAAGCGAAATATAAAAACGTCCCAGAGAAATGCCGTCAATTTACATATCATCTTTCATAAAATATGTTTCCTAAACGATCCGATCACAATGTTGCCAGTATACAGTAACATGTTACCTAATAATATCGTATAATTTTATTTATATTCACTTATAAATCGATTAATTGCATATATGCTCTTAGGTCTTAATTACTTGTTGATAGTGGCCAGTAATAATATGGAACAAAATACGATCGTTCGACCGGTCCCGATAATCGTGTTAATTCGGGATCGAGATTCAAAAATAGAACGTCGGCTCACCTCCTCCCTGCCTTGCCCTCGCCCAATCAATAGACATTGTTGCACGAGGCGGAGACCGCGATGCGCACAGATAAAAAAAATATTTATAAATAAATATTATGGATCGGATCCGAACGGCTTTGGTTCGGATGATCGGTTATCGGAATTTATTGTAAGCTGTCTTTCAGAATGCAGTAAAAAAATATACGGATGAGAGATGACGACGACGATGGAATTACAAAGATGTAGATATTTTTGTATGTCGAGTTTATTATGCGAGCCTACTGTTACTGGTTTCTTCAACGCCTACGTATAGTCTTTGCAGATATAAGATTTAAGAGAGGTAGGGCACAGCGGAAAATCCGCTCAAATCGGAGCAGCCCGTCTGGGGAAGGATCTCCACCTCAGAAGATCGTAGCCAAATAGCATTGGTCTCGGCCATGCTGTGTGAGTAAGGTCTCCAGAGCTCCACACCCCCGGTATTGTAAGCGTCTATAGGCTACGGTGATGCTTACCATCAGGCGGGCCATATGCTTGTTTGCCACCTTAAAAATATATATAAACAACATTTTGCAAGTATCAAGAAGTCATTAAACTTTATTCAAATAAAGATGAATAAAGAAACAAAACGAAACTAATTTCTTTCGAAGTGAAAATTATTATTCTTCTACGTTTAGGTATGAGTAATTTGACACTTTTTGTTTTTTTTTATTTTTAAAATTATTTAAGGTAAGTAGGTGAGGTAAAGAAAGACGAAAGACCAAAATCGTCAAACTCTTTTTTATATAAAATTTATATATTTTATTTTAACTTTCGTTGCGCGCGCTTATTTTTGCTGACTTTTTATGATCAGTCGTGCAAACATCCATGAAAGAAACTATATTTTTCCTCTTATAGCTCATATTGCGGTGTAGGTAGGTAAATGTATTGGAAATAAGATAAAAATCAAGATAAATCTCTATTTTTTAGATCACCTAGACAGAAAAGCCATAATAATAATACTGCTTATTAACTTTTATTAAATTATTGTTGGAAACCCACCCGCACCCATAAATTATATCCATCTAATATTATTTTTCATTAAGATTGAAAAAATATATTTTATTTATTTTTTTAATACATATATTAATTACAGCAGTAAATGTTGTCTAAAAGTACAACAATATGTCATATGCAATTCTACAATTAAAAAAATATTATGTGTCAAAACTTGTCAAAATTAAGTAAAATTTTAATTATTTTTACGGTATACTATATTTTTTGAGCATAGTTACAAAATCAGGTAGATATATATTTTATTTAACACTGGTGAGTCCAATCAAGTGTCTAGTGATGGGTGTGGTTCGATAGCCCTCTTACCAATAACAATAAGAGACGCTTGGCAATGGAATAGTAATGTTCATTAAGTTGAGCAGTAGCGATCGATGACCGAATGGATGACAAACATTACAATATATTATTTATGGCAGATTTTTATATTTTTAGACATTTCGCATCTTAGATAAGACGTGTTTTTGTGTAGGTACCAACGTTTATTTGATATTGTTGATTAAAAGTTTTCAAAACTGAGAGTCAATTTCTGAAACACATTTTAATTTTTATTCCAAACTAAGTCTCAAGCTAACTCTTTTTTGCTTCTTTAGTTTGACAGTGACAGCAATTATAATATGTCATTTACTTAATTGGTTTTGAGCAATTCACCGTGAATGTGTAAGATTTCTCTTTATTTGTTAATGTAGAAAAAATTAAAACTTAAAACGGACCTACTTTTCGTAGCACCTTCAACCTTCGTCTTGTTACTCCTTCTCACTCCACAGATTTATACTCGAATTCCTTTTCTGTTCAAGCAGTTCGCCTTTGGAACTCTGTCTATTCTTCAAGCCCTGACTCTGGTTAACTTTAGAAATTTGGTTATGCGGCACTATCTTACTGTTTAAACTGTGTCACCTTTTGTAATTGTCCACGATTTTATTATTGCATTGCTGTATCTCATTGTTCATTCTTATTATGTATTATTTGTAACATTAACTTTTTTATTTTATTTTATTATTTCTTTTTACTTTACCTACATGTATTATTTGTATTTGTAGGTATATTAACTCTGTTTTGTTTTTTGTCAACTTACGGCGCCACCTATCCCTTTTTCTATAGAAACGTTCCTTTGCAATTAGGTTGCCTGGAAGAAATTGCATAGCGAAAAGGCCGCCTATTGCGTTCTCTTTTTATTGTTACTTTGTATGTCATTTATTGGTGCAATAAAGAGTTTGTAAATTATTCTCAATTTTTTGTACCTACTACTGTTTCCATACATAATATCAATAAGGGGATTCAGAACATTGTTTACGCAGAAAATTCACCGATAAATTTTAATAGGAAAACAATAACTTTGAAGCAATTGTCTGAGCGCAGCGGTTTCAATTTACGCGTCGACAATAAACCGTAGGTACATCTGGCGCCTTCATGAATTGTAATTTTATCGAGTTGATGACATTCTCTCGCAGTTCAATTAGTTTTTATATCATTCCGTTGGGTAACAGCTATATCGATAAATTTGTGTAAATATGGTAATCACTAGTGAGCTACGAACTATGTATGCAATGATTATCTGAAATGGCCTTTTAAACCCTCGAACAGTTTAATAAATTATGATATAGAGATGGGATTGTCGACAGACATGGCTTTTTCAATCGATAAACATGTTTCTCTGTAGTGTAGATCTACCTACGCGTTATATTTATACTTATGAAATTTTCATTTAAACCTCTACAATAACTTCTACCCTTAGTATTATAACTGGTTGTGCAACTGGTTACGATGTAAAAACATTTCCGGGTACGTTAATGTAGTAGGTAGTGCTAGTAATGTCAAATAGTATACTTATGTTAATTATTATCTTACAGGAATCGATGTTTTTTCCGGTGTAAAAATGATGTGTTAATGTGGATTTTAATCTATCTGCCAATCTAATCCAATTGGATTGATGGTTTAACAAACAAATAAACTTTCATTTTGTTTTTGAAAATTAGTTACAATATAATATTTGGACCTAAATAAAAAATCAATATAATAGATTGCTATAAATAATGTTCAAATATATATTGATATAAAGTAAAAAAAAATGCTTTTATTTAATTTGCAAAGGACTCTAAAAGAGTTTCGATGTAAAATAAAAAGATAAATCTCTCAGTCAATTTTCATTAGTCGTAAAGTGCACAGATCCAAATAATGCATGTCTATTTACCATATGTTTGTAAGAGGTCATTGGCATCAAGTACAATGCATCCGCTTTCTTAATTGAATGAAACCACTGTCTCGTCTCCTACGCCTGCTCTTTCGATATATGTCTCTGTTTACAGTGCTATGGCGTTTAACATTATGATAATTCAATCTAATGCCGGGTCACCGACCGATCAAATATCGAATGTTGCAACCGAATTCAAACCAGTTCGAATGCATTCAAATTTCTGCATTTTTTTTATTGTGACAGTAATTTTCTTTACTGCCTGTGTACATGAAAATAGAATCTTTAATCAAACGATTTATATTCTGTTGCAGGTACTCGCATTTCGACGTCCCGTGAACTATGAAAACATTCCACGTGCAGGTTGGTCGCTCATTAGAGTTCACTAATACCGCATATTAATGAAGTTAAACGCTCGGATACAGTCATGTAATCAAGCTTAAACACCCAAAGTTCTTAATTAACTCAGAAAAGAGGTCAAAGTTGGGAAAAATCCAAGAGACCTCGCCTTTCATTACGATGATCCCTGGGGCTTATTAAGTAGTCGGTGTTGTATAAAAAGAGACTTTATATAAGAAGTTAATTCGACATCACACCTGTCACGGTCGTAACTTCTCCCGAAGGATACCTTTACAATGACCTCGGCCACCGTTATATCCTTTCCCTCATCCGTCTTTGGCGGCTTTGTCAAAGAATTAAAATGCATAAAGTCTTCATTATATCGATATTTGACAGCTCTATTTTTGAAATAGCCACGTCGATTGGTCGGAACATTAAATGTTCTTTTTGAAATAGTTCCAAATTGTAGATTTAATCTATGGCGTGTATTGTTGTAGTGGGAATTAAAATGGGTGAATTCGATTAGTCACGCCGACAGGTTCTCACCTGTACCGTAAATTTGAAATAATACATTTGTTAAGTAATTTAATAAATTACTAAATGTTTCTTATTCTCAGCATTTTAGTTAAATATTATGTAGGTCTCTACTACATATATAAGATAGATAAAAAAGAATGTAGTTACTTACTAATAACAAAATCATGTTCATATGTTTCAAGGAATGTAGTTAATAGCAGTAGGTAACGTCCAAAACGTTTCAAGGAAAATGTAACAAAAATGAGGTGCAACAAAAATATTATACGTTACTCTCCTGAATTTCTCTTAAATTCTTTAGGTAAAAGTGGCAAAAGTATGATGGTTGCCCTCAGCTAAGTAAAGCGAAGCGAATATTTGCTGGAATTTCTGCGCGGAATGTTCCAATTCCATTTCGGTAAGAGACTAATAATACACTTTTTTCCTCTTTTTACTTCTTACTTCCACCCTTTACTGTTATATACGAAAACGGAAAGCCATAGAGCCGCAAATCAAATTAAAACAATCTTTTAAACTTGGCATGATTTCAAACAAACATCGAAAATTTGTATCTTTATTTTATTAAGGCGAGTTACCTTATAATATGATACACAAAAACCTCGATGTGCGTGATTTTATATTTTAATGAGTTACAGATACTTATTATTCATTGTTGAACGTTTTGTTGTACCATCTTTGGTTGTGCGTAACTACGCCTCAATAATTTACCGCCTAACTTGCATTATTCTGACACCTGAACTTCCTTGGCGCCTATTGCATTAACTCGGCCACCCGTAACAAGCACGACTAAGGCATTGTCCTAATAGGACGCGAATCCGCGATCATCGTCCGAGTAAGCGATGCGACCATCGCGTGTTCATAAGACTGCGCCTAAGCTTCGCGCGATTGTCAGTTAGGACACCTATTTGAGTTCAATATGTTTGATCGCGAGTTCGTTCGAGTAAAATTTGCGCGAACCAACGATGATCGCGCATTCGCGTCCTATTAGGACAATGCCTAATAGAACTTTGGTGTACCTAGTGTCATAAAAAAAATATATATGTTCGTTATAATATTTTGGTATGTGTACCATAGTATGTACTGAAGGAATATTAGATAGGGCTGGATTGATAGTCAGAGAAGTTTGATAGGTATCTGTGTTAGAGGTTCGAGTAGAGTCCTGTTCTAATCGAAATAATGACGTTCAATACTTAGGTATCGCGAAATGGAAACACGTTTCTATTAATTCTGATCTTATAAAAATAAGATAAAAATGAAGTTTTCCCTCAAGTATAAAAGTTTTTATTTAACTTTCATAGAAAGTCTCGTAATTCAATCTGAATGTAAACTTTTATGGAAATATAAAATGAATGTGAAAAATTCGACTCTATTGATTCTTGTTCCTTCTAAGAACTTGCAAGTCGGCGGACAGCGGACGGGTCAATTATTTAGATTGGCGTCGGCGACGCTGTGCCCGGTCGTACCTACTACGTGATGTACTCTGCGATAGTGTAGTTACGCCTTTATCCGACACGTTTCTAGTTTATTCATTAAGGCATGATATATATTTGTAGTCTGTTTCTATACGTTACGTTGAATGTAAATAAACTTTAAATTTTCTCTCAACGAATATTTTGATTCACTTTGTAAAAATAAACCAGTTTTCTTAATAATTTGCAGACCTAACATAAATAATGATAATAGTGATAGACAGTTTTATAAGTTATAAGCGGTAGGAATAGATTAATGTTAATTAAATTACTCAACAAATTATGTTAATGGTAGGATATTTCGTTATATTTTAAAAACATGGAAACTAGGTATATTGAGGTTTTGAGAGAGGTAGGGCACAGCGGATAATCCATTCAAATCGGAGCAGCCTGTCTGGGGAAGGACCTCCACCTTACAGAAGATCGTAGCCAAATAGCATTGGTCTCGGCCATATATTGTGTTCCTACGGTGAGTAAGGTCTCCAAAGCTCCACTTGGGGGGGTTGGGAGGGTTGGCAACGCGCGAGTGATACCCACGATATTGCAAGCGTCTATATAGGCTACGGTGACGACTTATCATCAGGCCGGCCGGATGCTTGTTTGCCACCTTAGTGGTATAAAAAAAATCTACAACTTGGAAACGTAGATGTAAGTTCTGCAGGGCAGTATGTATTATACTACTTACGTAAAAATTCCACGTAGGTAGGAGAAGGTTTTATTCCATGGTGCAAATAAGAAGTTTAAGATAGGTACATATTTTTAAAATAATTGAGTGGCTAATTTCATAATAATTTTCATTGCAACTCACAATCATCACACGGATAAAGTGAGTTTGAAGTAGGTGCAGTTTTCAAAGAGCATTCTCCTTTTAATTGTAATTAAGTATTGAGCATATTTAAGGTCCATTCTACTTAGTTATAAATACATGTTCAGTCAATTTTCAATCTCACTCGTAAACAATTTAAATGCGATGTGAGTTGAATCTCAAACCGTGACATGAGCGAGAATGCAAGTGTTTTGTTTGATTTTAACAATTTACCAGTTTTTCATAGCATTAATAATTAATAAAATATTTATTAGGTAATTTAGCTATTGGATAATAATTTTGTTTTATATCGGCGCCACATACCCCGTCTCTTTTTTCTTTTTTTTCCACTTCTGATAGGTTGTCTGGAAGAGATTACTTTGTGATAAGACCGCTTTTTGTACTTCATTACTTTGTCTATTTTACTGTATGTTTGTATTTTAATGGTGCAATAAAGAGTATTGTATTGTGTATTGTATTGTAAAAAGGCTCCATCTATTATATATAGGTATGCATACTAAAGAGAAAATTTCACAAAAACATTTTAATCGCGTGATCCGCTATGCTCTTTAACTTAGACCATACTAAACTCATAGAATCCGATACTTGTGAGTCAGCATGCGTTTGCCCACCGTATTATCATTGGCTGTCGTCGCCTGCTCGCTTTCTGCTGACGCCTTGATATTTATAATTTTATATAACGTAGGTATAACAAGACATAAATTGAATAATAGTTACGCGGTGTAATTATAACGTTGACTCTATTCATACGGTGTCAAATCGTTTCCTTATATATATTTTTTACTACCTATTTTCTTACTGACTTTATTTTTCTGATATTATAAATATTTTTAATTTCACTTTTTCTCCTTTATTGCCAGGATTTATATTATTTAGAAGTTGGAGGTAGCATATATAGACATGACATTTCTAGAGTTTATAGAGCGAGCATAAAAATGGGTAATATAAATTGAAGATAAAAATTAACTACAAAACTTAATACATAAACAAATGATTTTACATGAAATTTTATAATAAAAAATAATAAAATAATTTCTGTTCCTTTCCTCACACACATACTTGTAAACGGAGACCTAAAATGTAAAGAGGTAGTAAATTTTGTAACAATATTGCTTTATTATTTTGTTTGAACAACGGCGTTTACGTAGGCAACGTAAAAACTAGACTTGTTATATTCGTAGGCAGTAATCGACGCCTCCTCATCTTAAATAAAGTTGTAAAATATATCGATATAAGAATATGGATAAATTTTATGTTGAATAAGTTTATTCGTTAAGTTAGTGCTTTATGGGTAAATATTTTTTTAACATATGTACTAAAATCAAGCATGATTTGTATTATAAAAATAAGTTATTAAAATAAGTTTCAATTGGGTACTGAAATGCAACAGTACCTAGGTAGGTATATAAAGACATAGGTGGTTTATATTAAATCTAAAAAATGCCACTGACTAAAAAGTACCAGCCTGTAAAGTAAAAAAAGATAATTTAATTTGGATATTTAAAAAAAAATGAATATTTAAAATTCGAACCCTCAATTTACGAAAGAAATGCGGTTTCAATTTCTGAAACTGGCGGCCAGTATTTGCATGTAAACTGCATCGGTACTTGATTATGCAAAAATAATGCGGAATTCAGTGAGTGCTCCCAATTTGAGGGGCGATTTGCATACGCAGAGCTTGTACGTAATGATCTGTAAATAACATTTTAGGTATCAGTTATATTTACAATCTGTATTACAAATAAATGGTTTAGCTAAATATAATTGGATTTTTTCATAGCGGCAACACTGAGAGGCGTTAAGTGAGAACACAGAAAAGGTTTCAAATAATGATATTTTATCAGAAAGTCTTGGTAACAGCGATATTTACTAGAATATTAATATTTCATTTGTCAAATTTTATATTGACAGGCCCGGTGGTCGAGTGGCTAGCAATGGTCACTTTATCCCAAGGGCCGCGGGTTCGAATCCTGCGCAAGGCAAACATTTGTGTGCATGAACATGTCTGTTTGCCTTGGTCTGGGTGTTTTCTATGTATAATAAGTATTTATTTACAAAATAAAAGTATTTAAGAATATTTATCAGCAATCTAGTACCCATAGTACAAGCTTAGTGGCTTAGTTTGGGACTAGATGGCATTGTGTAATTCGTCCAAGAATATTATTATTATTATATTTATCAATAGTGATTCTGAGTTTTGCCTCTTTACACTCGATTTTTTAGGATAACAGAAATGTAATCTTTCTTAAAAAATAATTCAACTATATGTTTTGTTGATACTATGTGGGATAAGGGACTTAGAAAGTATGTAGGTATTATGACGTGCTCTTACATTTCTTTAACAAAAATATTAAACAGTTGTTTCTTTGTTTCCGTAAACAAGTAAACAAACAGTGTAATGTCGTGTCGTGGCATTATTATCGCATCTCATCTAAAATACCAGTTTCATGCAGCATTCTTTCTGTCAATATGAAACCGACCGCGTTTGCAGTAAGCCTCTATGAAAAATAGTCTTTATAAGTTTAAATAATAAAAAAATAAAAAAATAACCTTATTTTGATTAAAGAGTCTATGAATACGATTAATGAAGTTTTACACCCAGATATGCCGCAAGCTATTATGCCCCTTTTCAAACTCTATTAATTTCAAATGCAGGTCGAAAAGTAGAGCGATTGTGATATAATCTCTACGATATTTATTTCAGTAAGATAGTAAGTAAATATGGTAATATAAATGAGTACCTACCTACGTAGGTAACTGAATAACTACGAAAAAATTGAGGGTTCTTTTAGGTTGGCTCTACGACAAAATTATTCAAATGGACCAAGGTACTCAGATCTGGGAAAGCGGTATTAAATAAGGTTACGGTACATTGACGTTTTTTTCCGACCCCCCCGACTTCCTTTCTCCGGGATAATGGAGCACCCTGTTTCTAATTAGCATTAATTAGAACTATGTACCTTTTAGATTACGTTTGGGTTGCTTTTAATTTCTCAGAAAGATGAAGGAACAGTACAGTTGGTACGTACCTACACACTTTATAGTTAAATAAATTGTATTCTTTAATTTTATTACTTTAGTTTTAGTTCCTGGGAAAAATCACAGATGTCAGTCTCGTCTTTGGTACGGTATAGTTTATGGCTATTATGTATTTTAAACCGATACCTATCCTTTTACCCAAAAGGTGTTTATTCTTACTGGTGTGTCTTAGAAACACCTTCTTTATGATACTGTTTGTTTGGTCTTAAGAATTTCTGTTCGACCAACCTGCACGGCCGTAGTAAAACTGAAGTGCAGTGCATTTTTAAAAGGACCCCGCCCCAGACCGTTGTCCGGGCTTTTCATTATTTTAAATATTCAGTGGTGTGCAGTGAGAGCTCAACTCCCGGCTCCCGGGTGACGACCGGCTCCTACGGTGAGTACGCTTTTACCTCATATTTACTTACAGATCGCGTTATGGCGCTCCATTTCGTTGCTTTTATCCCAAAACCACCATATTCCAACCCCTTCACTCAGATTTGATATTTACAAAAAGGTGCATAAAGTTGAGAATCCTACACCAGCGCTGTAGGATCTGATGCGACTAATTAACCGCGCGGAAAACGTGCGTCATAGGTAGGCTCGTATTTTCATCTGGCTGTTTAATCCCGGATTTAGTTAAACCATCATTTTGTTGGAAGCCAACAAAATTGTCTGCTCTGCAGTATTTTCAGACACATTTTGTTGTCAATTCTCAACTCAACGAACATTCACTGTACCTTTAATTAAAAGTTTTACTGGGTATGTTCTCTATTTCATTTTATATGTATTCTTTTGTCAAAATTACTACACAAGCTTAATGTTTCACTGTGCAACCCGCTGGGCAATGGATCATTAAACAAAACACTTCTACAAAACGCGAGTGCCTACAGCATAACCATCAAAATTAATAGTACACTCTGAAAATTAAAGTAATGCCCTATAAAAATATTCACACAACAAGTTAGGGGACCCAATAGGCTCATTAGTTCCCATCGCCGCTTTTACGAAACTCGTTACCGAGATAATTTCGTCCTTGGTCCAGCAGCGTATAATGCGCAGGCCTAAAACGCCGCCCGACATAACCTTACATTAAATTCTCCCAGCGGCTCTACTATATTCGCACAATTATTCCCCGAAGGGAACCCTTCGTCGTGCAGCGTACAATTACCTACCTTCCATTCGGCTAGAGGCGTTTCGCTCTGAAAATAAAATAAAATTGAGGCGGAAAATGAAATATCCGAACGGTTCCAATTACGTAACGTATTTGCATTGTTGAGACTGTACGTATACTGAATGTACTGTATTAACGTACACATTGCAACTGTCATTTGGACTGTAAATTTCGCACGGCAATTAAAACGTTGGCGGGCGTATATGACGACTATAAAATACTAACGAATTTAATAGCCATTTGTGCAATCTGAAAGCTAAATCCTACATAATAACAGCTGTCTGATAACATGAACTGTATGTTAAATCCTTTTTCTCAAAGCGAATAAATTATGTTACAGTGTTGTGTACAGTCGATGGAATATAAAAAAAATCTTAAGTCAAGTACTTATCAGAAATATTTTATCCGTGGTTACTTTTATGCCCGTAATGGTGGTTATCTCGAGGGCTTACCCGGCCGCACATCACAAGTTTTTCTTCATAAGCTTCTGAAAACATTAAATTTATTTCGGCCCGCGAGCGCTGAATTAAGAGCAGCCTTAATCCTTTCGAAGCGAACTTAACCTACTATCATAAAGATGGAACAAGGCAACTTGTACAGAGTAAAGTCAAATATTATCCTTTGTGGGGATTAAGGAGATAATAAAGCGACGTACTGCGTATATTTAGTGGAATATGGATTGCTGTGCACGTTCTTTCCTTTGATGACTCAAGTAGGTATATTAATAAAATTGTATATACCTGCTAAGAAATACATATATATACCAAGTAACATTACTAAAGTAAAAACCAATAAAGATACTCGACGATAATTGAACATAGGTACACGTCTACAGCTAAAACGATGTTGGTAGTTTCCATTGAAATTTAATTTACTGATAAAAATGTAACAACTTCTCTATCGCGAGACGAAAATGTTAACAAAACTGTCAAATGTTTATCAAGATGGCGGCACGAATAAAATGAAATAATGACACTTGGTTATGTTGACAGTTAACACTAATTAAATTTATAATAAGTATTTACTTAGGTAGCCAATAATAAATTTTCCTTACCTTCACGGTAGTTGTAAATTAAGTATTAAATTCTATTTCAGACCTATAAACTAGACGAAATAATGTTTCTGACCTTTTGTATCTATCGTTCATTACATTAAACAAAATATAAACACCATACATTGTACCCACTAACTTACCTACTTTGTAAATTATTTTAAATAGAATTTGAAATTAATATGCACTTCTTTAATGGCGTTACCCATGATTAGTTATATTCTCTTAATTTCCTTAGCTGAATTGGTCGCGCTTCGTGCGTCGACATTTTTTTGTAAACAACATTTTTAAAATAAAAAAAAAAAAAAAATTGTTAAAAAAAACATAAAATATATTTTTGTAATTTTTAATTTTTATTCTTACTTCTACACTGTTCAATAAATTAGATATGGCACGAAAAAAATTTTTTTTGCAGCACTTTACTACCACGCAATTATGGTACCTACCTACATAGAGATATTTTTTAAAATTTAAAAATGATTTAAAAGTTATATTGAAGCGATACAAAGCCGTTTGAATTGCAAAAAAAAGAGAACTGTCAGCTGTAGGTCGACCTCGGCATGCGGCGGCCATGTTGGAAACGGCCGGAGGGCGGCGCGAGATCCCATGCCGTTTGATTTATCGTCCCATTTGCCAATGCCAGCACTGACACACTTCTGTGTGAGTGACTGTACCACAAAATAATTACACTTATTATTCAGCTAATTACAGATGTTTTTTAACTTAATTAGTGTTCACAACAATTACGTACATTGTACCGTTGGATTACAAATTGAGGTTTCTATTATTACAAATGTTCTTTACAATTTTAAAAAACATTTTGTTCTTGTGAGAAGTAAAACGAAAGTTAGGTAGGTAATTCGAAATACCTTCCTACTTGTTTCTGTAACTAATTAAATTTCAGATTCATGTAACTTATAAATTGACCAAATATAATCTAGGTAGGTATATAGACCTACCTATATGTCGAACTATTAAACGTTAGATTACATAAATATAAGTATTCTAAGTGTAAATATTACCTAATATACTAATCCCTTAAAAATATTCTCCAAAAATATCCGTATGACTCTAATACAGACGCTAACTGCAGATTAGATTTTATGATAATACATAATACAAAAATATTTGGATTAAAGAAAAACAAGAGCTAAACTGACTTCTAACTTCAGTAGTTTTGCTAGAGCGTTGATAATCTGTTCCTTTTTTAATATAATAGATTAAAATAGAACAGTTACTTTTTAGTAACAAGAATGGAAGAGAAAACTTTATTTTGTAGGTAACAAAATATACAAAAACAGATAATAATACAGAGTTCGTTATACATTAATTTACTGGCTATATGCTATATGAAACGCTGCGGTAGGTAATTCATGAAACCTAAATTGAGCGTATAAAATCGAATTTTATCAATTATTGCTCTGATAATTACAACCGCGAGTAAGCAACACTGGAGTAAATGTTCGCCAGCCGGTATTTGAATTGACTCAGACGGATACAATGTAAGAAACAACTTATACACAAACTCATACAGTATGAAATCTCCACTTCCAACACGAAAATGAAGTATAATCAATAAAATGTAAATAAATGTCAATCTTATTTCAAGTCACGTAGGATTATAGTCGTACAATGGGAGAAATGTCTTGGTACGTTCTGTCAGGAATTGTTTTGAATTGAGACGCAACATTGTTCCATCGAGATTAGTCGAGCTATGAGTGCACCGTCCTTTTCCAGCACAAATAAAGATATTGAATTTTGATAAGGCCGTCTCTGTCTGGTTCATGTCTTTGATATGCTCCGGTATAAAATAAGCTTCATAAATGTTAGGAGAACCGATCGGGCGATGTTCAATTATGGCCTCGAATTATGGTAATAATGTCCCAATCATCATACCGTTTACTATGTACTCATGAATATTTTTGATATGGACAATTTGTTTGTAGAGTCCCTTGATATCAAATGCATACTTACTCGGTTTAAAAGCAAAATGGTGTAAGTAAAATATCAAGGGAGACTTTAAGCAAGTGTTTATCGCGAAAATAAGAACGTTGTATCTTATGTAACATCACAGGTAACATGCTAAAGACTTTTGTATAAAAAAAACTTATAAATTGTGATAGAGATCATTAATTAAGTACAAATTAATAATATGAGTAAAAGAAATAAACATATTTAATTATCAAACTGTAAGCGGTTTGGTTGAATAACCTATTATTCACGTTTTGTAGTCAAATAGTAACAACCTTTCGTACTGATTGATCTTAAATCGAAACCAATTTACTTGAAAGAGGAAAATGTTTTCCCAGTTTAAACGGTACATAGTAAGTATATATTCTGCTGAGTGATACCCTATTTAAGACATTTTCCTTTATCTCACGACAGAATTTCGCAGAACATTGACAGAGGTCTCGCCGAACTGAGAGAGGCATTATCTCTGAGTTTCAGAGCGCAACGTTTGAGACGCGTAGTTACAAAAACTCTTTTGAACTTAATAAGCAATGTAAATTGCAGATTGTCGAAATGCTGATTCCCTATTTTAATGATTATTTTTTCTTAATTATTTGAAATATCTCAAGTGAGTTTCTTCGGCCTATTATTGAAAATTAAGTGCCCCGTGATTATTACATGTATTTTTGCTAAGTATTTTTGAAGGTGTAGTCTGATATCATAATATTTACATATCTGTCTATTGCTGCTTCATATCTGATGAACAGGTGGAAGTAATTTGTTTAAAATGTGGCTGCCAACAGGTCGCATTGGAGGCGTTTGGCGGAGGCATATGTCCAGCAGTGGACTGGCTGAGATGATGATGATGATGATGATTTGAGTAAAAACGCAAATGGTTTGTTTTGCGTTTTTACCCAAATCATTTTTACAGCTAACAGCGGCTCACTATTCTTAAATTAAGAATAAATTGTCTGTAATAAAGTACATTCTAAAATAATACTTTTTCAGGTATAGTTTGACTTTATCCGTCCCGGTAATTTCACAATTTCACGCTGAGGCGGAGATCTCGTTACTCGTCCGGGATTTGGTCCCGGTTCCCCGGGCATCGCTAATGTCCTGGAACGAATCGCTCGGCCGCATGTGGAAAATAATTATAAAGTCATCCGCTCTTAGATGGTAGGTTTTCGTGAGAACACGTCGGAAATTGCTTATTTATCGCAGTTTAAATTAGTTCGATTTGGGTAACGGCGTGGGATGCACGCCTTATTGGTCTCAACTGAGGTAAACTTGATATTTCCTCGTGTCATATGGTTATTTGTAGAAATCATTTCTCTTTTATGATTTCCACAAAAGTAATTGTGTTAGGGCAGGTAACCGTTATTTTTAAACGATACGTCAAATGATGTTCTTTTACATTTTGGTTCAGATAATGATAGGTGTCGACGAAAAATGTTACATGAATATTTTCTTATATCGAAATGAGTTCCTTTATATAGATAGTGTTTTCGTCCATCGAAAATTGTTGTCCGTCCGTCCCGTACACATTCCATAATAATATTTTCTGAAAGCGATAAAAAAACACTTGTTCTTGTAACCCGGGGTACAATCCCACAAAACTCTTGTCAGCGATGGATGATAATCCACCGCTTAGCCGTCTCTTTTTGCGTAAAAACTTTTCCCTTTGAATAACTCCGTTATTTTTCCGGCAGCCGGCCCTCTTTATTCATAAGCCGCTGACGTAACTTCAAGAACCCTAAATGAATGGTTGTTCGTTGTTTTACGCCTCTATTCGCAATGCTTTAGCTTCGTAACTTCAGAGATTTATCCCTAGAAAAATATTTAGAGGTGCTCGACTTTCAGTAAACATGAAAATTACTGTCTTGTTATTGTTGACAATCATTAAATTCAAAACAGAAGCTTCAAAAACACTTTTACCTGAAAACTCGCAACCTGTACTCAAGAATACTTAAATATAGCGGCTTTAAGGTGCTATTATTCCATACATACTCTTTTGTTAAAAGAAAACATGAAATCTAAAATAAATATAGATGAGGTGAATAGAAATAATTGATGTGATTTCGAGATTCCGATATTTTGTCATCACGACATGAATGTTTAATAGAAATTGTATATCTGTGTTGCAACTATCGCTACTAACTCTACATTATCTATTCACATTCCAAATTAGATAACAATTTAAATTTTATTTTATTAATAGGCCCACTGTGGGCGTCCGAACTCGAACACCTGAGGAAATTCCGTTGTTCCTGTTCCTATGAGAATATATTTTTTATGTCTTATAAATAAATACTAAGATAATGTTCGTATTTGGCATTGACGACTGCTAGTTTATAAAAAATAGCAAATGGTTTAAGCGTAAGAGACGCTGTTTGTCAGTAGTGGCGAAAACAGAACTCGTCAAATCGTTAGAATAGTCGCTCTACCGCGCCGTGTTTCGTATGATATACAAATATGAAGAACACAGCCGCAATCGCGCCGCGCCGCTCCCAGCCTCAACTATCCGCATTTCAGACATTAAAAACAGACAGATAAAAACGGTTAAGTTTGCTTTATAGATACTATTTAGAGAGACATCGATAAATGTAATATGCATATTTATGTATAGATGTTGGATAAAGCCATAGTAGCCGAACAAGTATTTCCAATATTAATAAAAACATTAATCCGTAGTATGATATGCGTGGCCTTACACAACAATGTAGTATTTAATTAGGCGGTGAGTTGAAAGCGGCGCGCATAGCGAGGGAATGAAGTGACTCCGTCGATTGCACTTTATGTAGTTATAGAGTATACTTATTCGTAAATTAAACCGAAATATCTTATATGAGAGACTGCATATATTTACATCACATACATACATTGTTGATAAATAAAGAAGTTTTCACACAAACGTAATTCAGAACCGGTACGGTACTGAATGAAACCGTTTACCACATTGCCGCAATTATTCTTAAAAATATAAAGCAACACCTATGTAGTTTAGATCAGTATTTTGTAACTAACCTTTAAACTTAAGGCTCTCCAATTTTTTTAGAAAAAAATAAATGCCTACTAGAAAACGATTTCTGTGAATTCACTATTCCGTACCGGAATGTCCGTTGGTAGTGCAAGTCGATATTGATCAGAATGGAGCCGTTCTAATAGGGGCTTCATTTTGTAAAGTCAAACGTGAGTTGCACAAATTAATTTGAATGTTAATGATGAAGAAAGTAAATTAGGTAAAAACGGGATAGCTTGAGACTTAATGTGGAATTAAGATAAAATGCGTTTCTACAATAAAATTGGCTGTCCGTCAGTCAAATCAGATAGCCTGAGAAAAAATATATTAACTAATCTAAACTTGACACACATATTTCTAGTTGACATTTAATTTTAAGTAGTTAAAAATTATCTATAACAATTTTTTAAATGTTTTTTAGTAATAACGAAATCTTATAATAATACACAGAGCAAGGAATTCTCAAGTCGCTCGCGCCCCGCCCCACTTGAGAATTCCTTGCTCTGTGTAATAATATGCTTATCTAATAGGACTACTGATGAATAAAATGCCCTGATGGTCAATAAATAGTATGTCATTCTAAAAATAAACTTGACCAAAAAAACATTTCCATACAAATTGTATTTGATACAGACAGCTGCATACAAAGTGTACTTTTGAGGACTCCACTTCCAAAAGGTAGTGTGGCGATTGAGTTTCAGGATTCCACACGCTTTAGAATTTATTTGGAAGCCCGTAGTTTTCTCACGATATCTCTCTTACCGAAGGGCGAGCTATAAATATTTATGTACCGCAAGTGTACCGAAATACTAAGTAGATTGAAATAGAACTGACGTTACTAAGTCAATGCTTTTACATATACGTATTGAAATGAATACTAAGTACTTACGTACAGTAATGTACTCGATGTGGTAGGTAACGTGTATTTTTTTTATTAAAAACAATATTACTTAGACATAATTACACGTTTTGCCCGTTACTCTTTGCAAAACGTTGTGTATTCAAAAGAAGGCGGGTAGTATTTTTATTAAATATTTTTTAAATAGTAACAGACTTTGTAGAATGAAATCCATTTTAGATTTCCTTTATAATGAGAAGACATTTTTCAAGCACAACATAAAAGTTGCATTTTATTGTATGTACGCTGAAATATGAAACCGTTCTTGCAAAATCAAACTATTTGACGTGCATAAAACTTTAAAGCGAAACGTATTTTCGTTTCGCATCCGACACCTGAAGCTTAGGGACTTTCAGAAGGACTAAATCGAAATAGAAGCAGTATAAAAATAGTGTGAAAACGCGTTATAAAATGAAATTCATCTCGTTTTATGCAGATAGGGAGGTCGTAAGGTCTCGGGCGAGACGAGAGAAAAATTTGAATTTAGATGTCGCTAGAGTCGCATAGTAACGGGTTTCGAGATCTTTCGCTTTACGACGCACGGCTAAAATGCTGTTCTCAACTCTAGCTGGGAACTGAGCTCAGTTTATACGAAACGGAGGCGGGAAGTATCAGCGAGCGGCCAAATGGCCACCTCTCCAATGCTACGGGGCGGCCGTTTCCACAGGAATGGAGAATGCTGCCACCTATTACGTGTCATTACCGCGCACCGTGCCATGGCCTCTGGTTTCTATCACAAAATTTATTTCAAAGGAAAATTGTAATATGATTGTTTTGTAATTGGATAGCTTGTTTCAGTCATAAAATGTTAGGAAGTGACATATACGTAATCGAATTAAATAATGTCTGTTTTTTATTTGGAACATTTTATTAACTACAAAATAATTTCTAGGACGGGTTATCGGGTGGCAGTAATGTGAAAACCACCTTATTGGTATCACAAAGTATCTAGAAGTAACCATAAAAATGATATTATTTAATGGTTATATTTGTTTACATGCATACTAATGATAATCCAGTGCATATTTTACCGTCGCAAAATAGTATTTACGACGATAACATAGTGGTTGCTTTCTCCATAGGCGGGTAGATCGGTGGTGGCTATAAAAACATGTAATACACACCATTATCGGACCCGAGAGGAAGCTTGCTCAAGTCCGTTACATACAAATGCCTTTCATTAACTTCTCGATGTTCCGTCCGAAATGCTAGTCTATTGTGTTTTAAACCCTTGTACCGATGGAAATTTCGATTAAAATAGAGTAAAATGTATTTCGTAAATTCAAATATTACGAATACAAATTGCTACTTGGAAACCGAATGGCCGATAAAGAGGCTTATGTTCGCTTTGTAAATTATCGGATCTGTGACTTTGATGATCATTTGTGTCACAAAAAATGGTTTTGGTGCTAAAGTCACTTGTAAGAACACTTGATTTGGATGGGACGAGTTTAACCTCCATTATATTCACAGCATCCGTTTATATTCAACGTTTATTTTTAAACATTTGTGACTGTCTTGCTAAATAATTCGTAGTATTTGTGATATAATAAAACTTTAAAATGATAATTTATTTAACAAAATTTCTGATTTTGGTATAAAACGTAGGTAGGTACTAAAAAATTATTTGATAATGTCTGCCGTTGTATTCTAATTATACAATAGGTAGGTACTAGGTAAGTATAATAAATTTTGGAGTGGAAGAGCATTTATGAAATGTG
Source organism: Endotricha flammealis (assembly GCA_905163395.2). Lineage (NCBI taxonomy): Eukaryota > Metazoa > Arthropoda > Insecta > Lepidoptera > Pyralidae > Endotricha > Endotricha flammealis. The sequence goes on along the minus strand of LR990860.1, from coordinate 6,290,824 downwards.
CTAACTCTACCACCGCTCCCAAACAGCAGCTATGCTGTGTGCATTTCGTTCATTGAGAAATCCAGAAATAAAACTTCTCTTAAAATCCCTTTTCTTCTAATTTCTTCCTTTCTTTTTGACAAAGGTCGACAACGGCTTAGCGGTCTCCCTAGGTGTCTCTGAGTAGCAGGCGCTGACGATCACTTGTGATCCGCATGTCAGAAAAAATTTTTTTCGCTCGTTCACAATATTATTTTTGCATTTTGTATGACGCATAATTTTAATCAATGCATCGGACGTATAGAATTACGTCAACGGAAACCCATATTTCATGAGATTCACAATAAAAAAACATTGATAAACATATTGTGTTTAATACCTAAAAATATCCCTGGTTTTATGACACAATGTCGTACTATTTGCACGTGCTCAAACGTATTCATTGAAAAATTAAAAGTAGTAAAGCAAACATAGGTCCCTCAGCCAACATAATAAGTAGGTAGGTACCTGCTCTACCCACCTAAAGACTTACTGTTTGCCTACTACAATCTAGATCAAACAAAAATTGTTAATAATGAGTAGGTTACATTATGTACCTTATCTATTTCTTTAAAAAACCTACTAAGAAGAAATTTTTAGATCGAAGTGATCCAGTGAATCTATCCTCATCGAACAGGAATTATAGCCGTGATACTATTATGTCTGTAAATAAATAGAAGTAAATAAGAAGGTATGTACCAACTTCAATGCTGATTAATATTCTGCTTGCTTGTTATTTATTTTCCTCCAAGTTTCAAGACAAAAGAGGTTTGTTATTTAACTCGTTTCCGATACAGCCTCCGTCGTATCGAAGAAACAAATTTCCGTTTATTAGGGACGGGTTGGGAAAGTCAGTCGATATATTCTTGGATATCGACATCAATATGTCTCGGTGTTTTGTCATTACTTTCTTCAAAATCTTCGTCAAGTTATTTCAATCCATAATAATTGTTTAATTAGTACTTATAGGTTCCAACTCTTTTACATTGTCATAACAATAATTAGTATGTTTTTTTGGAATGCAACATCATCATTATCATCTCAGCTACAAGAAGTCCACTGCTGGACAAAGGCCTCCCCCAAACGTCTCCAGAATGCAACATACAACTATTAAATCTTTAATCTTTCATGTAAATTGGTTTACAAACAGTAGACATGCGCTTAAACTAGGCCTTAACATGGCTGCAGTTGCTCTTTCTACCAGTTTTTAAATATTTTACACGACACAACATACAAATATATAAAATATAAAAATAAAAAAAATTTATACCACAACTAGCTTTATTTTATTTTATTTTATGACATAGATCTCGTTTGACAACAAAACAACCCAAAGCGCGACTTATGGCGCCATCTGTTGCCCGATATAACGCCCTCTATAGTAGAAAAAATATTTTCTCATTGGAACGACATACTTGACGGGATAAAAAGTAGCCTATATTGGGCTCTGTACCTCTAACAATATGTATGCAAATTTTCATAATGATCGGCTGCTTAGTCAAGCCGTGAAGGAATAACAAACAAACAAACAGACAAACAAACTCACTTTCTCATTTATAATATTAGTAAGGATGTTGGCAAACAAGCATACGGCCCGCCTGATGGTAAGCATCACCGTAGCCTATAGACGCTTGCAATACCGGGGGTATCACTCACGCGTTGCCAACACTCCCCAACTGGAGTTCTGGAGACTTTACTCAACAACAAAACAACATGGCCGATTGCTATGCATGGCTATTTGGCTACGATCTTCTGTAAGGTGGAGGTCCTTCCCCAGACGGGCTGCTACCTCTCTTAATAGGGGTCATGATTATTATAGATCAGTAACTTCTGATATAAAGTTAATAGTATTAACATTTAAAATTTGTTTTAATTAAATATTATTGATTTACTAAATTAATAATAAAAAGTATCGATATTATTTACGTGACTGTTGCTTAAATCCCTACACTTGAGAGTACTCACATCACCGCTACAGCTTCTATAGGAATAAGTTTCTGAGCTCTCATTTGTCTTCGTGGAGATGGCATCCGAACCGAGAATAACAATAGGTAAATTTATGTAAATTAGTCTGTCTACATAACAAAAAGGAAACGAACAGAGCAGCATTCAAATTGATTGCCGAACGGTTTTGTGAGGGCAATATTTGAAATATGCCTTTTGTATATAGGTATCCATTGACGCTTATTGACGTATTGTTTTGCAGCCATTGACGACTATATTCGTCTAATAATTATGTATGTTTTCTGTACATCATTTTTACTGTTTTAGACGCAAGTGGTACTTTCTCTAGTAATGTTTGGCTAAATTGTTGTGTAACTGAAGGAGCAACAAAGTAGTAAAACGAATGAAAATAAAAGGATTGTTATTTAGTTGTGTTTAGATGCATTAATTTTTACTTATATAATTTTATTGTAAAATATACAAACAAACAAAGCTTCTGTTTTGTGTTTGAGCAATGTATTACAACAACAAACCCGTAAAATGATTATAAAACAAAACGGTTTCTATCGTACCTTTGTACGGTATATTCTACAAAAAATTGATGTTCGTAATGAAACTAAACTTTTATAGACAAAGTTTGTTTTTTGCTGACTTAACATACAATGTTCAGTCAAGAGCAGGTCGCCTTTATATCGGAATTTGTACCAATTTTAAGTTCTACGTCATAAGAGCCAAAATTGTACTTCGAGTGTAAAGCTCGACGTGCACCTGACTGTACAAACAAACGGCTTAAAGGATGGATTAAAAAACTTGCGCAAAGCAAAGTTTTCGAATTAATCGGCGAATAACATGACGTTATATTTTTTTTAAACAATTAAGATTCCTACGACAATTTGGAATTGTATTGTTTCTTTTATTCCAGACAATCACATTCGCCTCAATCTGTCTAGGATGATGTAGTGATTCTACTTTGGCAGAGGACTGCTTGGAATTATGTGATTCTTACCACTTAACTTTTTAATTTTCTCAAATTTTTATTTATGAAAAGTAGGTAATATAAACCCATAATTATTTCTGTGTACATAATTATATGCACATAAAGTTAATTTAGCGTTTCAAGCAGCCTTCTATTAAATTCAACGGAGCAAACCGCTCGCATAGAGAAATTATTTTACTTTTAGACGGCCATAGAGAGTGTTTTAGTGATATTGTGTTTAAGAAAAATTATATAAAGCAGTGAAATTGGTATGCCATACATTTATTTTAATTAAAGGTAGAAACTTAACCTTAATTTAAATTCAGTTCTTATTTTTGTGAAAATAAAAACTAAATTTTATCACACTTCGAAGTGTCGAGAACGTTTTATGAAGTGATAATGAAATATTCTTGTGACGAAACTTACTCGTCATTGACGAAAATAGACGTCACAAGTTAATGAACTATAAGTTATTCTCTGGAATTCCGGATTTGAGACGTTTTAAATAATCGTATATCATTACTAACCGGTGTGTGAATAACGCTTATATAATCATGTATTTTATTGTTCATTCTTTGATATAAGTAATTGAGATAACTTGAAGCGATAAAACATTATTGCACTTTATCATATCAGTCCATATTATTCTACTGCTTATCATAGGTCTCCCCCTAGAGAGCCACTCACCATGATCCTTTTCATTGCACTTAATAGTTCCCACTATACGAAAGAAAGAATATTAGAAAATTCACGGGTTTGCAACTTTTAATACAAATAAGATAACACCGCTGTATTAAGTCATTTTAAACCTTTTGCTTACTAGAAAGAGAAGCTACTTATCTACATATTTGCATTTACTATTATGTACTTAGTCTATACACAAAATCATTACGTGAAACTTACATATTAATTTATTTATAAATTACTAGCTGTTACACGCGGCTTCGCTCGCTAAAAGTTAGTCTATGTTGGGCTCTGTACTCCTAACAATATCTATGCAAATTTTCATAATGATCGGCTGCTTAGTCAAGCCGAGAAGGAATAACAAACAAACAAAATCATTTTCTCATTTATAATATTAGTATGATTATGATATGAATTAAATTGTTTATTTTTCTGTTTTCTACGAATATCGTCGTAAGTTTCAACAAATCCGTATTTCCCGACAAACATGGCTATAATGTTCGTGTTTGGCTCGAATGGCTGCTATTTGTAGCAATGGAAAACAATGTTGCAAGGGATTTTCGAACGTATATCAATTAAACTTTTGTAATCCATCGTAAATTTGGATTATCTTTTCGTAACATTAGAATGAAAGTTGTCTAACTTGAAACATTTGTAACTTTATTTTTTTATATAGCAGACAAACAAGCAACCGTAATATGAAAAATGGTCACCGCAGACTATGATCATCTCTAACACCAGGGGCGCTAGGTATGCGTAGACCACATCTAAAGATTTTTTTTCTAATTAATTAGTTTTTGACATTGGAATTTACAGAAATTTGAGTTAGATCTTTTAAGGTTTTGTAAAGGTTTTTCATGTTCAAAAGACCACTATAAAATATACTAAGCTGTCCTTAATTTGAGGCAGATGTGTGTAAAATGTATGAAACATGTCGTTGAATTTTTAATAATAAATGTTGAGACACTCACATTTAGTATTAACACGTTTTGAAATAGTTGACTATTACAGGCCACCTGCAAAGTTTTCATTTGAGCTACATTAGGTATTTATAATCCTAGCTCACGTGTAAAATATTTCATATGAGGTGTACCTAAAAAATCCTGAAATCATGTTTGGTTCTCTATTATTAAATATTTTCTGCAAAATGTTTTGGCTTCAAACATGAGTGAACACCAGAAAAATATCTCACAAGCAACAAGACCAAACTATAAGTTATGTATGTGAAAAATATAATAAAAGAACAGTATAGACCCCGCAAATAGTTTCAGGGTACGTGTCTTCAATAAATAAACAACATATTCCTACTTTTACCAGCGATATAAGGAGGTTTGTTTGCCTCTGTATATGCAACATATAAGTTTTTATGTATGCGTTGCTCGTTTGCCAACTACGTACTCGGTACCAATTCACCTTTTACTTTATTCTGCCCGTGTAGAGAGTAGAAAAAGCTCACAAAAGTTTCATTGCACGGCAAGCTTACTGCTTACGTACACGTGTGTGACACATCGCCGAAATATCTGCCAATTTCATTTCTCCTCACCTCCCTGGAGCGTAGTAAACACCACCCACCCTAACCCACCTCATCCCAACGTGTTTGTCCGACTGATATTCTTGAAGATACACAACTTGTAAACGTTGAGCCCTCTCCTCCCTTTTGGGGGTATTAGCCCCTGTACAGTTGAAACGTAACTCACAGTTTACCTGCGGGTCTACGTGTAGTGGTCAGAAAATTTTAAACCACCTAGCTACTCGCTGCACTTTGCTTTTTACAGAATTATAGTATTTTGTCTCGAAAGTTCTAAATAAAATAAATGTAACTATTTTCTTTAGTAAATATAAATAGATTATCTCTACTCAACAAAATATTTTGACTGCTTAAACTAAATAATCATTACTACTACGATTAAGCGATAGTTACTACTGCTGTCTTTAAAAAAAAGCAAGAACTTTTTTTATGAAGGACTAATGAAAAGAAACAATCTTCACATTGTCCACAAACACATACAATAAATCCACTTGTCCTATATACAAAAATAAGTCTCTTAGGGAGTGAGTATTTATTTTGGCCCATGCTCAAACAATTGTACACTCGTCTGATCAGATCCCTTATTGGGTACAAGGGTTCTTCACACCCGACGATGTTTGCTCGATCTCATTAACTCTGTTTGTGTGAAGGCTAATTTACGACGTGTTTACTCGTAAAGACCACTAATTGACCGATGACAGATCTAGATACAGTTAACCTTTAAGGGTCTACAGGTTTTTTGAGGCTAAATTAAGATTTGACTCTTGTTAAAGATTAAATTTTTATATTAGCACTAAGATGTTAAGAATATCTGGTGAGAAGATTTTGATTGTATTGAAGTAAAATTTTAAATTTTCCTAAAAGTCAATTAATTTTTCTCTATCCCATCTTTAGACCAATTTTGCCCGTGCTATCTAATTGTTTCCGTCAACAAACGGTCGGGATGCAAAACAAACTATTTTGTAGAGATATTATTTTATCCTTTCCTGGGTTCACAGTCTCTCTACAAAATTTTATCTAAATCGATTTAGCGGTTTACAGTAAGAGACATTTAAAGTCTCCGATATTAGTATAAATAAAGTACAAACCTAATTTTTATAAATAAAAATGTTATATTTTTTTAAAATGATATTAAAAATGGTTATATTTTTCTATTCATAATCCGAAATGTCTACACGTCGTATTTTACTAAGAATTTGCCATATTGAAAGATTTTTCGTCTGCTATAAACTTAATATTTTTTGGCACAATATTCTACTCTACTGCAGACCAGAGACGGTTGTTTGACTTGAATCAAATAGGATATTTGCCAAGGAACACTGATATGTAGGTATTTTCCGATGCTTTTAAGAAAACCACTCGAGAAACAGGGTGCATTAGTGCAGTGCACCATTTTGAATTTCGTCAATAAACGCTATGTTTTTGAGAATAGAATAAGATTGTGTTTTCTCCTTTTGTTGTTTTCATATAAACAAAAGGTCTCTAGATAATAAATTAAGTTATGTCTGTCTGCACTTTGAAAATGTCATTTCCAACGATGCAGCTAGAACAATAAGATTTTATTATGAAATTCAATAAGACAAGTACCTATATTCTTTTTCTGTATTTCATTTTCACTTTAATTTATGCTGAATTTAAATAATTTTAATTAGATGGAAAGAATGGACTTACACCAAGCCACTTGTGGTCTTTTAGAACCAACGCCCACTTGTGATTTTTTATCGGCCGATAGTTTAGTCGCAGTCATTTTCGATAGTTTGAGTGACCGATTATTAATCGTCATAATGTTTCATATAGCTCCACACTGAATCCAACTATCGGCCGATTAAAAAATCACAAGCGGGCGTTCGCCCTTAAAGAGATAACCGATAAAAAAAACAGTGAGTCGCTTCTCCTTCCTCTCTTCTGTAGAAGGCTGCGGAAGTTATGATACTTCAACTGCTGAGACTAACTTAATGCTCCGTAAAGGTAGTAATTTCCTCGATTTCAATCCGACATTTACACATTTATTATGGAAGCTGCTGATGTACATAACTTGGTTTGTAATCCCATGTTTTCGTTCTGAAAATAATCTGAGCGCCTATTGCATAAAGTACAAAGTTAAAAGCCTCATAAGGCGCCAAAACGAATACATCAGGCGACAGGATCAGTTGCCAAATATCTGAAAGTTGGCCAGAGTCCCTAATGACTCTTCACCACAGATCAACTAGACGTGAAGATTAAGTGGACTGACTTTTAGTTAGGTATTAGATACGAAAGATGCCTAAGAAGTGTAATATTTATCATAGAGAAATCACTATTATTACAAATTAATCTATACGATTCTGAACCAATTTTTTTTGCAGATAAGTTATATCACAAAAACCGTATAGTATTGTCTTAAAATTTTAATTTAATTACGTGTCATGTCAACATGCTAATAAATAATATTTTGATTTAATTTATTTATAAATTTTATAAATCAAACGAAAATTCACAGTTTGAATTGTTAAAATAAATAGTACTCATTCACGGTATGTGACAGAGTTGGTCATTTATTTACGACCTTCTGTACTATTTAGTCTTTGATGTGCTATATTTTAAGTGAACTAATGTTCGTGTCGTCTATAACATAGGATACAATATGGCGTACTGACAGTAGACAACCTGTGACGAGGTGACGTCAATAGATATATTATGTTTTGGTGTGTTATAATTTATGGATTTATGGTTGACTGACAGTAGCGGCAGTATTTACTTGACATGTAATGAATTTAACTATAATAATTTAATTATTCTCATCTATACATAAAAAATGTGTTGTCCTGAATGACTGATTGAGGGATCAACAGTCTAAACCTCTGATCATAAAGATCTGAAACTTGGAGGGGGGGGGGCGGGGGGTCCTTTGTATGACGTAGGCAGTAAAAAGTGTGACTTTAAAATTTTTAAATACCTACTAAAAATATGTTGCATTATTGGGTTGGTGGCATTTGTTTAGTTTTTTCGGTACTCTTTCCCAAATAATATTTGGTGGTGTTAAGTGTGTATAAATGTATTATATCTTTGTTGATTGGAAATAATAATAATTTATTTATAATATATTTATTTATTTATTGACCACAATACAAAAGTAATGATACAATAGCCGGAATTAATGCTGAGTTGCATTCTCTACGAGTCCACCATTGGGAAGTGCAGAAATTCACGAATGCGGTTTTATGATAAATATATAATTATCATTGCCCATATACAGTTTTTTTGACGAAGTAGTTGATCTATAATCTTCACGAATTCTTAGCCCGTCATTAGGGTCTTGTGGCCGCTCCGTGTAATGGCCGATGCGTCGGATGGCCGATCCGTGTTATGGCTCGTGGACCAATATGGGGAAACATCTTGTTGGTGTACACTGGAATACAGTTTTTTTTTTTACTTACGATAATCGGAGCAACAGAACTGTTATCTCCTGAGCATTTATGGTACAAGATCCTACTAGTAACTATTTAGTAATCTGTGATGCTATTGAGATAATCGAATACATTTTGTTTCTACTTATGGCACTATGAGGTATCTTAACTTCATTCTACATCAAAATTTGCCATATTAATTTGGCATATTTTATATTATTTAATTTAGAAATAACTCATAATTTTACACAAAACTTATTACAGTTTTTATTAACCCAGGTAGTATACCTATTATGATGTATCTATCTATAATAATAATATAGGCTCTACTTTGCCTCGGTCAACTTCACGAAAAATATAGAACCGGAGAAATAGATTTCGAAACAAACACAATAATTTTAATATTTATTGTGTGTGTTTCGAAATGATTAACTTAAAACCTACCTAATCATTTTAAAAGGTTATAGTTATCAGGAAAAAGAAAATCAAAGGTTTTTCGCAAATCCCATTAGATTTTTAAAAAGTAGATAGGTATACCTACCTAATGTAGTAAGCAGTGTACACATCAGTGACAAATACACGATGCCAATATTCTGTCGTTTGGCTACACGCCTCTACGCGTATATCCAACGTTACACCTCACACGACCAAATGACCCCATTAGCCGCCTTAACCTGACCCAGAGGAAAATCAACTGTACTTAACATTTATTAAGGTTCAGATTACTCTATCCGACAGTAACGTACAAACGCAAGCAACTTTGGTGGAAAGCATATCAGATAATAACTTATGTATGGATATGAAGTTGGGTTCGAGCAAATTGTGGTAGATTATCAAGTTTCGATGCGATTCGATGAATAAATTTGGGTTAAGGTACTAAACGGAATTTTATCAGAATAAGAAATCTTTGATTACGTCTGAATTAGGCATATTTAAATACAATTAGGTACATTTAGTGCCGGTTTCACGAGTTCCATACTAAAATCACAGTATAAAGACAAGAACTGACAAAAAATATCAGTTTATTTGACGAATAAGCTTTTCAGAAGTGTAGTCTTAATGTTATTTTCTTACATGTTTATTTTATTTACAGTGTACCTATATCATGATACCTATATGAATAAAATTACTTTTAAATAACATTATCAAAGCGTTCAAATTTATTTACTCTCTCGACAACTTAAACATAATTCTCATCTCACAAACTAACAATGCAGCTAATAAAAACTTACTCGTCTGCACAGTGAAAATAATCCGCATCAATATCTCAGATTAGTGTTGGGTGCGTTGAACTTGGGATCCAATAATCTAAGATGGTTGAGAAAGTTGAACAAACCGTCATTATCTCATGTATATGAATCTATATGCTTGCATTTCTATGGTTTATCCTCCGACCAACACTTACGGCGGGTCATGGCCGCTTAAAGCCCTTGAAAGAGATTCGGGTGACGTTTTATTGCATAAGCTGAGCGATTTTAATAGACCAGTTATTCTACGTGAACCAATTGGCTCATTTTTGTCACGTAATGAAAAAAATATTGTTGACTTCTCCTATGTATAAACTATTTAGAATTTCAGGTTTAAAGATCATGTAGGCATCAATGTGAGAAAATCAGTCAGTTGTTATTATATTACCTACATAGATGTTACGATTAGAAACAGCTACGTATGACTTCATCTTAAATAATAACTACACAGACTCATTTATTTTTACAAAACCATCGAGCCTCACTTTGTTTGCCATCTCTCTAGGGTGTAATGTCTTTTGCTTCAAATTGCTGTCTCTCACGTACTTGTTAAGGAGGGAAGTCTAAACGAAGTCGAATTTAATCAGAAAGATGATAGTCGGAGTAGGAAGTACCTACCTACTCCGACTATCATCTTTCTGATTAAATTCGATGTGAGTTCCAAGACAGCGGTAGTTATCTCCCCCGGGACGTCAATAAGCTTCATTGCTTATGGTCAATCTGAGGTCGCCGTTGTTGATCCTGGCTACACAGGTTTTTTTTTTTTTTTTTTAGGAATTGAAAAGTTCAGTTCGGGTGTACTAACACCCTTTTCTGAGACACCGGACTGTTGCGGGAGCGTAGGGCTCTCACCGCCAAAAATTTACAGTGTCTGCCTAGGGGCGCCCCAGATGGGGGCTCGAACCTCGGCCTATGGCGACACTGGGGGAAGGCGAACGGATTGGAGAGAAGCGGCCGGGCACGTGCCGGTACCGCGAAAATCGAGTCCCTACAGGAAGGTGGCGCGACGCGCGGCCCCGCCGGCGGGGCCGATATGACGGACGTGTGTGTCTAGTTTGGCTACACAGGTGAGGACACACCGGTGAGAATATGTGGTGGGCTTGTCCCGAATTTTTTTACAAAACCAAAATTTGCGAAATAGATAAAACTATTGAATTGTTGTTACTTAATATGATTCTATCATCATGGATCATCAATTTGACAAAATAGATTAGATGAAAATCTATACTATAAGAAGCCCTACATCTCAATATTCCAATTGCCACAGGGCAGTGTCCAAATAAAAGAACCAAGGATAGTTGCGTTCCTGTAGGCTCTATAGAATATAGGTTGTGGTTATAATCAACATTGTTTGGATACAAGCGTCAATATGTACCTTTTATTCATCATATCAACCCATAATCATCCCACTGCTGGGATACGGGTCTCCCTTCAATCGAAGGTGATTAGAGCGTACTCTGCCACGCTGCTCCAATGCGGATTGGCAGAGGCCGGTGTTTTCAAACCGCCCTAAGACCACCGACTTAGCTTAACGACTGTCATCCATCGACAACAGCCGGGACCGACGGCTTAACGTGCCCTCCGAAGCACGGAACCTTTTATTAAATAATAAAAAATAAAAAATTTAATTAAACGAATGTATGCTATTATCGCAACCGCTTATTACTTAGCTATAGTTTAAAATTAAAGCTCCAATCGGTGCTACGCCCGACCGAGCTCGTAAATCGTAACGAGTTCATGATTTATGTTCCACTGACTACACAATATGTGCATATACTTAGCCACAAAAAATATCTTCAAAACTATACCAAAGTATTAATAGTTTAGTACTAAAATGTTCTGTATAAATAGAACGAAAAAAAAATTATTTGAAGTTAGAAAAGATTTCCCCTTTTAAAAAAATATTATTATTTAAATGTTTTACTTATTACTTAATAAAATTATGTAATAAAATTTGTAATCACATTTAATGAAAATATTTCAAGTAATTTGTATAAATTAGCTATTTGGTTACACAATTGACTAAAAGTTAGAAAGAAATTTGTTCCGCGCTGTTATTTTATCGCTAAGTATGATAAAAATGTTTATGATGCCTTAACATTTATATTAAAATTAATTCATTTTATTCATAATTTTACCGGTATTAGGGAATAAACCTTTAGGCTTTAGGTATAATAGAAGAGAAATATTTAAATAATGTCTTCGTTACGATCTATAACTAAAATTGAGAATAGTTATGTAGGTAGGTATTTTATATGCAATATGTTAAGTATTCACTACCTAATAAATTATAATAAAAACCAAACCTATCTCTCATTTCATTTAAAAAATTAGGTACATTTACCTAAAATTAAATACGATCATCATTTAAGCTAAAAAAATAAATACCACTCAACACCTGATAAACAAAAAATATAATACTCGTATTATAAAGAGACAGACATAATTTGATTAAAAAGCTCTGATTTTGAAAAGTATACTACCCACAAAATCTCAAGAGTGGTAGGGCCGCGCCCCCGCCGCCATTTTGCGGCCCCGAGCCAAACTTCATTTTAACAAAATCATTGTCATTCTTTTGCAGTAACTTCCCAATCTTCCTCAATTACGAATTTTACGGCCAATTATATGAAAATAGTATAGTTCCCTCGCTTTTTCTTCCAATAATTTTATATGGCTCCTAATTGTATCCCTTGTGTTTTAGCTCGCGTACATTGCATTTTATTTTTGGTCGTTCTCGTGGCTCCTTCCTGTTTGTTATTTACGGTAAACGAATTCTATTTTCGCTTTTTTCTTTTCTGTTTCATATAAGAGATAACTTTTTTATGTGGTTTAGCAGTAGGTTCATTTATTTATATTTTTTAATTTATTCCTGAATAATCTTTTGTAGATTATTCTCACATCTGTTCGAGTTACATCGAACCGTTTATTGTCAGAGTTAGAAACACATTCCACTAATACAAACATTTTGTCAACTCAAAAACTTTATGGTCCCAATTTCAGAAAACGCACAAGGCACGTCACGCCGTATTCCTCTAAACAAATTATCAAGAGGATCACTTACAATAGCACCTATTGTAAAATCGTAAGACGTAACCCTTTTTTGCATATTGCATAATATCTTAACGACTTCCTAGACACAAAACTTTAAATGACAAAACGAAATTGGAGCAAAAAGTTGCAATAAAAAATATAACGGGTACCTAGAAAGGGCTTAAACATTGCGGTTAACTGTTGAACAATCGGTACAGTTATTGTGGAGGTTTTATGAGCAGTTGTAAATCATTGGGAGAAAAAAGGAGTGACGTCACAGGCCGTAAAGGTTTAACGGTCGATCAGCTGAGGTGTGAGGTCGCCGGCTCCGATGACCCTGGGGAGGAAGCGAAATTATGTATGCATAAGCACGAGAACTATGCACAGAACACGTAATTGTTACTATGTTACAAGCAAGACTATATAAGTAAATAAATATGAACGTACTTCCTTGTCTATTTCTTAGGGTCTGTTCACACGTAGTTCAAACACTACAACGATGGGTGTAAATTTGTGTCAAAATGTTTAAGGCATTAATTCAGATGGAAAACATTAGTTACTTGTGAGTTTTTTTTAATTCTGTGTGAGCGATATATATAATAACAAATAAATATAATAAAATAATGTTGTGATAGAGTCATCGTCAACATCACCTCAGAGGAGTCCACTGCCAGTACATAGGTAGAGTAAATTATGTAGTTAAATAGGATGTTAACAAGACTGACAGTCAGTTTCTAAAACATATTTTTAAACTTAATAACACACTATTTAAAAGTAAAGAAGAAAAACATCTTGAGACTAATGTAACGAAATGTAAAATTAGCTGAATTGACCAGGGAAACACAAACCCCTCACTTTTGTGTAAAAGCGTAAACATTCACATTTCTATCGTTATTTTATTAATTACAAAAATTTATAAGTTAAAAAACATTTAAACAATCTCTACAACTTTCCCTTATTCCATTAGAACATTTTATTTTATTTTATTCAGAAAACTTACAGTACTTAACATCGCACGACATATCCTGGATTATTCTGGTTTTATGGTGTATACATAGATGGACAGCGATGATTGCTTACAATCATGTGACACGCTAGCTTTATGCTCCTGTCATAAATCCAACCCAACCCATCTAGAGAGTTGAATTTTTCAAAATTAAACCATTTTGTCTTATTCATAGTGGGTCTCGCAGGCACTCTCCTAGACATAACTACAATCAGAAGCATAAAATGACTTGTCACTTTAGTTACCTTATCACTTTTGTATATCACATCAATTGCTGAAGACTTCTGAGCGAATATGTTAACAAAGTTATCTAAAATGGATGATAGATGGGGTACTAAAATGATTTAAGCTGACTGTACATTTATTTTGCACAGAGGTTCATTTAATGAGGATTATAAGGACATAAGATTTTTGATATTCCCACGGGATAGTGATATAGATCTAAAAGTTGCTCGATATTCACTTGTAGGTTATATAATAATTTATAATAATACTTACACTCAAGTATTCCTACAGGTAGAGCTTAATGTTGCAATAAATCATGGGTCACATTGAAAGCCCACGTTCACTTTAATGGAAAAGCGCTATCACAACGATAGGTGTATTAATTAAACTTGTATTACAAGATTGACTTTTGGTCTACGGACAAACAGAATGTCTCATGAAAAGTCATTTAGGTCACATCTAAGCTAGGTTACATAGAATTGAAAAAACATTTGTGGTCATGTGTGATTGTTTTTTAATATAGAACCATTTTAACAAAGTTACAGTGATGCGAATTTCAACTTCACTGTAACTTTGTTATATGGTACAAAAAAAATCAGAACAAAAATACACCATCTCATATTTTTAAAAGTAGAGAGACTAGATTCAAAATATGCAAAAAATTGATTTAACACTTTATTCAGTTTATGGGGCGAATCAGATTTAAACTCTTAAAAGTCCGTCAAAATTATACACAATACAATTCAATAAATTTATCAATTTATCTGACAGATGGGAAATTCTCATCTAGTACTGAGACTGAGGTATGCAATTTGATAATCTCCATACAGGTTTAAGAAATGAAGAATATTATGTTTTGTCCAATAGTTAATCTCCACAGGCCATATACGAAGTACAATAACAATTCTGAGCTAAGGCTCGCGATAACGAAATGGAACAGCTCCTTGATAACAAAGGCGACTTTCTACGGATATTAAACTTGATAAACTGTATCGATAAGCCACTATTGTTGTTCACTCGCTAATCGATATCTTGATTGAAAATTTAGATGAGTTATCGAAGATCTAATTGATTTTGATTGCTTGTGTTTTGTTTTTACGATTTCGATGCTAAATCGACACGTAATTAAGTTCTTGTATTTTTGAAACAGAAAAATATATGTTGTGTTTCACGTATTATTAGAACTACATTTAAATAAAAGTCTACTCGACTCTCTTAATAATTTTTTGGTATAAGTATTTAGTTGTATTTTCACGTTTAGTTAGTTTGTTCTAATAAAATCGGTATTTCTCAAATCATCAAACTATAACGAAATTTCGTCATTAAATGTGATATCATTAAAAAAACAGTTTTTCTAAAGATGGTTTTTACAAAGATCTTTATAAGCGGAATGTGGAAAAAAAATTTTTTTTTATTTTTAACAACATCTCTATTTATTTTTAATAAGGATAATAAAAACTAAAATATGATAATATTAATCTTAGGGAATAGGGCTTCAACCAGTGTTCATAAATCGCACTCTCACAAACTACTGAACGAGGCGCAAATCTCCTCTAAGCGCTAACATATCGCCATTAAAATCTACCTATAAAACCTATTATGGCTGTTTTTATCGGTAATGCATCAATAAAGTGCACAAGTGTAACCGACCCGTATAAATTGGCAAACTAAACAATAGGTGATGCAGTTTCGCTCCACATTTGTACGCGGAAAGTTTTTTCATTGTGAAACAAAATTCACAGTTATGAGAAAACCACGCGCTAGCCAACACGTCTCTACTGTTTTAATTAAGCCAGTGCCTCTCGTGCCTAAATTTGTTCCCGCACCGCATGCCCAGAATATTGTCCAGACGTGTTTGAGAAACATCTGTGAAAAATGCGTATTCCACGTCTGGTATTACGGTGAGTATTCAATGTGTGCTAAGCTTAACAAAGCTCCCCTTACGTTACACTCAATGCCATCTATCTAACAAATAGATAACTGTAGGACAAACCCAACAATGGTACAACCTTTTTACATGATCGTGATACCACACATAAAACCTTTTACACGCACAACCATTTAGAGCAGAAGTGTGCGTACAGGAATTTACGCACACAAGTGGGCGTATTTTAGTCGTAAAATGGCAATTGAAAAGGTTCAGCCGTTCGCCGCGCGGTGGCGTTGTGCTAGGGTTCGTATCTAAGTTGGATACGTAAAGTTTTGTTATTTGTGGCGCTACTGTACTAAGCCGAGCTTTCGTATAAGTATTCTGAGCTTCAGTTGAGTGAACTCGCATAGAATCTGATTGGATTAAAGTTTTTGATGAAATTTGATATTTGTTCCGCTTAATAAAATGAATAGATATTGGAAATAAGTTTATATTTGTTTCGGCGATAAAATTGGATTTATCAGTGGTTTGTTAGTAGTCATGCAAAATCTATAATTTTTGGCCTTGTTATCTAAGCCCTTATAAATCTTTCAACGGATATGTTCTTAAAGCCATTAGTCCATGGTATTTTAAGAGGTTTTTTGGGTGCATATGCATACATTGAGAATTTTAAGTAAAGACCTAATTACCATTATGATAGATTAGTATTGCTGTTGTAAAATATTATGGCCTTTTAAAAATGTTTTTTTTGTGATATGGCGATTGTAAGTAAAGTTCAATGTTCCAATAGAGGCATGGAAAGAGGTTACCTATATCGATAGAAGTAATTTTGATAATGTTTAAATAAAAATAAAAAAACTAAATGTATTGAAATCGTTGATTACCTATTATAGATTAAAAAGTCTTGTTCATTTGGAATAATTACAGTATGATATTTAATTAGGGAATAGGATTTTAAAAGACTGCTTACACTAGCATAATATTTAAATTCAATTTTTAGAATAGCGTGTATATAACGGGGTCACTGTTACTCATATTACCTACTTATGAGAAATGAGAAGTTTGCATTACTTCTTTATATACTGGCATTTACTTAACCCAGATTAATTTCTGCATTGGAGTCGCGCCAGCCATAATGTTATTTATAAGTTACTACATTTTGCTTGCTATTTCATCTGTTCTGTTGTATATCACTGAAAATATTATTTTAGGAGTCGGGTAAAAAGTACCATAAACAACTAATAATTTTATTGAACTGATTTGATAAGTTTCTAACTTGAAATGTAATTGAATACGTGTCAAACTAACCACAGTAAAAAAAACGGGTAAGTGCGTGTCGGACGACGCACAATGTAAGGTTCTGTATTTGCTACGCTTTACTTACTTCGAGACGAGTGCAAATTTGTATCATCATCATGCCAATCCATAATCATCCCACTGCAGGGACACGGGTCTCCCTTCAATGGAAGGGGACTAGAGCGTACTCTGCCACGCTGCTCCAATGCGGATTGGCAGAGGACTTGGCTTAACGACTGTCATCTACCGATAAGAGCCGGGACCGATAGCTTAATATGCCCTTCGAAGCACGGAGAAGATCGAGATAACGAAACCCATCTAAACATGGCTAGGGTCCACGTCGCTTGACTTGCATGTTCATATTAGAGTGCGATGCACAGCGACGCCATCAAGCTCCTCCGAGAGCAAATTACAGCTTTATTTTTAAGGGCCTCGTTGCTAGAGCGTGGACAGACAGGCAAACACCAAGTTTTTTTATATAAAACCTTAAAAAAGTAAGTGTAATATTTTTCACTATGAAGTTCGACACTTCTATCTCCCATTTCTATTCAGATTTGGCACGAATGTACTATTGTATATATTTTCTCCTAGAAAGACGCCCCTGCATACCGGCACATTCCCGTAGTTTCAATTCCCGGAATAAATAAATTCTATACAACTCATATGACGCCAACTGGTCCCATAGTAATCTAGGTTTACCCCTCTTGTCTTCTGATTATGATTTTTCAGACAGTATGAAACCCAGGTATATTATAAGAACAGATTCTATCTCCATACCATGTTTCATTTAAATCAATACTTACGGAGGTTTAAGTGTTAAATTCATAGGTAGCAATAGTAATGATAGTGGAGGTATATATCTCAAAATCTAGGTTTTTTTGTGACCTTTAATTAAATGAAAAAAACTTCATATCTATTAGAATTTTATTTAAAAGAAATGCTCTGCGCATTCTATTAAAGAAATCAATCAATTTAATCAATCTAAATTCCCATTAAGAAATCTAATCTACTAGAAAGGCGAGACCCTTCTAGGTTAATACAAATAGTTGATTAAAAACAAAGAATACAGATAAAAATAAAATGTATCTCAAAATATAAAGTATAGAAAAATTTATAAATTCTGTAAGCGTAGACTCTTTAGGACTCTCAGACGAAACGATTTCTAACCATTTTATGTGGTGAGGCTCTGGACTTTATATTATTTAAAATAAAATATAAAGATGATATGAATTATTTCGTTTTAAATATTTTATTTAGATTAAACCGTTGCAGTTTTAGAAAGGGATGGTTGAAAGGCTCATTCGCTTTGCTTTTTCTGTAATTATAAAAAAAATTGAAGAACAAATTAATCCACTTGGATACGAGGTCTCCAGAGCTCCACTACGGGGGGGTTGAGAGGGTTGGCAACGCGTGAGTGATACCCCCGTTATTGCAAGCGTCTATAGGCTACGGTGATGCTTACCATCAGGAGGGCCGTATGCTTGTTTGCCAACTTTGTGGTATAAAATTGAAGAGTACCTTAAAAATAGCAGACCGATAATAGATAATATAGGTAAATTTTATTAATTTGAATGAAAAAATAACTCCGTCACCCTACATAACTCGGACGTCAATTTTTTTTGCCTCTACGTCGTCAGATTAACAAAACTCATCTTTTTTACATCCCATTTTAAAGTAACCCTATTCGGTAAATTTAGTTGAAGTTTTGCGACGAACCCAGAGCAAAGTACCGATAGAGAGTGAAGTCACCTCTCCCCCTCCCGCCTCCCTTTCATCTAACTTGTTCCATTACGGGGCTCTTCCATTCGTTCCAATTTCAAATTTGAGGATGATGGCACATCCACGGCACCGCAGCTTCGGTCTCCGTAGATTGAGCGGCTCCGAACAATAAAACGGATTGGGTGTACGCATATGTTACATACTTAGAATGTTTATTTGTGACTATCATCCATAATTTATTTTCAGTATAGACTAATTACGATTGTTATTGGAGTTGTGCCTTAGATGTTAATGTATTTAATTAAGCGTTGATTACTTATTGTTAGTGTACGTGCGAAAGCAACAATAGGACCTCAAACTATGTGACCCTTTGTACGTTATTGTCATCATGATTACGAATTTG
The DNA here is from genome assembly GCA_905163395.2 of Endotricha flammealis. Lineage (NCBI taxonomy): Eukaryota > Metazoa > Arthropoda > Insecta > Lepidoptera > Pyralidae > Endotricha > Endotricha flammealis. The sequence goes on along the minus strand of LR990860.1, from coordinate 6,271,492 downwards.
AATAAAGTCTGGCTTTGTTCAAGTTCAAAGAATGAAAAAAAAACACTACTCTACTCACTACTTACCTACATAACTTTGATAAAATATAATATTTTTTTTAAGTGAGATAATTATTGATGACATAAGAGATATAAATAACAGCATAGTAAGTTAAAGATAAAGGTTATCCCATAAGAAAACTAGAAAAAATATAGAAACAATAATAATATTTCCATATTATAAATTACCTAATAGTTCATCAGAATTAAGAATTCATTTTTCCATTTGATAAATTCAAGTCAAAATAAAGTGATATTTTGTTTGCGATATAAAATCAAGTACTTTTACAACGTCTATATAACTTTAACAGGTGTTTATGTGACCATAGACGTAACTTTTTATTGGCAATCTGTTGTCAATATAAGCATCGATTAGTAGTCTATAACACTAAACGGGGTATATTAAGTTTTATTACTACCTGACGTCTTCATTTCTGGCTCTATAAATAAAATAAAAAGTTTTTATCACCATTTTATTGAGCTTTTACAAGTTTTATAACAGCCTTTTCCGATGGTTCCTTTTGGCATTTTTAATCACTGATTTTTAAAGATTTAATTGACGTAACGATTGTTTATCACGTATTTTATTTTTACCTATATGGCACCGTCGTTTAATATCTCGTTTTGCGTACCAATCATTTTACTTTGAAGATTATAATGTTTGTATTCGTGCTTGATTGCTGCCTCTAAAATATCCTTCGAACCAAACATGATAAAATATGGCTAATTTTAAATAATCAATCGTACTTAAAATACATATGTATTTTTTTTTATACTTGATATGTATTTTAAAAGTAAGATAGGTTGATTAGGTACGGTGGCCTCGAAGATAGGAGGACCGTTTTAGAAAAAAATCGCTTGCACTTTTCGTCCTTTTATTTGTTACCAAACAGGGTTTTTGTTTATTAGAACCACATGTGTCCACTAGGATGTTGGATGTTGCAACCAAAAATCATCCTAAAGATGGTCCTGCTATGCTCGAGGCGACTGTACCTATAACGCATAGTTGCATTAAAATCAGTTGCTTACAGCCAGTTTTTGAAACGCATTTTAATTTTACATTAAAATTCAAGCTATAGGGTTTGATTTTCATACATTTTTATTAAAAGAACATTATTTTTTGACTCGTGCACAATTCCGAACAAAACACTATATGTAGTTAGAACCCATAGTAGGAACCCCTATTATTATTGTGCACGGCAGTCGGAGATATTCGGTATTCGTGGCGAATAGGAATAATTCCTTAGGGCTGCTGGGCACGTTCGACCGTTACTTCTGTCGCCAATCCCGCCTTCGAAAACACAAAGAGAAATAAACGTCATATCGATTCCTGCTTCCATGCATGGGTTTGTGTTTCAGGTGTATGTGACGGGTGTACTCAAATAGATTCCTGTTACTTACTTCATTGTGATTTTTTTATTTACCTCAAATTTAAAAAAAATATTTTTAACATCTTTAAGTTCTTTTGGTCTGCCTAATATTAAATTAAAGTACATCTATATATATTTTTATCGAATATAAATATTATTTTTTAATCATTCCTAACTAGTTATATTGAAACATCCATCTCAGTGTAAGTATCATATCAGTATGATATAAATATGATAGCGAGTGGTTTTGTATTTTGATTCAATACATATTAGGTGAGTATATACACGTATGCTTACGTTGTTTTGTTTATTCCATACCCACCGATATCCAAACTTCTGCAGCACGTGTTTTTGACGCCGACACGAAAAAGTTTTCCAAGTGACATACTCCTACGTAATTACAGTTCCTAGCAAAAATATTGACGACATAAATAAGAAAGAAAATATTACCTACGTATCTATTTCTATTTAGTGCCTTAAATACTTTGATTTTAAATGGGTACTGCATATTTTCTTAATTGATATTCTTTGACTTCATACTTTTTTGACTCTATCTATTTAAAATCAGGCGGTTTTTGGTCATTATTCAACGGTTTTAAAAAGTAATCCAGTTACATATTTACAAATAGGTACTCTATACTAATATTATAAAGAGGAAAGATTTGATTGTTTGTTGGTTTGTTTGTTTGTTTACATTGAATAGGCTCCGAAACTACTGGACCGATTTCAAAAATTCTTTCACCAGTAGAAAGCTACATTATCAGGGAGTGACATAGGCTATAGCTTTTCCCGAAATTCAATGTGGTTCCCCCGGGAACGGGTCCGGTACTTCACGCGGAGGAAGTCACGGGCAATAAAGCTAGTCTATTATAAACTGTAAAAAAAGGTATAGCTAGTAACACTCAAAATTGTGATTGTGTCAGTTTATATGAAAAGCACTGTAATTGTACTTATATTGAAGGCAATATCAGCCAATATGTGAATAGAAGACGGGCGCCCAATTTGTGAGGGAACACGTCTACAACATTCCGTGGATGACTTGTCGTGTGAGTATTGCTTGTGCACATAATAGTAATATGTATAATAAGTATAATACACACGAATGTGGGTTACACACAACAGATGACGTGTTTGTGTAGATAGAAATGAAATCAAGACTGATTTCATTCCTCGACTGATATCACAAATCGATAATATCTTGTCTCTTGTGATCCATTTCTACTTTAGGTACTTTGTCAATTATGATTACAAAGAGTACATAAATATGTATATGGTTTTCTTTGTTAACTTTTCATGAAAATGTGAACATATGAAACATATGAAAAGAATTAAATCCTTTCCATCAAAGTTGTTTTTAATTTTAAGAAACAAAGTAAAAAAGTATTTATTTAAGTGTATATTGCATACAAAAATATATCAAAAGAACATGTAATTCATAATTCTTTACATAATTAAGGGTAATAATGAAAGAAAATAAAATTTTAAGATGAAAAATTGGATGGTAGAGTCAAGAATTTCTCAATATGCCTTTCCATTTGGCGCGACTCCACGACCGTCCTCTTTGAACTATGTATTTGATCTATGAGTGTCTGTGACCTAGTTTCCGTATAGTCAAAATATGTTAGGTTATATGCACACTCAGAAAAATGAGGCGTGGTTTTGAAGACGTTAAATAAATTTATTTATTTTTGTGTTAAGTAATTTATTTCTTAGAATTATGAAAAGTTACGCAGTTATCTTGGCTATTAAATAAATTGATGACAAATCATACAAAATGAATGATTTATCTAACAGGTTGATTAACCAAAACTTGTCGGAAATATTTGTAATTCATATTCAATAACTTATCCGATTTTCACTTAATTTATCAAACTAAAGTACTTACCCGAATCTTTACGATCTGTACGAAATACTCGAATCTCTATTATAAGTAAATAGATTTCATTTTACAAATCCTTCTTGTGTATCAACGTTAAATAATTCATTCAAAAATACAATATTTGTTAAGTGCACAAAAGACAATATGAAATGTTAAAATATAAAAGTTCATCTTAGTTGAGTGAAACGAAACGTACCGTTGCCAAATAACCTCATAGTCATGTCGTATCGCTCATACGTCGCATGTCGCATCACAAGCGACTGTATCAATAAATTTCTTAATTTAATTAAACCAATCCGCTACGAGACGGCAATGAGTGAAATGGAACGCAGGTCCAGCATAAACAAGATTTTGGTCGTTCGTGCAACAATGTTGGGATTATACATAATAAATTTGAACTTTATTCTGTTTGTTATAAGGTCACAGATGAGAATATTTGTTGAAGGTTTTCATTAATTTGGGTACGGATGCGTAGGTTGGATATTTTTTATAAGTACGTAGTTATTATTTGAAATAAGCATGACTTTGAGACCCCGAGATGGATATTAATTGGACTTTCACTAGGTATTATGTTCATCATTTCCTATACAAAGCTATTTATTGATAACAAAAGTAATAAAAATAATCAATAAATTTTAATAAGTAAATAAAAGTTTTGTGTTGTAAACATGGTATACAACCGAATCTTACGCCTCCAATCATATCGCTTCGTTAATTATTAAAGACTAGCTTTTTAGCCCACGACTTCGTCCGCGTGAAGTTCCGGGCCCGTTCCCGTGGGAATCACATTGAATTTCGGGAAAAGCTATAACTTAAGTCACTCCCTGATAATGTAGGTTTCTACTGGTGAAAGAATGTTTGAAATCGGTCCAGTAGTTTCGGAGCCTATTCAATGCAAACAAACAATCAAATCTTTCCTCTTTATAATATTAGTATAAATGTCATAAAATTGTCTAGCTCATTTATTGTTCAACGATACAACAAATAAAATGATCGACGATTATTATCTGTCGATAAATAAAACAAACTTAAAGTTCATCAGTGACCTGTTATACCGGTTTTTATACTAATATATTTTCTAAATTCTTGAAAAAATATCTCTCTCTTAGGGCAAAATATTCCATACCTTACCAAACTTATTCTAGGCTGATGCAAAATATATCGCTACGAGTTCGCTCTCTGAAAATTGTATGAAGGGGAATAGTATTTGGGCGAATTTGATATTTTCTATATTCGAGATAAACAACCAAAGGGTTCTACCTATACGAAATCCGTTTACCTATAGGGTAAAATAATTGAATATGAAGTCATCAAATATTTGGGACCATATTACTTTTGAGAGGCAAAAGAGGTTGATTCTTAATTCTAAATTATTTCTAGGGATATCTCAATATATTCTTTTTCGGTTTGAGAGTGACAGCAATAATTTAATTTAAGTTTTTTTACGCAACTCACCAATAGTTTCCAATTTTTAATTTCAGTAAGTAGGTACGGTATTTTTAATGTATAATTAACAAAGAGTAAAATCTTAATGAAATTGATTGATTTATAATTAATTATAATTGTACTATAGAAAATAGTGGTACGAAGTTTACTAGGTTTTGTCTTTATTAGGATTAGGAACAATGGATAAGGGATGGATGGGGTTGCCTAATTACATTACCATCTAAAGCGCAACTCGCTTCACTAAAAACATTATACATAACTAGGTAGGTACTATTAATTTATCAAAAAGATGCCTGTATTTGCAGTATCGAGAATCTGGTGAATTCGCGTGGTACCTAAAAAAACAAAAAAAACTTTTCGAGTGCCATGTTTTTTGACTAAAACAATATTTTATCTTAAGTTCATGAGGGTGAGACACGCTATTTCTCGGGTTTATTTTTGGTAAAGACGTACCCTCGTTGTTTACCTACACATACATAATTTAGGTATTCCGGTCTTGGTAAAAACAGAAACACCAATGGATTCACATAGCATAATCCTTATTCTTAGTTAGATAAGGTCCAGGTTTACTTGACAAGTACCATTCAATTTTGGTAGAGACGCAAGAAACTTGTTATCATTCAGAATGATTTATTAATTTCGTAGTTTCGAATTTTGACCTACTTCGCCTATAAATTATGTAAAAAATGTTTAACTAGATTTTAATTTTGTTTATATGATATTATAGATGGATGTTTTGTATAGATGGACTATACATATATGTACATACAAGTGCCTATATTTATTTTCTTCTATTTTTTTATTATTTTCATTTTATTTCTATAAAATGAGACGATTGGCCAAGCCCCATTGTAGTGCAAACAAATTAATAATTATTATAAGAAATTGAATAAGTGTATTCCAATCCAACCATTCAACTATTTCTTTTTCTTCTTATAAGTACAAGATTTTCAGTGAAGTTAGATCAGTCCGAAAATGAGAACAACAGGATTTAGCGGATAAAGCTAGTCCTCAATAAGTTGATTTACATTTTTCGAAGTTCCCATGTTAATGGCAATACTAAGTATACTAACAAAATATAATATTAATTCAATGGAAAAGTGTAAATAATATACCTACATACTTTACAGTTCATGAGTGTAACTGAACTTTGAATTAAACAAATGAAGGGAACTAAAAACTCAGTCTTTATAGGCAGATGTCCCGTGTAGTCCCGACTAAACTCTGACACAGGGCGTTAGTGAGGTGTGGTCCCAATATAAGCGTGTCCTCAAATTCGCAAATTCTTAAATTATTAATTCCAGCTCATACAAAATTATTATTATTACATGTAAAAATAAAATACAATTAAGAACTTAAAATATGGAAGCATTCTAATTTTTTTGCTTAAAATTGTCTTGATTTTAAATACTTACCCAAAACATTTTGAATGTCGCGTACCTCTTGTAAAAAATAGAAATCACAATAAAATGTCCGCTATTTTATTAATTGTTTACCTGAATGATACAATACAAACAAGTAGCAAACATCCTTTTATATTGAAAGTGAAATCAACAAAAGGGTATTATAACTCTTTGTCGAAAGTGAAAGCTAAAACGAAATACATTGTTGTGAAGTGCCGGTAGCACAGAAACACAATAAGGTAATATAACCTTAGCAAACAATTACATGCCACTAAAAATGATTTAAGAGAACATTTTTTATGATTTTCATTCGTACTATTAATTATTGAAAAAGAGGTTAATAATTCTCTCACAAGATACAATTTTATATTATAAGAATTTAATTAACAGATATCCATGTTAATGAAATTTATTGGTAGGTACCAATACCTTCATTTTGTTTGAATCAACTTAATTTTACAGAATTAATAATATTTTTTTATTCGATTACAATATTGTTAATTAAATATAACACAAATGTAAAAATAATATTCGCTATACGCTTACATTCACACCACACCCGTGTCATACGAGTTCGAGAAAACTCGTTAGTAGACCGCCTCATATAAATACAGTCGACCGCGATAATTACCATCTCCATTGCTTTATAAAATGACGCCTCAGTCCCGGCATGCAATGAAAGGAAATCGTATGTTCACATTCTCAAAGTTGTTTAGATAAAATACCGTTTTGTTTGCACTCTTTACGATATTGTTCTGTATCTTACTTATAAAATTTTTTGTTTCAAGTTTGTTATTTCTATATTTTCATAATTTATCTACATTAAATACACACATATAGTGAACATAGGTATTCTAAATAAGTGCCTGTATATACCTACGGGTGGATTACGCCCACACTCTCACCCCAATAGGAATCTAATGCTCAGAACGATACAAGACAATCCTTGTAAAATTTCACGTTCACAATATGATAATGCATTTTTGGTATCTTGGAGTACTGCACTGCCAAATGGAGTGCTAGTGAATTGGGGTCATTACAGCAAAATATGGGTTTACATGGTTAAAATTTTACAAAACTCAAGCCATACAAACTTAATTCCAATATTCCCTTAATATTTTCTTTAAAAAAAAATAAATAAATAAAAAAAAAAGTCTGCATGTATTTCTTGCAAAAAATAACTGTTACAATAAACCTTATCCTAAAACTTAACCTAGTTATGATTTTTATTTAATCCTTTTAAAACTATAAAATATAATTCTTGTTGAATTTCTGGAAGAACCCCTCCATGGGTGAAGGCCTCCTCCAATGATTGCCAGTGAATTCTGTTCTGGGCTTCTGTTAACCAGGAAAAGTCTGCTATTTTGATGATCTCATCTTGCCATCTCGTAAACGGTCTACCCCTGCAACGCTTACCACGAGGGCCTGAGCACGTTGTCACTCTTTTGTCCATCTCCCGTCCTGCAGACGCGCCACATGGCCCGCCCACTTCCATAGCCTCTTTTAAGCCTTCATAATTAATTATCAAATTGTTAAGAAAATAAGAAAATAAACTTTATTCTTCAAAAATATGATTATCTCTATACATTAAATTAAGACATACTATGCAACTTGAAAGTTAGTACATTTTTATGCCTCACATTAACTTATGATAATATAGCCGTGTTTTAAAATTCTCCAAGTTAAAAACACTTTTGTTTGCACTTTATGTAAATTATATTCTGATGTGTAGTCGGTAGAAATATTGACAGACATGTAAATATATCTGTAGGTATGTGTAATGTCAATCTTTATGCAAATTTTTGTCTTTTATCATAATTTTACCAAATTACCTGTCATATTAGTTCCTATGCTTGAACACATTTTACAACCAGACGTTGTTTTTAATTTACATTATGTTAATTTGATTAGTACCTAAATTACCTAATGCCGCATATAATTCTTCGTTATATCCGCTGTTTATTTCAGATTATTTTGTACAAACACCTTCTTTAAATACATGCATTAGCGTAAATTATTTTAGCTTAACATTATATTTAAGACAAAAATAGTACGGACCAAAAATCTGTATGTATAAATACAAAAAAATACATACATTTGGTTACCATACTAATAAAAGTAATTGAATTAATTTTAGTCTGTGTGTGCCTAATCCGAACGATTTTGTATTTTTTTTTTGTGAAAGATTGTTTAATTTCAAACGACTATTTTATTTAATAACAATTAGTTTATAAACATTAACAAGAGTATTATTGTTGAGTATACACAATTTGATAAGGAATTAGTAGAATAAAAACTCAAATACTTATCTACAAAAGAAACTAGTCAAGTAGTCGGTATTGAAATCCAATTTTAGTTAGAATGTAGGTATCCATCTTAAGAGAGCTATTCGAGGCGTCGGTATGTCTGTCCAATTATGTAAATGCCTTTTAATCTTCAGTACAAAGACAATCCGAATCGGACCCGACTAATAGGCCCCGAAACTCAATGCAAGTCACGACTGAACCCAATATCGGTATGTAGATTACGAAAACATGTAAATATAGAGAGTTTTGGTGTGGGATAGTCTCTCGGCAAGTTTTGTATGGCCGTCACATCTCCCTCTGAAACAAAGAGATTGATTTCATTAACATATTTGTTGATATTTCAATTTGTATTCGTCGAGACTCTTTTGGGATGGTCCGCTTAGTTTGTTTCTCATGATATATTTTTACGATATTGCCTTTTATTGTTTGTCTTAAACAATACAGAACAATTTGGATGTTTTGTTGCCATAGATAAAAGGTACTATTGAAATTAATTAAGTGATATAAAATTGCTAGTTATCCTCTAACACGAGGGTATCATACGATAGGACTGGTTGGCAACGGGAATTAGAAATTAAACAAAGTTACTATATGCACGGTAAAAAAAAAAATCGTCTCTACGTCTTAAAATTTTGTAACATCTACGGACCTTGTTTTATGCAATTAACATAATATTTTATTATAGGCACAGAATTATAGGCTTTAATATTATAAGGCCTTTCATTTCCGCAACTCTTCACTATACCTAATCATATAAAATTTTAATTAATTCAAGTTTGACTTGGAAAGTACAAAAGTTCAATTTGTTCAATAAAATAAACATTGCCTGTTGTAATGCAAATTACATGTCAATAAAAATAGAAAGTTAATTAATGTCACTGTACAACAAACAAGAAATTATACTATTTATTCAAAATCCAATGGCTCAAGGAGGATAACAGCATGAGGTGTTTTACGGAGGGCGCTTTCGTTAATAAAGCACAGTGATGTCAACTTAAACAGATTTGTATGCAAATTGTACAACTCTTGCCTCTTGTAAATTACAATATTTTCGAGTTATGCCCAAAGTAAGAATAATCACGAGAGTTTTCACCCTACAGTTTGCATTAATCATCTTGTTTACGAATGTAGGTACCTAATATTATCGTGCAATAACACTGTGTGTTACGTAGTAAAATAAAATATTGTTGCAAAGTTACATTGCGGAGTTAAAAAAAATGTTGTTTTTTTATGAATCCCATTGCTTTTAATTCGAATGCTGTCGTAAATAAATGTAATATGAGATCGCTTGATCTACCGATATTACCTATAGGTTTCTTATATATTTTTTTGAGTTCATGCATCTACTTACTCGATATTTGGGTTATTTAGGCTATCTGAAACTTATTAGAACAAAGAAACCGGTCTTAAATTTAAAGTTTTTTTTGTTTTTTTGTTTTAATGTGTACCTAACTGTTTTGTGTGAATGTTTCTGTCTGTTTGTATGTGTAAAATGCTGTTGTTGTCTTGTGTATCATGTGCTGTACAGAATAAATGTATTTTCTTTTTTCTTTCTTTCTTATTACTCAAATGGCTTTGAAATAAATTTGGCACACTGAATAACCTGGATAATATTAATACTTTTTATCATTATCTTTGTTAGCCTAAACGTATACGTGTCTTTGAGCTAGACCGTGTAAGACGGATAGACAAACATGGAGGAGATATAAGAGTTCCTTGATCAAATCCAGTAAAAATACAATGATATCTTCAATTTGAAGTATTTTATTTGTAAAGATAGTTTGAAAGTACATTTCTGTTCGTTACATTCAATTCCAACTTGGAAAAATGAATTGTGTTCAGAATTTAGATACTTCGTGCCCTTCAGGTATTGATTTAGAAGTTCATCGAACTTATTAGTCACGATAGAAAAACTTCTTAAGGATCGAAGACACAAAGTTTGAAGTATCTACTTACTTACAGTATATTAACTATTTCGTTACTTATTAATATGAGCAACATAAAAAAATTATAATATAGTTCTTATGATATGAGTACCTACTTCATTTGTTTTTATTTACATTAACACTATTAATGATTTTTCACATAATTTTGTATGTTATAAATAATAAATCAGTCATGATAATGCAACATGTTTATTCATTATGGATAGGTATTTAACCTAATTATTTAGATGTGTTTGTTTCAACGCATTACATACGGATGAGAATTGGATTTTTTTGCATTTGTCTGTGTAATTTTCTAAGGAAGATAAAATGCTATGAATCGTCAAGAGACTATTAGAAGTAGAGCAAAATCGAAGACAGTAAACGTCGCGGGAAACTGCTAGTATTAGGTATTATTTGTTTTTTTATTTCTCAAGAAGACTCAAAGTCTGACGATACAAGACAGAGTTAAAATTTCAGCATCTCAAATGTTACTTTTGTCAATCATTTTAATTTAAGATTTCGACATTTCTGTAACGAACTCGAGCCGCTCGTCTGAATATTTCCAAGGGCGGACCTAACGTGAAATTAGAAGGGAAAATAGGACGAGATAATTGCGCCCCCGCCCCGCCCCCACCCCTCGTTACCGACTTTAATCTGTTTAAACTTTTATTTACTTTACTTGCTCCCAAATTGGGACGATTAGTACTCGTCGCTTTCTGCCTTTCGGGAAATGATTCTGTGTAAGCGTTGTTTAAAATTAAACCCGCTTATTGGATACCTTTTGGTGAACGATTAAAGGTAATGAGAATGCTAATATGGCGGCACAACGTTTTGATTTTCATCAGAATTACGCAGATGATCTTTAGAATGAATTCTGAGAACACTAACAATGTAACTTTAAAAAAATCTTATCTTTCAAAAAATTTCATTAAATGTGACACGACAATATTTAAAGGAGCATTTTGACGACGCGAAAATTAGCGCGTAGTCTAAAAGAACTCTAAGAAGCAAATAATACCTACATAGACTATTGTGTGAATTTGTGTGCTTAGTTAAACGTGTATTAATTACCTGTCCCTATTTAAATATTTTTTTTTTCTTCAAACATAATTGCCTATATAATGATTTAATTAAACTTAACGATCAATTTCAAATAAACCTTAAAAACATGTTATATTAAAAAATTACCGTTTATTCTTGGTTTAATTTACCGAAGCTCCAAAAGAAATGCCGGCGGCATCCCGATTTCATTCGGTTCTTTAAAATGCATACAGTTGCAATAACCCGTCGGCCATGTTACCGACCTGTCCAGGCGGTTGTGTGCACGCAAGCTATCCCCCTTGCACCAATATAAAATGCACTATATCTATCTCAGGTTGTCGGGTCCCCTACAAAATTAGGGCAATACGCATGCGTCCCACGTCAATGTCAAATCAATTCTCTTAGGCTGATGCAAGCTAGAATTGAAATAGAAAATGGCTGAATACAAATTAATGCAGCAATCAATTTGTTACAGATTGCGACAGCTGATATCCTGAACCATAAGGTATGTGAGTCACGGATAAAGTATATGTATATTATATTTTTTTATGTTTAGTAAATTTACCAATTATTTTGTAGGCAAAGATATGAAAAATTACAATGATATTGATACGTAGGCTTATGTGTTTTCTACCTAGTAAACGAATATTATTTTTAACGTTGTACGACTATTTTATGTTGGTTGATACACTCGCTTAATTTACTATCATAGTATAAAAACTTGATTTTCTCTAAAGAAAATTACGCGACTCTTCTTCACGAGAGTAACTCAACGTTCTTCGAGAGTATCAATAGCATGTCTTTTTAAATAAAATATTTTTTATTTCTCAAGATGATACAAAACGGCTTATGTTACTTTTGTCATTTTAATTTTAGACTTCGAATATTCAATATAAAAAAATATATTAATAGAATAAGTTTTGTTTACAATATAAAATATTTTCTATTTCCCACAGGAGGCGTCAAGTTAGTTAAATATTTAGTCATAGACAGGGAGCCGGCAACCATATTTTTACGAGTAGCGAGATCGGCTCATTACTATCTTATTACATACGGTGTGGCCGCGCCGCGACGAGCCGCAACACCATCCAATTTCCAACTTCCCATTTATTGATATTGACTCTGAGAGGACGCCTCGTGTATATTCCCACCCTAATATATTTCATACTGGATATGACACGAATAAGCGAAAGGTACTTTTCAAACAGTTTTTTTATGTTCAAGTTTTTTTTTTCGTTGTTTTTTTTTTTTGCTCAAAGTTTGGCGTTTTATGCAAAAAAATATAGAAATGAATATCCTACCGGTTTAAAAAAAAGATATTATTATGTTATTTAAAATTGATACATATGTATTTAGAAATGAAATGGCATAATCGATAGTCTAATTATTTTGGCACGAATTGCATTAAAAGAAAATAAAAAATGTATTAAGTTCGTACCTTGTTTACTGTGTAGTATTGTATCTATCGGGTATAAAAAAGTTAAACAAATTATTTTTAAGGTAAAATTAAAAAAAAAGTATTTTATGAGATACTATGAGTTCATTCCGCATACTTATCACAGCACATTTTAAAGGGTACGGTTTAAGAAACGGTTAAATGGTATCAAGAAATCTCAGTTAGTTGTTTAACTTCTTTATTTCGCGGTCGTTTCCAGCGCTACATAAGTCTACGCGACCGATATTTGGCGGTATCACTTATTATCATCGAACCTAACGCCAGATAAGCTCGCACCGACGTGACTTGACGAAAAATAGTCATCCAGAATCGGATTCGTACACCCAACACGTGTAAATATAATGGATACGTAGGATATATTATTCTTATGTGATCCCTTACCTAGGCTGTGTCATAAAAAAGTATCGGCGGAGGTAATGAGGGCTTGAGAGATTGCAACTTATAAGTTTGGCCTTTTCATACTCTCATGATTGCGTACGTAGTAAATATTTATTGGAGGTAGCAAAAGATACAGTATCTAGAGCGCTGAGTTCTGTATAATATAAGATTTGACGATATTTATGGTCACTAAATATAAATAATGAATTTGCTAAATTCATGAAAAGAATGCACTTTCGATATAGAATAGTTACCTTCTGCGATTTTTTAAATTTCTGAGTTATTCACTTATTAATAAATCAAACAATTATGCATGGTTTTCTTTTTTATTATATTAAAACTTGTAAGTAATAAAAAGTAGATATGTTACATTTTAAAAGAGAAAAAAAACAGTTTCTTTCCTAATTTTATTAGCACAAAATATACCCTCTGAGTTCATAATAGACAATTTTAAATATTACTTCATATCGAGGAAAATGTAGCATAAATACAATACAAAGAAGACTACTCATATTACAAATTCCTACACGCCGCTCTGCTACGGCTCCGATAACATAATTCAATGAAAAAACTAGTTTAGAGAACCTCCATAAACCATATTTACATGAAAACGTAGGTATATGTATAAAGGGTCTATTGTGATACGTGGAAATGCGCCCGTTCAGTAAGGGCCCTCGAAGTCTATCGATTTGGGAATTACCAAGTTGGTAAAGTGTCTAACTTTGTGCCACTTTCAGTTGTTTGGGTTTGATAAAGGACAGACAGAAAGTTTCAGAGGTTCGGTAACTGATTGTTACGATTATATTTGCTGAACCCTAATTAATTTTCATTATGGAACTGGATCAAAATTATGAACTGTTGGCTAAAGAATTACCCTATTCATGATAATGTTACTTTTGGTAGTATTACATAGTGTCGTCTGATCCCAAAGTAAGCAAAATGTAGATTCAATTTCTTAAATTCAATAAATGTAGATATACAAATGCAATCTTTAGATCTTCAAAGGTACAACGGTTTAGGAATATTTCATAGTAACCGACTCTCCTATAACTTCTTTTAACAATATAGAATCTTTTTTCGCACATTATACGTAATTAATTAATTTAAAATGAATTACGGTTGTATGTCGCATAGGTAGAAAAATAAGCCAGTGCGTCACTTAATGAGAACCAATCAACAGAGCCCACCTAAACAAAAATAAAGGTACGGCACTGACGTGTGCATTTTCCTGATGCTCTATTACCAAAATGATATAACCTCCATGAAATAACACAAGTGAATACCCACCTTAATAGAAAGACCAGAGTGTTTCAAGATAAAATATCTCGGTTCTGTACCAGGAAAATGCAAATGATACGCTAAGAGTGCTCTAGCTGAGACAAACAAGATTTCCTTGGAAAAACGTTTACATTTTTCTCAACAAAAAAAACAAGTTTGTACTAAAATGTAATACTATGATAAGACTTTGTGTTTTGTCTAGCTAGGGAATATGCACACACAACCTATTCAAGGTTAATGCGATTTATAAGTATTGAAATTTAAGGCCTACCTAAAAGCATTGCTAAGCGTCATTGCATCACTTGTTGTATTTATTCTTTACGTTTACCTCTCCAAAAATTTTTTGTTGTTAGCTTATATTGAAAACAAACATTAAAAAACTCTGAAAGTGTACATCTATCATTTATACTGTTTTGTACAATGAGGTTTTATATATTCTTCTAAGACAAGAGAAGTAACGCCATACAAAGCATTCGTAAAAAGCCGCAACCACTTCAGAGTGTTAAAGACGTAGCTTTGAAACCGATACATATTCCGAGCATAAGCCAAAGTAAAATATGTTTGTCTTTTTTTTTCTAGAGTCAAACTAATTATGTCAAAATGAGACAAAAGCATTACTCCCAGAAAAATGGTCAGAGTTGCCAGCTCATGAATAATTTTCCCATTGAATGAATGTTATATGAGTCATTTTAAAAAAAAAAAAAAGTTTTTATACCATATTATTGTTTCTTAGGTGACAGAAGAATTAAAGATAGGAAGAAATAAATATATAGATGCGTAAATATTGGTACATACATATTATATTTCAAGAATGAATCACGGCGGAATGGAGAAGTTTCCATTTTTTTGTCATTGATGAATCTAACCGATGCAGACCTACTACTATTATCTATTCTGTGCTACTACTAACTTTTAGCAGAGATTTTTTTTTGTTTTCTTCACCCATTCTGGGTAGGCAAAGGGAACTATGCCCATACAGCCAAGTCTTCAGTAGATTTTTATTGTTAAGAAATGAAAATGAAATTTAAATAAAATAAAAAAATAAATTTAAATAATTTGAATAAAATACAACATAAAACAAAAAAACTATTGTACTCAATCGAACATTTAATAATTGCAGAAACAATTTAAATTAAACACCGTTACCACAATGAAAAAGATGAAATTGTTACTTCACTGTCATAGTAATAATATCATTATGTCAAATGTCAGTTAAAAGCCATATCAAAAAGAGGAAAATGATTTGTTTTTCTTGTCTTGACGTGCGTAGCACTAGCGATTGATTTTAGTATCAATCAATTCTAAGTAAATAATTAATTCTAGTTTGAGCCTGGTTGTAGGTTTACTTCTACTGTGTTACTAATGATACATAAAGGCGTATGAGTTCGTCATTGACTAAACTCCCAACATTTGGGAAACTTAAAATCGTTTTTACTGGCAACACTGTTGGCAAAAACAATGCGTAATATATTAATTTCGATTTTAATACTATTTTGGTATAATTTTAACATAATTAAGCATTCTTATTTGTGAAAAGTGATACCACTTGCTTTGTTATTAGTTTGGGATCACGACATACATGTTTTAACAGTGCATTTAACCATTTTTGTGATATTATTGTGAGATACGCATTCACTGAACGTCAAACTACGACTAAGTCGGAAGAAATTCAACTAAGACTGTGGCCTCAGTCTACGTGGCAGCGGGTATGTGTCAAACATTTCGAATCTATAGTAAATAACAAATCACTGGTTTTGTACTACACTCGTTCTTAAGAATCTTAAGAACTTTATATGCCATTTTATACCTTTTCCTGTTGCTTTTCCTACTAAAAATGTTCTAATGAAAATAAATAAGAAAAATTTAAATCCAGTAAAATTATTATTTATTCTACCACATTTTTTTATTTAACGCAATTCAAGCGTACCTAAACCCTCACGAGTTGATTGTACTAAGATATGGAGTTCAAGGTCAATAACCCATAATCTCCTGTTCCCAGTACGAAAACCAATCCCAGGCATCAATTTAAAAATCGAATTTCACGAATCGGCTCGTTCGTTTGCATATCTAATTACGTAAACACAGCCGAATTCCGTTCAATATTCGAACCTGTCTGTCAAAGCGGAATAAACGAAGCCAATCAGAGATAAATAACCGGCGGTCCGCGAGCGTGGCCCGTTTCATTTGCATGTCAATGAGGAGTGCGGGGGCTTGAGGGGAGCGGGGGGACCTCAGATACAATGGCGGCTCACCTGACAACTGAATGTCATACACCGATGTTGCGTGATGTTCTTTTGTTTATGATATCTCGGAATCCGCTTGCGATAGGTGACGACCTTTCATTTGTTTTGTGAGATTCTCATTTAAAAATAAATCAAAATTAACTATGGTAAATTTTAATTCATAAATTATGCATTTCAGTTGGTAATAAATATTAAATTAAGGTATTGTTTTGTCACTTGCGGATAGTCTATTCATCAAATGAACTGATAATATCAAAATGAGGTGTGCCCGCGATGTACAGAATAAAGTATTTGATTTGTTTTGACAGTTTTTTTTTAATAAATTCAAAATAATGTCAGAAAAATCTTTTGATAAATATTTTTATCAACTATCGAGGGAGGTCTTTTTTAAGTCCTTGTACCTACCTTAGAAATAAAGGAAAGCTTGTTGCCTTTATTGGTGAGTTCTAATATTCATTCTGGGAGGGCGACGCGGTCTTCAAGGCACCTTAGGTACCCTTTTGGTGTGTTTCCGCTATCTTTTAGTTTACAAAATATTCTGTTTTTCTTTATCTGTAAAGAAGAAACAAACTTATTACGTCATTTAATAAGAATTTTTATCTTAAAATACAAAACAAAATTTTGCGAAATTGATGTACGTATACCTAGATTTAAAATAAAAAATATATGTATTTAGACTCGAGACAAACATATCTAAATTACTTAATTAATTTAAAATTAAAATATAAAGGCCTTGTCTTTAAATTAAATGGAGATCAACTACCTTTTATCAACTAACTTTTATTTACGTTCTTCATTCAGAAATGGTTACTATGTAAGGTTTTAATTGAGCAACTTGTGTACTTGACTATGACGACCACCGTGGCGTAATGGTTACCATGCCAGACCACCACCCAGGAGGTCCCGGGTTCGAATCCCGGTCGGGTCATGATGAAAAACGAACTTTTTCTGATTGGTCTGGGTCTTGGATGTTTATCTAGGTATATACATAATATGTATATGTTATAAAATATAGTATAATTGAGATGGCTCAGGATAGAGTAGATTGGCGTAGACGAAAGGAGGCTTTTACCCAGCAGTGGGTCGAGGAAAGCTGATGATGATGATAGTATCGTTGAGTTAAGTATCCCATAACACAAGTCTCGAACTTACTTTGGGGCTAGCTCAGTCTGTGTGGTTTGTCCCTATATATTTATTTATCCCTACTTATAGATTTGAGAAACAGTGAAACGAACCCAAACATCCGAATGTCACGTACGGGACCAATAGACTTTCGAAATTATACCCTCAGACGCCTTAAAACGAACCTTTTGCATAGATTATGTAATACTTAATAGATTTCAGGAATAAAATATGTACTTAATAAATTGCATTTTGTGTTTTATTTAATGCATATTGCATATCATGGTTTATATGCAATATGCTCTTATACTATTATTAGTAAGTATTTAAAATTAATTTATTTTGGTGGATCAGTAAATAGTTTGGGGAAGAATTATGTATAACTTATATGAAAATATATTAAAGATTTTCTATTAGTAAAAATACAACGACGAAAATATACAAATACCTTAACTTAATATCTGTGATGTAGGTACACCTTATAAACGTATCTAATTCCAAATAATACTCAAATCATCCCAGAAATTACAAATCATTATAAATAATTTGCAAATAAATTAAAATCTATTTTTCAGTCAAGAATATTTTCTACAAATTCGAGTTAAATCAATATTTTAAATTGTGTCTTAAAGGTTATAAAAAATATATTTTTAAATTAATTCGCCATGGATTTAATCCTCAATTAAAAATTTATAAAAAAAAATCAATAGTTTCATACAGTACCTACCTACGTAGTCACATGTTCGTGTAGGCAGGTGGTTAGAGGGTGGGTTCAGATATAGGTGGGTGATATGAGCGCATGTTTTATATTATTGAGGGCCCAACGGCAGCCGCGAGCCCAGTCTACCTTGTTTACAGGCGTATGAACCAAGAGAAATTGTTATTTACCATGTCTTTTTTTATAAAGGTTTTTTCTTGAGATGTTCCTTGCAAGTATATATTGAAAGCTAAATTAAAAACTTCGTCTCGAAAACACCTTTAATCGTTCCCTGATGTTAAAATGAAACGTTAAGAGGTAGATAATTGTAGGTAGGTGTACCTCGGCTCACTTAATTAATTTCAATTTCATCAACATTTCGTCAGGGGTGGCGCTTCGCTCTTAATTTCATTTCTAAATTAGCATATTTGCAACGTTATGACGTCTTTTTCACATAGTAAGTAGTATTAAAGGACCGAACCCTAATTAAACTGACTCTCGTTTCATATTCAAAATATGCAAATTTAACAATAAGTACTTTATAATTTCAATTATCGTCTGCATTTTTTGCGTTGAAATATCATGATATCAATTATAGGAATTCAGAGAAGTTATTTTATCGCTCCTAAAATATATCGACTGCTTCAATATATAAAAGAAAAAACCTTTTACAAGAGACCCTTTTCGATCCAATATGAAGTTAAACATTTGCATTCCGTCGTGCCGTCCGCCGTATCGGCGTATATCCCAATATATAACGTTAAATAAAACGAAAGCATTGTTTGGACAAAACTCGCATCCCTGATTATATTTGAACAAAATATACCGAGTGTCTCGTGTATACACAGTATAATAAGTCTCTTGGGCCGACAAACGGAGCCGAAAGGAAAACCATCCCGTCTCTGGGATATTTGGACGATTTTTCTACGTGATCCGGGTGGATATGTAAGGAATGGCGAGTACAAGGGAAATCTCTGGAGCGGTATTAAGGCACAAAGGTGGGTATACCGATTCCCAAATGGTTGGCGTTATTCTGTCGTATTGCGCGGGCCTACATTGCATGCGACTCAGAAATTGAAACTCAATGGTCGGATAGAAACATAAAAGGGGAATGTTCACGGAAAGAAAAGAGCCCCTAGGTGTTGCGTATGTCTAGGTATGGAGGATATTTTCCTCGTACGACATCAGCTACTTATTTCGCTAAATGAATTTCCGTCGGAAAGGGAGGATGTGTTTTGATATGACATGGTGTCGAAATGCGTGGAGGGTGTTTATTTTTTCAAGTGGAAAATAATTTTCGCAATCCATCCTCAGAGGAAAATATTGAGGTTTTATGTTTGACTAGCTCGATGCATCGTTTCCTGAAAGAATAGGAAACACATATATAAATGAATAATTATATATGTAATTCAGTAGGTATGTTATTATAGGTAGGTAAATTTTATTCACTAAGATCAGAATTTTAATGTAGCTTTTAAAAAAAAATGATTATGTAGTATCCATATAAATACAGATTAAAAGTATGTTTACATGATTGCTATTAACATTATGAATTACACCGTTTTTAGCTGACAAAAGAATCATAAAATTTTTAAACTACTCCCCGCTGGCAAAGTTTCAGGTAGAAACTGTAATTGTACATATTATATGAATAATACACAGTATCTTCTTTTGATGTTAAGTACGCTGTAATACTGTCAGTAAAAATCACCAATTACTTATTATTTTTATTCGAGACCAAAAAGCAACCCAAAAAGTGAAATATAAAAGAATCTCGCTATGTACATACATAATGGTTTTAATGTTAAATTATTGGAAAGATATCCATTAAGAGCAAATTTGTTTCGTAATTTAAGAACAAATTTGTTCCTAAATTACACCCGTGACAATATTTAATCCAACTTTTTCCGAAAACTGATGCTGTGACAGTACAGTTTTGCCAAGAAATTTCGTTTCCAAAATGATGTAATGTTAAATTGGATCCTGTGTTGTTCTACAGTAAGTCGTGTATCGCTTATAGAGGATCGAGAAAGAGGTGCTGTTGTTTGTTATGGAACTTCAACTCTTATATGTAAGAAGATGTGGGTGAATATTGCATGTATGGAAAATTTAGTTTTATTGACAAACACAGTACCGCCCGTCGAGACGGTCCCGCCAAATATTGCGGCTCTTATTTATGTCCACTTGAAGTTTGAACAGCCACATCCCGCCAGATATTTTTTTTTTAAAACATACATCGCTAGGTCTCGTCTCGATTTTTAAATTAGATTACATACTATCGTCATATCAATGTGCAGTTTTCATAATAAGATTGTTTATATTAGCTCCAGCAGATTCGAAAGATTTTTTTTTTTCATACTTCAGGAAATATTGTCTTTATTATAGAATACCAATTACTTGTTAACGAATATTCTTTTTTTATAAGCGTCTTCCCTATTTCCTAATTAACTTTCGGGTCGGCCCTCTGAGCTCTTGGCGGAGATGCTGACATTGAGCGACTGATTTTATCAGATTTATACAATCCAAAGTGCTAACTAGATTTTCTTTCACGCTTTTTTCGAAATATACAATAAACGTTGTCATCCTTTCTTGTATTTTTTTACATGAGGCTACTACTAGGATCTACATCGCAATTTGTTGTTGTTTTTTTTAAATTGAAAATTCTTCCTACGTTAAATTTCTAATAACTATCTACTTTAGTCAAGTAAATAGCTAAGAAACTCAAAATTATTCTGATAAGAGTTTGGAATAGATAATATTACCTACATTTTACGACAACATTTTACGAAAATACTTACTTAAGTAAGGTATACATTATACTTTGGTAAGTATTTAATAAGTAAGCCGTACCATCTTTCTTAGTTCTACTATCATCCAACATTACCTAAATGAATGCCGAGAACAAAATGGAAATTACTCAGTCGCTCGAGATAAACTTGCTTCTACTTATCTTATGCTTACCCCACACAAAAAATATATTTAACATTCTTCGTGCACACTGGAATTTTCTTTAAAAAGTTCTTCAGAATTTTCCTACCATAGAATATTATAAGAAAGTTTGTAGGTATTTAGATAATGTATATAAGTTTTAATTATAGCTCCTAAAAGAAACACTTACTTATTTCATAATCTTTTAAGTAGGTACTGTAGACTAATATGCAAATTCTTATTTTTTTTACAAATACAAAAGCCATCTGAAAACAGCTGTTAAGAGACATTAAGGCCTTATTTACATGAAAGCATGCGTTTTGTAGTCGGCGTTTTGTAGTTCATTGAGCTTATTGTTAGTTAGACTTAACCGTCGTATGAACGACACTCCGCAATGCATTACGACATGAAATGAGAACGCGTCTTAACCGCTTGTCATCAGAAAATACTAAATGCAATTAATGAAATTTGCATAAGGATATAATTATTGCAACTTTATTGTACGCGAGTGTTATTTTTTTTTAACAAACAAATATTTTTAAAAGGTCATGTTGGAATAATGATTTAACTAACAAAAAAAAGTCGTCTGATATTGATAAGGTTACAGACTAGATATATCTAAAAATATCGGCAGGTGGTATTCAAACACCTGTCTATTTTCGTAATGAAACCAAAATTTTATTAATTAGCCAAAATAATTAAAGGTGTAATTAACTTTTATTACTTTAATTTCATTTTAAATGTGATCCGTACTAATAAGTACATCGTTGTCGCAGAACCACTAAGCTGACTTTGTTGTTTGTTAATTCTTTTGTTAGGCTAATTTTTGCCTCAAATTTAATTTAAAGAGACTGAAATAGGAAATGAATATTCGTATTGATAAATTGTCTCTCAGAGCTGTGGCTTAGGTAAGAGAAAATCAAGAAGAAATCTTAGCCCTGTGTCACTTTCGCACATCTTTTAATTATCATTAAGAGTGACAGTGACAAAACAGTATTTAGTAAAGCCCTCGCTAAACCACGTTCATTGCTCTCGCAACAGTCCGGTGTCACAGAAGAGGGTGTTAGTACACCCGAACCTGAACATATCAATTAATAAAAAAAAAAAAAAAAAAACTACGTTCATTAATAAATGTGTGAAGTGTTTCAATGTTACTGCTCTTATTTCTCTCATACCTGCATCACTATGGGTGCTTTTATTTATCTCAAATCTCTTCGAACACTATACAAAGCCAACTAAGCTTAGAGTGATTGAGATACCTCTATATGAGCGGAGGGCGTACAGCCAGCCTAAAGGCTTTTTACCTTAAGACGGGCTGGGATTGCGGCTCCACTTCCGCCCCGTTTGATTACCGTTCACCCCTTTAAAAGCTTGCGTTTCAGCCGTAGAATTACGAAACGTGTAAACATATAAGGGGCTTTTTGTTTACTTTTACGAATGTACAACTGCACAGTTGATGTTAATCAATGTTCGTGCAGTATACAGGTTGTTCGGCGCTAAACTTTCCGAATATTTTAATTAAATTTTTTTTTTCTTGCTTCACGAAAATTATTTATTTGGTGACAACACAATGGTGTATATTTGTGGCGCTATTATGTAATGTTTCTGTAAATTTATAATTATCAAACTCCTGTGGCTATGTTTATCTTCCCATGGGAATATTGAAACAAAATATACCTAAGGTATTATCTAAAGGTAAATAGGTACAGGAAGGTATTTGCGTCAAAATCGGTGGCATTTCGATTACCTTGTTTCCGTAAGAACATTTACGTAATATGTAAAAATTCATAATGAAAAAATATTAGCTAAAACGAAAATAGTTTTGACTTTACAGTAAGACAATTATATTTATTTATAGAAAGAATAAAGAAAAAAAATGGTTAATTTATTGTCTAACTACATTTAAGAAATATATATAAATATATATAGGTAAAGTATTATAAGCGGTGTCCATAATTTTATAATTTTCTTTGATCCTTGTTTTATAACAGCGTAAACCACGTGGATTAAAACGTGTTGTAATAAGAGCAATTCTTGTATATTATGCACGATACTTGTCGTACGAGATTAGTGTATGGTGGAACCTCACCATATTTAATATACTTGGCTTTTCATTTATTCATATAAGTTATTCTAATTATCGTATTGATAATATTGTAATATCTTTTATTTATTTTTTGCATGCTAATATATACCTAGCTGGCGAAGTATAACTAAATAACTAAACTACTCACATCACAACCAATATGCACACCTTTGTCTTGCAAATAAATTATTTAAGTTTGAGTTTGATTATATTACGGTCATATAAATTAGAAATCCGGTCTTGGTTTGCCAAGTTATTTTGATTTCATTAAAAGAGAGTAAATAAATTAACTACGAATTACATCATGTTAGTATTCGCCTTCCCAGAGTCTTGAATAAGTCTAAAAATTTACATTTATTTTTAAATAGAATAGGGAAAAAAATATTATATATTAACAAAGTCTCATTTTGGCAATGTTGACTATTGTGGAGTACTATTTCCTCAGAATCTCCGTAGTCGATTATCTCGACGCGCTCCGACCCACTTTTCACTTCATTAGTCCGATCTGTATTGTCATTACACCGAAATTTCTCTACTTGGGATAACACAAATATTCTTGAACACAACAAAAACAATATTTATTTTATCACGACAAAGTTTTCTGTTACCTATTTATTCATAAACAAAAAGTATTACTACAACTCAGACTGTATCAATATTAGTAGGGCCATAAAACTCGTGATTTACAGAAAACATATTATAATTATGACCAAACGAAAAAATGTTTTAGTTAGTGTGCGCTATTATTGATGATTAAACGAACTTACCTGTACGTGAAGTTCTATCATAATTATACTAGCTGGTCAATTCTCATAATTAATTTCTTACTTACAGTATTATTCGTATTTACTCGGCTAATCACACGACTTGTTCAAAGATAATCGAAAAAACATCACTATTACATAGGCGCCACGTTACACCTACATCCCTAGAAACGTCATTTTGTTTAAAGTACTCCTGACTCCGTAGACAGAGAATACTATTCTGTCTACGCCCGACTCGGACAATGTGGGCTAAATACAGATTTGTGTATCCCATACACTTACGGGAGGGGTACTTGACCTAATTATGAGAATTGACCAGCTAGTATAATTATGATAGAACTTCACGTACAGGTAAGTTCGTTTAATCATCAATTATACAGCGCTGGTCAATTCTCATAATTAATTTCTTACTTACAGTAGATGTTTAGAGCATCTGGATTTTTGCCCATTTTGTCCTTAATATTATAACCAGAACACCAAATACCTATATGGTCAGCACACCAGTTCTGAAGATGATTCTGTAGTAAACAGAAAATATAATATTATCTTTGTATTTTTGCCTATCCCAGAAAGGGTTGTCATAAAAATACAAACTCCAAATAGTTTTGAATAAATGTCCATTTCGGTCACAGTTTCAGAAAAAACATTTGACTAATATTGATTCGGTGATATTAGTGAATTATTTAGTTTCTCAGTAAGTGAACATATTGTCATTTAAGTTCTCATGAGAAATAAATTTCTTAAACCATACTAATATTGATGATTAGATAGGTAAAATCTATAGTGTTGACCTACCGATATTACAGACACATTATAGATCTCGATTAAACAACATGCAAACACAATGTAAAATATATCTAATCGCTATACTTAAGTCATGCCCATAGCTTATCTCTTAGAAAAGTGGACAAGATTTGATAAGAATTAACACACTAGATGTGAGAGTTAATAGTGAATTTAAGGTAAAAGGACAAGTTATCGCAAAGTACTACAGATTTTTACCGTACAGAAAATCTCTTGCTTAGGTATTTATCTTTAAATATTATTTTAACCTATTTGTTTTAAATTTAAAAAAAAAAACCAATCGGTGCAACTGGATGATTTTCAATTCTGCATAACATGTCACTACACTCCACCCCCCCCCCAATGTTTAAAGTAATTCAATGCAGGATTCGAAAGTCTAGTTTTAGTTATATGAAATGGAAATTTCAATAACCATTGTCCTTCCTTTTCTGGACAGGTTCAGTAATTTCTTACTGTAACATTGAATCAAAAAATATGAATTATAAAAGTACAAACTTAAAAAAGCACTATTTTCTGTTATACTGTCCATTTTTTTTTTTTTTTTTTTAAAAACCAACTGTTAAACTTGCAACAAGCTTTAATGACATTATCTCATACCATCAGCAACATAAGGGTTGAAGTGCTTTGTTGGGTGACAACGCTTATACATGATAAGATCTCATACCATACTAAGGTATTGCTGTTAATATAATTGAGTCAAATACTGGAAAGTCATTTGTTTACTTAAACCACTAAATACCTTAAGTTAAATAATTTATCGTTTGAATAAACGATTTTTTGTAGTTTTAAGAAAATTGAAATTCAATTTCATTTGTTTTGCGATCTGTACATAGCTCATGATAGCTTAGTTCTGAAACATAAATTCAAAGTACATACATAAATATTATGCAATCTGAAAACATCAGAATTGAGCAATTTTAATATTGTTCAATCATTAAAAGTTTTATAGACTTAAGACTTTGGTCAGGATAATTCCAATCATGAATACATCATATTATTATTATTATTAACTATAGTTTTAATGTTAATTACATTCTATTTTTGTTTATTCACAGTACCTACATAATTACTGGATAAACCATGTTGACATAGAGAATATGATAGTTTTAGTATCAACTATGTATAAATTCAACCATTCTTCAATAATAAATATATATATTACATAATAGAATAGGTTTATAATAAGTGTATATAAAAAACCACAGCAAATGCTATGTAAATTATTACACAAAAGGTTTTAACACCCGTATCCAACAACCTGTCTTGAATATACACTGACGCTCATCATCAGAAAATGATCAAAGTACACATAGGTCACCCTATGTTACAAAAGATTCATAGTAATTGTAACTACTTATAGGAATTTTACAAATGTAAAATCTTTCATAAAAAAAGGTCATATTTTTTACTTAAACAAGGGCAACAATCAATTGC
This sequence comes from Endotricha flammealis, assembly GCA_905163395.2. NCBI lineage: Eukaryota > Metazoa > Arthropoda > Insecta > Lepidoptera > Pyralidae > Endotricha > Endotricha flammealis. The sequence continues at coordinate 6,244,891 of LR990860.1, read as the reverse complement.
CACTTCCATAACAGAATTACTTGCATAGTATGTGTTTTCTCACACAATATAAAAGGTAAATTATTCTACAGAAAAAAAACCACTTTATGACAAGATGTCATAACTAAATGTATTTTTCTACCAAGTAGGAAATAATTTATACAAACTTGTTTGAAACTGTATCTTGCAGGTTTGGTTAAGTACCTAATAAAAAGGACAGATTCATTGTAATTTCATTGCCGACTTTCTGGTTGTGCTGTACAAACGTACGTTACGCTTTTGGCGTAGGTACTAGGTAGTCTTTCAGGCTAAGACCGTTAAGTGCAAGAAGCGTATGTAAAACAATTAAGTATACTGGTCGCCAACACAGCTGGCTCGCGTAGTCATAAAAAAGAAAACGAAGTTCGAAGCTCGCTCATCCTACTTATTAGGTACTCAGTGCACAACGACAATCGGTTTTCCATTGTTTTATAAACTGAGCCCTTTTTTCTGCATAATTACACAACAATGCGATATATTTACTGTGTATTTACACATTATGGCTCATATAAACGTTGTTTACACTGAAAGAAAGGATTAATAATTTTATTTAATTTATTCAAAAAACTAAAATCTTTCACTGTCACTAATGTCACTGTCAATTTCGTGACGTTTTGTTTCGACTTCTTCTTCTTTGGCAACAACTATCTGAATACAATACAGTTTTTGGCTTACTAATACTGTTGTCCAATGAAAAATAAAATAAAAAATTCTTTAGTATTGCCAGTACTAAATTATTAAATTGCTAAAAAGCCATTGAAAAATATGAACTCTCGTCTCGATCGGCTGATCGAAGTCTTGTCTTGTTCAAACAAGCTGAAATTCGCAAAAGAAAAATACCTTGTAGGTATATAATGCGTAAGACGGGAGTTTTAGATATTGCCAAAGAGAGCTTTAGTTGGCATTTTTCCCGTTGTGAAAAAGAATAATCGTTTTATGATTTTATAATTCTGAAAAAAGAAAAAACGTTATGTTTTAGCAGTAAGAGTAAATTATTTCAGGCACAATTTTCATAAATAATGCATAAAAGACAGAACAGTAGGTAACTGTCTCAAAAACCCTCCACTAAAGGCATGTAAAAACATAATAATATATTTTTATGTATATTTTTTAAATAAATCTCCAACTATAACCATCACTTTCCTTGGTTAACATATGCCATTGTGTTTAATGCATTATGGTCTGGAATAAATTAATATTATTGTTTTTAACAATTTTGGCAGAGATGGTTCTTTTAAGAAACCATTCACTTAACCAGGTAAACATTGTTCACCATTGTCATTAATGCATTGCTAGAAAAATAATTTAATTTTGTGAAAGAATTGGTTCCTTCGGTTGAAGGGAAACCCGTATCCCTGCAGTGGGATGATTATGGGTTGATATATGATGTATGGTCTCATAAGGACAACTCGTATTCTGGAAATCAATCCATTATTTTCTGAAATAAATTATATTAATTCTGAAACTATATTCTTCACAAAATCATATGACCAAGGCCAACTTTGTTTTCCATTGCTTGCTTGGAAAAAGGATTTTCACGAAGGTAATGGTCCGAGAAAAGAAAATATAACCAACCATCGCTAAACATTATTGTTAATAAATGCTAATATAATATTTGTGTCAGGAAAGAGGCATTCAGCACAAACAAAACCACACGGAGCCAAGTGCCTCCTGTCTGTGGATGGCTGCAATTTTTGGATAATAAATCCAGATAAAAAACCGGGAAGAAATAGCCCCAATTGTGCTATTCGCAATCCCTAAATCCAAGATTTTTATGAACAGGAAACATGATCTGACCCCAATGTGTCAGACGCTAATGTCCCAAAATCCATGATAAATAAGAACGGAACTAGTCCCACAAACTAGACACATCCTTTATATCTAGGATATAATTCGGAAAGAAATGATCCCGCAAATCATTCGCAGTTCCTTAATCTCGGATAATAATATAATGGTTGGCATAATAAAAAAATCCTCATGGCAGGTACACAAATTAATAAATAATTTCTTCTTTTCCAACTTTAAATTTGTGCCAAATACCTCTTATAAATTTTGTAAACTGTAAAGCAGCTGTAAAGATAGTCACTGCAAGAAATCCCATGTGTTACATAAAGGAGCGGCCAGTCTTTGTTTTTCTGTATTTAAAATATATATATATGGAAAGGGTCTTCCAAACTATATTGGTTACTTATATGTATTCTTGTTGATCCAGCAACGGCCATTTACCAAGGTTAAATAAAATAACTTCCAAATGTGTTAGTACTTAACACAATAATTGTGAAGTATATTATTAATGTATTCTTATTATTCATCTAGCTAGACCAAATTGTTTTTGGTCAAACATCAAACAATTGTTTAGCTGAATGTGGTTTACATACTAAGATCACTGATATTTGAAATGAATGTATTCCATTTAATGCATGGAACGGTCGGTACCACTGAGCCACACACAATGCCTTGATTTGACATTATTAAATTTATAATAATATTATGCAAATGAATTTGCAATGCATCACATCTTGGAAAAAGGATAACGATCTTTACTTTTTCTAAAGGCAACAATCCCATAGAAAAATTTGTTCATCACAAATTTATAGGAACATTACGACAAATTATAAAAAAATTAATTGCAAAATGAAAGGAGCGAGCGGCCATTTTTTTTCTTACCAGGTCGCCGGCCGAATTGTTTGGAAATCTAAATTATTAAGAGATTTTATTATTTTTACTCTTTTTGAGAGTTCAACTTTAAAACAACTCACCATTTTGCTTTGAAATTATATTGGATTTATATCAACCTAAGTGTTTTCGTCGAATTCCTCCATTACTCGATTTTTACACATTTTCTTTTTAGCTCCTCTTCTTCCACTTATCTAAAGACTTAATAATGTCTTAATAATAGAAAAAACTAATAAAATTGAATAAAATATGTTATTGCGTGTAATATAAAGACTTAATAATGTCTTAATAATAGAAAAAACTAATAAAATTGAATAAAATATATTATTGCGTGTATTGCCGAATACACACGAAAAAAAGAAGGGATGTAGGTGTAACGTGGCGCCTATGTAATAGTGATGTTTTTTCGATTATCTTTGAACAAGTCGTGTGATTAGCCGAGTAAATACGAATAATACTGTAAGTAAGAAATTAATTATGAGAATTGACCAGCGCTGTATAATACTGATTATGCTGTTGGTCGTAGCGGCTTCGATGCTCTATCTTCTTAGAACTTGCCTCATGCAAAATATACCCCTAACCCCTACACTAAAAGTTTATAGTATAGAAACTTTCCAGTTTTTAAGAGTTTTAAATTTTGCGGGAACTAATAGCCACCAATTTTTTCACCAACAATTTTTGGTGAAAACGGCTATTAGTTTTTTGTTACTTAGATATTCTATGATAATTACTTAGATAATGCAAATATTTGTGTCCATAAGACGACTAATTAATCGACCACAGAGCGCCGCACTGTTTGGTCCGTCGTTTATTCATAGAGTAGCCTTGACAGGCCCTTTTTTTAGTAACTCGCTATCCGCTAGCACTTAGCTAACGCCCATTTCGTAGCCATACGCAATTCATCTGTCTCATATATTAAAGATTTACCGTAATACAGATAGAGCTCCTGTGCACCAAATAAATTACTAACATGTCCGAGACATTGTTTGGTAAGTGCATTCGGTCATCTTATTACCGTCACTCGATAAACGCCACTGGTAATGCATAGAACATAAACATGAGAGGGACTGTGCACCAAGAAATATACCCACTTATAGGTACGTTGTTGTATGAACATGACTTATAGTTTTATGGAGAATGTCTTATAACTGTATTATGAGGATAAAGGCAATATTCTGATTTATTTAAATATTTTTAAAATTATGCCTTCCTGTATCGTTTATAATCGATTAAATGGCTGATAATACTGCCGAAACTTCTTTAGTGATTATAGAAACATTAGGTACTTGCAGATCTTACTATCAGGTGACCTGTTAGCTTAATTTTTTCTCTTTTATTTGCCATGGTGAAAATTAGTGAAAAATTTTAGACATGTATTCCAAACAATTTGTAGTAGAGTACCATACCTAGTTATAATATTATGAAAAAGTATAATGATAACTTTCTTCCTCACAGTTTTGGGTAACAAAAATAGCACAAATGTGATGGTGTGTGGTGTCAAGGTTACCCATATATTCGAACAAGGGTCTGGCTCACCATTTAATTAGTATGAACCTTGGCCGTAGCTGAGCGCGCCTTGATGAAGATCTGGAATTAACAACGCATAGATAAATATCGCACAGCCAAAAAGTTTTGGGGTTTTTTCTCTCTATTTTATCATTTATTAGAATGAAACATTATGTGAAAAATAATGTAAATATAAAAGTATAATAATGGAGACAGGTGAGAGGTCTTTACCCAGCAGTGGGACTCAATGCCTCCAAGCTATAAAAAAAAGAATATATAAAAAAGTAATGCATGGTTGTTTTCATGTTATTTATAAAAATAATTCGGATGTATGAAATAAAAAGCCGCGGACTCGAAATCCTACTGATTTATGGTAAATGGAATATTCGAGGCAAAAACCTTTATGTATTCATTGGACCTAATATTAATATGAGTGTACTAACGTATAAAATTACTCGAAGTAGGTCAATTAATTAACAAGTGTAATTTAAAGTGCGTCAGGCATTTAAGACTGAATATAATATGTAAGTTGATGTTATTGCTGTCATTTTAACTACCTATCTCAATATTGCTATAGAAAAATTAGATAATATGTCTTTTCAATTTTTTTAAATTGAATAATAAATATATAATGAAGAAATATTGAAAGTAAAAATGAAAAATAACTACTACTAGGTACTTTGGTGTAAAAGTCGAACCAGATTACATGCCGATATTTATATTAGGCAGGACTTTACATTTTATAATACAAAAAATTGTGAAGCGGTTTTGTTAATGAGAGTCCTTGGATTGACATTGTAGTATCATTTGCTAATAAGTTATTTGTTCTATGCAGAAAAAACGATGACAGTAACAATAGTTTTTTTTACATTTAAATAGATGTCAAATAAATATAAATTCAAATGAAATTGTTAATTTTATTCTGTGCAACAACATACGTTAAATACTGCTGTAGACGTTGCACTCTAAGGAACTATTTACATTAAACCGATATTCAAATAGTGACTGGAGAATGGCATGTGCTTTTAGAGACACGATGTCTTGAATATCTCCATAGATAATGAGACCTGTTAATGAAGTACAGACAACAAAAAGAGATATACTGCAGAGTATGATCCAAGTTTTCTAAGTACCTAATGTATGAAAGAATTAAATCGATTTTTTATTTATCAATAGTGTTCATATACCTATTTGTTCTACTGTGTAATTATAAAGTTTTATAACGACGTTTAAATTTATTAGCAGAACAATATTTATTCTTAAGTAGTACTTATAGATAAAAACAAGTTTGTTTCTCACAGATTTTATATTAATTTTAAGACATCTCTAACAGATTGGTTAACTGAAACATATCAGTTTATTAGCCAGTGAAAACGGGCATAATAAAATAAAAAAACAATTTTGTTTCATCATCATCATCATGTCAGCCACAAGAAGTCCACTGCTGGACATAGGCCTCCCCCAAACGCCTCTAATGCGACCTGCTGGCAGCGGCCTGAATCCAGCGGCTTCCGGCATATAATTATGTTACAATACAAAACACTTATGTTGCAATAAGTAATTAAAAAATAAACCTTACCACGTTATTCTGCCTTGAAAACTTAATAAAACAACTTAATTTTTTTTTTTTTTCTATTTCGAATGTGACTACTTGAATCAAGCTTGGGTCGCTTTCAACTAATGCACAATTTAACACAAAGAATTTATATTCAGAGGGGTTGAACAGCAAAAAAATGGGGAAAGTCCGTTGCACCCCCACGTAAAAACTAGGCCAATGGGCTATGATTATTCTGACAAAAGATTTTTTCGCGCCAATCGATATGGTTTCACAAGATGGCCGCCATTGTAACGTTTTTTCTAATGGTCATTTGAATTCCTCGAATATCAAAATGTCAACGTGCACCCTTTGTCGTTTGTCTCGTCTTTTTGAGTGTAATAGAGCGAGACGTAAAGTTTTTTTTTATTTTGCAAAAGAGAAACTTGCTTTAGATTTTTTGCTCTCATTGGTAACCTTTACAAGTTAAACTTGTTTTATTATAATTTTTATTTGATAGATTTCTATATCTTCATATTCATTGATTAGCATTTCATTATTGTATTGTGTTTTAAAAGAATTATCTACATAAATAACTAGTGAATATATAGTATATATATAGCTATATAACTAGTGAAACCCGCGCAACTTCGTTTGCGTGTATTTATTTATGCACAGTAGCGCCATCTACATCAGATTTTTTATCAAATCCTACGGGAATCGCGTATTTTTCGGGATAAAAGTACCCTATGTGTTAATCCAAGGTATCAGCTACCTACATACCAAATATCATAAATATTGGCCCAGCCATTTGACCGTGAAGAAGTAACAAACATACATAACTTTCGCCTTTATAATGTTAGTAGAATTGTGTATGTATTACTAGCAAGCTTGAATACAAACAGTAATGTTGTTCTACCGCCGTCGTCTCAATTACTCTGTCTTTATAAACACATAAAATTCGAGACAAAGTGTAGACATTATTAAAATGAGACAGCAATCTACATAATACGAATCAATAATTTACAAGTCATTCTAACTAAAATATAATATTTTAAAGTGAAAGTCATATAGTAATAGAAAATTAACCACTCATATTCTTTTTGTTTCATATCATTAAAAGCCAAACAAGTTATAGGGTCAGTCACCGAAGCATTCGCATACAGCTTTGGATGCGTTGTCTTTAGAGGTAAAGCTCAGTCAATCCGGTGTTGATAAGCGTGGCAGAGTATAATCAAAAACTTTGATGGAACAACGGAGTCCTCGAACACCTGTACTGCTCGCTGTTATCCTTTTTTTTCTCAACCATGAATTAGTTTACAGAAGTAAGCAGGAATTTTACATACTGTTTGTTACGTCAACCATTGTGAGAAAAAAAAACATGTCATGTTTTCTTAGGTATTTTTTTGTTTGAAAATGATTATAGAGAAAAGTATAACTAGCGAAGAAGCGTAATAAAACAGGTGATATTTTCCTCGTTAGTCTCCGCCAATTAATTTTTTTTTTAATTCCAATTATCCGTGCATATCTTCCTCATAATATTCTTCCCACTTCACTTATTAAATGTTAACAAAATGAACATTCTACCGCCATCTATCGGTTCGGATATCACACTAGATAATATATAAAACGTTTCGCTGTGTGTATTACAATGTTCCGTAAACACGATTTTACGCACACTGCTACTGTAGACATCATCGTGTTTATTTACTACGAGCGTATTCATGAACGTCGAAAATACGTCTGTGTGCGTTAATCGTGTTCCTACACGGATTCCTGTACAGTATTGTGCCAGTGTGCGTGACCGCGTGTCTAAGGCACCCACACTTGTAAAAAGTTTCTTTCCACGAAGTATCCTGTAGCGACATCTAGTATGTTTTGTTGGAACTACAAAGCTATGGAGCTCTTGGAAAAAGACGCAAGTGATATTCCTATAAATAATTTTCTTATCAGAGTTTTTATTTTTCAACTTGTTGGAACAAATAAGTTAATCCAATATTTTAGTTACATTATCATTTAATATAATCACTGATGATCTTAGTTTATTATGGCTCTACATTTTATTATTTAAATATAAAGTAGGTATTTTGTAGGAAGATTTATATGACACATTAATAACAAATATAATTGGCGAAATTTTGGAAGTATTTGATAGGAAAAACAAATATTTTTAGAATTCAATCAGTTGAAGCCCCTAGTATTGTGGCTACGGTGACTACCTACCATCAGGCGGTCCGTATGCTTGTTTGCCACCTTAGTGGTATAAAAAAAACGCATTTTAATATTAATTTCACATCGAGTCTCTCATGTTATCTTTTTTCGTTAGTTTGACAGTGACGGCCATATTTTAGTGTGTTCAATTCTGTTCAACTTAAAATGTTTTTCTGCTTCTTCGGTAGATCCTAATACTAGACATAACTTTAAAATTTGATTAGATTACCTATTTTTCCTGCGTAGTGAAAAACCCCCAACCAGTCCCAACTTGTTAGCTGTTTTTAAACTAAATTTCGGGATTTAGTTTAGTCCTAGATTGCGCAACCGTGGCCAATAAACATTAGCAATACCAGGGGCTACAATACAAAGAAGGTGTAAATTAGTTTTTTTTTGTGTAGATACGTGGCAAAATAATATTAACTACTTAACTAAAATAAGTATCTATTTCTAGACATAAATGTTTACACCTCAAAAAATTTAATTTCGTTTACGAGAGTTGTTTGTTTGTTCTTATAAAAAATTATAATAAATTAGTTAGTAGGTATAACAATACACCATTGTATTGTACAGTAAAGTAACTGAGGTTTCATAAAAAAAATATAATGCAAATATAATGAACCAAGGAATATATTCAAAAAACTAATTAAAAAAATAATGCATTATTATCAAAATATATTTTTACAGTAGGTACAAAATAAATGTATTGTTTTTATAGCAATGAAACTAAAACAGTAGGTAAAAAAACCTTACAGAATTTTCAGTTGCGTCTCTATGCCTCGCGAGGAAGTTTAAAATAGACATCTTTATCAAAGTGCCGCTCTACGTAAGGCCGTGGATTGGAGGCAAATATCCGAGCACCAATTTAAATAACTATGTATTTATAGATGAAAGATTAATCGGCAAGTATTGACGTTTGAAATCAACGAAGCCAGTGATCTAGAGCTAAAATAAACGTAAGCAAACTTTATAAGTATGTATGAAAGTTAGTTTGTAGAGACTATAAAAAGTATTTAATACAAGTGTAAATCAAATAGTAATAAAGGTATAAGTAGTATTTGTAGATCAATCATTTATTCCTAGTATAAAAAAGATCAAAAGCAGACTTGAGAATGATGTTGTGAGATCCAATTAGTATCGAATAGGATAAGGAAATCGATTCCTACGTAGAATTTAATTAAAATATTTAATCTTAATCTTGCTCATGCAATTCGATGGTAATTAGTTATGACGTAAGTGTACATTCGATATTATTTATATTCTTGGCATTCCAAAAACAGCGATATTGCGTGTAACAAATCCAAAATTAACGTTTTGTTTCGACCAAGGACACATTCGCGGCCGCCTACATTTGTATCGCAGCCAGATTACAAAAGTTCATTGACGTTTCGCGTAGACGACACGAGGGGAGCCAGGAGCCGCATACTCTGCCCCTGTCACTAATATGCAAGTAGAAAGAGCCGGCGATACTCCCTAACAAATTATCGCGAACGTCTCGTGGTAGCAGGTGCCAATTATTGGCTTGTCAGCCGGCTGTTTGAACTTTTGAAGGTCGAAAAATATACGACGACTTTTTTTACATTACAAATTATTCAGCAGGAAAATGTAAATCAACCCGTATAATGTACACTTTATTTAATTTATGTTTAACATTAATGGTCAATGTATTATGCAATTATTCATTCATATTTTAATAATACATGAGATACGGGTTTACAAGGTTCGTATTGATAATTATTTCGGTGGATTTTCATACATTTTCCTCTGTATTTAAGTGTCTACTGTGTACTATAGCCCTGTGGGAAATTATGCAGGGAAGTGACTGGAGCGGGGGGCGTTATTGTAACCCTACAAACAAAGCGTATTTCCACCCTTCCAATTGTCTCGATGCAATGTTTTTGTTTTAGGCAGTAATTCCTCTACCCAAATAAATATTCTAATGATAATTACGCCTAGCTATATATTCAGCTGCAGCTATCTATTCTGTATTATGTACCTATATATATAGATAGTCTATAAATAAGTCCGAAAATAAGCAAATCTTGTACTAACTAAGTATTAGGCAACTAATAAATATAGATAAATCCTTTTTTGTAAAAATCAATATAATACATATTCTATATGTGTATCTAAAAAAATAAAAAAAATATTTTAATTTTTTTCCCGAAGTCCTCTATTTTAATTATGTGAAAACTCATCCGGTACGTAGAACTGCATAAGTATTTTTTCATTGCTACTACACCGAAGAAAATGCATTGCTGTGCTGCTTTACGCTGATATTCTGCGAAAGGGTGGATTATACGTTTCCTGGTTCGCTGTTCGCTGACTTCAAAAAAGTTCTTATAAATATCATGAAGAAGAAAAATGAGTTATAATATCATTATAAATATACTTAATTAAGTATGTACTTAGATAAAACTACTTTATCAGAAAAAAAGTATGCATAAGTAGGTAATTTATAATTATCTTTGTGGTTCATAACTATGTACAAGAAGTGGTCTCAAACATGTTGTTTACATAAATTAAAAGTTTAATTTATAATTAAACTATTTTTAATCTCATTGCCATATCCTATAGCAATGATAATCTTTTTTATTACTAATCAAATAAATATAACTACTTACTCTTCTACCGACTTCCTATTTCAAAAAAGTTAGAAATCGTGTTATATTATGTATGTAACATTTACGAGATAACATAAGTATTCAAACTCATTAAGGAACTAAATCAGATCGTATCAATACATAGGATTAATTTATGTATAGCCCACACAGAAGTTCGATTAAGTAATGGATTGTTGTCTCTCTCTGGCACAGGTTTAGCGAGTAATAGGAGATGAGACGAATAGAAAGTAGGCTGTGCGTCCTTAATAAGGCTTTACCGGGAAACCAGTTTTAGGCGAATGCTTCGGGACGTTGATTGCAATTGGAAACAATAATACTTTATTATTAGACTTATCCTTTATTGGTTGTATTTTTAGAATAAATTGTTTATTAAAAAACATAGTTTTTATAATGTTTATTATAATAAAGCTCTCTATTACATTTAATTTATTTAAATCAAATTACTTCTTTGTATAATTTACTTACATATTTAATTTTTACACATGATCTAATTAACAATTTATACAACAACTGATAATTATTAAAAAAAATAACAAAAAATTTCAAACAAACAACTCTTAATAAACGTCTATTAAAATATACCAGAAGTGTCAGTGCCAGAAATGATGTAAATAAGAGATTTATATCGTAATTCTGAAAAAGTAGCTATCAATGATTTTAATAAACACATAAAAATATTAAATAATCTTAATTGTGTAAAAACATAAGATTGTTTTCCAATTAAAAGTAAGATGATTTCTTTCATTATCGTGCTATTATCACACGACTATTTTTATAACAATCTGAATGTAATCACAAGTTATGTAGAAACGTTACAACTAAAATCAAAGTAAATATTTTATAAGAAAAAAATTCGTCGACGTCCCGAAGCATTCGGTGGAGTTTGGAAAAGCCTCCAAGGATTTCGGATAGATGGCGTTAGGCTCCGCGTAATGGCACCCTTCCTTTCTCTCTCGCAAACCACAGGCAATTCACACAAATTTCCACTTTTTTTAGTTTTTTCTCTTATGAAATTATTCTACCTAGTGATTTTGTATAAAACAAACTTATATTATTCCCCGAAGGTAGGTGGTCGACCGAGAATTTGGTTTGAATAAATTTGAATACGATTTTCGCTCAAAATATCGGAATTCGCTGTCTCGTCTTATACTGAGTGAATTTTTGAATAATTTTGAAATAAACTAGAACAATTTATTCAAGTCCTACAAAGACTCCGTTCTTTTTTGTATTTTTACCAAAACTGTTAATGCGAAAAATATTTTCGATCTAAGACAATTTTTAGAATTTGATTATAAAATCTAACAAGACTGTAAAAGTATTTTTTTGAAATTCTAAGCATTTAAGCAGAGTAAGATTTATTTGAATATTAAATACCCATGCAATGTATAATTTATGTAAATACATTATAATGTACATACCTAATAACAATAATCCTAATTTTCATCAAATTATAATATAAATAAGGTGTCAAAATTTTATTACCTAACTAGTCATCAATTTTCATAGGCTTAAGATCCTGTAGATGTTTCTAGATCAAAATGTGTTGCATAACCCAGCCCTTCTGGGCGTACCGTCGCCATATTTATAGTCACGCACACAAAAGTAGTAGACGCATGCGTAGAACACCCCTTACAGTATTTGTTGATAAACACTATACGATGTATGATCGATATTTTGTGCACCTCAATACTAGGTAGATAGGTAAATAAAGGAACACTAGGAGAGGTATTTATTTATTGCTCTTTTTTATAAGAAAAATTTAGTCTACTTATTTGAAGCAGCCGCAAAGACAAACTTTCTGAGCACGAATATTTTGTCTTAGTCTGTTTCTTTAAATATACTTACTATTTATTTTATTTACAAAAAAAGAACCCATTTTCTAAAAATCCATTTAATATAGTTGTATAAATTGTTCAAAAATATTTATTTTATTGTCTGCGATAAATATATTAAACAGTTTTAACATCTAACAAATATACTTACAACTTAAAATAAGTCAAAAGCTTCTACAAAAAGTCTTATATCTATAAACGTTTATTAATTAGCTTTATCAGATAAATGCCTATTTCAAATAATAAAAATTACAACAGTGATGAATTGACGATAAGAAAGACACACACATAACGTATAAAATAAATCATTCCATAATAAAAGTAGGTAAAACTAATAAATCATTTAACTAGATTTTTTAAATGTAACATTTCGCCTACACCCCAACAAATCGTTGATTGAAGCTGTCTGTGCTCAATTTACCACAAACAAAATAATTTTAACATCTTCAACACATTTCTCAAATATTCTTTGGTTCTTGTTCTCCTGGACATAGCGTCGTGTTTCAAGTGGAATTATTTTTGTCTGGGTGAATGATTAAATTTGTTTTCTGGGATATAGGTTATCTTCAATCAGTAAAGTCATGTCACAAATGGTGCTATGGAAGATCTTACGCGAACTATGATGATATGTTTAGGAGTTTCCGAATCCCATTATATCTTAAACAAAATTTGATATAGTTATCCGACTTCTAGTAAGAGATTTGTTACAATAAATACCTATTTATCTTGTTTCTCTTAAAAATATTATTTAACTTTAATAAAATCGATAGTTAGCTCGATTTAAAGATTGTAGAGCATATTGCTACGAAAGCTACGAGATTCGTAGTAATTAAATAAATTTTGCTACGAAAACAATTGGTTATGAATTTTCTTTTTTATTTTATATATTTTTTTAATTCATATTTATTTTTCTATTTAATAAATGTTTTACTTAGAGCATGAAGAAAGGAAAAATTATATTTTATTTTTATTGTGTACTTAATTTCGAATTAGATTACAATATACCAATGGCCCGTGGCTTAATAAATTTGAGCTTTGTTGACTATTAAAATAGTAGATTTTACAACAAGTGCACAAAACGAATCATTTCTATCCGAGACTTTTAGCAGCCCGAGCCGAAGGCGAGGGCTGATAGTAATGTCGAGGATAGAAATGGTTTTGTGGACGAGTTATAAACTCTGCTTTTCACTTCGATTGCGAGGAAATAAATAAATAAACGCACGAAAAACAAGACCTGTTTCCCCATTCCCGCCGCTTTTTTTTTTAAATCTTACGACATTGAAATTAGGCTTGGGCTGCAGACCTATACAGCCTACTATTAAATTAATTTTGTAATAAAATAATTTTCTTAAATTAATTAAATAACCTACCGTACTTTAATTTAAATTCTAATATCTTTTATGACTTAAAAAACACATAAGGCAAATAAATTAAAGTAAATATTATAAAATAACAAATTCTATCTCTGAACTTTTTATTGTGTTTGGCTGTATGGGTCATTTCCTTTGCCTTAATATAGATACATTTATGAGTTTACTTTTCTGCCCTTGTGCACAAAATTCGATTTTGTGCAGCCTATATCCTGCGCAAATAAGCACTTTCTGAGCATGAGAAGTGAAAAATATATTTTATTTGGAATATTAAAAAAAAGGCTGTTCAATATTAAAATTTAATTATGTGTAATTTTGCTACGAAATTTCGTAGCTTTCGTAGCAAATATATTTTGAGTTTTTATCTTTTTAGTGATTTATTTTCGTGGATGTTATAATTTTATCAAACATTATGTAAATACATAAAATATATGAGAACAAAATATTACTATCATTAGGTACTTCATTAATTTATTATAAACTAGCTTCTGCCAGCGGCTTCGCCCGCGTGGCCTAGTAACAATTAGCATATTTTTCTTCAGAAACAAATTCCGGTCCTGCACGGCCCGGTACGGTACAGTTCCATCCGGTCCGGTCGGTCCGGTCAGTCCGGGCCGGTCTGGTCGGTCCGGTCCTAATATGGAACCTACATGCCAATTAGCATATTTTTCTACAGAAAAAAAAACCCGGTCCGGTCCGGTCCGGTCCGGTCCGGTCCGTTCCGGTCCGGTCCGGTCTGGTCGGTCCGGACCATATAAGGACCCTACATGCCAAATTTGGCATCTCTAGACCCAACGGTTTGGTCTGTGCGTCCTCTTGCAACTTCGTTTGCGTATATCTCGCTTTCCCGTGGGAATTTTGAAAAATCCTTTCTTTGTATATCCCTAGACGTTGTAAGTAACCTACATGCCAAATTTGGAATCTCTAGACCCAGCGGTTTGGGCTGTGCGTTGATATACCCTCGCAACTTCGTTTGCGTATATCTCGGATTCCCGTGGGAATTTTGAAAAGAAACATACACTAAATGTTAAGTTGAGCAAATCGCCACATATTAGTGAAAACCGCATCCAAATCGGTTCAGCCGTTTCTGAGATTAGCGTGTACAAACATACATACAAACATACAAACATACATACATACAAACAGACGGACAAAATTTTACGAAATTCTTGTTCTATTGCTTAGTCTTCATCGCCCTAAACAATTTTTTTGGAAATATATTCAATGTACAGACAAACTTTTTTTACACTTTTATTATATTATAGATTTATTTAATTAAAGAAAGTGTAAGCTCTGTATAAAAATTTGTCTATGTATCTTATAAGAAAAGATGAAGATGTAATTTTCCAATAGCTTCACAATTTACATTCTGTCTACAAAGGTAGTGGGCATGTAATCCCTTAAGGCGAAGAATATTCCGGGCTCAGTTCATCCCAATAAGTGCCTCGATCCCCTGGGAGCATGCCTAATATTTTTGTAAGATAGACATACTCCACACCAAGGATGTATTTGTAATAGTAACCTTTTATATTTTACAGGTTTTTTTTGTTTTTTTTTTATAGTAGGTACCTAGGCTGCAGTTTTAACGGATTACTATACAGGATTTGTATTTGATAAGTAGATACAAAATATAAATAAATTAAAGACACATTAAGTTTTAATTTACTTTTTTGTCTTAATTAGACAATAACAGCATAATGCTTAATGTCATACGATTAAAATGTTTTATGTAATATTAGTGAAATTCTTTGTTTTAAATATTATTAGTTGTGAAATTGGTATCATAAGTAAAAAAATAATAATAATAATAATACGTTTTTAAACGAATATACTTTAGAAAAAAAAATTCAACAAACAGCTACATTTTTATAAATTTAGTAGTCTTTGAAAAAACTCTACTTAAATGTTTATAAAAAAAATATTCCGTACAAAAATAGCTTCAGTATATTATTATTTTAGTTTGTTTAAAATAGGTAAATATTCTAAAATCTACGTGTTGTCTTTCCATTAGTGTATATCAATGGATACTTGTATCGCTGTATGTAAATCACGCGATAGGGCGAGCGACGGGTCGACAGACGACTTAGATAAACAAAATCAATTTGAAATATTTCACTATTATCTGTTGGAATGTTACACTTGTTATTCTTGTTTACGTAGGTATAAGTCATACTTGACTGTGTTTATATTTAACAGTACAAGCTCTTTGTTTTAGCGTGAGTTCACATGATCACGAGTCGCCGCGCGGTGATCATCGCCGCCGCCCATGGAGCATTGACACCTTTTTTCTTGTTTATAGTTAGAAAAAATGCATTACACTACATGCACGTAATTTATTTTTTACGAGCTGTTACCCGCGACTTCGTCCGCGTGAAATGTTCAAGTAAGGATAGCTCCTTTTCCTGACATGCGATTTAAATGAAACAAAGCCTATATTCTGCTCCATCCCGAGCTCTCTCTTCCTGTGAAAACAGCATTACAATCCGTTCAGTAACTTAGGAGATGTGCGCGTTCAAACAAACAGACAGACAAAAAAAAAAAAAAAAAATTTTAGCTTTTATTTCCTTTCTCTAACTGTTCCCTCTCCATTTTTGCCTAATATGTTCAAAGTACAGACATATCGGGGTCTACTGTTTTATTATATGTATAGATGTATTGATAACAGAAACATTTTTTACGCCAACGTTCTGTGAGAAGGTGATACTTCCTCTGTCGAACTTCTTCGTCTTGATAAATCTATTTCAAAACCTAAGATGTTTTGTCTTCCTTTTGATTATAAATCAACTTATATATAGAGTCCTTACAAAGTACAGTCGAGAACTCGCTCATAATAATGTTTATATAAACCAGAGCTGTCAAAATTGCGCACGGCATCATAAAGTAACCGCTTTATACTCTGACAATATAGTCTATGGTGTATTAACATAAACCCACCATTTTGAACCTCCTATACCCAAAGACTTATCGACGAATAAGTTTTGTTTACATTTTTTTTCTTATCATGTCTTATTTAGGGCCAGTTCTTAATAAGCTCTAGTTAGTCTATTTGCCAGATAGAAATAGGCAGTTAGTATTTTTTTTTAATAAAAGTTAGTTAAAATACTGAATACGATCTTTAAAAATGTACACGGATGTATTCCCGGGTTTAACAATAATGATAATATGAAAAAATATTTAATACATTTAAAATATACAAGTTAAAGTTGTTTTAGAATGCTTTTTAATGATTTAATAAACTCGAAAACTTAGAAGTACTTACTTAAAAGTTAGATATTTGTAAAAAACTCAAAGTTTATTCATATTTAAAATTCTAGTCCCAACACAGCTTACAAACGAAAAAAACTTAAAAACGAAATATTCTTTCACTAAAACACATGTTATCTGAACAAAATTATTTAAAACCTTTACCTTAAAAACCCTCAATTTATTCAAAGGAATTTATTGGGAGAACGATGCGCAAAAATAGTTACCTACCCAATTAACGTTTCTACACAGCGCTCGCTTCCCGAGGCATTGTGAAACAAACATTGCAACACCCCTAGTGGGGGTATGGGGTGTGGCACACCCCACCCAAGGGTGCAAGGCTTCATTACAAGGTCCCACGTTGCACCGTGCTAAAGATCTGCATGCGAATATACGAATTTACAAAATCACGACTCGATATTCCGAAAATGATATTGCTTTGTTGGAACGAGTGTCTTCGATCTAGAATCACGATGAGAACTTGACGTTTGATCGTTCGATTTTCGTTATCGAGTTGTGAGTGCATTTAGTACGGACGTGATTCGATTGTGCTTGGTTTCATTAGAGACTGCGAATCAGATCGGTACCTACCTATAATAAATACTTAGTGTCAATTAAGTGCAAAATATGATAGTATGCGTTATACTATATCTGTTGTATCTTTTCACGGTTAAACCATTGAACCTATAGATGGTAGGTGTGGGTAAAACTACAGTGTTGTTAAAGGCTAAGTAGTCAGAAATATCAAGAACAGTTCTTTGTTATGAATTTAAAAATACATATGATTGACCTGTCACTCCTGATGAATTCCAAGTAGTCCATCTATGAGATAATTTTTTATTAGGTTTTTGTCAATTTATCTGACGGATCTACTAACTGGAACCTATCAGGAATCTGTGAAACCGATTCTAAGTATATATAACCTGATTACATACATAAGTTCATACCTACATAACAAATATTTTTATATCTGCTCCAATCAGTTTAGTTGTTGGGAATGAAAACAACGCCTTCTACTTACCTATACATACCAAAACCATGAAAAAACCTTAAGTAATGTAAGTTCTTAGTACAGTTTATCTCCCAACTTTACTTAGGTAAAAAGTTTCCCGTCGGCGATTAACAAGATACCCGGAGGCATAACATTACGTACAATGAAGGAAAAGGACCTTAGAGACTTTTATTACGTATATCTTCCATAAGCAACGATTATTTTCAGGGTGCACGACAGTGGCTCTCAACATTCTAGCTCTATTTGTCGTATTAATCATGTCTGATGGTCGTGGTTACTAGGAGTCGTTATAGAGCGGACTCTCCATCGATTTCGGTCTGACGCATTCTGTGGCACATATACATAATCCTTTCTTTCAAGTTGATAAACGTACGTAAAAATCATATAATTTTTGTATATTTTTAAAAAATATTGTGTATTTTCCGAACTAAATTATAATCCAATATCTTTACTAACATTAATGGTTTTATATTGTATCGTAATTTATTAGAGGTTAACAAGCTTTAGTTATTTACATATCAATTGAATTGAATAGATTATCAAATAATTAATAGGGCGATTAAATTACTAATATGTCATAATTCTAAGCCACACACATCTCTACACAATTTATTGCTTACATTGGTTATCAGATTGATAATTGCTTACGTAAATCTGAACAATCTTGATGGCAATTTATATTCAGATCTAATAGGTAAAACCAAACGACTGTTGGACCTATCAACGCCCAATCTCAGTTGTGGTTGTCATCTTGGGGGACTGGTCTGCTCGCTTTATTAACATCTACATATTCGACACATTTAGGATTTGACCATAGCGCTATTTGGATCGACATCCCGCGTTTAGTGCTTGATTTCTGTATGTACCTGGATCTGTATTTTATTTATTTTTATAAATGTACTTATACATTGTAACAAACGAGTGAAAGAAAAAAATTGCTAAATGACAAAAAAGGCCGTAACCGGGTTTCTTTCGCCATTTCTTTTACCGGTGGCCATTTTGCTTGTGTCCGAAATGGTGGTAGTATATAACGTAGTTTATTTTCTTTATACATATATACAAATTGTAAATGACAAGAAAAAGTGCCTGTGAAGGTCTAATTTCTGAAATAAACGATTTCATTTCATTTCATTGCAATCAAAACCATTGGACATAGAAAAAAATCTATGTAGAAAAATAAGACTTTCTTTCGTGATGTAAGTGAAAATGAACATTAAGAAGTATATGAAAAATCCTATGGGAACGGAACCGCACAGGTATATTAGCCCGTAGTAATATAGGTAAACAGTAAACAATGACTCGACGAAAGTCGTGTAATTGATTTCTAAAGTTTAAGAACCACTGTTCTAAAGTAAGATATACACAAAATGAATGTATTAGTGCGTCCAGACGGCATAGTAGGTTGCGTCAGCGAAGTACAGAACTGAGGGAATTTTAACCTTACCATTTCCCCCTAAACTATTGCGTTTGGTATAGGTAACAAGAAATTGCGAATTTGTTTCATATGCGTATAGTTGTATCACATTTTACAGATGCAATACCTTAGTAACTAATCATTACCTACAGATTATTTAATAATAAAATATCTTAAGTGTTAATTTACGTTTTACATTTTTCGTCATAGCATACTTATGACTTTTATTCATATTCATTTCGGTCATCCGTCAATTACCACACTGCCAATTTTTGACATTTATAATATGAGTGGGATAACCTGGGGATAACACATGACTTCTTACGATTTTACGCCGACGTAAGCGTCTTTAACTTGAAGACGCATAAAGATAATCTTATTTATTTACCTAATACATAAACATGGCTAAGCCTAGTTTGCTCCAAAGGCTCAAAATGTAGACTTCAGCGGCATTTTCCGGCATTTCCCCGTGTCCATAATTCTCCTATTTTACACAAGGGGGCGATCACGCCTTCGTGAGGGCGACGGACTCAAATGCTAATAGTACCTAATAGATACGCTTGGCATTTTGAGAACCCTTTGCTTAGGCTTTCCATGTCATTAAAGCATTCACTACAAATTCTCCATGTATATGTATTGGTATACCTACCTTGATAAAAATAATTAAATTGAAATAGTTTTTTTTTTCATTTGTTAGTTTTTTTATATTAACATTTTTTATGTGTAGCAGAAATAAATTACCAGGTATTTTCTTCTTCTTTCACCTTAAACAATTAATAAAGTTTAGGCATTTAAAATTATCAATATTGTTTAATATTGAATAAATTAATGTAACAAAATAGTATTTATGTAATGAAGGCAGTCTGTATTTTATTTGAACGTTTATTCAATTTACGTAATACAAGAAAGCTACATACGAAAAGGAATCATAGATATTCCGAGTACCTACCTAACTTAAAGGATAATATTTTGTATCTTACGTTCTATTCGAATGCAGCTTATTCCTTGATCCCCGTTGCAGTATTTAGGAAAACGGTTTATTCTGTATTTCGCCAAGTCGACGTCTGGGGGTGTATACCTACGAGTTAAAGTAAAATAGCCACCGTCAACTTTGCAGCGGGCTTCGAGGAAACAACTCTTTTAGTTAACTGCCCTTCCCTTTGTTTTCAAACGAATGGTTAAAAAGAGAAAAAAAAAACAATTTGCAGCTTAATTAAGATTACATTTCTGTAGAAGACATTTAGCGAAAAGATTTTTTGTTTTATCTAAATATTTTGTTTGTGTACAACTCGAGTACATACATAGGTATGTTTAAGTGTTTAATGCACTTTTTTTTTATAGAAAAAAGTATTTTAAATTATTTTAAAGTGTCTCTGACAAATAAACACCGTTTTTCATTTAAGTTTAAATTAGAAATTACCCTGCTTCAAATTAAATTTTGGCAATCACGTTTCCATGTAATAGGATTTTGTGAGAGCAGACGCCAAATGTGCTCCCAGTAATTGAGCAGACCAATTATACCAAACCAGAAACGTCCAAGAAAACGAATTAGGAGCAAACGATGTTATTAACAAAACAATCAAGCCGTTGAATAATTTCAGCTTCATAGCCGTATGAAATACAACTCGTTGAAGGCATCTGTTCCTTGCCCACAGCTGGATAGCCTACGTTTACCTACACAAAGTTATCTAAATCTGTAAAATATTCCACAGAAACCCTTATTACAATTGATTAAAGTATAAAATTTAATAAACACAAGCTCCTGAAAGGTAAGGGGTTCCGATGTCGGCTCCTTCAATGTTGTTCTGTTCTTTAAATTAATTTGGCCCTCTTGAGACTAAATTCCACGGCCGGTCGAGATTAAACCAATCTCAAGTTAATGAAATCGGTATCTCAATAGGGCGGAAAACAACGAGGCACAAAATATCTAAAGTATTGATTAGACAGAGAAAGGTGTTTTACATTATCGAATTGATTTGATAATTATTACTTTTGTTTATTATATATTATATTTTATAATTGGAAATTCTGTAATATTAAATTTTATTTCGACTGTGGTAATGTAGATACCTACCTACTCCACATTTTTTTAACATAACTGTTTCAAAAATTCTTGAAAAAAAAACATAATTAAGAACCAAAATTCACACGACTGTGTTTAATTAAAGTTGTAATAACATGCACTTTATTTAATCAAAGGAATAAGAAGTCGTTTTTTTACATGTTTACGATACTACAAGTCGATGCATTAATTCGATACGTTATATAAAAACTGTGAATTTATTCGCAACTCGAGGGCTTAGCCGTACATAAAATACTATTTGTATGGCCTTCTGTCAAGCAGGTGGTCCTGAAACAGCCTCACGATGACGTTTCCCAGTAATTCTCCATTTCATGCTGAGAACCTTTTAACGGAATTTTCGAATTTTGCAATGCATTTAAATGCCGAATTATCGAAATATTTTTATCCAATCTCACCTAATAAGTTGTTTGTCTGATTAACAACGGGTTATAGAGTCATCAGAACGATTTTTTTTCATAATATACGAGCCGAAAAGGTTCACAAAAATCCAATTTGATTTCCCTATTAAAAAAATTAAAAGCAAATTGAAACATGATACGTTGGTCCGTGAAATCGTCACGAGGATTAAACGTTGAAACAAAAACGAAACGACTTCGGCCATTTTCAAATCGGGTTTCCATTTAAAAAATGGTTCCGAGTGCACCGAACCCCAATTCGATGTTGATAAAATCGTCCATTTAGCAAAGAGCCGCGCGCGTCGCCCTTTCGCCTTTTCGTGGGTCGTGATTTAGAAAGTCGCGGGGGAGTCGGCGTGTTTAGTAATACTGGCTATTGGATAGTATTGCTGAGCCCTTGAGAGTGGGGGCACAACGGTACCGCCAACACGCGAGGGTTTGTCTATATTCATCATACATTTTATGGGAGCAGGCTCGAAAGCGGGCCACTTTAACATGCGAGTCTCATGCAGTACTATGTCATTATAGGAAGTAAGTAGTTACAATTTCTAGGGCATTGCAACGATTTTCTGTTTTCAATTACATTTAACTGATCTTGTTTTATAGCAAATCGAGTTGACGCCACTCTTTCTAAATTAGAATTGCATTAACTGAGTATATTTTCCGAAAGTTAGAAAATCAATTTAAAACAGGTTTCTTTCCGTTGAGGCAAAAATATATAAAATAGGTTATTAATGTAATGTTTTTAAACTAATCTGCGCAAGATCTACGAAATTAGATTATTAATAAAGTTTCTAATCTTCTATTGGGTTTATCCAACAGCCCGGACTTTAGAGAGTTATCAAAACTTCCATACTTAACGCGACTCAATCCCGGGAAACGAGATCGCCGCCTTCATATCCAATTCGCATATTATCAGAAATCCTTCGTAAGATTGGACTTCGAATCGCGAACACCTCGGGAGGTTGTTGTGCATGCCGATCCCGCAATACTATTATATTTTACATGAACCACAAGAAAAATGTAACCTTTAACGCTATTACAGCTACAAGAAAAACTCAACCCGAAAGCCTAGGCGAGAAGAAACAAAATCGAGTGGATTTACTACGAACCATATTTCATTTTAGATTTGATCACTACTGATCTGAGACTTTGGTAGGTAAAGTTTGAATCCCCGTCCAATTTTGGGAGAGTCCATTTGCATCTTTCCTTGCATTAAGTAAGGTAAGTCTTGAATAAAGTTTCTTTGCTAAATCCTAGCCGGGTTCGAGAATAATGACTAAATTTAACGAAGGATTAAAAGGAAAACAAAATACCGTTCAATGTTAGATTAGGCTGTGTTTATACTATGTCTGTTAAAACGAGTTGTTATCGGCGCCCCACAGGCACCATTTCGGCGGCGAACAATTGCCGTCGCGTCTTGCACGAAGTAATCAACGCTTTATTGCGTCAAAAAGAAAAGACGATGAGATAATAACAGTGGAACACATGTAATAACTGAAATTGTTGTTCTTGGTACGTGTTACGCCTTGATATGTGACATTTGACACGCCAGTTGACACGTTCGACAAATATTGTGCTACAGACTCGGCAAATACCACCCAAACCTTATAGTGGTATGACAAACATTGGGCTATAATGCTAGGGAATTGTAGCTACACGATAAAATGTGCAAGCCGTTTCAGCGATTCACACTGTTGTTATTACGGCACGTGCACGGGTTATTGCGTTTCCATTTTTTTCTTCGATATCACAACTTCTTCGATAGACAGTGTGAGTTCAATGCTCCGTTTCGAGATATGTATCTAAGGTAATGTACACACGAAAGGTGTTAGATTAATTTGACATTTTATAGAACTGGTTTAATTTTTTTCTTTTCTTTTTTAAACATGAGCTCAACTGATTTCTATCAACACAAAAAACAAATTCAATAATAGGTGTATTGTTTTTTAACAAACAACATTTTCAAGGCTTTAGTTATGTCACGTCACTTAAAATTTTCACTTCGATCTTATAATAAAGTTTCGGTTTTGTTATAGATATTTCACTTGTTGATAGTTATTGCTTTGATGCATAAGAATTCCATATCAAATAACATCAATATTTAACTAAAATACAATACGAACACACATAGCTTAAGTAACCATAAGGCTGTTGATTTTGTATCGTAGCTTCTAAACAACAAAATAATGATTTTCAACGTAGGTATTGCACTAACCACAAACTGATTCACACTGACGCAAAAGGTAATTTCTACACGAACTATTCGTAGTTAGTACCTACCTTTGTAAACGCCGTCCATGGGGTAATAAATCAATGATTCTATAAAAGAAAGCAATTAAAAACCACTGGGAAGACAAACAGACACGTTATCACAATAAGTAAACCACCTTCACTATATCACCTGTAATTTTGAACTGGTCCATGCCATTGTCAAATGCAACTCGGAAGGGTTGTTTTTTTTTTTGTTGCTCTGGTTTATGGTTGTAGACAATAGCCAAATGGCCAGTAATTTAACAATACACTTTCAGTTTCTCTATAAGAAAAATAACAAAAACCGACTATTGTTGTTTGGGTAAGGTGTTTTTTGATATGTCGAAAACAAAAGACGGCATTGCACAACTTCTGTCTAAATGTATACAGAACTTTTTATTATGTCAACTTATGCATTTTAAATTCTTAGAACAACTGGCTGGTTGAGCAAAAATGTGATGGTTTTTTTTATGATAAAAAATATATATAAAAAAAACAAAAGTGTCTCATACGATAACATGGAATATGCTCATAAATATTATGATAGAGTCATGACTTAGTATTGTTTCTCTTACTTATTTATACAGAAATAAGATGTAATGAATAAAAAACAACTTAAACATAAATTGCATGTTTATCCGGCGACTTATTGTTGAACTACTTCATTCTTATTACATATATATAGCTGTAAATATATAAGGCCTTTCCGTATTATTTCTTAATATTTTGTTTATATTTTTACGTTTTCTTACTTATATTGTATTGGAAAAATACTCAGTTAAGTTTATTGAACAAGATTACACTTCTTATTCACAAGTCATTATTATTATACGTACTTATCAATTTGTTTTAAATAAACCATTTTAGGGATTGGTGGTAGGTAATTGGGATAATAAATGGTGCATTGAACTCCCTTGCGTAATAGGCGACAGGAATATTTAGGTCATAACTTTCTGTCATTCTGTTTTTACCAAAATCGGTGATAATTTAGTAAGATAAAGATCTTCTTATATAATCATAGGTATTAGCTTATTTATTTTTTGTAATATTTCAAGCCTTAATAAAGGATATTATGTTAAGTATAAAACCTTCGATTAGCAGTATAAAACCTAGAAATAGTTATCGGTTTTAAAACGGAAAACACGTGGACGACTGCACAAAGTATCGTCTGTAACCTGTAGATTTTGTCATGGAAGAAAATTATTTCATGTTTAAACCCAAGGAAGCGCGGTCAATTACGTAAAACGACTTTGATCCTATGTTAACGACTAGAAACTATCAAGTATCGAGTACGTGTAAGGGCGAGTGACAAATTCAAATTGCTCTCACGTTCGTGTGAATACGACCTGAACACATTTTCGATGAGAATATTTTGTATGGTCGAACAGCTTTTTGGGGTCACGTGTGGCGTTGTGATGTGTAAATTGGTCGGCTAATTAGTAAAACCCAAGGTGTAATACTGATTTGTTCGGTTAGTATTTTAGGACGAAAAGGTTTCGAAGGTAGGCGGTAACATGAAATTTATATACGTAAGTTATTGGTGATATAAAATAAAAAAATGTTTTTGAGATTTTTTTTATTGGACAACATTGGCAAATGAGGTAGGTAGGTCTTGAGTGAAATACGACTACTAAATGCCAATCGTTGCCAGTCATTTAGATTTAAAATGAGACAGTAACTAATTACCTAGGGTACTTTAACTTTATCGTTACCTACTCCCAAACATTCTGTATTTATTATCAAAGAAAGTCAAATCAATAGTTTTCATCTTGATCTCGACGTGCCAGCTGGAGATCAGCCAATGTATATTACATAATAAATTGTGTCGAAAGAGTTAAATAGTATTAAGTCGAGATATCCAATTTGATAAATGTATATTGCCCCTTGTAAATAACAAGGAGACGGATGTAATTTAAATTGTTTAAGGGATTTCCTGCAGCTAATTAGATAAAATGTTTGCCAGTAAATTTTACTTTATATTTAAAAGTTACTCATTATTTTCGTATGCTGTTTTGTTAGGCTGTAGGTACCTATTATTTTTTAGTACACGGTAAAGTTTGGTTGCAATAAAAAATAATATTTTATGGATATAACACCGGAAAATATTAGCAAAATGCAGTTTATTTAAAATATGGTAGGTTTAAAGAAATTTCAGATTATATCTTTAATTTATTTACTTATTTGGAATGGCGACAAGATTTTGGATTCAATATGACAAGCTTGCAAATAATGATATTTTTATGCAGACATTTAAAAGTCATAGATATTAATTATTATTTTTCGATTTTTAATAAGAAGTTTCAAGAATAATAATGTTGCTTCTACATCAACCAGTAATCTTGAGCCACATAGTTATCATTTAGAAAACTATGAACTTTAGCAATGCGCATTTTTTGAGTTTTCCGATGAAATTTATACAGTAAGTATTGCAGTCAGATTAATTCACTTAAAATGTTTCGTTTTGAAAATAAAATTATATTATTTCTCTTTTTCAACGTTTTCCGAATACTCTTTTGACGTAGTAGGTAGATAGGTACTTACCATGACGTCAAAATATACCTTCGATTATAAAAATTGAAAAAAAAATCAACACAATATGCCGAAATCTGAACAGGAACTAGTCCCTTTTCAGAAGTTGATTTCACCTTCACAAGCACTTTCTTTATTAAAGTCACATACAACTTGTGTGATGACATTAAAACAAATTAAATAGTATAGTATTAGATCGCAGATCGGAAAGTAGCATATATAAATTTAATCAAGCCACTATATACCTAGTAACATTTACAAGAAAAAAATTTGCGAAAATTCATGTCAAGTTACAAGTTTCAGTAGTCTCCCAGCTCTTACAACAAACTGGCTAGCGGCCAACGCTCGACGATTTCTCATGTTTTAATATAGAACCATGACTGGGATTAACAAGGTACCTTGTTACTCTATTTTGATGCTGAAAGCCCCCTTGTCTTGTAACAAGCCGCTCTTTGAAAATTTTAAAGTATTTGAACCTATTAGCTTCATGTTTTTGGGTTACATTTTATTTATGAACAGGATTTTATGTTTGGTGTTAAGCTTCTGAAGCCTTTGTTTTAGCTAGAACTACGTTTATGAGTTTACGTTAACGTAATAGTAGAATTAATTATGTTTTTGTTGTAATAGTAATGATAGCGCATTGTTCTTTCTGCGTGCTGTTGTCTGAGTGGCTGTAACAAAAACATCATTAACATGTTCGGGTTAAATAAAATATTAAGTGAACTTTTCATATTATATTAAAATAATAGATGATAGATGTTTTCAACTAATTACCACTTTATATTATGATTTTAACACTTTATCGAAAAAATCAGTGCTCATTAAAATCTGTCAGTTAAGTCAGTCTGATTTCACTTCGCTCGACGATTATCGTCGGATTTAGTCTTGCTCATAGGCATCTAAAAATAATGAAAGACTAGGCCTTCTCCATACCTACAGAGTTTCAAAATTAAACGTTTGTCACTTCAAAACAAAACATCTCCTTTTTGTAAAAAAAATATAACTCAATTTTATCTAGACATATTCTTTCGGATTTAAGGCTCTATTGTAATAATGAGAACGGTCCGCGAGTCGGAATCGGAAGGGACCAAAATGATCCGGTTATGTGAAAATGTCGCCCCAATTTCGACACCCAACATTCGTAGGGTTGTATTAATACTTATTCCTATAACCTAAAGCAATGTTCGTGTTGATGTTTATTAGTAAATCGTATAATGACAATAAACTCTACAACGTTGATTGACTTAGGTAAAAGCGTATTTTTTTGCGATACCTATGTTATATTGAAAATTACACGAAATATTTTTTTTCTCTAAATCGATGATTACAAAGCGTTGTTGTAGGCACGTCGTTTCGTCGTATAGTTTATAAGACAACAAATATAATGAAGTAGATCACCAATTTTCTTGATAACTCTATAATGTACCTACGCAAGTAGATTGAATGAAATATAATGTTGAGTAAAATTTACTTACAAATTTGAAAACTATCAATTTTATTTAAGAACGCTGAGTTAAAAATTGATCCCGATGTGAACTCAATAAGTAGGTGATTACAGGAGAAAGCTTTCAGTGAGGGTGCAGCGCTCCCCATTTTCCAGAAGATATCCACGTAGCATACGAATGTCGTGTTCATTTTCCGATCCCAGACGATGTGCATTTCCTGCAGTTCTGTAAAGTACTGATTGCATAAAAGGTGAATAAGTAATCTTAAAAATAAATATTTATTTACTCACAGCTACAAGTATCCATCTTTAAACATAACAAGACTAGAATTTCACAGGCACCTTTTCTAATGATATCTACCTTACCTACTTATACAAATCGATATTGTATGCGTTCCTAAACACTCTCTTTAGCCATCATACCTACTATTGATAAATAT
Source organism: Endotricha flammealis (assembly GCA_905163395.2). Classification (NCBI taxonomy): domain Eukaryota; kingdom Metazoa; phylum Arthropoda; class Insecta; order Lepidoptera; family Pyralidae; genus Endotricha; species Endotricha flammealis. The sequence continues at coordinate 6,216,307 of LR990860.1, read as the reverse complement.
TATTTACTTTCAATTAACGCATTTACTAGAAAAAGTGCCTGTGAAATTTTAGTCCGATTATTTAATTAAATAAACGTCATTAAATTTAAATTTTGTTAAGTCGTAAAATTTTCTGTATAAGTACATAATTGATGTATTAAACCAGATTGTACAGTTTTAGTTAAAATACAATGATATTACAAAGATGTAAAAAACGTAGCTAGATTAAGACATAATACCTCTATTGTACATGACATGGCGTATTGTATTAGATTATAAATAATATAGTAGTTTTTAACAACAACATGCACAGGTGAAAATAATAGCATAGTTTTATGCGAACCATACCTACACCAGCACTTGCAATCTCGACGCCCCATCTTATACGAAGATAACAACATTATATCGTCTCGGATAAAAAATACTAAACAAACAAAACCAAAAAGTACGTAATGAATGTGAAATTTTATATAGACGCCATTCCTGTTCGCAAAAGTCAAACGGCTTCGAAAGTAAGGTCACGATATGCCCTGTCACATAATGTCGATGAGTTTATTCTCGCGTTTGAGAGGTTTTCGGCATACTGTAATGCAGAAACGGTGTTAATATTGCATTTTATGCATTTAGAGAGTTCATGTTGCTTGATTAAAAATTCGTTGTGTAAATTCTTTCGATATTCCTAAAAGTTCGACGCGTACTTATACATATTTTAGCAAAATTAAGTGTACCTACCAGTTATGGAATAAAATTATGGCGACTTAAGTTTCTGTTCGTTAAGTAGGTATATAATGTTAGTGTTATTTTCGGTGATTTTGATACCTTCAGATTGTTAAGGTCGAAACATTTTGAATATTTTAAATCTGTTATTAACAATTTGTAATATAGGTACCTAATATATAAAATGGTGCAAAAATAACATATGAATATAGAGGTAAAGGTACAAAATATGTTCTATCAATAATACATGGGTTACTTCTCCAATTCACCAAAGGAAAGCATACCCTTTGGGGCAAACAAGAGCGTACAGGGGAAGCCTAACGTAATAACAAAAATATTTACCAAAGCCCGAACAGAATAAAAAGATGTCCCTTAATACGTAACCCAGATGCATCGAATCTATTATTTGTTTCCCAAAGGTTACCTTTCTGGAGAAATATGAATATGGGCGTGCAATGCAAATTCGTATTATTAGGGTCGAAAAACGAGTTCGCAACACGATTTTCTTTTCTACCATCTATGTTACCTTTGGGGAATATATTATTTAAGAATGGTAAGTGAGGTATGAAGGTTTATCCCATCACTTTCAGACCATCTTTAGACTAGGCATTGGAGAAAATACAAAGGTGATTAGATGTCAATATTACTTATGTATAATAAGTGTAGGTACTTAAATCCCTTTTTGCCCTCAATGTAACGACATTATTAGCAACCTTGATTTTAATTAAGACTATTAGTGATAATTATAAAAAAACTACCTATCAACAACTACAATGTAGTAGCAGTTAAAGTCGTAACTGTCTCTCTTAAATAACCGGCAGAACCTATTTACTAAGATACAATTAAATCGATAACAGTCTATTACTTTGTTAACTCGATTGTTCACTTTTACTGTTCATTAATCGATTTGCTTCGCTAATATTTTTTTATCGATAACCAATATGAGTAGGTATTTTAACAATCGATGTTAATCTAGAACGACGTAACTACGATTTTTAATAAAAAATAAATAAATATAATAAATAAATATATAGGGACAATTTATACAGATTGAGCTAGCCCCAAAGTAAGCTCGAAACTTGTGTTATGGGATACTAACTCAACGCTATTATATTTTATAACAAATACATATATAGATAAACATCCAAGACCCGAGGCCAATCAGAAAAAGTTCGTTTTTCATCATGACCCGACCGGGGATCGAACCCGGGACCTCCTGGGTGACGGTCTGGCGTGGTAACCATTACGCCACGGAGGTCGTCAAATAAAAGCTTTATGCAGTTACAGAACGAATTAAGTTTAGTTAAACTGAAATGTTGATATTTTAAAGAGGTACACCTATATTTGGAATGGTAGAACAATGTTATTTATGCCTGCAATGATATATTTCGACAAAGAGAAAAGGTTGAAAATCTCAAAAAACTCAAGAAAAAATATGCTATATTGAGAGATGCGCCGTTTTGCCGTACGACGGACTAGAGGATGCGTGCAGTTAATTAAAAAAAAACTCAACGAAATGGAAAGTCGTCTCGGATTCAAATGAATCATGCGTCAGATCGTAGTACGTCGGTCATACATAACAGTCAGATTACGTTGGTCGTAAAATTCGTCCGTCCATTGAGCACAACAATAAAACGGAGATTTGGATCAGGCGGTGTCACTACAGCGATTCAAGTTCAAGTGCGCTATTATTACACAACAAGCCGTATAAACGTTTGATATAAAACTGGTGAACGTTACGTCACGTAACTAATACCACTATAGTGACGTTAACGTATATAAAAACGTGCTACGAATTTTTTGCACGATTTCTTAGAATATGTGACTTGAATAAGTTCGATCGGATATACATAAGTAGGTAGGTATTTTAAAATCAAGTCGTACTTTGCTTTAGAAGGTGGCATTAAGTACCTCTTCCTGGCCCTACTAACTATCATTCTCCATTAAAAAGATACACGAAACGAATCTCCTTCATAATGCACTTAACAAAACCCAAAAATCACTTCAGTTTTATTTAGAACGTTAATGGAACCTCGTTATGTTAATTTCGCATAATGATTATTTACTTAAATTACTTTCAATATTATCTTATAATGTATTTCGAAAGATATTCAGTTAATTAAGTGTTATAGTTACCGTGTCAATTTATCGTTATCATTATTTTTCGCGCTCGATTTAACTGAGCCCAGATAAATGTTGTCATAGTTATTGTAGTATACAGGTTCGAGGTTTATGTGATTTTTATACGCGGATAGGTCGTAAAAAGCCTAGACTAGACTCAGACGGTTTTATGGGTGGTGACACTGGTGACGGTGGCAGGTGTATCGCGCGCCATTTTGACGGTTGCGCGACGTCGAGTTGCATGCCTCTGCCAAATGCGCCTTACTATGCAGCATACAGCTGATTCCAATAGATTTATGCAAATTGGATATATAAAGAGCTTATTATGATACCCTAAATGGGGTTTGGTAGGTTTAAATGTTTTGAAATGCAAAAATATTTTGAAATAAAGTCCTTTTATAGATAAAGTTTGAGGTAAATATTTTAGGATTTCGATATCTGCAAAATAAGACTTTGTTGTAGCTAATATTTATTTTTCATTTGTTACAGACGATGGTGAATGAAACACTAGGAATGAAATCTCAGGTTGGTATTCTACCTAAGTACCTACTTAAATCTTTCCATCAAACTATCAAAAATACTTACCTACGTAAAGACTTTAAACCATAGATAATAAATAATTAATAAATGTAAATCAGAACTGATTTAGTTAATCACGGTTATCACTGTCATTAAACGAAATGCAAAAGTGACAGAATAGCTACAAAGCCCTCGTTTATTAAAAGGTAGAGCTGTAGGTATTTTTATTCTAATATTTTATAAGACTATCTTAACTAAGGAAAATAGTTTTTCAAAATACTAGTTAAGATAATATATTGTTAGAGAAGGATCATGACATGTAACAAAATGCCCAGCTTACATATTACAATAACAATGGACGCCTAAGGGTCTGCGAATTGGTCCCATCCTATTATCTTTTTGCTGACACATGAACGAAATGGATTTTGTTCGGAATAGAATGTTATCATGAACTACATTGGCATAATAGGGGCGTAGATCTATTTTCGATCATACATAATACCTAGTAGGCAGTAGGTAATAATATAGTTAATATACCTATGATTTAGAGGTAGCACTGAAGTAGTCTAAAATCAACTAGGAAACGCACACAACGAATTTTTCTAATTTCTCTAAAAAAACTAAATAAACCCATTACACTGAAAAAAAAAACATCGTTAAACAGTTTAATTGAGTGTTAATTATCAACTTAACATCAGCGTTTCGGGAATCACATCATAAAAGTTTTATGATTTTCAGTAAGTAGCTACCTTAACACTACTTAGATAAATTATAAACTACCAGGTAAAATTTTACAGTTAGGTAGGTAGGTAGGTACTATAGAATGTACCTATCCCTACTGGTTATTAATTTACTTTATTGATACATAATAATCTATACTTCTATATCTATACTAATATTATAAAGAGGTAAAGTTTGTGTATTTGTTAAATTGTAAGGGGTAATCTCGGGATCTACTGAACCGATTTTAAAAATTCTTTCACCAATAGAAAGCTACATTATTGCTGAGTGTCATAGGTTAGGTATATAAAAAACCAAAAAATAAAAAGGCTTTTAACATTATGCCCAACGAAGTGGGCACGGGTCAACTAGTATAAAATAAAATAGCAAGAAAATTGCACTTCATAACGAAGCAATGCATGCAATGAGCGTGGGAGCGCCGAGTGGTAGTCTCGCACTGGTTTATAACCCGTCCTCGATTCATAAAGACATGCCCACACTTAAAATCACATAAAACTAAACACGTCATTGAAACTATAATGTTCTATTAGGGGCAATTTAAGCGCTCCTTACAATTTTACGATTTTGACGTGGTTTTATGGACGGCCACGCGCGGAGTTTGATCGTAAAAACTATAGCATCGGTCACCTGTTGTACCCTACATTGTGTCAATAAAATTTTGTCAATGAACGCTTTAATGTGCCAATTATGGGCGATGTTTCATTCAAGTCGCTGCTTTACGACGTGTCGGTTTGACTACTCGATTCGTCGGATCGTGAACTTGGCCTAACGATGCAGTAAAAGAATGATTGTAGACATAATATTTTATATGCCTATACAGATACATTTTTATTATCTACTTAAATGTGACAAGGTAAACGGCTACTGTTTCGGACGCTTTTTCTTATAAATGGTCGTGCCCTCTCTCCTTTTCTTTTTAAATATTTTTTAATTAATTAATGGTACCTACCTACTTATGTTTTAACCTACCTACAGTACCTACCTACACAGCAGTCAGGCGACTTCGGGATAATTATTTCTCTAACATATTGTACCTACTTACAAGTTACAATAAAGCATTATCATAATACCTATTTAAGTAGGTACATACTAAGCATGTAATAAAAACTACTTAGGTAGGTAGGTAGGTACTCCAATTTCCTAAGGTACGGAAAAACGTATGTCAATAAACTAGCTCCGTTATTAGATAGGGTAAAATAGGTACACATCGAATTATAGGTATACCTACATGCCTATCACCTAAAGACTACCTAGGTACCTACTTAGATATCTAAAAATAAAATAGGTAGGTATCTGTCTGTAGATCGTTAAAGCCACAATGGAATATCTCCCGTTCTAGTATTAGTATGAGAGGTTATTTGATCAACATAATTCATATGAAATCTATGGACTGCAGATTAGTCATTAGCATTTCATGAATTACCTACTACTTAAGTACAACTAGCTCATCATATTTATCATTCTGGTGAAAATAATACAGAAATAGCAAAACTCAGCAGATTTCTTATAAATACGTATTTCTACGCCATGAGCCATAACTGAAATGATGCATACGTCAGGAATATAAAGGAGGACCTTAAGCCAGGCTCCGCCTGAACTAACATGGCCGCTCATTCCGCGCACGCCTCTCGCCATCTGATTGGTTTAATTTCAAAAAACTAGTTTACCCGCTCCCGTATTGACCAATCAACGGAGGCAAAAATTTAAAAAGCAATTTGGAAGACATCTTGCGAGATACTCTCATCTTTGTCATTATGCATGCGAGTGAGCGAAATGGGTGTATTTGTGCATGTAGTGGTGTGTAGCGCAGATGTTGCCTGAAGCAGAGACTAGATGGCGTTTTCATAGTTCATCTCCTGAATGATAGGTGGCGGTGTATTCTACCTTTAATGACAGGATTAGTCAGCTGTTGTTTATTACATTAGATTTTGTGTAGGTTAGTATATTTTCATCTTATTTTGTTTATTAAATATTTCATCAAGATGAGTAAATGATATCAATGTCATAACTTGGCAATATTGTACTGTTTGATTATTAGATGTAATATTAATAATAATATGTATCTAATTAGGTAGGTATCAAACTAGGCGACAGCAGCTGTCTACTTAGCACCGCATAGGTGTTAACTTATCTACCTGTTTACTTTTTAAAGTGTCTTGTCTACTTATCTAATAATTGGTAGAAGTATCTACCTATTCAGTTGTATCATTTAAATCAGTATTAATTTGAATTAAATACTTACTGAAAAATAACTGTCTATCAAACAGCATTGCGTGCTCATTGCAATCAGAAGTTAAACATTCGTGAAGTGAGTTGGGTACCTGTTAACGGCCTCAATAGTAATAAAAGGCCCAGACCAGTTAAGTTAGGTTAGTTAGGGAGATAAAATACTGTTATGAGTTATTTATGATCGTGAAGAATCCCACCCATATTTCAGTATTTTTATGTGGCTAACTTTACCAAGGGTTTTTCGGTTACTTACCAGATTTTATAGTTGCTTAGAAATAAGTGTAAGTGTACCTACTACTATCTACCTACAATAGGTAGCCACTGACTGCTATCTATTTATTATAAAATCTATAGGTATCTACGTATAGAAATAAAAGAAAGTAGATAGTTACCTATCTAATATTAATTAGCAAAAAAAATTACGGAAGTAAAATTTTTACAAGTAGGTACCTACCTACTTACCTACTCTTCCTTGAAGCGGAAAACGCATTGGTGGTATATTCATACTATAGGCGGCGGTCATCACTTTCTATCATGTAGTCTGCTTGCTTGCTAAAAACATTCTTATAAGAAATAAAATTCTAATAAAATAATGAAACTCTATTACTTAGTACCTAACGACGATTAAATCCGACGCTCTCATTGTCAAATAAAGAAAGAATTTATAGATGTAGAGTCAATACTTTAAAATATTTTTGTGCAACACGCTGATATTCCAATAAACCTATTTAAGTAGGCATACTTGATAAGTACAAAATTAATAAAAACACATTTGTGACCTGAAGACCTTGTGATTATGAGATCAATTTATAAATAGGTACTTAATGAAATTCTTCCATTAAATTATTAGGTACCTACCTACATTTTTACGACTACTCTCTATCTTTTTTACACTTAGATAACAAAGATTAATAAGAGGTATTTACTTGACACACAAGAGGCTGATATGGTAGGTTAGGTTTGGCGGAGTGACGTTACTACTGTTAAGTTTGAGGAACAAGTTGAAATATTAACGACCTACTTACCCACTTTAAATAGGTACCAACCTACATATTACAAAATGAAAATTCTTAATAGGCACCTTTAAATATATACGCACCTAAAATACACAGCACAATACGATTCCTTTTGAGATAGGCAAGAAAAAAAACACAATCACCGATGTGGTAGTCAATCGGCTATAAAAGCGATTCTCTACTCGATAATACTCGCTTCTATATTGGTAAATCGATTTCTTAGCAATCGAATGACGAAATCGATTGCTTATAACAACATTGTGTTTATCACGCGTCATTGAGACGAAGTGTTATAGCTATCTGCCTAGTTACTAACCTGTTCATGGTCATTCAGTTAATGCTCACATCGAGTTGAAAATCTGATCGGTATCAAACTATTGGCATTTAAATAAAATCAAGATATTGCTACTTGCGTAGGGTGAGTTACCTCTTTGTACAATCAGTAAAACAATTGTTTAAATAATTATTTTTTATTAATATTAATTAACATTCACAAAGGTTTATCGTTATACTCTCTTGTAGTTTTAAATAATGAATTTTCAAATTTTGACGACTTCCGTGGCGTAATGGTTACCACGCCAGACCGCCACCCAGCAGGTCCCGGGTTCGATCCCCGGTCGGGTCATGATGAAAAACGAACTTTTTCTGATTGGCCTCGGGTCTTGGATGTTTGTCTATATATGTATTTGTTATAAAATATAATATCGTTGAGTTAGTATCCCATAACACAAGTTTCGAACTTACTTTGGGGCTAGTTCAATCTGTATACATTGTCCCTATACATTATTTATTATTATTTATTTATTTAAATCTTTTTTTTGTAACACTGACTTTACCTCTTTGTAGTGCAGGGTGTTGAGTTGAGCAAATTGTTTTTTTTTTCAATCAATCAATCAAATTTATTTCTTTCTCCACAAACATACATACAAAGGGTGCTTAAAACTAGTTTACATTGTACTACTTAGAAATACTGTTTGTGGGAGCTGATGCTTGTACTAGGTCTATGTAGTTATGATATGATAGTTTCTAGCATGTGTTACTTTATAGATCCAGCGCCCGTGTTAAGCCAGCACTACATACAGCTTCACTTATGAACCGTGTTAGAACAATGTGTTTTGTACTGGAACATTCAAAGTTTGACCATACTTCCATAAAGTCTGGTAAAATCTTTCCCCAGCTCTACACTACTCGTTCGACGAAGTTAAAAGACAAAGGGAAAACTAGACGATGTGCCTTCTACACACCCTCCTATTCATCTAACCATGGTTAATAAAGTAGTGAAGAGCTGGGGAAAGGCTGCCAAAACGTATGGAAGTAAGTACGCCTATACTTTGAACAAACTACCATTTAGCGCCATTTTTACAGCAGTTCTAGTATGACGGCATGCAGATGCTACATTGTCTAGCTAGGGTGTACTGCACTTTTGTTAGATAAACGTATGTGTAAACGTTTTTATCAGTAACAGCATGTTTATGGTTTCAATTAACATAAATAATTGTCAAGTAATATATTAATGAAATGTTTATAGCTTTGATAGTCAACAAAATAAATTCATGACAGCACTCTATTATGGGGTCAGACTGTCAGACATGCAATGTGTTTCTGATAAGCAATTACTCATTAAGTACAAGTACCTATAATATAATTAAGATACTTCATTCATTTAGGATACTAAACCACTCATAAATGAGCCATACCTTTATAGATATTAGATATATTCAATGAAAAACAGCCTAATAATAAAATTCTTCTATACGATTACAGAAACACTTATCAAATTAATATTTTTTTGTTTTAATTAAACTTCAATCAATGGAATAGGTAATTATTAATTTTTTACTTGAGTATCTAATTGCTATCCGAAACGCATGGCATGATTCAAGGTCCTGACCTCACTCATATCGCGGACTGTCATGAATATATCTGATGACAATTCTAAGGTTATCTATAAGTACAAATGTCAGTTATGTCCTTATACATTGTAATTTTTTATAAAAGGATTTATTTTTATGTCCCCAGTCAAAATAAATACTAAATTCTAATACACAGTTAAGTTGGTGACAGTACTCAAAACCTACGTAGCTCATATAATATTCGAGCTTCCATTAAAACGTGGAAATATTTCAGCGTCGAAAAATAATCTAAAACCACTTTTCATGAATTTTATGTGCTTGCCATGTCATTTGCTCTCTTTGACAGAACTCCATAAAACGATTTGTAGACAAGCCATCGGCGTATATCTAACTTGCATTTACCTACTAACAATTTCCACGTAAATGCCCTTAAAATATGTAATTTTGTTCATATCGTGTAAAATTATCTAGAGCTATACATATATCGTGATTTTAAACCCATATTTTGACAAATTCTACTTATATGTTGTACAAATAAGATTCATTTTCAAATGGCAAACTGGAAGTTAAGTTTGCGTGAGCATTTCGAAGGCACAAATTTGTATTCAAAAGATACCTACCATCAAAGTACACAATAATCGTAAAACGAACGATTTAAACTCGGATTTTGTCGAGTTTCGAATATTGGAGCTCCATTGGAACAGTAAATAAGTACCTACATAGAGGCCGATACAGGTAAGCGGAATACCTAATTTCTGATATCACGACAAACCGAACGATATTAAATGCAATGGTATCAATATTGTTCTTTTATTTACATTACAATGTTTTGAATGTAGTCCATAATATTAAAATTATTAATTCGTCTGTCGTTTTGAACTTGATTTATGCAGTTTGAAAACCGAAAGCGCCATATCCGCTGAAAATGCATTTTTGATAATTTAACGAAGGCCGCGGATAACATCGTTGATTGTACCTACACAATAGCATAAATGGGTACAAGTAGATATAAATACTATCTTCTACTTATTTAAAGTTACCGAATCAGCACTTCCAACGTGTGCCAGCAAATATAGTCGTATTGGCATGAAATCAAAAATTTACTACTTTTTGTATAGTCACTAGCCAGCAAATCGAATCGATAAACGGTTATGACGTTTCACTGATGATTATGTAGTTAAATTCCAGCTTTTCAAACAAAATACTTACGTACAGACAGTTCAACTAAGTACTTACCTATAGAGTTGAATAAAACGTCTTTGTAACGTCATAGAAATAAAGAAATAGTAGGCACAATACAATTGATTGAGTAACGAAGGCACTAGACTATAGCCAATAAGATTTCGTTTCAGCAGGAGGTATAGTAATATATTTTGTACATAGTTATAGAGATTGTGCTAAGACCGGAGAAAGGGCAATAAGCAGATAGTTACAGCTGGGCTAAAGGGCACGTATTCCGGTAATAGGGTGACCTTTCTACCTTTTTATACCCAACAAATGTACTAGATTCTATGTAATTGTTGCCACTGTTTTGGTTGTATTACGTCGTCAGATGAATGAACTTGTTTGGTACTATAATGACGTCATCTTTTGTTGAAGTTGGTGACGTATATTTACACAATGATTTGATTCGTGATAGAATTAATGTCATGAAATACTAACCGCTACTATTTCACATTGGGATGAGAGTTTCCTTCAAATAAAATTGGTATAGGTAGAACAGCCCACGCTTCTCAACTACAGGATACCGAAAGATAATGTTTTAATAGAGCCATCTAAAAGTTTGATTCGGCTTGAGGACTATCAAAAACTGTCGTCTCCGACGGTTTTACGTGCCCTTCGAAGTATAAATACTCAAGAGCATTTATTAACCCCATCCAAATAGCTATCTAGTGATTAAAATAGTCTTTGCTTAAAACCATAAGGTTCTCATTTCATAATACGACCTTACATTTCCTTCATACTTATTTATTCATACACTTTCTTAAACAGTTGGATGTCATGCGACAAAATGAAACACATATAAAAATCAAATTTTATTACGTTTTTGTTTTACAAACACCTTTATGCGTAATAAACTTTTGCAAATATGGCAATAACGGTAATTTATTACAAAAATTAAACGTACACATAAATTGATGGCCACTCAGGGGGCACATACGAATGACTCTTAAGTTAATACATTATGTATCCAGAATATTAAACTTTTACAATTTTATTAAGTACTTTATTTGACAAGTTTTACGCGCTACCAATACTGTGTTAACTCAAAACATTTCACTTTGTTTAATATTAACTTTCACCCACGACTTCATTCAAGTGAATTTTGTAAACCTACTGTAATAGAACTTTGTTAAAATACTTATTTTATTATGTTAGTCGCGTAAACACAAAAAATTTAAAACGACATTCGGGCAGAAATGTTGCACATAGTTATGGTCTGTTAAAATTTTATATTCTTTTCATATAAAGTTAGAAATATTAAAACAAATTCACTTGAATGAAGTCGCGGGCTAAGTAGAAAATTATGACTAATGTAACTTTAATTAGTGAAATTATTTTCATCTTCTTGCTTGTCTGCAATCTTAGTTATAAAATGTAAAAATAAAAACATATAAAATTATCTCACCATCTCATAGATATCAAGATAAACCCAAAGACATAATCTACAATTCTTAATTGCTACAAGTATTATGGTAATATCTATACTATCTACACCTACCTTCAATTTTAATCACATTTTAAGTGATATAAATTAAAGATATGTAAATTGACTTTTTAAATATTTTGAATAAAATATAAAATCATTTTCCTAAAATACAAAGTACTTATTTAGTGAACATTATTTTGTATACGATGCAATACTAGTACTAAAGGCTCTTCGGATGAATCTAGGCGTTGTGACTTGGACCCTTGTATCCTGTAACAAAAAAAATGTAAATTCATATTATCCTGATAAGGTCCAGATAGGCAATCTATTCGATAAATTGAATTTCAGGACCTGTTTCAAGACATAACACAACAAAAGTAGAAAAAAAGTCACGACAATGTTTTCTTTTGTACAGTTATTTCATTTTACACGTCTGATGGTCGAGTGACTAGCAATGGATACTTTATCCCAAGGTCCGCGGGTACCGTCTAAGTAAAGGTACTTTAGTAGGTACCTACGATATTACTCTTACTACCTACGGACAATGAGGTTAGTACTGTGTAGGTACACCACGGAATATACTTACTCTAAATTCAATAAATTAATTTGTCATTTCTGGAATACGAAATAAATTTAAATGAATTGTTAAGGAGCTATAACGTTTTGTGTTCAGTTAATTAATTCTGAGGGTGTTTTATTGTTATACGCAAGTATGTAATTAACACTCCTTCTTTAACAAGTTGCTGTTGTAAAATTAAACTGGTTTTTCAGCTAAAAGATTAAGCGTATAGATATGAAACCCTTTACGTAAATGTTTTAAAAATAAATATGGCATTCCTTCAAGTTTAGGTGCCTTCGTGGATACTAAATTATAACATAACATATATTTTGCTTATTATTTACGTAAATTTTTTGTTTAAATTATTTATAATGTAAAAATGCCTTTAAAGGTCAAATAGGGTACCTAGGTACTACGTAATTCGTGTAAAAATTCTGTAGATTTTAAAGTCTATGAGGATTTCAAACTAAGAGTTAAATTTAGGACGACTAAATAAAGTATTTTTTTATAATATTAGGTATTTAATTGTAGAACCTTTTTTATAACCTGGGTGTTCACAATGCTGGACAAAGGGCCTCCGTCTTCACTCATCTCGGTCGAAGTCTACAACTTTGAATAAAGTAATTAAGCTCAACTAACTATGCTTAGTCTTAGTCTACAACTAGCGTAATTGCAATGAGTGAATTAGTGCAAGTGTAACATTATAGCTCAAAAGATAAGATAGATAGCTTGATGTGACGTTGAACTCAGAACTGTTTAAAATATATTTTAGTAAACACTTTAATAAGTAATAAGCAGCTGTAGAGTTTCCCAGCAATCTAATATTAGCCCGTGTGTGTGACCATTCAATTAACTGAAAATACTGAAATAGAATACAAAATTAGTCAAATGAATTTTAAAGTAGGTCCGTAAATATAGGCCGAGAAATTCGGCTAAACGTACGTTACGTGTTTCGAATGCGAGCGGCGATGCGTGTAATATGTATATAGATATACTTAGGTATCTATTCTATATGTCGGACGGGAGCTCTGAAGTGCAGTTTGGGAATACCGCACCGACTGATACGAGACGTAAAGTATAGGGGAGCGAGTCACGAGGGGTGCGCTAGAAGGGCACGTTCGAAGATATTATAATTTTTTTGCCATTTCCATTCACCTGTACTATGTAAATGTATATTTGAATTATTAATGCACGACTTTCCTGATTTGTAAGCATACATACCTATCACTGATTTATATTATAAAAGACATTTTTTCACTTTAAAAAATCTATTTAGTATATAATCAAATCAGAAAGGCCAAGGAGTCGCAATAAAAACCGAATAATATAAAAGATTTACGAGAATAAGAGCTTAGTGTTTTAATGAGTAGGTACACTTTTCCAGACCCACTGACGAATTAACTTTTAGTAACACCTACTTGAAAAAGATATATTATGATATTTTATGGACCAAATGCGAATAAATAACTATTAGTAATATTTTACGATTATTAATTTAAATATAATATTGTTCAAAATAAAATAAAAAACAATAAGTAGGCACCTAGCAATATAAATATTACCAGTAAGGCTATCTTTACAAAGTATTTTTATAATCTTCTTAAGAAATTTTAAAACATAATATAAATAAAATGGAACTGTCAAGGTTTTCTTTGCGTAAAAACGAAACACGAAATTGGGTATTACATACTTGTATTGTCAATATGAGGAAAGGCCAGTTACTCTGCCCATATTGGTGTAAGTACAAAACCGTCGATTTCGCCGGCTCTCAGACTGATTCCCGTAAATGTCAGTGATATCATCGGATAGATCTCGGTACCGTGTGTTGGTGTATAGCGGGTGGGGTCAATAAAATATGTAGGCACCCGCGACGTGTGGGCCCGGCCCTCCGCCTTTCCTATAAGAAGAAATTTTTCTATGCATTTTTTTTCTCACTGAAAATATTTAACATCCAATTTTACATAGTACACTAAGTGACGGTTTCACAGTATCCTGATAAGTGCCAGATAGCTGTCTGTCACTTATCCTCGTCTAAATAAATTCTTTATTGCTAAGAATTTGGTTATTAAAACAAGAAAACTACTTTTAGATCGTGTATTATCTAAAAGTGACAAATATTTTTATCATAACATAGATTATATCATTTATACGATAACGCAGTCGGACTAATCATCCTAATTGTTAACGATGTGTTTATTTCCCAAAAAGAAACGTATTAAGACATAAATACCTCCACACATAGTAATAACATCTAACAAGTCATTCAGAAACAAGTGAGCCTATCAACTCAATGACTTCGATCCAACAATATGATATTTCAATTGATTTACTACAATACGCTGCAATGAAAATAGATTCTATGTCACAAATACAACGCGGTTCACGAATCGAAAGCTTATATTTTATTGAATTAAAAATATATTATTTACATATTTTTAACAAGAACGGTGTGTGCGTGGGATGATGATACATTGGACTTATTTTAATAAAGTTGGTCATGTTTCCATATTTTTTTTTATTATATACCTAATTTAAAATTAAATTAGTCGAGTATGGAATCCAGATTTTTCCAGATTTGCCTGATGTTATGGTAAATGATGCAAAAAATAAAAAATGTTTCATGGTCCTTTTTTCGTGAGCATGATTAAAATGTGGTTGCTTAAAAAAAGGAAAATACGGTAGAGTCATCAAAAGTATGTTAAAAATTACTAATTACTTAATACGTAATTACACATTTCTTGTAGTATGTCGCAATTGACATTAAAACATTGCTGTCTCATTAACTAAGAGTCAGTGCTCGTTGTGGTGAAGCAGTGACTGGTTGACTGGTGGCAGTAAAGTAGTCATTTGATTAGCGGGCAAACATTGGCCTCTCCGGACATAACTTACTCGGTTCGGGGTAGGAAGCGTGTATCGATTCGCAGATACGATGTTTATCTTTTGTATGGGTTAAGTAAACGTAGGTATCGTAAATATTAACGGATATTACTTCATTCTACTATGGAAATTAAACTCTGTTGATCAGTACCTATTTATACTATTGGAAATGATCTTAAGATTCCATTGATTAGTCAAAATAAGGACGTAACTTATTCAGTTTTTAATGTAACGGGTAGAAGTTGGAATCAAATATTTGAAGATTTTACAAATATTTGTTCCAATGTCGAATTTGAATCCGCGGCTATGTATACGCGGCTACGTTTACTACTTGATCGCCGAATTTTATTAAAATAATGTAGAAAAAATATACCAATTAGGTATAGGAATATATAATCTTTATCGGTGCAATATGCAATTCTAACATAATGCAAAACAACTATGACAATAATGTAGAGAGCATTTCGATGTTTGCATATCAAAATTTTAGTTCATTTATAAGGTGTCAGCGTAATCTCGATATGCTAAAATACCTACAGACTCCATGTGGGTTCGGTTCATTTCAAAACTGGTCTGATAAACGCAAGCGGCACTTAGATACTAATTTTATGAGACATCGGGAAGTAAACGCCTTTCATATTGTGTATAACTCGCATTACTTATAGGTAAAGATACCAGCTTATGCCAGCTAAATATAGCTGGCCTTCCACCTTAATGTATACGCATATCATCAATAAAATATCAACAATAAATTACCTTAATCCGTCCATTTTGTAAATCAAAAAAAAATCCACATTTCCTGCCAGCATGGCCTCGAGCATGCGACTTTCACAAACAAATATGTATTAAAATTTTATATGCGGAATTAAAAACGCTAAAGAATTAAAGAAGATGCTTGCAGTTAACGTATGATCAGATTAAAAAGTTGTTTTCGCATCGAATATTGAAAAATAAACCGTGAAACAACTTGTTATTTGCATACCTACTACGGACGAGAGCCGTAGCATGCGATATCCGAATTAAGCTACTGTCGACGCAACAATTTCGCACTCGATAAGGCAATATCCAATTTAGTTTAAAAATACCTTATATTTTTAATAACACAAAACAACGATAAAGATTTACCGCGCCGAATTTATATGAATATTTAATTTATCACTATGAAAAGTTGAAAAGACGTTCTTTCTCTGGAAATTATTAACACATAATAATGTAATTTTATGGTTTCTTTTAATGGAACGTGGGGCTATCGGAATGGTCGGGGTTCGAGATACGGCCTCAATAATGCTTGATGTTAATGGACTCGCCCAGTGGATACAGCTACGTGTATAAATATGTATAGGATTGTACAAGCACTTACGAGGGTACATGAATAGGTCTTAGAGTAGGCATTTTGCTTTAATATTTAGAGTTGCATTAAGTTTTCGGACTAATATAAATTTAGACTAAAGTCAAATTATAATATTATGACCATTTTAAAAGAGCAAGTGCTAAGTTTCTTGCCAGTTTCTTCTTAGCACAAGTCTGCCGTCTGAACTGCCGTCGTAACCGTGGTAGGAAAAAATTGTGACGATTCGAAAGAGCTTATATTAGGCCTATTTGAATAAAAATATTTTGAATTTGAATGATCAAAAGCAATTTTAATAATTGTTT
Source organism: Endotricha flammealis (assembly GCA_905163395.2). Lineage (NCBI taxonomy): Eukaryota > Metazoa > Arthropoda > Insecta > Lepidoptera > Pyralidae > Endotricha > Endotricha flammealis. The sequence continues at coordinate 6,199,393 of LR990860.1, read as the reverse complement.
TATTAAATTAAATTTCGTTGTCATATTCATATTCGATACCTATTTTAAAAAGATTGTTCTTAGAGAAAAAGTAAACCCAACAAGTTATTTCAAATAATAATAATCCAACCACATAACACTACCTTCCCCCTTTATACGCCTATTAACACTTTATCTAACGCGACTAAAATATCGATGTTTTGTTGTTCTTTTATCATCTATAATTCAGCGCTAGTGTGGCGCACCATACAAATGGATCTTGAAAAACAACCAGTTATTTTGACAGCATGCTTCTTCAAAGAGAACGTAAGCGCACAAAACATCACGCGAAACAATCTCTCTTCACGCACGGTTTAAAGTTTATATTACAATGAAGTCGTACTAGAAAATATCAGTTTCTTTTCGTTAGTTACGCTAGACCTTAATTTTAATTTGGAATGAGCTTTTTATAGAGGACTCTCTGTAGAGAAACGATTTTTCATAAGTGATGAGGCGGCACCGATTGTGTATATTGGATAAATATTTTTAAGAAAAACTTCTTGGTCGGAAAAATGTGGGGTATAATAAATATAAGGCAAAAGCCACGTCGACACGTGTAGCTAATCGTTCGATTATACGTGCTCTTAATGAATTAGACCCTTCGAGAGTTTAATCAGTTTGAACCCGGGGATTCGGATGATTTATCGACGACGTTTGGAGCGTTAAGGCACGGCTGAACACTTAAATACATTTGCATATTGAGGTAGGTGTAATCAAATCGTGTCTATTTTTAAAAGGAGGCGGGCAACGCGGATTAAAAGTTACATAATATCTGCTGATATAAAGCTGTAGGTACTTACATTAGCAAGCTACCGTATGGAGCGCAGATGTTTGTAATGATTTAATTTTGCCTAAAACGCGCTCTCCCAACAGGATATTGGCCCTTGAATACTTAAATTAATCAGTATGAACGCCTAATCTACATTTTTGTCGCAGATTTTAATAAAAATTCCTCTTGCATATCCGAAAATTGCTGCCCATTTCCTTTTCTCATTTTTCTGGGCAAGGAAATTATTTTTCCTCTTTAATTCTACCAATATTTATGAATGTTAAACTTTGAATGTTTGTTACTCAACCACGCTGATTGTATGTTTGATAGATAGATACCTACATAATATTTTACGATCTTTTTAAAATCTACACTTACACGATATATGGGTACTATTTATTCAGGAGAAACTCTTCCCGTGGAATAGAGTTCATTCCTAGAAAAAATTAATCCAGGCGACCGAAACTATTATTATAAAAAAGTAAGTTATGCTTACAATAATTTTATATATTTAAAGCATATTTTATTAAGTATTTTAATTATGATCACCAATTTAATATTTTAATCATTTAAAGGTCTAAAACAATTTTTGATTTACATCAGGGCGGCGCGGCGCAAACGTGGCTTCAGCTGAGCGAAGCCGTAGGAATATTGTATAGTAAATTACTTTCAATTTGCATTTTAATAGCTTTGGACTCTTCACACACATATTTTGCTAGAATTTACACGTATCGGATTGTCAACTGAGGCCATTGAAAAGTAATAAAAATGCTATAAAATCCGATCGTAAAAGAATTGTAATTTCTGTGCATATTTTTTCATATTGGAATCCATGAGATTACTACTTGAATTTGTTATATAATTATTGTTATGGTATTAATAAACTTTTATGTTATTGGTACAATGTAAACTGTACCTACAAGTTTTTTGATAAAAAAAAAAGGATAAGAAGAGAAAGTATGTTACACAGAATTTTTGAAGGGACAAAAAAGGACGATACTTTTCCAAAATTCGATTGGTTAGTATAATATCTATTTGTCGGGTCCAGTTCTCGAAAGTATGTAAATCTCAAATATATGAAACAAAATATTGGTTTACGTAATACAGAGGGCTTCTCTTTGTTTGTAGACATAACATTTTTCTCCAGAAAGTATTTGGGAATGGCACAAGTAATAGAAGTTCCGACCCGAATAGGTACCTTATCAAGTAAAAGATAAAAGTTTTAAGATTTTATTTAAGAGCTCGGTCTTGTTCCCAAAACTTTGACTATTACGGCTCCGCATCGTCGCAACTTCGAATTTCCAGTGAATTCAAAACTGACGTAGGTAAATATACCCATTTGGGCCATATATCTATGTATTAACATGACTTAAATATTCAATTTATGTGTTGCTATAAAATATACATTATTAAAATTTATATCCGCGTGAGGATACAACAAAATGATTTATGAGTCTTTACTCAGCGTTAAAAATATTTCGCCTGTCAAAAGATTGCGTGATTGTTCGAGGGTAAATCATATATTAAGCCTACTTTATTCCTAATTCATTCCACTTATTTTTTTTTTCTAAATATCACGTACACCTAGTAGTTAAAAATAAGTCAAGGCTTTTATTGTGTGATAAAAGAATATTCTATTTAAAATCGACTAACTCTACATTCGTAAACTTAAAGTAGATATAATTAAGACCGAACCTTAAGGAAAAAAATGATTAGTTTGACAAGATGGTTGTGTGATTTGTTCAAGAAAACTATATTTAATTATGCGTTGTAATTCGCACAATAGCCCAACAGAACCATTACACTAAAGAAATTACAGTCCCTGAAACTGGCCATTTCCATTAGTTTGATTAAGAAAAGATCCGACGTGTAGTATTTAACTTTTAACTGCCCATACACACACATACATTTTGTGGGCTTCCGTCTTTTAATACGTGAACGTCCAAAGCAAACATTCCTATGTATTCACAAGCTGTTCTCGTATCTACGGTGTATACGATAGGATATATTTTCGGTTAGTCAATGAGGCTTTGTGTCGATGTTATACGGGGATATCGCGTATCGATTGGTAGTGCCCCAAAGCGATACACCGTCTATTTACGCTCTTTACCTATTTATAAACCAACCATCAGCTCCCTACCTGATGCCTGATCAATACGTATCTTTATATTTTGCTTTTAAGTCGTATTGCGAAATGGTTCACTGGTCTTGTTTTTAGTTGATTTATAGACACAATTATCACAAATCTTTTTAGGTAATTATTAATAAATAATTTTTAACTGCTCTAATATACATAAAAGTAACCGTTAAAATTTGTGAAGTCTTTTGCGCTATTTGGTTAAAAAAATGTTTGGCTAAAAACTTAAAGAAAAATTCTTAGTAGGTAGATATTTAGTGCATTAAATATCTAAGCTGCAGTTATCTGAGTTTATCAGGTAGCAATGTCGCGCAACTCACGACGCGTGCCAACAACTTTAGTGTCCATAAACCGAAGCTGTTAGAGGCTCATCTTTCTTTTTAACGAGCGTTGGGAATTGTTTATAGTTTAAAAAAAGCACTGAGTCGTCGAGTTGTTGAATTAACGACCAGAAATATTTATGTTTATTGTTGTGTTCAACCTAATGGTAGCAGGAAGTTAACGCGCCTGCAGAGACGGACGGTATTCGTGATCTAAAAATCTGTCTAGTAAAAGCCACACCTTGTGCCAATATTTGTGCAAACATTGGACCGAGGCATATGAGAGTTACGTAATACCTCATATATTATTAAAGTCGACCATAAAATGCTTGAGTTACCGATTCCATCGACGTTTAGTGTCGAACAATCGCTGTCGGTGAGTCAGCTGGCGCCCGAGGAAGGACGGCGAACTACGCCTACAAAACGGAAAATAACCCTCTACGACATGTATACGAGTAAGAGCGTCGATAAATTCAAATTGCTTAAAAAGTCAGGGTTACATCAAAACAAATTTTATATCAATACAAAATAACGATGTTAACTCACGCAAGTGCACGCCACGCTTTATGCCGCGTATAAAATAATATCAGTGTCATATCTATAAATTTGAATACTATATCCTTATCTGCATGCGATTTGAATTGAAATTGCACACGAAAATTTGACATGCCACATTTTCTAAACGCAGGCGTCTTATCTTCGAAACTCATATTAAAGTTTCAATCGTAGTAATAAGTGGTTTGTACCAAGAGTATAATTTCTAAACTATTCCTTACTATCTTTGTCTCTGTCTTCGCTTGCGCAGAGTTATTTATTTTGTACCTTAATACACTTATTTATAATCCCGCTGAATTTTCCTAAATAAAAAGAACTTAAACTCAGGGTAGGAGTAAAATTTGTGTCAAAAATCCAAATTTGGATCAAACTTTCACAATTTTAATATCAATATTAATGATTTACCTATACACACAAAGTAAATCTTTGTAAGTAGGTACACATAGGTAGGTACGTAATTTTATTCCACCCGCGGTTTCTTCAAGGAAACATTATTTAGACCTTGTACAGATGGGACGACTCGCGAAGCCTGTTTCGCTAAACCCTAATTAAATATTTTAATATATTCCCTCCATCCTTTCTGCGTATCACTTTAATATGCAGCTACGCAGAATGTTAAATTAAAATAAGTTAAACGCCTACGCTTTATACATATGAAAATTTTTCCCATCACTGAATGAAAATGTAGACTTATTTCCGATCGTAAGATATTTTATTTGTCGTAAATATCGGCCGTAAAGTTACTGACCTGCCACAAGTCGTGTGAAAACGCCTAAAAAGTGCGTAAAACAATTAAAATGACATAAAAGCGGTGGTTTCCCATAATAGTCGTGTAAGTCTGCCTTGTTACTGCGGGATGATAAACACGCCTCTCGTGCCGAACGTAAAAACAACTTTTGTTAGCATTTTATGACGACCTATTACGACCTATAAAACGTGTAGCGATTATTCGTAGCGATTCTTGTGGTCTCGCTGTCATCAGCCGAGCCGTGGTGTGGCTACTTACTAACGCATTTTCCTCCTTCTGAAAAGGCTTAACCAGTTTTCTTTTGTTTACAAAATTGATCTCTATATTCTTAAGGTTAAAGTTAAAGTTTCCGGTGGTAACTCTCAGTTGCCGTAGATGTTCGTTGGAGGGCAATGTATCTACTATACTCGTTGGGCCTTGACTTTGAGCGGCGCGTATTTTTATAATTCGTCAATCGTGGACGTTTTTTGTTATGTAATATTGTTACGATGTCTACTACAATGTTGTTGTGCATAATATTATTTAACTACAGACTATTTTATTACATTTCTGTACCCAACCATTGCTTTTGAAGCAAAACAGATTTTCCTTATGATTTCATTGTGGAATAGGATTGAAAAAACTGTTCTATTCATCTTAGAAATTGGTAGATGCGTAATAAATTCTTGTTTTTAACATTAAGGAGGAGATTTTTTTTTACATTATGAATTTATTTTTAAAATATTTGGCGCGTGTAGTCAGATTATAATTACATTGCCCTTGTTTTTTGTAAGTAGGTATGTGTACAATCATGTTCACAAATATAGCTGCTACAAAATTAGTCTCAAAAGATTGCGAAAAATTCTACAAGAAATAGGTATCTTGTAGAATTTTACTACCTACAAGAACTATAACTAAAAATGTATCTATACACATAATCGTACTGGGATTTAAACACACGGAACACGCTAAGTAAAGATTGATCTTTTTGTTAAAAATTGTACTTCCATTACAACGGTAGATAAATAAATATAAATATATAGGGACAAATCACACAGATTGAGCTAGCCCCAAAGTAAGTCCGAAACTTGTGTTATGGGATACTAACTCAACTTCAACGATACTATATTTTATAGCAAATACATATATGTTTATCTAACATCCAAGACCCGAGGCCAATCAGAAAAAGTTCGTTTTTCATTATGACCCGACCAGATCGAACCCGTACCTCCTGGGTGGCGAAGGTCAGGATAGATACCTACTACGCTCTATCTCCAGCTTCATGTTAAACATATCTAAAACTTAAATATCTACCTATAATACCTAAATAAATAATAACATGCTTTTTTTCTATATAGGTAAATGAACTCTGTATTGAATGAAATACTTATTTACGCGAGAGCTACATAACTTCAATTATACCCAACCCAAGTAAACCACCCATTTGTATATAATCTCACTCTGATTAGCACCAACGGCACATTGTCAAAAAGACACCCTAATCATCTAAACGGGTGTGTTTACAAAACCGTGTAGTGTTAAAATTTTGCCTCGAAATGCTCCCAATTTGGCGGATGGAACAAGGGTTACAATTTGTGTTGATAGTTGTTATCTGAGCGACCCATCGTCCGCGCGGTACTGCTCACAAAAAAAAGAAACCACTGAAAGTAATATGGTGTCTAGTTAAAATGTATGAGTGGTTCCGTATCCATATGGAAAACTTTTTTTAAAAATTATTCTATTCGATTTGAAGTTTAGTGGCAGTACCTAACCTATTGGTTGTAGTTAGGTTACCTACTATCCTATTCACAAAACCTAATAATTTGTCTATAAGTATGTCAAATTCAAAACGTTAGTGTCAAAAACCTTTGCCCTGGGCTACGACTTCTACGAGACTAAACTCTACAATACGACAATTAATTAGTTTCTGATGTAATTAACGATGCTACTAAATTAGCGTCTGGACTTGTTTTCTCTGCTATAAATGTGTTTACGAATGGAATGCCAAAATACAATTAATTTTAGCCAGTGAACCCTAAAATATAGAAAAATAAAATAGTAACGAAAACTATGTTAGATGTGGGCGAGAGCGACCTACGTATTTCCAATGATATAGATACGTACAAAATAGATTATATAACGTATGGTATCAGATAAGAAGATTATCTTTATAATAATACCAGCACCGACGCTTTCAATAGTTGGAAACTGGATTTAGCTTACTTTATTTTGAATACCGTAGTCTATTTGTTTGAACATACATTATTTATTGGTCTAGCTGGATCAAAATATGATAGGATTTAATGCTTTATAACACCTATATTTATTTGTTAAATTCTGTTTATTTTCTGCTTAAAAATTACTCAATTTTCAAAATTGAAATTTTTAAGAGTTAATTTTTTTTGTAATAGATGACTATAAGATAAACTCACAAATTTTTAGTTAGTAATAGAAATCTATTTTTAGTAGGTAACGTTCATTTTTAGTTTCTAAAAACTAAAAAAAAAGCATTTAGTTGTAGAGATAATGTAATTTACCTAAAAGTGAAGTAAACACATTGAAAGACATTAGCAGAAGACAAGGTCGAAAGAAACATTATATTATACTGTTTGTCACACAAGTTTATAGTTTGTTGTAACAGAGATTTTTCTACATGTGATTAGATTATGTAGAGTCAGCTTCATAAATTAATAAAATTGTATTTACTTACAATTTCGTATTTAAAATAAAATATTTTTGACAATGCTTTGATTAGTGGATTCACGATTTTATCGATTAGATACAAGAATCAATAAAAAACTAATATTTGAAACATTCGATTAAGTAAATTCCTACATTTGAAACGCATTTGTACGATAAAAAACACATCAAAACAAGAAGTCCTACTCATAGTAGAGTCATTGTAGAGTGCTGATTTACTAAAAATAATCATGTTAAATTGTTAATTAGCAATAAATAAAACATTTTCCTTCTTTCTAAAATTATAAATACAAAATTACTTTTTGTAGGTTTCGAATGAAAACAAAAAAATATATAAGAAAGCTAATTTTCGTATCTAACTGTACAATACATTCTAGCAAAAAAAAATCTTAAAACTCTGCCAAGTCTCCAAGGCGGAGGAGTCTAGCATTTGCGAAACTGATATTGAACACGTCTGCCCTTTGGAAAGACCGTCTGCATGACATTTTAATATATTTATCGTTATATTTATAAGCAAAATGTCTTTTGACTTAAATGTCGGATAATAGAATATCAACAATGTTGTCTATTTGTGAACTGAATTGATATTATTATCGTTAACATCACTTAGAACTTCGAATGATTTATTTGAACTGTGTAAACTTTAGAAAATTAATTAATTCCTACAATTACCTAATTATCATCATCACTTTTACAAATAGAGGGTGAATAGACGTAGGTACTTACTTTATTCCCTGGGCAAATTCATAGAATTTTTAAGTATGTAGTCTTGTTGTTATTCTGTAATGATGCTTTTTGGCTTTAGAACTATTTGAAGTAGGTATTTGAAAACATTATTCGAAACCTCAGAGATGTAATGCATGTCAGTTTACAATATACCTAACCTGTTTATCGATCTTTATACAATTGCTTTGGTATATGGGTTTTGTAATGATATTAATACTATTGATAATGTTGAAAACCTTGGTTAATTCCAAATAAATATTACTTATACATTACATATATTTAATGTTGTTTGTTGTACATAAATAATAAAATGCAATGTCAAACATTATAACATTATAATTTCAGAATGTTTTGCTGTCGTTACACTGTTTCACATTCGCCTCGCGCACCCCAGCTATATTTTGAATGAGACAGTCTCCAGACCTACACGAGCGCATATACAAATATTTCCATATCTACGCGAAACATACGTAAATTGCCTTATAAACACACGTCACGGGAAACAAGGCGTGTTTTGAAAACAATTTTGTTTTTCATGAAAAATGAATTGTGCAAAAGTACAAACATTGTGTAAAGATCTAATTCTTTGTTCTTTACAAGGTGTATAGGACGAAAAAAACTGTTATTTTCATTCAAAAATATATCTACTTTCAGAGCTTTTCTTGATGGAATTTTTAAAGCGACGTAAATTGACTTTATTCACAAATATGTACACAACTTCGTACAGATTCCTTTTGATCCATATGCATTAATCAAGTGAATTTTATCAAAGAGAGGACATTTCCAAAAACAACTTGGGAAAAACTAATTAAGCTGTCGAGAGGTCGTTTCAAGAGTGCAAATAAACTTATCAACACTCACGTCCCTTAATCTGTAATTTAAAATCTAATTTATTCCGCAAAAGTGCAATTTATTTTAATTAACACAACAAAATGCAGCTCATGTGAGCATTAGGCTCGCTTGTTGTACATGCATGTTTTTATCAAAGGAACTTTAGATAAAATGCATCCAATATGAGAATATTTAAGTGGTTACTCTTTCGGCACTCGTATTTATTTATATTTATTTGATATTATCTACATACGGTCGTATTGCCATAAATAAGTTTTAATTAAGATATCGGCGTCGCTTGGCTGTATACAGCAAGTTGTTTTAATACTAGTCTTGTAAGCCCCTTAAGCCTTATATGTGTGATCTCTAAACGTACTCAGTGCAGTGACCTTTTCAATTTATTTGTCTGAAATAGAATCTCTTGTAAATTGTCAACGATTTAGAAATTATCTCATAATATAAATATTGTTATTTTTTAATTCTATGCACAATTGGATTACAAGTCGGATTACGTGGTTATATAAATTGAATGAGGTTATATAGGACATGTTTTCATTATTTATTTTATTAAAAAGTAGAAATATATAGAGTCATTTCTTTTAGGGATTGTCATCAATAACAATAGTGTGTTAAAATGATTTCAATATTTATATTATTAACAAATCTTATGTTTTTGTAAATCAATGTTAATTTTTATAATAATCATAGATTATATATTTTGTTAAATATATTCAGTAAAAACTACCTATATCAAATACTCGTTTGGCAAAAGGGACTTTCGATAGGTTTCCATCAAGATAACAATATCTAACAACTTATACGAATAATTTCAACGTAAGCGACCCGAAAGAGGGAGAGTGCGCAAAATGTTGTTTCATAAGTACCAACAAAGGGTCGGGAAGGTCTGACAGACGTCCCTTACAAGTGCGGCATAACTTTATTTCGAGATTAACATAATTAGAGGAACTCTGTAGGTTTAGGGCTGGGTAAACACAGCCTTTTGACACACCAACTTTGGATAAACAACGGTCATAATTGGATAATCGTAATTTAAAACAGGTGATAATTATTTGGAGGAGTTCCATGCTAAATAATTATTTATTTTATGTAGAAAATATATTAAATTAATTATTGTTTTACGTATATTTAGTTTTAATCAATTAAATTATCTTTGTAGGTATATCGAAAATACAGCTGATTGATTAATTAATGTAGGAAATAAAATTGTTTGAATCATTACTTTGTTTAGATTTGTATGAGTGAGTAAGGTAAGTACCTATATCTAGCTAATTATCAGATGTTATTTTTTTACTTTAATTATTATTGTAAGTACTTTTATCCAGGTGGATACTATAAGCTGTATTCAACATTATGATAATGTAGTAAATGGATAATCCGATAATTGTGTAAAATACATTTAAAACAAAACAATACTTGTAGGTAACTTATCTTATCTCCTCTATGTATTTTTTTTGGATAAAATATATTTTTACAAAAACAACATTTTTATTTCTTCGTGTAAGTGCGTAGGTACTAAAACTTACTATAGGAAGTACCTATATAATGTTGAAATATTTAAATACATTAAATAAAGCTGAGTCCGGTTACAGTATGAACATATTGCAAATATTAATTGTCAATTTAAACACAGACACCGTAGACCTACGATAGTCTATGAATCTTGATCGGCATGCAAAGAGTGTAATCTGTTTGTTTCAATACTTACATAACTATATAGAGACAACTATTATGCTATAGTATATTAATATATGGAACAGTTTTTTTTTATACCACAAAGTTGACAAACAAGCATACGGCCCGCCTGATGGTAAGCATCACCGTAGCCTATAGACGCTTGCAATACCGGGGGTATCACTCACGCGTTCCAACCCTCCCAACCTCCCCTAGTGGAGCTCTGGAGACCTTGCTCACCTTAGAAACACAACATGGCCGAGACCAATGCTATTTGGCTACGATCTTCTGTAAGGTGGAGGTCCTTCCCCAGATGGGCTACTCCGATTTGAGCAGATTATCCGCTGTGCCCTACCTCTCGTAAAGTATTTGGTTGTCATAAAAAGATATAGGTAATATTTGTTATTTAAAATTAAAAATCTAGCAATTCACTACCTCAAAATATTTTCAAATGAAGAAGGTGTAGGTATTTGTCGAGCCGATATACAACATGTTAAAACATAATATCTACTATTTATTTAAATGCTACTGGCGATATTTACGTTGCCAAAATAAATAATTTATTTGGTAGTATGAATCTAAGGCTCAACTCATAAATCACTCTTACGTCCTTATTTGAAAATATACTTACACAAAGACCGTTCAATTTAAATAATCCGTCCAAAATTAAAAAATCCGAACGAAGCCATCCCTATCCTATAACGTTGGTATCAGGTGTCCTCAACAGTTTCCTAAGAATGGTATTATCTTGAACATATTTCTGGGATCGTGCAGACCCACGCTGCCCCTTGGCATACATTACCAACATTGTTTTTTTTTTCTCATCTACATAATAATATAGGTAGGGGCCGTACCACGACATTTATAACTATCCTTTATAACGATTGTGTAAACAAGACGTTGCCTTATATCATGTATTGCGCTGTCTCTCTTACTCAGTCATTCTTGTTTTGTATTAAGCGGTCATGGTAGGGACCGTTTCAGGATCGGCTTGGTATCTTACGTCGTACTTCAAGTATTTTAGTGTTTTCATATGGAGATAGGCTTATCGTTAAAAAGTCAAGGCTTTATTTTGAAATACTTTACATGTATGCACTTTGACTATCTGCTGTGTGGATGTGTTAAATATGATTTTAGTAACGAAATATGAGAGTCATGATATTTTTTTTTTAGTTATAGAGGATTTTACTAAAATTATTTATCGGGTATATTGGGTAGGTACGACTCTACACATAGAGTCTCTCACAAAGTACATACCTACTTGAGCTCGTAAAATGGCAATCCGAAATTTGATTTGACCTTACAATATAGCCTCATAGACTGATGTATATTCGCTTGTGTATGTACCTACATACCTAATTTTATCCAAGATTCAATTTTGAGTCTACTACGGAACACCTAGAGTGACTGGTTTTTTATATTCACTTTTGAAAATTCATATTTCAGATGAACATTTTCTGAGGAATTATTTTAGAATACGATTTATTTATGAAATGAACAAATCATATTTTTTTAAAGTAGCTTAAAATATAAATGTCGATATTCTAAAACTGAGTTACTGTAGGAAAATGCGCCGGGAAATATTTCAAATATTTCAATTTTCCTCCCAACTAAATTGAGTTAGGCTCGCCTTCATTACTCAGCAAAAAATAAACGGAGAATCTTGAACACTACAAAGGGGTTCGATATTTTCTTTTCAATTTTGAGATGACCTTTCGACCGGGGCTTTGACCGAAAATCGAACTCAGAACCCCGTCTAGACAGCTAAATGCAATGTCACACACCACGATTCATAAACGGCCCATGGCGGCTTACTATTCACTAAATTGTCGTCCCAGGACGTAAATAGAAACGTTAGTAGCGTTACAACTCATAGTCTTGTATATTCCTGGCGTTCAAACGCGCGGAAATCGCTAGTGTAACACGGATTTTATCTAACCCCTCCGCTGCAGCGAGCCCTGCACATCCCACATACACTTTTATTTTATGATCTGCTATCTCTGCCAGATATGCCTCAATGTGTTATGTAATATGTTTAAATTGGACGAAACAAATATCAAAGGGCGTTGACAGAAGGGTTGAGATGTCAGATAACGCGCGACAAAATATGGAATGACTACGCATTTAGTAATGTAAATTTATAGTAAAATTGTTTTGTTTTTGCGATTGTAATCTCGTTTAAGTTTAGCAATAATTTAATAAAATGTTTTATTGTTTCAGATGTACACTTCTATGTGATTTCTAAGTGAAAGGTAATGTTAAAATTCTTATGCTAAAAGTTTATACAACTCGAGTTCATTATAATGGAATTGTAAAAAAGATTCTCTGAAATTTCTGAAGGCCAGGTAGTAGAATATCGCTTAATCGAGGCGAGGCTTCGCGGAGGATCGGCATTAATCGGAGGCTTTACGAGGGGAATCTGAGCCGCAGACGAAGCCTCTCGCCCAGTATACGCGACTTTTGCAGATAAAATAAAATGGGCAAAAAATGCGCGCCCTCAACTCGGCCGGCGAATTTTACTAGCGTTTTAAGAAATTTATTGCGACTTCTCTAAGCGGTAATTTGTAGGAAGTCATTTGGAAACATAATTCTGCTATTGAGATTTTTTATTTTGATATTAAAATATCAACTCTTTGGTGTATTAATAAATCAAACAGTCGAACTAACCATTTTGAAGTGCTTAAATAATAAAATAATCGATTGCCCAATTGTATATTAATAAAAGATTATGTCATTGGTTATTTCTTATTAAATTATTCATTAACATGTATTCTGATTAAATAATTATGGTAATTCCAAAATATTATGGTTCATACAAACAACTGTAATATCTAACAAACTCATAATATAAAATTACAAGTTGCATAAAACTGTCTATCTTATCCTACAATTCCCGAATCCCGTACATACAGAAAAAGTAGCGTTGGAATCGAAGGAGTTCGTCCAAACTGGAAATATAATTTTAAAGATGGCTGCCGCTCTCGAGCAACCCCTCCCGCCACCCGCACCCCGACGCAGCCTAAAATATTATGCACCCGAAAACCATTGTCTGTTGCTATGACAACGAGCCGCTCGATACCAGCGGTTCGCAGACGCACAATCAAAGGTACAGTCATCTCGCTTGCTCTTTTAGTTGTCAGATGCTGGATCCGGATTTGGCGATCTTTGTATTCGTTTGCGATGGCTGAATGCCAACAGTGTAGGGTTGGCAGAAATCATAGGATAAATGAGACGATGCGATGTCTTGTTGGGAAGTTTTTGTCGACTTAGAACGTAAATGGTTTAAAGTAGTAAGCAGTTTTGAGCTAAACAATACTAGACACGAAAGTCGGATCCAACTATAACATTGTTAAGATAAACAAACATTAATCCTGTAGAGAGATAGGTCAGCGTTCTTTTTGCCAAAATAATTTTGTCAAAATAATTTTTATAAATCTACTCACCGAAGATAGTAAAAAATAAAAAAATTAATAGTAAAACTTTTTCTGTGGGTTAACTTTACGATAGTACATTTACTGGAGGTGTAATTTAAAGAAATTAACAGCCTTTTAAATTTTAATTCCACATCAAGTCTTAAGCTAAGTATATCTTTTTTATTTTTTTATTGGACAGTGCTAGTCAGACTATTTAACGTGTCATTAACTGTAAACTGTATAGTGCAACTTACCGTAGTGCAGATAAAATTAAGATTACTTTTATTAAAAAAAATATGAGCCTATAGTGTGAATTCATGGGAAAATATTTGAATAAAAGGATGGTTACCTTTTTGAACACATAAACAAAAAATATATCATTAGACTATAAATAAAAATATCACATTTTCTCAATAATTAAAAATAATCACCACCACTTAAACAATCACTGAACACCAATTTGTAACTATTAAAATAATTATTAAATTATTAGATCAATTCAACCCCATAGCTACTACACAAATGTTCTTAAAAATGAGACAATTTTGTATCTAAATTAGAAAGTTCGCTTCTAGCTCTCCCATTGGTCAGTTGCACAAATAAATCTTTTTATACCTTAACAATAACTTTCTCTTTTTTGTTACAAATTGCCTTCCTGGTTACCTCAACGCGGAAGGGTTTCTAACTTTCACCCTTTGAAACAATAGAGCTGTTTGAGCCCTTTGTATTTTTAGAATTTGGTCCAGTAAATTGTTTGCAGATGGTTTTCGAAGGTGAAGCTTTTATTTTTTTGTAAAATAATAGATATTTTTTATTTAAGAGAGGTAGGGCACAGCGGATAATTCACTGAAATCGGAGCAGCCCGTCTGGGGAAGGACCTCCACCTTACAAAAGATTGTATTTAGCCTTGGCCATGTTGTGTTTCTACGGTGATTAAGGTCTCCAGAGCTCTACTTTCTACAGGGTCGGCAAAGCGCGAATGATACCCCCGGTATTCCAAACGTCCATAGGCTACGGTCACTGCTTACCATCAGGCGGGCCGTATGCTTGTTTGCCACCTTAGTGGCATAATTTTTTTTTATGAGTACCATGTGTATAAAATATTTCGGTAGGTAAGTATGTACTACGTACTCATGGTAATGTGATCTTAATTATAATATAACTTTTGAGGCCAGTTGTGGATGTGAACAGTCCTAAAAGGAATAGGTTTTGTTTGTTTTAATGTTTTTATTTAAACGTGGTGGAGTGGAAATAGAGGAATACCTCAGTGGTGTGAGAATGGCTGATATTGATGATGGTGGTTTTATTTTTAATTTTAAAAATCTTTTGACAAAACTTACTGATATGCTAATATTAATATGATAACAGTTTTATTATTGTTTGAAGCAGATGATTTTAATATTAAAAAAAATGTTTGTAAGTAGTTTGTAGCAGTATCAAAGAAACTTTCAGAATCTAACTATCTAATTACAATTGACACAGATTTATTTAATTGTTACGTGTATTTAAATCCATTTTTCATCTCAATCATAGTGGCTGGTGTGAACAAGCACTTATTTTAAATCTAAATCAGCTGATATGTCAAAGCAATTCTTCCTTTTAACTTTTAAAAATAGAAACATTAAAATAATTTCGTATTTGAACTTCTTTTTGGCCTTGTAGCAGAATTTTGCAATTTTGATCAATTTTATGGTCGAATTTATCAATATTGTATTGTCATGTGAAATATTTACCTATAGGTTTATACCAATGCAGTAGGTTTGGTAAGTCACGCCATATTTCAAGAATTAAATTTTATATATAAATTCGGCAATAAAAAATTTAAAGTATTGCACCTAGTTGTAGTAATAGTATTGAAAAAGAGAGCACTACTCGTACTAATCTAATAAGTGTTGATGGTAAACGTCAAAACATTGCAAGGCTCTGCTTATTTGAAAAAGTTCAGCGGTCATAGCAGAGATGGCGGTAGTAGAGAATTACTAAAGTTGGGCATTTATACACAACATTTTTACATTTTTTTGTCTATAATTATTTAGAAAACGTTTGAATATTAAACTTCTTTACAATTTTATGAATAATTTTGTAATGATTCTATATTATGACATGCTTAAAAAAATTAGTTTCATTTAAAAAACTAGTCAATTAGTATACTAAAGTTTTAAACTTGTAAACTAAGAATATGTCATAAGTATTTTGAGGAGCAAATTGCTAATAAACTAAAATAATTGTTTCACATTTATTTTTTATTTTTGTCACATTTTTTTTTTGTATCCTAATTTCTATTAAAGGTACTGAGAAAGATCCGTCAGCGACTGAAGTGTTAAGTAGTTAACTTTATAAGGCAATTTTATATGAGCTTCCATATAGTAATGACCTATTACACCCTTCAAGATTAAAGCCTTTTTGTGTATCTGATGTAGTAACCATACTTATCACAGCTTCTAGAGCCTTTTTGTTATAGATAAAAAAAAAATCTAGGCCGGTTAGCTATTTAGGTATTTTTTTAACTAAGTGAAATTGTGTTTTTGATTGTCCCAAAACAGCAAACATACTTACATAGCTCTGGTACTGTAATAATTTCTATAAATCAGTTAGAAGAAAAAATTATGATATATTTTTTTCATTTTTTTTTTTAATGTATCATAAGTATTTTTACTCTGTACCTGATTTTTTAATTACACGTGAACAAAGTTGCAGTAATCACCAGTAGGTGGTACATTGAAATTTTCAAAGGCAGGTACCTATTTCTTTAGAATACTATTTATTGTTTATAATGGGCAAGTTATCCAGGATCCTCTATTATGCTTACCTTCAAATAACCCATTCATTACCTCGTTTCTCTCTTTCTGACTTAAAGACCATACCCTGAAAAAGTAGTGAAAGAAACGTTTTTTATTTATTTATTTTAATTTATGTCTAATAATTTTCTATTCTCATAATTTTTATCAAGAAATTATTTCGCCTAGCACAAACATACATATTGATACTGAACCTTATTTCTTCACTGGTATAATCTAAATTTGCGTTGACTCAGTTGGTTACAGTAGGTACCTTAGATTCGTTCAAATTTCGGTCATTTACATATGAAGCACACGTCGCCCTGATTTCAAGCATTTTGGTAATATTACCATGTTTAATTACAGGTAATAACCAAATATGTGATAATAAAATTATTACTTCGATTCACGTATGATAGCCGAGATTGCTTACCATCAGGTGAACTGCTAATTTGCCTTCCTTTGATGTAGTAATAGAATTTTTTAGTAAGTGGCAAACTGGTATTACTTACTTTACTTACCTACTCCGCTGGCTCAAGGACCCAAAGTGAGTCTTGGCCTTCGATATGAGAGCTCCTCACTGTCTTCGGTCCCGCGTGATATCCCACCACTGGGTAGCTTGAAGTTTCAAACTTCAAACTGGTACTATTGTTGAAGATATTTAGCCAGCTGCACAAAAACATTTTAAAGTTAATGACACATTTAACTTCACCCTTAAAGAGAGAAAAAGAGATAAAGTAAAATCTTATGTGAAATAAGGTTTAAAATGCTTTTCTGCAACTGGCTCATAGGAACCTAACTGTGCTCGAACCGTGAAATCATGTAACGTAAAAGATAATGCGTCAACAGCATCTAACACAATCATTTCTGTTTCAAGTTGTTCTAAAGAAACTTTGCATGAACACAATATTACACTACTATTTTTAAAGTAGATAGTAATGGTGCCTTATGTCCTAAATTGCTATATCCCAGGTTACTAGAAGTTATTTCAATAGTTCCTACTTCATCAATATCCTTCTAATGTTTGAGAGGAGTGATAGAGCATATAACAAATGCCGCCATCTCACAGAATATCGGCGTAAAGCAGCATTATGTTTCGTTTGGTGAGTACCCAGATCCGAAAGCCCAGTTCTTTTCACTTCTTTCCTTATGTCTTCCCTCCCTATGGCCTATCATATCTACCAACGGCCTGTTACAATGAAGGGGTGCTTGTCTGCTTGCCTTAAAAAAAAGTTGTAGTTTTCCTAATCTGTGGACGTTGCTGTTAATCCATACGGTGGGAATCTGTGGTGGACTGATCCCAATTAGCCATCTCGAGTAGGTAGTGTTTTTAAATTATTTTAGGTAGTTTTAAAAATAGAGCACTCATGGGGCTGACGAGGTTTTACATACTACAGTTCGAGGTCTCCCGGTGTCGTCCCCGACTGATGCGGAAACTGTAAATTCATTGTGTAAGTCTTCCACTCCTGCAACTGCTCGGTGTCTACAAAAATTGACATTAAAAATAAAGATATCTCTTTGACACTTGAAGACCTCAGTGGCGTAAGGGTTACCACGCCAGACCGCCACCCAGGGGGTCCTGGGTTCGAATCCCGATCGGGTTATGATGAAAAACGAACTTTTTCTGATTGGTATCAAGTCTTGGATGTTTATCCATATAAGTATTTGTTATAAAATATAGTATCGTTGAGTTAGTATCCCATAACACAAGTTTCGAACTTACTTTGAGGCTAGCTCAGGCTAGCTTAATATTTATTACTCTTATAAAAGATCTTGCTTTTTCTTCACAATCTAAAAGGGCTTTATATGTATGTGGAAGTGTAAAAACCCATAGGCTAAATTGGAAAATTGAGTCAATTAAAAGAGTAAATTGTTTAATTGTTACTTACATGTCTTTAGCAATATTTCGTGTCGTTTATGTATGTATGTATGTCTGTCTGGCTTTTAATTTTAATTGCGACAGGGAACATAAAAGTTTTTTATTCTTTAAAATGCAATTAAGAAACTAGACTGTGATTCTTTTTATAATATTCAATACAATTGAATAACAAGAAGTGCCTTTGCAATAATAGTACCTATTAAAGGTTTTGAAGTTTACATTATAATTTCATAATAAAATTTGGCGAAAAGAAAATGTATTGGATATCACTATGTAGACCTAGATTAATCTGGGCTTGACTGCAAAATTTTCATGAAATATTTCGTAAAATTATTTATAGGCACCTTCATATCATACTATGCGGGTATGTAGGTACCAATGCATACCACATTCCAAAAATTTCTGAATATGTGCCTACTTCAAATATTTACTAGGGTATCAACTAAAAATCATCTTCTTTAGTACCTATATTTAATGATTCTTTTAATAACTATAAAATAAATAACTTCGTAGTCTTCGTACATATGTAATTGTAATAACATAAAGGGGATTTGTAAATGTTAAATAAATAATTTTATTGTAATGCATGCACCCAGTAGATACTTGCAAACCAAAAACACAACATGTCAAATGGTCGATTGAATTCAATGACAGATAAGTATCAATGTTTATTTACTCTGTCTACCGAATTAATGAAACGTGAACAGTACAATATGGTAGGTATTTAAAATGTAAATGTATAAATACGACAAATAACTGATCATTAGGTGTATTTATTTGACATTGAGTTGTATGCAAAGTTAGTTCAAACTTCAAAATTACTCTTTAATTAATTAATACTAATTGACAAATGTTTTAAATGTGTTTTGTTTATTGTTATGTTAATGAAATTAATGAAACAAATGTGAATTTTCATGTTTTTACTACTAAGTATTTTCATTTCTATTTTTATAAAAATTGACAATATAAATAAATGAATGCAACATTACCTTTGTTATACATGAAAGGTCATATTTTAATACATTTTTTTATGTACATTATATCATTGCACTTGTAAAATCTTTATTAGAGTAATATTAAATAGAAAAAAAAACAATATTGTGCTAAAAATAAGAAATAGATATCTAAATGTATAAATGAGACATAGACATCTTACTCTATAAAAGTTATATAACATTAACATAATATTGTAATCAATTAGAAATATATAAAATATACACAATATATTATACATGACAAGTCAAGAAAATATCTTCTTTCTTCGGACTGGACTGCGAGCATCGGTGGCAAGTGTCATCTTCTGTTACGTATACTGAAGGTATACCGGAAAGAATGAGGCACTCAGGATACATTCAGTATACGTACAGAAGGCGACGCGTTATCTTCTCTTCTTGGTGCTTCTGCGAAGATCTTCGGTACCTGAAAAACTATTGGTAATAATTAAAACTTTGCATGCATGTGTATTTTTAGAATGTTTTGTAAAGTGAAATTTAAAGGCTGTATTTAAAAGTGTATGTAATGAATGTAAAGTAGTTATCAACCTGTGTTGAGGACCTGCACATTGGGTCAAAAAAGTGGTGAAAAAAGAAAATATTTGAGACAGTTTACGATTTAAATTTGGCATTTTCACACCACATCGAGGTCTTTTCCAATATCTTAAAAGCTCACCGACCGCCGAGCTCGCCCCACAACTCCTCAGGGAACACCATCTATAAAATAAAGCAACCGATTTACAACACGCTTGGGTTTTCAAAGCGAAAAGGGTAACACTGATAGCACATAAGTTCCGCCATCGGAACGCCTCCACTGAAATAGGAAAATTATGTGCAATCGTAAATAGAGACTTAAGAAAAATGTTAAAATTCCTATTGTCAAGAAACAATCTATTGTCCGTTTAGACCAATGACTATGCGCGAGACTTGCAAAAAGATGTGATTGGTTTGCAAAAATTATTTTCGCAAAACCTCGGACCGGTAGCTGGCTAAGACTTTATTTTTTACCATCTCTCGCGACGAACGTCAATAGCCCGCAGAGGCTTTTGTCCACCGGCTTTTGTTGCACATAAAGGATAAATTACAAAAGCGTCGCAGCGACCACCACTCGTAAAGATAACTAAAGAATTCCGACTCTGTGTGTGTCAGCCCGGCGACTGAATAGAGCCACATGAAAGGGCGTAAGGGTGCATTATATTCGTAATTTACGACGCGGCCGACTCGCTCGCAATACACCGGGCCTGCAAGCTTATTGATTCTATGCACAAACGCAAGGTACAATTTTCGCGAAGTTTATGAAATATTCACAGAAACGAGTAGACGTATCAGGATGGATAATAAAACGAGAAAAGTCAAAAAGAAGGAGACGCGGGACGCGATTTGATGTAGCACGTGACTTACCGGCCGGTCAGCTGTTCGCGGGGAGTCCGATAAGTAAACATTGAGGATGACGGATGGAGTGGCGCGGCGGAGGAGCGTGTGGTCGGAGGCGGCGGTACCGGGCGTCTGCCGGTCTGGGCGTCGGGGCGCGCGTCCCGGCCCGGCATCGATTGCCGCCCTCGCTCGCCGCCTCGCTCGGCGCGCGCCGCACCACCCGACGACTAATCCCGATGCAAGATTTTCATTACATACGCCATGATCGTTGTTATTTGCACCCCGTAATGTTTTTTGATAGTTTGCTTAGGCCCACTACTAGTTTCGTCTCTATTTAGACAGCCACGTATACCAGCCGGCGATAATTTTCCGCTTATCTTATTATTAGGCTTAGGCATGCCGCGGGATTGTGATTGCTGATAAAAAAGTCGATATTAAACAGGGACGCAGCCTGCGCCACCTGTTCCTGCTCTCTCGAAAATTAGCATTTCGCAACGCTGCTGCTCTCATTTTTTTTTTGTTTATTATATTAGAATCCCTATATTAGAGTGTGATGATATTCTTTTTGCTGCAATATTTTACTATATTGCCTCTGGTTTTAATGAAACGATACACACTTGAATTAATTTAGGAATGAACAATAGCATCGTTTAGTAAAAGCCAATAACTCATTTTCATTTTTAACTTAAAAAATAATGGAAATAAGAATTTCAACATGTTACTAGAAATAGACATAAACGCGTCTTTAAAATTTGAAATTCACAAATATCGAATCTTTTTTTAAAAATAAACTATTATACATAGTGATAAATATTTATCTCTGCTTGCCCCACAGACAATAACATTAATCCTTCTTCGTCTAGGCCACAAATAATTCAGAACTATTGACACAATAAAACGGATCACGACGAGAGATCTTTAGAAAGGATAAACACAATTCGACCTATTTCATTTTATGGCGGTTACAAACTCCTTGCCATGCAAAAAATGTGAGTTCTATTTTTACAATGTTATTTGCACCCCGTTACAATATCTACTTTTATCTATCTATATGCTAAATGGCGTGTTCTATGTTAATACTAGTGCTTTAGGGAGTGAATCGGCTTTTAGGTCCCCCAAAACTATGTTCACAGCGTAAAACGATATGTGAACGATCGATGATATCAGATAAATGGAGCGAGAATATAAAATGTATTTTTAAAATACTATCCATAAATATTCTCCATACTTTCTTAAATAAAATCTGCGCGTCTTCGCAAATAATATGTTGTGTAAACATTTTTTTTATATTCTTGCATAGTTATACTTCGACATAACCTGGAAGATCAAAAGCCAGTCTGACTACATACTTGAACATACAACTAGCAAAACCGAATGAAATTAGGTGAGGCATATGTCCAATATTGGACAAACGTGGCGTTCGACCAACTAGTTCACTGTTTGCTAACTTATTTTATTAACAAAATGATAATGGGAAGCAGCAACTGCATCCTTCGATGGTCGATGTACAAATGGGCGCATAATTTCATATAAAAATTTCGACAAAGGGGTGGGGACCAAAAATAGAAAAAAATGGGGTGGCACCATACGCGCTGCCCCTCGAGCAAAAAATCATGATTTATCGTAAATGGTGTATTCTAATAGTAATAATGGGAGTATGATAGTGCATGCACGGCAGTGTTGCGTTTTGTGGTTTCTGATTCTCGAATAAATTTCCTAGATAACGACATAAGTATGTAGAATTTCAAACTTATTTTACTGAAACTAGGCTTTAGTTCTGTAGTTAAAACTGTTGTTCAGTTCTGTTGTTTTCAACAGCTTCGCAATATCTAGAATTTCGTAGGATGCTTCATCGCTAAATTGGGCTAGCGAATACAATATTTTTTACTACTGATTCACTATAAAATCTCTGTGTAACTGGTAGAGGTTATCGATTTCAAATCAGATTCTTCGCATTTTATCATTCTTTTTTAATTAATACACAGAACCAAGCCAGCTCTCTATTGGCGTGCCTACTACTAAGTAATATACTCGCTTGCTGAAGTAGAAAGACTTTCGAGGTTAGAAAACTTACTTGCCCTTCCCGTCTCGAAGTTCCCGGAAATGAAGCCGCGCCCCGGTTGGGAGAAAGGACTGATATTTTTTGGCTCAACGACCCGTAGTGAATTCTAGTCTACCAGCGTGAGTAGGTATAATAAAAAATATATATTATTACTGAATTTTGGCTTTGAATTCTAGCAGACATGCATAGTATCATTTCAGACTATTAGTAAGAATTTAGTAGTCAGCAAGAAATTTTAGTAGAGTTTGACAGTATCCACAGTACACACGTAATAGAATTGATTTAGCAAAAATACCTAAATAATATTAAAGACAGTTTAAAAACAAAATAAAGTTTGTAATATACAAATATGATTAGGTATACTGGAACCAAATGTACCTTTTTAGGATTCCGTAGTAAACCATAAGGAACCCTTATAGTTTCGCCATGTCCGTCTGTCTGTCTGTCCGCGTTCTAGCGCCTAGACGCTTAATGCTAGAAAGCTGTGATTTGGTATGTATAGACATATTAACAATGCAAAAAAAGTGATGGAACAAATTTAAAAAAAAATGTGGTGTCTTCCCCTACTTGTGGGTATCGTTAGATAGGTCTCTTTAAAACATTAAGGGTGTGGAAAGATCATTTTTCGATACAATGATCCGTTTCGAAATTATTTACATTATCGTGTCAATTTTCGTTTTGCACGGTGTTCACCCCTATCTCCGAAAGTCTTATGTTTATAAATTTGAAAAAATCATGGTAGTAGTGTATATGCTGACCCTTCAATGAAAACTATAACGGTTAAATAGGCTCTAATAGTTACCGAGTAACCGAGTAATAGCCGACGAACTCATAAACAAAATAAAATTAAATAATTAATTTAATTAATTAATTTGATTAAAACTTACAAATGTGATAGAATTTAACTGAAGGCAAGCAAAGCACATCAAATACGGAACCCTACATATGCATGGCTCGACACGTACTTGCCCGGTTTTTTTCTTGTATGTCATACTCATCTGTATCATCATATATCATCATGTACATATCATCTATAGGTAATGTATCGATTTAAACTCAGTAAATAATGCATTCAGTACATACATTAATAGTACATTTAGTATAATGTAGGCTTTACTTTGATTTGTCGAATTTCCATGAATATGGTAGTAACGAATGAAAACTGTACAAAACATTTTGCTAAGTAATGTAACCTAATAATACAACTACTTTATTGAATAAAATTATTTATCAATCCCTTCGGCATAATAAATTATATTACATAACTATAAGTTTATTAGTATCGACTCCACGCTTTTAGGTTCCATGAGATCTCCTTTGGGAAAAGTTTGGTCAAGCATCTGAGAATTTCGCATCAAATATAATATATTATAT
Source organism: Endotricha flammealis (assembly GCA_905163395.2). Lineage (NCBI taxonomy): Eukaryota > Metazoa > Arthropoda > Insecta > Lepidoptera > Pyralidae > Endotricha > Endotricha flammealis. The sequence goes on along the minus strand of LR990860.1, from coordinate 6,175,047 downwards.
TAATTGTGGTCATATCTGTACTTAATATATTACATAACTAGGACTACAATATATGCTACTATGTAGATACACTGAATTGAAAGTGACGGGATAATAGTCATTGAATCTATCAAAACCAAAAAAAAACACAGTACCTACCTGCTTGTATCCTAAGATAGATATTTTTTTAAAATAAATTCTTGGTTTTAGAGAAAGGTTTATCAAAATTTTCATTATAATTATAATTCTAAAGTAGTTTTCTACATTGCATGCTTCGTCATCTGCTCGAACCAGGATGTATTAAAGTAACCTTACAAAATTTTAATTATTATATTCTCATGTATACCTAAGTGACTTATTATAATGTCTTATGAGAAATAAATTCTTTAAGCCGAAAATATTTTCATTATAAATGTAGGTAGAGCATCATGCAATATTCAATGAGGGCTGGTGCTGCTACATTACCTAACCTACCTTCTGAAAATCTTCTTAAAGAGAGTGATATCAAAAGAGACTTCATATAGGTAGGTAGGTCTCTCTGGGATCTAATTGGAATTTATAGTTTGACACAAACTATAGTTTTTTTTTTGACAATTTATAGTTTTTTTTTTAATTAAAAAAATTTTGTGACATAAAATGTTTAGTTAGTTCTACCTAAAAATATTTAGTTTGGCCGTTAATATTTTTTAGTAACTAGTAGGTAGATAACATTTTTCTGATTATAATTAACCATGAATACAAAAGGAATAATTTAATAATAACTTAAAAACACAGATCACATTTAAAAAACGAAATAATATGATTCAATCTTTAAATTATATAAATAAACTATTTGTATTTAGCTCACGAATAGAAACAATACTAAGGTACAGTCAGAATTCTAATGTTGGCTTCGGGTTTATTTTTGGTGAAGTTTTAGCAACATAGCACCACATTGTCTTTTGGGAAAGGCTAATTAATAAAATAATTTAATTTACGACTGATTTCGACAACAATGAAGAGGTAGACAGTAATTTTAATAAAGGATAGTGCTCATTTTCCTGTGATTTCTTTTTATTTAATATCTAATGAGTGGTAGCCAGTACCTAGATTCTTTTATTATTTGTTCGCCCTGCCCATAGATTCTTTTATTATTTGTAACTAGCGCCCTGCCCAGGCTTCATCCGGTTTTAGTAGAGATCCCTAATTTTTTCGAAAACATAATATAGCTTATGTTACTCGGGGATAGTGTAGCTTTTCAACGGTGAAAGAATTTTTGAAATCGGTCTAGTAGTTTTTGAGTTTATTTATTACAAACATACATACATACACACACACACAACACACGCAAATAAAAATCTTTCTTTATAATATTAGTGTAGGTAGATATAGATGAAGTGAAATCGCTTATTTTAAAAATAGGCATTTGTAGATACTTTCTCCAGGTATATTACCTACTTAGAAAAAAGTAATTCTTAACGTTATTTTATTATCTCACGTCTAGAATCACTCTATATCTATAGATCCACTTAGTATAGGTTATAACTAGTTAACGAAGCCAACCAATTAAGGTCTTTTTGTCACTCATCATTGTTATTTATATATTTGTTTTTATTGTACGAATATACAATTGGCGAACTTAATGCCCAAAGGTATTCTCTACCAGTCAATCACCGGGTAGGTACCTACCTAATGTAGATATATTGTTAGCGTCATGTCATCTTAAATCATTATGAAATTTAAAAACTGAATTTATTCGTTAGTGGCCTGAATTTAGAAAAAAAAAGTTCTTATATAAACTTGTAGAATTCCTATTGTCCGTCCTTTGCGTCTGATCGGATGCTACTCAGTCTCAGTGCTAGGTAGAAGGTTATATATTAAGTACCTAGGTGTTTTAAGTTTTCAAGAGAAAATTGAGCTCATGCCTACCGAGTCTGTATAAGTAAATGTAACGGTTTATGTGAACAGATAATTTATTCATAATATATCAGTCAAATGTTAGACACCCGGAGATATGGATGGAGTTAGTAGTAGGTTCCTATGTAAATAAGTAAATATCTTATAAAGTAACAAATACATAAGTAAATAAATGTTTAAGTATTTAAAAAGAGAAAGTAGAGACTATTTTTATTATCATCATGTCAGCCCCCATTGGAGACTATTTTATGGTAGTGCAAATAAAAATATATTAGTTTATACGATACCTACTTATGGATAATATATACCTACATAAATAAATAGATTGTAAGATAAGATACAGGTTTCTTTAACTCTTAGGTACAGTCGCCTCGAGGATAGCAGGACCATCTTTAGGATGATTTTTGGTTGCAAAATACAACATCCTAGTGGACACATGTGGCTCTAATAAACAAAAACCCTGTTTGGTAACAAAGAAAAGGACGGAGCTGACAAAAAATCCGCTTACAAGATGTGCAAGCGATTTTTTTCTAAAATGGTCTTCCTATCTTCGAGGCCACCGTACCTACCTACATTAAAATCTAAGTTGAGAGTGTTAATTTTCTAATAGGAAAATCACACATCTTATAGGAACGAATTTAATGACAAAAATTAAATATAATAAGCAAAAATATTTTTTTGCATTTAATGCGCGCATATATTTTTGATACTAATCTACAATAAACATAAAATAATAAAGTAAAATAATAAAGTAAAATAATACTTTGTAAAACATGAAACGTAAACGTAAACACTTACCCGTAGCTAACATAACACATGTTGACACTTATTTCACAGTTTTACCCCTTTTATAAAATAATATAATTTACTGAGAGGCTACAAAACAAACTGTATCATTTTTAAAAGCAGTATTTTACACGATTCTACTAGAATTTCATTGAAATAATAGTTGCATTTAGGCCTAAACACATAATAGGCGGCGGCGGACGGCCGACGGCAGCCATCTTGTGGCGCTGCCGTCGCGTTCCACTATGCGCCCATTGGCTGAGTGACGTCACGCGCGCCATGACACTCCACCATTCCTACTAATTTACAAACCATACCGTACCAATCTGCTCAAGTAAAATAAACTGTGTCGCTATGAAATAAGACATACGGTAGTTGCAAAATAATTTTTGTAGGAAAATACACGGGCCTATGCTCGTCAGTCCGCATTCTTGCGTTCTGAATTATCGCTTTAGAAGCTTTTAGGATGCACCCTAATCGGGAAAGGGGGAGCGCTTTAAATCCAAGTGACTGTTGAGTATGGCTTGAGAGATTTTAATTGGTTGCTGATTTTTGTCGTCTTTCTTCAGGTTTGAACTTGACTCTTGACAAAGGGCAAGGTTATATTTTTTTGATAAAACGATAAATGATAATTTTTGTGCTACAATAGATAAAACGTTAAAGTGATAGTTTCCTGTTTAGTTAAAGCTGTTCATGTGAAATAAAACATAAGTTTTATTCCATTGTCAGGGTCATGGGTGCCTGGTACCGCCATGCATGGTCCAGGAATAAATATTGTAAATAAGTTTGCATTTACTGTTTTGTAAAATATTGCATCATTACATCATTGATCTAAGAATTTAATGTTTACATTAGACATTAACATAATACATTTTTAAGAAATTATTTAAAATTTTGTTTAAAATATGAGGAATCCGTGTAGGTATCTATTGATAAAATCACGTATCAAAATTGCTTAGTTGAGTTATCAGTTACTGATTTTATCGATAGGTATCAAATGATTAAATTATAGAAAGCTAATTAAGTATGCCGCGGCTTTGTCTCTATAAAATATTGGTTACCTACAACTTTTTTCGTCATTATCAAAACACGGATATTAGTAAGAATAATTACTTATTTCCGACTTATTAGTAAGTATAAATATGAATTGGGTAGGTAATTTAATTGTTTTGTATGCAGACACTTCCCAAAATTAATTATACTGGTATATAAAATGAAAGAAATAAAAATTTATCAGTATTTTGCTTGGAGAGAGTTACTTTTTGCTTAGAGCTACATTTTAATGCCGTCGCTAGCGTGTTTTGGATACCAACTCATAGTAAGGGTTACTGCATTTAACATCAGTGGCTCTTATTCTCGAAATAAAAATCATTCAAATTTAGTGTCAATCTTAATGGCTGTCTCACTCTTACAAAATATAAATTGAGCGATTTTGTTACGAGAATAATCTATACCTATAATAATAATAAATAAATATATAGAGACAAATCACACAGATTAAGCCCCAAAGTAAGTTCGAAACCTGTGTTATAGGATACAAATTCAACGATACTATACTTCAAAACAAATAGATAAACATCCAAGATCCGAGACCAATTAGAACAAGTTCGTTTTTCATTATGACCCGACCGGGATTCGAACCCGGGATATTCTGGGTGGGCAGGCATGGCAACCATTGCGCCATGGAGCGCGGAGGTCGTAGAATAGAGCCGAAGTTGTGGCAAGAACACGAAAAGAAGATGGAGTTTGAGTTCGTCTGTCTATGTCGAGAGTTTTATACCTTTTATCCTAGAACATCGTTGTGTAATATAAAATATTAAAAGCGTTTAGCCTTCAAAATAAATTTCCATTCATGACATGACAACGCAATCTTCTTAGGTCGTAGTTACCGGTGTTACGATAACGTGGCGTATTATGGAAGCCGTAGGGCCTAATGTTACGGCAACATTGTATTTTAGTGGAACACCCAACCTAACGTGGATGGGATTCCACTGAAAGGTTCCTATAACCTTGGCAGGGTAATTCAGGGTATAAAGTACTAATAAACATAAATGGCAGTAGGTGTAAATAATTTAGACCGAACCGGAGCTTGAATTAGTATATTGTAATGAAAGATAAATTATTAAGGGTTTGTTTCAGGAGTTATTTAATAAATTCGTGTATGTATGACCTATGTTAGATAAATGAAAAAATATTTTTATACAATGATGGTGGTAAACAAGGTCATGGCCTGGCCGTTGGTACGCGGTCACCGTAGCCTATAGACGCTTGCAACACCAGGATTATCTTGTGTTGCACTTGCAGACACTAGACAATATTTTTACCCCTTTCCAGACCATTTATCTGACAGCTAGGCTAACTAAAATGTATCAGGAACAAAAACAGGTAAGTATTAAAAACCTTATTCAGTTACGTCTTATGTCATATAAATCACAAATTATTATTGTTGTATTAAAACGTATTTTATATTGTAGAAAAAAATGAGATAGTAGGTCACCTGATGAAAAGCAATCAGAGCTGCCCATGTAGGCTTCCAAATCAATAAAAATAAATGGAGGTTTTATGAGAAAGTGTTAATTATATAGATACCTATGTTCTTGGTAGAGCTCTTTTCATAATGACTACCACTTTATAGCCAGATACAATTACCATACAGTAAATATTTTATATTTTACAGGAATTGTCTGTCAAATATTATGAAGTTGACGAGGATATAAAATGTCAACATATTTAAGAAGTTGACTGTATATAAGTACTTTACACGAGATTAATAGTCTTGTTATAAAACCTCATTACTCTATACGATACAGTTTACTACACACGTAACGACGTACCCGCTGGGCGAGCCAGTAAAACAAAACGGTTCTATAAATTACGTCCAACACATACTATTTACATAAGCATAATATAAACATAGAGCACATATTATGTCTGTTTAAATAAGATATCACAGATGAGATTATTTTATAGGTTCTTTAAAAAAGGGCTAAAACTGTTCCATAAAAGATAAGTATACTGTTAATATGTTTATTCTAGAATGTTTCCCATGTCTTCTTCTTCTATCTATTTCCTAATCCATTAGGATTGCTTGGGTGCATATCTAATAAATACCTTGATGAATGTATAATTTTTTACTCGACTTTTTATTCAGCGACTCATGGTAGTTGCATCATGTAAAAATTAGATCAGTCTATGTAAAAATCTGTACGTTTATTAAGTACTTAGGCTTTAGGTAGCAAGGCCAACCAATGTGGATGGATTTCGGAAGAGGACACCAGACCTTCCTTAAAAAAGATCACACATTTTTTGGATTCTTTTTTTTTGTTTTCAATGAAAACGGTGTCTTATTTACTCTTAGGTAATTATCGGTATTTGTTGATAAGGTGAGGCTTCAACCTTCAAGCCTGAGCAGGTTCTATCTACGCCTCAAATACAATAAAATTCTAATTTTGTCATCATCACTGCAATCAGATCAATCCAATCCAAATGAGAAATTCCTTCTATTTAAAGTCAGTGTTCTTTTCACACATTTTAATTTAATTAAACGTCAAAATAACGGTACAAAGTGTGAATTTAACAAGCACAGTTAATATAATCAAATTTTCTTTAAAAGTGCCGCTCAAATAATTTTATTTAGATATTAGAAACTTTAGCTACGTACTTGAATATAGTGTTGTGATGCTATCTGTTGTAATTATCTAATATACATCTACATTGAGCCTCTTAATGTGTTATTATTACATATTCTTTAACGCAATGCTTTCACGCTAGAATATTATTACAGTATGTATATTTTATTTGAAGTGTCTTCGATGCCTAATTTTACAATGACAGTTCTTAATCTACCTTTTAATTCTAATTAAGTGCTTCTCTTTCCTCAAGGTGCTGATAATTTAATTATTATTTAAAAGCTAATTAAATTATGATTAATCAATACTGTTTTTAATTGTATAATATCTAGTAAAAATAAATAATTGGATAAAATATATTATTTTGGTAATTTTAAACGTGACAAGCTTCTGTTTTTCCCTCCTTCCATTTCTGTCAATTTACTTTTAATTTATTAGAATTATTATAATTAAACAATTTGACATGAAATTGTTATTAATTAAGTACCTATAAAGTTCACATACTGTCGAATATATTTATAACAGTGTCTTCTATGCCACGCTCGAATTATTTATTACGGAAAAAATTGCTCAGACTCGCTTAATGAAGTACTGTAATAATTTTATCTCAAATAATCAAGGACCACCTGACCACAACCTAACAACTGTATCTCTCTTTGTAACGCCGACGATTATTTTACTTTTTTTCCCCACAATTTATTGTTGTAAAATATGAAATCGGGAGGGAAGGGGCCATCTGTTGTTTCGTTATTTATGTGATTAAAAGTTATTCTGTATAATGTATAATTTTTATTTTAAATCGCCAATTTATGACCATAATCACCTTACGCCATTGGTCGGTCCTTTTTGGGCCATTTGTCAAAGTCGCAGACGGTCGAGTCAATCGTGGTTATTTACCTATTTAAATTCGAATTGGTTTCAAAATTAATATCTTTTACTAGTTCATTATTAGATGACAAGTCATTTATTTAAACATCTCAATTGTTTAGGTCAATCGTTTTATATTTTCAATGGTAAATCCTGATTGCCGTCGAAGCGTCGATGTAACCTGGAAGATTTTTTTAAGTACCGGTGGAAGATTCCTAAATGCACCGTTTATAAAAACCCTATTGTTATTATAAGGTTATTGCTTTTTCAATTGTCGATATTACTAAAGGGTTATAATAAATATTTATTGTCAAACTTCCTAATACTACTCTTGCTATGATAATTCCCCGTATGTCCCTAAATCCTTAATGACTAACAGTACAACATTAAATCGGCTTTTCATTCTTAAAATTATCTACATACTGTGAAAATAACATACATCACTTTATATTCCTACATAAAATAATACGTAACACATGAAAATACCAACGAAAGTAACATCTTGAAACGTTTAAAGCCAAGCAAAGTGTTCCCGTGACTCGGAGGTTATTGCACCGACTATTTTTAACACATTGCTTATTGCATTGTGTTAAGGTTGATTTTGGTTATGTTGCAGTATCAATGTAGACGATCACAGATGCAGATCTCTGTGACACATGAGACGTGTGACCTTGTACTGTGACGGATACCGTCCTTGCGAGGTCGCCGAACTTTAGGTATGTGGGTTACTTACTAAGCTAGCCTACATTGTTATCAGAACGTATGCATGTTAACATTGAAAAACATTGTATTTTATTTCGACTCGAATTTAACTCCATACATAACTTTTCTTAGTACATAGTTTCTCCATCTAAACCGGTTTAACTTGAATGTGGTTTAAGCAGCTACTCATTACCTTTGCCTATCCCTCAAAGATTAACTATTATACTTTACAAAATTAAAAAAAAATAGCTATCGAGTTTTGCCAATTAATTAATGAAGTTACTAGAAATTAACTTAAATAAATAAACGTGGAAACCTATTTTCACAGAACGAATGAAAATTGAAATCATTTTTTTATTTTAATGAGGTGAAGTCCCATTGAAAATCTGATTTTCATTTACATTGTAATTAATTAAGTAAAAATAAAATCAATACAGAATAGGACCTACGTAGACTAGTTATAGCAGAGTCGGCATAAATAGAGTGTGTAGACAATGTCTCGGAGAAACCTCTACAAACATACAAGAGGAAGATTGTCTTTGTTCTAAGTCAATTACTTGGGTTTTTATTTCTGCTACTTTACTATGGTTAGGTAGTCATGTATTGGTTAATATACATAGCTAATAGGTGTATTACTTATATGTGGGTATTGTAGGTACCTACCTACTTAATTATAGAGGGTAAAAAATATAGAACTTATACGAGAAAACATCTTAGAACAATTTGATAAGGTTCTAAGTGCATAGGGCTCAGTAAATTTTAAATTAAAGCAATACGTTTAAACAAACTGCTTTGTGCATTGCACGAAATAGTAAAGCACGTAGCGTCAATAAAAATCGGAAAAAGTGGGGTATTGCGTACACGAGGAATGCCAAGTATTTGTTATAGTGTTTGACATCAGAAAGAAGGGTATACTACCGACCCTCGCACATCAATAGTCAAAATTCTGTTTTGGACAACCCTAAAATAAATGCCCTTCAGTATTTTTATTTCTTATCAAATCTATCTATATGCATTAATAGTAAGATTGAATGTGATTATTTTATTTTATGACTGTAAAATCTGTGAATGTGAATATCTATTTTTTTTATTATTAATAATTGTTGCGTTCAGGTTCGGGTGTACTAACACCCTCTTCTGATACACTGGGCAGTTGCGAGAGCGTAGGGCTCTCACCGCCAAAAATGTGAATATCAAAAAATGGTGCTACGCTTTATTGAGGTAGATGAAAATTGAGATGATGGCCTCCCAGTTGATATTTTTTAGATCCGTGGAGTCAGCCAGGGGAATGCCTTTGTCGAGCAGTAGGATACAACATCTACAGACTAAAAAAGAATAATTCATTATAGTAAAACTCCCGCAACTGGTGTAGCTGATCTGGCTAGAAATGTCCGTTAAAAAAATACATGTTATACGAAGAACTCAGGACGGAGGCCTACGCGAAATGATTTTTTCAAAATATTTCATAAAATGTACTGGCGAGACTATTAAACTCTATATTCACGATTATACCTACTCATAATTTAAATAAAAACGTTTCGTATAACAATGCATATGGTACTCGTACGTACAACGTCACGTCGACCGAACCCTAATAGTCAAATTTCTACAATCTACCTTGTACTTTTTGCCATGAACGCAAAGTCTAAAATCTATGGAACAAATTTGATTGTAGGGTAGCCAAATGTGTTGTGAACTGTACATGCAAATGTGGGAGGCAGCCGGCGAGACGTGTGCTGTTCTTGAAAAATTATGTTAAACCGCTTCTTGCCTGTAATTGAGTGTGCCCGTACATTGAATTTTAAATGTAATATCGTCTTTGTTTTCTTAAACGTATCTACCAATGTAATTTATTCGAGCAGAGATAATCTCGTAAGCCTTCAGCGGTTTTGGAATACCTACTGTCTTTAGCAGGTCATCACAATGCACTAAAGGATTAGGTACTTCCAATTGTGTTTACAAAAGGTCCTTTAGTCTTTATACGGAGTCTCAATTGAATTAACATCACATTTAAGTTTGAAGATATCAAATGGACAGTACCCTTGTCTTGGTAAAATTCAACAGAGCATAAATTCATGAACCCACCGAGTATGTATTAAATTATTTATTAGCACAAACAGAGACACGGTTTCGGTGAGCAAATTGCTCTTGAATTCATTGTGTTTGATTTAGAACAGGTATTTGACCGAGTTGTAACTCGTCCAGAATATAATAAGTTAATTTACGATATAGGAGGACACTGTATTATTGGTATAATTTGTTCATATACCCGACAATTGAGAGTGCAAATTTTAAACGCGTAACAAGTACGTTATTTATATAGATGATGTAGTTACTGTCATATTTTCATTAATTTCATTGTAGTACACTCGAAACGAGCATTGCGAGTGAATGTTTATGAATGTTAATAAATCAGTCCGTGCTTCGAAAACAGAAATAAATCGGACGCGTATTTTCGAGTGGGTTCTGATTCCTTGCGTAATTTTAGTGGTTAATTACAGCATAAATTTGTGGAGGGCGTCAACACGCGACGTTGTCGTATCGTCGCAGCGGCAGGCGGCGAAATCTCGTCGGAGCTGCAGCATTTGTGTGCTTGCCAAATATCCCAGCTGTGGACAGAAACGCCGCACATTGAATACTGATTAAATCTGCGTTATTGTTTTCGTTTTTTTTTTCACTTTCATTCCTGAGACTTGGCCGTGGAGCTATTGAATTTTTCATGGCGTTCTTTATTAGAATTTCTTATGAGCTCCTCTGGTTACAGACGCGCTTAACGTCCATCTATATGATCGAATGGCCGCGATAGAGGAAGTTTCGTCAATTATTACTTGCCGATAGTATTAGCATACATTTCGCATCCGAACCAATGGTCCTTTATGGACGTTTGAATGGCTTTTATGTACCAAATAAAAATAAATGAGCCTATGTGCAGACGATAATCGTATTCGCATGAGACTAAATCAACGATTGGACTCACTCTGGTACACAAAAATATTGCGAAGTCATACGAGAAATTTAGAATTATTTAGTATCTCTTTTAGATATAATTTGTATAAGTAATTCAGTAAAGTCAAATAAAATCTGATAAACAGGCAAGTAAATGACAACACAAACGTGATATTACATTAAAATGGCAGAAATGAATAGACAAAAAGCAGTAAAATTACCAATTAATAGAAAATTTCAATTTTCGTGACTCTCGCCATACTATTTCTGAAATACGAGACTGTAATGCCTTGTATTCAAATAGTTTTATCTCTTTCTTATGAATACAGATATGTTGCAAATGAAAGGGCTAGATATAGAAGGGGAATGTCTGCTAAAGCGCATTCGAAATAGTAAAATTGTTTACTTTATTATTGCATTGCATATTTTTATATCTGCTCTTTCCAAAGAAAGATCAATACAACCTTGTTGTTCAAATGTATGATTTGTCATTAAATAAATATAAGAACAAAGATATTTTGATATTAATTATAACTCCATATGTAACATTTTCTTTATGAAAATATACATTTGCTCAGGCATAATCATAACGGGTGAAAGTTATTGATCCAAAATAAACTGATTTGTATTAAGTATTTAATCCTTTTAGCGTTTAATTTAACGTTACATATGCCACCTGTTCAGAAAGCGAACATCAAACGTGACTCTGAAGTGCTTATGTTAAAAAACGTGATCCGGCAGCCTTTTTAAATCACGTTTTTAGGAAAAAAATTGCTCAAGATAGGGATCCGAATTTACTGATACTGCGGAATGTAAGTTCAACTTGTGTGAAGTTTAAAAACACCGTTTCACTGTATTTTTCCACGTTGGAAAACAAGTCGTATATCTTTCATTTTTAGATTTGCTTTCGTGTGTCGTTCTCCGGGTTCATACGTCCATTCCCCGCGACGTGGAAACTCATGTAGGACGTGCAAATAAACATGGTATTTTTATCGGCGCAAACCTTTATATAGTTGCGGTCGATTTTGCCTCTTTATCTTCGGAGAGCGGTGTTTGCTTTATCTCAAATAAAAAAGGTATGTGTCGAATGTCAAAGGACTTCACAATAAGTGATAGCATTACCTATGATCTCAAAGATAAGGTTTATGTATGAATTAATATGTAAATTGTAATGAAATACTATTACCATATTTCAAATAAGATACCTACTAATACCGCTAATGAACTAAAAGGTGCACAGATTTCCTTGCGATAAAGCTGACGACCGTCTAAACACGTGTATCTAGATCTGTTAACTTAACACATAATAATGATAAGAGTGCTAGCTATAAAAATAATCACATATAAAACGACTAAGTGGCGATATCAACTCGTCTCTTGTAATTCAAATTAATTCCTTACGAGTTACACATTTGTTTGTTCTGAAGGAAATTTCGATTCGATAAGAGATCGTAAAACACTGGCCCCTATGTCATAAAATTGAATCATTTTTGCTACACGACATTGAACCTTAATTCCAGGTGTTATGCAAACCAGAAAACCATTTTTTGCATGAGCCCTCACTGCATTGTTTTATGATGGAAGGGTTACCAAGTTACGTAACGTTACAATAAACGTTTTCGGGCAATAAATTTTAATAGAGCAGAAATTTATGGTCAATTTGTGGAGACATTTACAGCTGATGAACAAAAAAGTTTATTTTTCGTGTTCCAGTTTTTTCGTGACATAAAAATAAAATTTTAGCTTCGACGAAACAGTAGCCCATAGAAGTACATAACCTTCCGTGTCCAACAATTACCTACAGTAAAAATATAAAAAAAAAATGGCCTTTTTATATTTTTAAGCCGCGCTCTTCCTTGTCGAGTGAATTAATTTACGAAATTCAAATTTTTATTGATGTCACTCATTTCATATTGGATTATTGTCTCCTAACTTTTTTACAAAGTAACATACAAAATTTATGATCAAAATGTCCTAAAATATTTTACGTTTCCGAGACTATACAAGTTCATTTGTTTGGTGGAATTTACGAAAATTTGATAGTAAACAGTTTACATTCACTGTAAATGAAATTTTGTTGCTGTACTAAATATCATTTTATGCAATAGCTAACGTTTACAAAAAGATAACATAAAACAAAGAAATGTGTATACTGTGTATATATTATATCTACAGAAAACAACTAGCATTGGGTATTTAAATTAATTAAAAACGGCAAGAAAATTGTTTTTAAAAATTTTCATAAGCAAAGATCACAGCTTCATAAGCTAAAGAGAGATACAAGTGTCGGAGGTTATACTGGCATTCCAATATATTGAAATTGTAATACAGACGAGGCAAGTTCTTTCATTAGGGTTGGAAAATAAAAACAATACAAGTGAAAAGGGTATCGGATACTTCGCGTATACGCCAGAGAAAATTTCCTATTATGATCCCTACCCTAAAGTCAACTACCGACTATAGGTATGCACTATACACTACTGGAGCAATTGTCTGCCATCCTCGCCGCTAGTGCGGTGCCTTATCTCCAATATCGATACACATTAAAAGGCAGTAAACCTACTTAAAATGTACGATACTCTTAAAAATAATGAAAGATACCCCACTTAATTTAAAAGCGGTTAAACGACACTATAATCAAATATACGTGTAAGGGATTTTATTGTCTTCTCATGTAGAGCAACCGAACAATTACAGCAATTGAGACCTTGATCACTATAGATAAGGCCCGATATCGATAGCGCGATCCCATCTCTATTGCCACCCGCACACTCTCCCACACATCCGCAGCGTACAGTCCAACACATAAATACGCGTACAAAGCTTAAGGTACGTATTTAGAGACATAGTTTTATCCGCGGCCAAGAGTGGAAATTTCAATAAAAATGCAAATTTTTCCCAAGCAATTTTCCTCTCACTACCGCGGTCTCTGTTATTGGGTCCTACTGCATTATGTTTGGATTTGCTTCTTTATAAATATACCTATAGCAGCTAGGTGGGTGAACAACAATTTACTTGTTAATTTTGTGTACCATCGAATAACTGTTATCTCACGCGCGCAAGAATGGTGCGTAATCTCTGCAAAGCGCCACTTTGTAGCATTAAGGGCGCCATAAATGATATTTAGTGTGGTACACGAGGCTCTCCCGACTCTGAACTTTCCCAGTTTTCTGCGAAACATTACAACGGCAAATCAATGGTATCGTAAACACGCTTGTAATTCACGTAATAAAAAACAAGTGCCCGAATCTACATAATATTGCAGTGTATTTAAAACTTTCCGCCTAGTTGGGGTGCTAGGGGTTGAGAAAAGGGTGGGGCAAAGAGGGCAGATTAAGGACGTTGGAAGCGAGGAAAGAATACACAATTAGCTTTCTGCTACCTGCTGCTGATAACGCATCCAGCGTAGTGTGAGCCGTGTTGGTGCTTATTTCGTGGCAATTTGCGTGTGGTCTTTATATTGGGCAGCGGGGCGGAGGGTCTCACGTTACATTGGTCGGTTTTAAGTCGGGGATTTTAAAAACGGGCGCAGAGTTTTAGCTGCGACCGGAACTACGGGGTCCGGATCGATCTGCGGAACAGGGATACTCGTTGGCTTTGTTGAAAAATCTAAATTAGGCACTTAGTATTCGCGTGCGTCAAGAATGAAATAGATAGCCTCCACACGATTTATAAGGAGGAAAGAGTAATGAGTGGTCGCTTTGTGCGCCTGAAATAAATGAGACGAACTGAAACGTGAATAACAAAAGTTAATTGTGTGCTGAAAATAGGTGTAATTCAGGTCAGGATCTTAGGCACAATTTCTTTGGAGGAACACATCTTAGTTGTGTTGGTTTATTCTTTTTTTTCTATCATATAAGGTAGATAAATAAGTATGCAAGCTACCTAATGGAAAGACACATAACTGCTTCACACCGATATTTTGTGAGAGGATGGTACTTCCCCGGTCGCTCACTGCATAAACTACTTCTTCAAAAACATATAAAAGTTACTGAAATTTACTAAAATTGCTTATTATGATATTATCAGCACTGTGTAACTAATAAATATATTTAATAAAACATTGAAAACTTTAACAGAAAGAGTAAAGAAATAAATATGCCATAAAATCTTAGACGGCTTGTCATTATGTTAAAACGTAAGTATGAAAAAAGCAGTAACATTTCAAACTAAAATTACTTAGTATACAAAACGCTGTACTGTAACCAGCATTTCCTCGTAAAACAAGCCTTGTACACAAACAACATTTCCCACCAAATCCCGCATTGACCATCAACAGCATACAGTACCATAATCCTAAAACATAAGGTGAAAAATTGCGTAACGAGTACAGAAATATTTACGTCTATTTGATAGTAAGTATGGGATAAAATTTGCGACTATAAAATACTAAAGTACAGAGAACTTTATTGTTCGAACTATCACAAAATAGTTAAGTATAGGCAGTTTACATGATAGTAAATTGCAGTTAACTAAATGCCTGTAGCAGAGTTGCACGAAGACGCTAGGGTATGATTAGAGGTAATGAATCCTTATAATAAAAATATAATATGTACAGTTACTGTGTTTTATTCGATATTATTTTAATATTATATTTTGTTCATAAAAATTTTAGTATGACTATTGTTTTATGAGAAATATTCGAAATAACGTAATGTAGTATTTTTTTTTTATCAAAATGTTTTTTTTTGTTTTAATTACAAACAAAATATTATTTTAGTTTATTTTAGATTTCTTCATGTAGATATATTTTTGGTTGACCTCCACAGATAATACTAAACAGTACTTTCAACTTCGATTTTATACCACTTTAAGACAATAATTTTTTTTTACCTTAATTTATCAAAAATTAATTCATTTTTGTAATTACATTTTGTTAATTACTTATCTATACCAAAGAGACGGGACATAAAAAGGTAGCCTGAAATTTCTTAATACCCGGCAGCCATTAAGAACCAACCCTCCGTAATAAGCCAGCAGGCCTAAAGGGAGGATCTACAAGTGATTTAAAGAGATTGTCAGTTAATGACCCTGTGCCCGCCACAAACTCAGCCCTTTCCTACCTCTGGCCTAATGGGGCTTTCAACTTGATATACCTTTACACATACTGTCAAAATTATTAATGAGTTTTAGATGAGACTACCTTAATTATATCGTCAATATAATTTATCAATATTGTACGTCTAGGAGGTACTTAGATATATATTTTGAGCTGTCGCAATCGGAGATGATACTACCACTCATAAAAATGTCGGCGTGAATCAGAATTTCGATTCGAGAATTAAAGATACATAAGTTCAGTTTATGGGCAGGGCACATAGCGCGCAGAACCGACGGCCGGTGGGGCAAGAGGGTTCTGGAATGGCGACCACGTACCGGAAAGCGTAGCGTGGGCGTAGGACGTCCACCTACAAGGTGGTCAGACGACCTACAGAAAGTCGCAGGAAGCCGCTGGATGCAGGCCGCTGCCAGCAGGTCGCTTTGGAGGCGTTTGGAGGAGGCCTATGTCCAGCAGTGGACTTCTTGTGGCTGAGATGATGATGATGATGATGAAGTTCAGTTTCTCTTTTTTCTTTCTCTTCTCCGTTTTTCTTACTTTCTCACCATTGTATTTAAAAAAACGCGGGTATAATGGATGCTTACCATCAGGTAATAAGCTAGTTTATGTTGTTTTCTCCTATGATAAAAAAATCTAATTCATTATTTAGAGTATGTAGGTAGAGTTACGTAGTCTTTATTCCAATATTTTTGATTTTTTATTTGTATGTCATATCTACGAATCTTATGTAGCGGCATTATATTTTGATAAAGACCATTGATTCTCAAACTGTTTTTCTACAATCATTGCTTTACACAATTAAAATATGTAAATAGACGTCTATTCATAGTTTTAATTACTTTATTATAGGATTATAACAAGATTATAACATTAGAAATATGTAATTACTAATCTTTACGGAATAAATGAACATAATTATGTTAACTATGCCTACCACAACATACCAATGTTAAAGTCGCGTAACAACAGGCAATTTTTTCTTAAATTTTATTTGTTCAAAAATTACTTTGATATAAAACTCATAAAAGCGTAGCCAAATGTAAGTAAGCGTCTAAAATGCTAAATAGACATTCACATAACTCTGAGCAACCATTATCATGATGTGTATAAAGCTACGTAGCGACGTTAAATGACGTGAGCTCTATATAATATCAAAAATGACGAATAGATTGAGAATCTCTGAGTTCCAAATCCTCTCAATGCCGCTAGTGTTTATTTTTATTTAAATCATAATTATATATTATAATATATTATGAGATCATCCGAATAACCGTGTATTATTAAAGTAAACGTACGTAGAATCTCACAACTTAAGCTATGTACACAAATGTAAGTAGGGAATGGGTCATGAACTAATAAATCGTAGGATTTGTAACTAAGAAAATATCATTTTTACCAAGCTTATAGGGTTAAAGTTCATAGTATCTTACAATTTACTTAAAAGGAAATGCTGTTTACTATTTACGTGTAGTTGTACTTAAGTTATAACCTTAGACCTGAAACAACGCTTTATTTTATTAGCACAATGAGACAAAAATGTGCTCTATGCAGCATATTTTCGTTTTCTAACCATAGACTGCTTACAACCTTAAAATTTTTGAGGTTTTGCATTTGTGATGAAGTAAAAGAAATGGCTAGCACGTCTGATGAAGATCACCTTCTTACAGAACATTACTACTACCAGATGGCCAGCTTGCTTCTTTATCTGGCGTATGTCATTAAAAAAAATATTGACATAGCATTTATATTTTGTTTTACATTCTTATCTAATCGAGTAACATCAGTAATTTAAAGTATCTAAGTGTCGAAAAATGGGTTAATCTGAGTTTCTATAATATTGACATTTTTATTAAGTTGTCGACGATACCTGCACTTAATTCTTTTCATTGATATGCGCTTCTAAAGGAGAAATAAGATATACAATCTATACAATTTGCACATTTTGTACTATGTTAAAGCAAGTAAAATTACTATGGTAATGCGCAGGGCGACTGCGAAATTAAACTACAAAAATAATTACCTATCCAATGTAGAATGTACTGAACTTTAAATGTGAAACTTATTGCTGTGATATCAACATAACCTGTTCGGTTTATAATAGTACACAAGGAATACGAAGGATCCGGGCTCCGTGCCTCCCTACAATTTATCTGTGTGCGATCA
Organism: Endotricha flammealis; assembly: GCA_905163395.2. Lineage (NCBI taxonomy): Eukaryota > Metazoa > Arthropoda > Insecta > Lepidoptera > Pyralidae > Endotricha > Endotricha flammealis. Next base: position 6,157,020 of record LR990860.1, on the reverse strand, counting down.
ACCGTACATGTACGACCGTCTTTCGGCGATCTTCCCACACCTTACCTGTACCCAATATCTATAAGATAAAAAAAAATATCGGCCTAAAATGCTTTCGTTCACGGCATTTCGATAAAGTTATTCGATTCTAACGTTCTATATGAACATCGATGACTCTTATGATCCGAATTAATGTCATAATTGCGGCAGTTTCGGATAAAATAAATCGATATGGCGTGCTTACATAATACCGCCCGCAGTTTGTCTGTAGAACGAATACCAATGGCCAGTGTATATTGAGCCGTAGCTATACATTGAATTTGGTTATTCTGTGTATATTTTTAAATAAGCGCGAGGGGCATGGTAGGTCTTCTCGTTGGAGATGAGTGAGCAATACAAGGCCATTACAAATGGGTTTTCTTATTTCGTTTTCTGATATATGTGTGTCTATCACCTATTACAATTAATTTATGTCGAAATATCTATATGCGAGTGGTTATTTAGTTTTATTTTATTAAACATATTGAGACTTATCTACCAATATAAAATGAGTAATATTCAAAGGAGTATTAGGTTAATTTTCATGTAAGTAAAATAAACAAAGTCAATGGCGCCAAAGACCAACAACTTTTCTTTGTACCCAGAATCCATTTTGCCAATTCGCTTTTATCAAGCAGGCGCATTGTTTAGAAAACATTTTTCATTAAATATTCAATTTAAACTTTAACGTATAAGAACTTTTAGTAAATAATTAGATTAGATTTCTTTTAATTCAACACAGTTTGCCTCCTAAAGTCATACTTTTAAACCAACTAGATGAATATTTATGCCTTAGACAGTGGGTCTTAATTTGGTAGGTACAGTAGGTACAATCTCAATAAGTGCCCAGTAAAATATTTTCACCAGCTTCAGCCTATTTTAAAAACATAATCAATAAATTAATTCAACAAAAAAGAAGTTATAAATATAATATGTGCTAATTATTTCCAAGATGTCCGAAACTACGGTCTCTAGTGCCAAAAGCTGAATTGGTCGCTGTCCGTGAGTCGACAGTACGTCTCCGACGCACGAGCAGCGACGAATTCTATCAAACGTGTTGCTTACCAAAAACTGTCGACGCACAACAGCGACCAATTGCACTCTACAAAATAGCAACTATTGAGTATAGTGTGTAGGTTATAAAACTATCAAGAGATATTTAAAATTAATCTTCTTTAATGTTTAACAAGTTTTAAATTATTTTTCTACACTCAAATAAACATCGTTCGAAAGTCGTTAAACCAGCATATCTTTAGTTAGAAACGCATTAGCGGAAGCTTAAACCGTCTCCAGAGAATATTCTAATTTAGCCTCTCTGTCTGTCTAGTTATTTCCGTCTAACATAACTTGACCAGTTTGTAAAGATCTTTCAATGCACTTTCGTTTTCCCTCTAAAATCCGTGTTTTGATAACTCTCCGCGGGGGCGGGCGGGTCATTTTGTTATGGTTGTGGATATGTGGTATATAAAGGATAGAATGGTAGGTGTGTATCGCGTTTTGTGAAATTGCGAGGAAACTGGGAACGTTCCCGACATGCCCAAGGGAGAGCGTCTGGACTAAACACCTCGTTGTTTCGTTTCTCTTTTATCTCTGTTTTGTATATTACATAGATTTTACTCTAAACTATATTATGTATCACTATGTGTTTGACGTTATTCTCTTACCAAGAATAATTAAAACCTGTTTTGTGACTGTCGTTCGTGAGGAGAATTAAATGAGGTGCGAAAGTGACAACCTTGGCTGATCTTCGTTTGTTAATGACTTGACAAATATTAATACCAATCTCAATATTTAGCTATACATCAGTTACTCTACTCACATATCTATGCCTACTTACTAAGAATCTTCAGAAATCTCAGAACAAATACTATAAATGTTAATTTTGTACATGTGATTAAGGAGTGAAGCTTGAATATTTTCGTTGTTTTCATATTAATATGCACACCACGTGTTACCAAATAACATTTTTCTTTCACTACGGTACATGTCAACAGGAATTATCACAAAGCGCGTAATGTCATACATTTATTGACCAAAGAGAAATGTGACGTTAAATTCAACCACATGCTATTCAAAAATAAAACAAGTTTGGACAAACTCGCCCATAAGAGATTTTTCAGGTGCCCATAATGTTTGGGCTAAAATGTAACGACGTACCCAAGGTGTTAATTTTATTTATGACTGTACCGTACTTCTTTGTACTTAGTACCCTTTTGTATATTATATTAGTTGTACAATCATGTATGAGTCTTGCTATCACATTCAAACTGTGCAAAAGGAGATAATATAAACGAGTTTTGTGGATTTATATTCTAAAATGTGGCAGTAAGACGAGTCTGGTAATTTTTTCGGAAAGAAAAGTTGTATTTCTGCATAATTTTATAAATGAAAATACACTGTAATAAATAAAATTATACGGTATTTTTTGTAAAACTATGATACTATGCTCCTTTAAAAAAATATCTACGTCATTTTAACAAATAAAATAATTAATCTGAATGAACAAGAGATTCAGATTGTTCTCACAGTTTGCAGCTGAATATTTAATATATTTAAAATTATATGTTGTATATCAAAAACATTTCCAACGTGACACGTAACAGATCATGACTAGAAACGCCGCAAAACATCCATTAACAAAATCGTAAGATACCATCCCTCGTTACGATCCTCGCATTATCCTTAATTATCGTCCACACAATTGCTCTTCATTCCTGCAGTCCTCCATTCACCACATTAGCGGCTCTCATAACACTATATCTGCTATGAAATATGCCTTAAATTGCAATAGTGCTCTAACAAACAAAAATACTCTGTATAATTTGGTAATAGAGACGAAACTTGCGGGATAACAGTTCGAGAGACCTTAACGAGGGGTCGATACTGTTTAAAAAGGGAGGATTCTAATGTCCCTGGTCATCGTTCGTCTGCGCTTGACCGAAGGGGTAATTTAGAGGCAGACAGCGCACACATTTGCATCACAATGAGCCACGGATCCCGTAGGATATCAGGGGCTTCCGTTTCACGGATAAGCCTGTATTTTGTATGTATAAAAGTGTGTAAGCTTGTCTGGTGGCTCGCTGAATTGTTGAATATTAATTGTTATTCTTGGTAGAGTCGCCCTAACTCGGTAGTGCTAATGTTATTGCAGTAATATACATAAATGTTATTTTCTATTGTGTTAAAGATCAGGAACGCATACCGTGGGTGAGAATAGGAATGTCTGTGCCCACCATGATGTTTTGAAAATAGTATCAAATAAAATGTTGATCGGTTTACGTCTTAATGCTGTGTTCACAAAAACATACAAGTTTAAGGTTTTCGAAGAAACTTTCAATAAAGTTTATTTACAAAATAAAAAGAATTTTACATTTCGTTGCTCAGCAGTATAAAACAAATTATGTAGTTACATTTGAATTTATATATTGAAATAGAATTTGAAATACGTATTATATATTATTATAATGTGAATAACCATTAGCTACGCTAAGGCTACGCAACATTTTTGCTTATTAACAATAATGAAGTTTTGCTGATAAGTTTTGTAATACTCCACAAAGAATGCCATTTGTAATTTCGTTAATATTATTAACAAGAATAAAAACATTGTTAATTACACTCAGACAATCATATTACAACGTAAATGAGTTCAGAAAGTTTGATTTATTTCAGTTTATGTGCGGCTTAGTTCACATAACATCATTATTTTAATTGCAATTAAACTTTAGCTTATTTTTTCTTTTTCCCAGTAGCCAATTAAGTTTCCAAAATTTATGGTTGAATGTATTTCAGGACAATAATACAAGTACCTACCTACATTTTATTGTACGTATATAATATATAAGATGCTAAATATAAGCCATTTGTTGAGACTTTTCTTTGCACAAAGATTATAATTAATTAAACAAACTTTTTGAAATCGTTTTAATTTTATTAATTTTTTATTAATTTTAGAAGCTACTATTTAAATTGAAACTTTTTTTGCAATCGTCAGCCAAATTATTAGGATTAAACTATAGATAGGATTTCATCAGCACACTATGAACTTTAAGAGCCGAAGAAGACTTCCAAGAATTGATTCGTATTCAATAATTTAAAAACTGAAAAATTATCTACTGTAAAAAGTTATTCAATGATTTAATGTTACAAGTGAAACTTTTATTAGGTACCTTTCTTAAATGCATGTGGCGTAGATAACCGCATTAATGGAATCGACAACACAATTTACGAGCAAACGTACAGACGGGCATATTTTATTGTTTATATATGTAAAAATTGGCGAGTGCACGCGTGAGAACTCGTTGTAATATTGCATAAAATATTTTGCGTAGTGCACATTACCACAAACTGAATGGCGCCAATGCGATGTATGTTAGTAATACCAATTATTTGTTGTTAAATTACTATTGAAGACGTGTACTGAGTGGTCACAGATGCATTAGAAAACAATGGGATTGCATATTACTATTACGTTACTGCATATAGACATTAGTTACAATGACGAATGTTTAATTGTATCAAGTGTTTTAATGATTATTTTTGTTTACTGTCTAATAGTAAAGTAGTGAAAGAACCGTTCAAAGTTATTATATAAAAATACATAAAATAAAGGGAAAGGAATAGCAGAAATTATTGCCATAGTCGCGATTCGATTTAACGAAAATTAATTACACTTTGGGTCTATGTCCAGCTGTCAACTTCTTGTGGCTGAGATGATGATGATGATGAAACACTTAAAAAAATGAAATGATAATGTTTGAAAATAAAATAAATATTATTAAATTTTCTTGCCTACTCCATGCATAAAATATTTATCCTAAAGTTGCCTTGAAAAGATTGATTTTAGTAACATCAAACTTGTTGTGAATACTGTATCAAATTGTATTATTATTATTTAGCTGTAAAGCAAATAAAGCATATTCTATATATTTTACCTATCTAAATTCTATCTCAGATCTAAATTTTAAACAAAAAGTATTCTTATTTATAAGAAAAATCTCCAACAATACACATCTGAACCGTCGCCGTGTCAATAAAGACTGCAATGTAGAGTCGGGCGACCTTCCTTAATCAATGCACACTGCGTCGACAATCAGCAGTAATGGACAGACATACGAGCAGACTTGGCATGTATACATTATATGAAATTAACAGTAGGTAACTAAAAATCTGAATGTTGATTGGCAGATATAATTTATAGTTGATTCTCCATTACACAGATGAGTACAGAGTAACTTTTAACACTAAAATAAAAAGACAGAAAATCCGTACTTATATTCCATCTTAGGTCGCTTGATTTCATGACTGAATGAAGGATACGATGTATGAAATACTGAAATGTACTTATACCTACATTGTAACTAATGAGTGGAAAAAAAAGGAGAGAAAAAAAAAACAAAATGACAAAAAAGGCCGTAACCGGTTTTCTTTCGCCATTTCTTTTTACCGGTTGCCATTTTGCTTGTGTCCGAAATGGTGGTAGTATATAACGTAGTTTATTTTCTTTATATAAACAAGTTGTAAATGACAAGAAAAAGTGCCTGTGAAGGTCTAAATAAACGATTTCATTTCATTTCGAAATAGATAGATGATACTTATGGGAGAAATTCTTTGAGTTAGATGTCAGGGCATAATAATAACGCGGTAATAATATGACTTATCCTATAAATAATTCCTAGGCAAGAAATGGTAGGACTAGCAGTATTACTGTTTGTATAAAGTCGCAGGGTTTCCCCTGACGACCTTACTGAACTACCCTACTGTCCTCTCACTGCCAGTTGCACAGACTCATGCAACCGATCGTACTGACGGCTAAGGGTGTCTTGGCCACAACGAGAGATACACCAGGTTCGGTGTTGATTGAAACAGCAATCCGAAGTGAAGATAATTTATCTTATTATTCATACAAAAAATATATATCTATGTGTCTATAATATTTGCAATCTATTTGTATATGTCTCATGTGTGCAAAGTGCAGCGCAGCAGGTGAGCTGTGCTAGATAAAGAATTGCAGCGTTGCGTTCTTCATGTTCATTTGGCAAATTGAACACTGCTAGTAGTACTAATTTTACTACGGTATACATGTAATAATATAGAGGTATATTATAATTTTTTAATTTATTTCATTAAAATTAAATAAAAATTATTAATTAACTACACAATTTCTGCCACTGTTTTGATTATGCTGTGGTGGCTGTCGAGCATTCTGCTTATTTTCTTGCGCATGATGTAATGGAATCCCTCAGTATGAAACTGGGCTAACATCCCCGACGCACTGCAGAAACGGAGCAGCCCCAACAGAAGTGTTAAGTGTAGATACTGCAAAATAAATATACTTTGGTATTAATACATGTGCATATCAAGAAGATACTATGAACATGTTACGCGCATACAATTGTTATGACCCCCGTCGCAATTGATCGTGGGTTCAATATTCTAATGTTCCTATTACGATGGGATGTTCGCATATGGATCCTGCTTCCTAGTTCGCATAAAATTAAACGATACAATGTATTGTACTTTTGTTATATTAATGTATCTAAATTCATATTTAATTATTATCCACTAGTAATCATTGAGCAATCAATTTCAGTTCAGTTTAATCAACATCTCAGACGCATGAAGTCCACAGCTGGCCATAGAATAGGTATATTTTTTTGCATAAAATATGGTAGGTAGATACAGGATGTTTTAATAAATTTAAGTTTTATATTATTTGAAAAGATATCGGCGTGCTAAATTAATGCCACTTTAAGCAATATTATTAATGAGTAGGTATAAATACATTTCATCGTTACAGGAAATAACAATGTAAAAATAAGATTCAATTTTAATTGAAAATATCATCAAACGTTGCTAATTAATTATCTAGAAAACAATTATGTAAATTGATGTGATAACATTTTATGTATACCTAATAATGAGTATACGTATAAATCTATCTTCCTGAAAAAAAATATATAAAAAGTTTGAGTTTTGAACATAAATTTTGATTGGACAACCACATTAACAGTTTGGATAGCGTGAATTCCTCCCCTTTGTCGTCTCTTCGAAAAGTTTAACGCTACATTATTAATGGAGTTTGAAACTAATTTTTACGCACGATGATAAAATATTAACACAGAGTGAACTCAATATACCTACCTAAATAAGATTATTATGAAAATCGAATTAAAATATACGTGTTTTTGAAAATTAGACGATTCTCAACAATCTTACCGATAACTTGCTGAAAAATTACAAGATCCATATTTTGTTTGATTTTTACAGTTATTTCTGACAGGTAAGCTTGTATGCGAAGAAGCAATGCAAATAAACTTACAAGTCTTTGGCTTTGACGAGGCGACATGAGATCCCTTTACTAATTTTAAAATATCAGAAAAATTTATGCACGAATTTTCACCGCAGTCTAGTCCAGTATAAAATCTTCATTTAGGTGACAAGAGTTATTGATCTTAAAGGCACCAAACACACAAAAAAAATATTAAATGAATTTCAACTGACATCACACCGTGCGCATATACAAAAAGCACTTCAAAAAACGAAAACAACAAATAAAATGTTTAAAAAGAAAACAATACTCTCAAACAATGAGACACGGACATTAAAAAAAGGATAAAAGTAACAAAGATGCTTACAAAGAGCCATTCAACCCTTTCGTCAAAATATACGTCGAATTGACACTTCCTTATTGCGCCATAAACTAACAACGCACAATATACACGGACAATACAATGTTTTTTAATAAAAATATGAGACATTTCCGAACTATCGAGTAAATCCAGTAGACTATCTTATTCTGGTGAAACAACATCAAAAATTTAAATTATACCGTTGTGATCATTTTGCTTTGTTTCCAAAATAATAGCAGTTCCGAGTGTAGATAATCAATTTGTGGTAATTAAAATTGGGGTTTTATTTGCTACATTTTATTGGTTTGTGATCAATTAAAAACAATCATATCATTTCAGTTTATTTGTACATGCCTTTCAATAAGTATTTGCATTTTCTACATAAATATAAATACACAGATTTTAAACTTACTTTGGGGCTAGCTCAATCTGTCTGATTTGTCCCTATAGATATATTTATTATTTATTTATTATTGTGGAATATGGGACATTTAGAGCCCATTTCAGAGTTTTGTCAAAAATAAAATGGCATTTTTCAATGACTGATTTTACAGCAACTTATCTGACAGTTGTATTAACTGCAGCTTATCAGGAACCTGTGAAATCAGCCATTAAATATTATTAAAATAGATTAATATTAATTTCATAATAATCATATGAATAATACATATTTCCCTTTATAGATACTATTTTCATAACAAGACGCCTTCGTGAGCATATTTTAAAGGCTGTCAGAGCAACATGGCGCCGAAACCGCCCCGCTTTACAATCAAACTTAGCAACTTAAATTAGGGGAAGTCGTAGGCTCAGATGTTAATTTGACACTATTAATTTCTGTGTATGCTGCGTACGATAATTTATTTTAATGTAAAAAAAATCAATACTGTTTTACCAATCTGAAATAGAACGTAAAGTTGATATTAGATACCAGTTTATAAATGCAAAATGACGGAGCGTTTTGGATTTTCATTATCAGAAGGGAAATTCATCGCCTTGAGTTGTGTTTTTCTATTTAAACTAAAATTTCTATTAATGCGAATTTCGCTATATAAAAACTAGTTTCGTTTGCCATCTCTTTTACCAATGGTTTTTCTTCCGAAATTATGAACACTTGTACAGTGAAACGTAAATGTGTACAAAAATGATTATCTAATACACTATAAGTAGAGATAGAATCAAAACTAACCACACACTGAATAATAAAAACAAAAATTCCTTCTGCTGCGAATACTAAAATTATATTTTGGATATTTCATAACATTTAATCGGAATTTAAAGAGATGTAATAATATAACACTCCGTTATTGCGATAGATTCACATTAAGAAGGCTTTAAATACTTTTTTTATATCAATTGCTTCGTTAACTGCCAATCAATGGGCTTAGCGAATCAATAATCCACCGTTATGAAATGTAAATCGGTAATAACTTAATATGTGAAACGTGTTAAAAATAAGGCAGATGTATTCCTATAGAATCGTTTAATTAAATATATTCACATTCACAACTTAAACTTAAGATAAATTTGGTTGTGCATTTAACTTCTTTTTTTAAAAGTAGTTTTAACACATTATCCCGCAATCGTCCGGTGAAGTCAGCTGCAGTCTTCTACAGCGGGAGCAAAAGGCTTTCACTACTTTTTGCAATGGACTGTAAGTTAGAAATTGCTTTTTAACATCATAAAAACATGATATGATAGGAAGCTTTCTATCAGTTTATGAGGATAAATAAATTGTGTGACTATCAATACTCAACATAGGAAAGTTAAATACGTGTTTAAATATATTAAAACCGGTTATATAAAATTATTACGATAGTCCCAACGCCATTAAATAAGCAACAAATATTATTTATTATTTCTTTATAAAGTTTTGGAATATTTATTATCAAATTATATACTATGACATAAGCATAAAATATTGTTAAACAGTAACTTATGTTTCAACCAAGGTTTGACCATCGAATACCAAAAATAGGTTGGAAATAAATAACAGTTGTCACATTAAAATTATAAATTTACTCTGCTGTCGGTAGTTTATGCACATCACAACTTGTAAAATGTGATACCTACCACATAACAAGTATATAATTGACGTTATTTTTAATTAAAGTATGCCCCACAGGTAAAGGTACGTCGAATGTACGGACTTTCGGGCGATTTACGTGCCGCATTTTATGTGTTTTAAGCACGTAATTAAGCAATAACTTGGTGAGAAAATATTGGGCGATTCACGTGAACTGTGCGCTCACGACTTCTAGTGACATTGTTTTATTTAGTTTTATTGTGCCTAACAGCTTTACCTTCGACGTTAATCTTTTTGGGGGAAACAGTTTCTTGATTTATTTACTCAATTCTCTACGCGTGTATTCAAGGCTTTATAAAGTTTATTAATTATATTTTGGTAGAAAAATGTTTTCTTCAAAAATCGGTTCCGTGAAAACACATTTTTCACGTATTATAACCCAATTCACGTATCAACCCAATTTTCCAGGATCATATGACATAATATTAAATTACCTATTTTTATTATTTATTAATTATTGCGGCTAATTTTATTATTAAATTAAAAATAAAATTAAGAGTTGAGGACTTTCAGCTTTCAAAGGCGTTACCTCAATGTTACCCTTATTTGTTTCCACTTATATTACAATCTATCTTTACACCTAAAAATAAAAAAGTTATTTAAAAGATAGAATGCATTTACGCGATTAGATAGTGACGATAATACCTGTTATTTATATTGTCACTATTAGAACTAAGAAACAGGTTTATCTAATTAATTTCCGTCGTTTAGTTCTTTGAATGACAACAATTTCTCATGATGTCTATATTGTTCATCAACTCAATATTAATAAATACACACGATTGAATTTTGAAATTAATTTTAATTTAAAATTGCTTAATATAAAAAAAATATTAATGACAAACTTTTTCTTAATATTTTCAATAAGAATTTTATTTCTTAATATCTTTAATATTAAAGGTTGGTAAAAATTTTGATGGTAAAGATATTTTATGCAAATACGTGTATTATAAATATGTATTTTTAAAATATTATCAAAATACGCCATAGACAAATATAATCACAATATAGGTATATCAAATAAACGTACAAATTACGATATTTATTTTGTTACTTATTTTTACTACGTTTATATTAAAAAAATGACATAAAAACAAAACACGTTCGTTTGGAATTAAAACAAAAGCATAAAGATTTTTCTTCATAGGTGGTAAAATCTAAATGGAATTTTTGCCTTCATTTAAGATTCTGAAGACGGCATTCCTCGCCCCTTTCCAACAAAAATGAGTCGATTGAAGCGATAAAACTTTAACAATTTAATAGGAGAGACTTCTCCTACTCCTCACAGTTAATTACAGTTGTATAATTGAAAGTTTGCGTTGCTTATCGTGTCCCTTCGCAGCGCAGAGCGAGAACCCATTAATTTTCATTTCAAATTACATTCGAATTGTAATTTAGAAATTTGCTCCTCGCTTCGAAAGGGTTAGAAAAAGATATTTTCTATAAAGACCAAATTATTTTGTCTAATACTAGCGAACTGCTCGCACGGGGTACATTTTTTTAAAAAGGTGCATTGAAAACTGCGAAATGTTATATTTACATTTTAGCAATTTCAGACAAGATTTGACAGTAAATTTATAGTTATTCAAAGAAAAGATTGTATTCAACATGCAGAATCAACCGATATTAAGACTTTTTATATTTTTTATTCTTATAAAAAATAGGTTCACTATATGGACTACTACCACAGAACTACTACAATGTTTTTCAGATAGCATGGGTACGGTGACGTTTGAGTTATTCCATTTCACGCATATTTTATTCAAAACAAAAACCGCGAAGCACAAAATGAAATAGAAAAAAAGTGAAGAATAAGCGACTACAAAAAAGTGGTAAATTCAAATTTGCATTATTAATGATACATTTAGTTTTGATTCCCTGTAAATTCTCTTCAAATCCCAAATGTCACCGTACCCATGATATCTGAAAAACATTATACCATGAATTTTTTCAAATTTCTAAACTCAAGATTTTCGGAGATAGAGGGGGGGCGGGACCACCGTGCAAAACGAAAATTGACACGTTAATGTAAATAATTCGCAAACGGATCATTGTATCGGAAAATGATATTTCCACATCCTCAATGTTTTTGAAAGACCTATCTAACGATACCCAACAAGATGGGGTCGGTGCGAAAAAAAAATGTTATTCCCACTTTACCTGTAGGGGAACCACCCCAAAAAAATATTTTTAAAAATTTTGTTCTACCACTTTGTTAGCATTGTTAATATGAGTATACATACCAAATTACAACTTTCTAGCATCAAGCGTCTAGGCGCTAGACCGCGGACGGACAGACGGACATGGCGAAACTATATGGGGTTCCTTGTAGTTTACTACGGAACCCTAAAAAGGTTTTGAAAACTACAATTTTATTTTGTTTGCAAAATTGTTTTCGCTGAATCAATAAACATGAAACAATTTTATTACGAAAAGTCGTCCCAATATCCTTGCCATGTAATTAAAAGTTTCCGCAAACCTCTTTGTAATTCTGATCACACCTTCGTTTCATATTTTTATTTTGAAAGGGTTCAAATCCCGGTCGGGTCATGATTAAAAACGTACTTTTTCTGATTGGCCTGGGTCTTGGATGTTTATCTATATATATAAAATTCAAAGTTCTGACTGACTGACTTAACTATATATCAACGCACAGCCCAAACCGGTGGGTCTAGAGACTCCAAATTTGGACTGTAGGTTCCTTACGACGTCTAGGGGTGTACTAAGAAAGGATTTTTCAAAATTCCTACGGGAAACCGAGATATACGCAAACGAAGTTGCGAGGGTATATCAACGCACAGCCCAAACCGCTGGGTCTAGAGATTCCAAATTTGGCATGTAGGTTCCTTACGACGTCTAGGGATGTACTAAAAAAGGATTTTTCAAAAATCCCACGGGAAAGCGAGATATACGCATACGAAGTTGCGAGGGGACGCACAGCCCAAACCGCTGGGTCTAGAGATGCCAAATTTGACATGTAGGATCCTTATAAGGTCCAGACCGACCGGACCGGACCGGACCGGAACGGACCGGACCGGACCGGAACGGATCAGACCTGATCGGTCTGGAAGGAACCGCACCGTACCGGACCGGATCGAACCGGACCGGACCGTTTTTTTTTTCTTCATCTATATATATAAAATTCAAAGTCCTGACTGACTTAACTATATATCAACGCACAGCCCAAACCGGTGGGTCTAGAGATTCCAAATTTGGACTGTAGGTTCCTTACGACGTCTAGGGATGTACTAAAAAAGGATTTTTCAAAAATCCTACGGGAAAGCGAGATATACGCATACGAAGTTCCGAGGGGACGCACAGCCCAAACCGCTGGGTCTAGAGATGCCAAATTTGACATGTAGGATCCTTATAAGGTCCAGACCGACCGGACCGGACCGGACCGGACCGGAACGGATCAGACCTGATCGGTCTGGAAGGAACCGCACCGTACCGGGCCGTACCGGACCGGATCGAACCGGACCGGACCGTTTTTTTTTTCTTCATCTATATATATAAAATTCAAAGTTCTGACTGACTGACTTAACTATATATCAACGCACAGCCCAAACCGGTGGGTCTAGAGACTCCAAATTTGGACTGTAGGTTCCTTACGACGTCTAGGGGTGTACTAAGAAAGGATTTTTCAAAATTCCTACGGAAAACCGAGATATACGCAAACGAAGTTGCGAGGGTGTATCAACGCACAGCCAAAACCGCTGCGTCTAGAGATTCCAAATTTGGCACGTAGGTTCCTTACGACGTCTAGGGATGTACTAAGAAAGGATTTTTCAAAACTCCCACGGGAAAGCGAGATATACGCAAACGAAGTTGAGAGGGGACGCACAGCCTAAACCGCTGGGTCTAGAGATGCCAAATTTGTCATGTAGGGTCCTTATAAGGACCGGACCGATCGGACCGGACCGGACCGGATCGACCGGACCTGATCGGACCGGATGAAACCGTACCGTACCGGACCGTGCCGGACCGGAATTTGTTTCTGAAGAAAGATATGCTAATTGTTACTAGGCCACGCGGGCGAAGCCGCGGGCGGAAGCTAGTCTATATATGTATTTGTTATAATATCGTTGAATTAGTACCCCATAACAAATGTCTTGAAGTTACTTTGGGGCTAACTGAATCTTCCTATATATTTATTTATTTATTTTACGTATTTGTAATGTAATCAGTTATGCTTATGGGTCGATTTACAATAATATACACCTTGGTAATGTTTGAGGTAGCTTTAATAATATATTTTTGGACCCAAGATACCTAATTAAAAGGAATCAACCTAATTAAAGATTTCATCTAATTTCTATTCGGAGAGTGCGGCAGTAAGAAAGTTTGTGCTATCATTAAATTGGGGTCGGAACTTACTTAATTGTTGTTTAAAGTACTCGATTCGCTTGCAAAGGTGCTGATTAGCATCGTTACAAACATACAGAAATACGTAAATCATAATAGATACCGCAAATTTCATTTATGTGAAATCCGTGTCTCATTATTTTTACTATTTATCTTGATATCAGAAACGTTTTAATGCTTCTGTTTATTTTACGCTGATATTTTCAGGAATGTTTTCGATATGAGAATGCTAGTTTTTACAAAGGGTCATCGTTAATAGAATTCAAATAATTATTTATTATTGGAAATTTTGATACTAAAAGGCAACTCATTTATGGTTTACAACCACCCGATGAACGCAGACGAAATGTCGAAATTACAACGTCGAAAAACAATTTTACATAATTTTTTGTTGGCCTTAGCCGTAGGTAGGTATAGTGAAAAATACAGCCAAGAACAAGTCAAGCTCACATTCGAGTCATTTGACCGTTTTCTTATATGCTAAATGCTAACACAGACAGTTCTTATGTTTTACTGGTCATCCTGTAAGTTTAAAGTTGTGCATACATTTCTGTTATATTTGACTACATGTGACTTAATACATAAATCGTCATTTATTTTGATTTATATCTGTGCACAGTAGCTATAATCGTTATTGACTCTACAATTTGTACGTATAATCTTCGGGGATCACGTACGTTTTCTGGAACTATTCCAATCTACAGTTCGTAGGTATTTCAATTGGTTGTTGTCTTGAATATTTTAAGTGTTCTTGCCCTTTTTTTATGTACCAAAATTACCGTGTAAAATGTGTCTTGCTTGTTTGCTAATGTATTTTTTTGAAAGTGTTGGTATTTTTCTATATAGAAAGGTAGCAAACGAGGGTATTCGGCTCACTGTCATATATACTTTGACTTCTTAACTATAAAGAACTGAAACTTTCGTCAACGTTTCAGTTAAATAATAATAATAGTACCTAATTTTATTAGTTCATTGATTACTAAGAAACATTTAAAGATGTAATTTCAGTTAAAAATTAATTCCTGTCGTGTAGCAACCGTGCAGTCGCGGTAAAACAAAAAAGTAGGAAAGTAAATAGGTACAAAACGTAGTATGGCATCATGTTTGGCATCTCTCCCTTTTAAAATAGTAGATATATATAGTAGGAAGTTATTAAGATAGTAACTTTATTTATCAGTACCTACAAAAGGTACGTTCTTATCAAACAGCACTAAGCCTTTGAAAGGGTTATTTATTAGTACTTACTTAACATATATGGATTAAATAATATTCTTACACAATTTTATTCTGAGTATTGCCAACCTAAAGAAGTGAATTAAAATAAATAGCCGCACTAATAGCAAATTACATATTTAATTGCTCAAGATGTGCTGAATTTGCAAGAGTATGAAAAAAACGTATTAATTTTATAGCCATGAAGTAAAGTACATTTACATGAGAGCTGTAATTAAAGCAATTTCAATACAAGAACACTAAAACAAAAGTGGACTATGTAGTCGCATACTTACTATATTATTGAGAGGTCATTGAACGCATACACTTAGGCAGATAATGTTATATCCATATTCATAATTATAAATATTCACTAGTTCTATTTTATTTATCTCAGTTTTTTTTTCACCTCTTTGTGTGTTATGGCGCTGAGCCGTTTGAAAGGACATAGTACCTACATAGATTTTAATTTTAAACCCAGAAGTAATCCACAATCGGTAAAAAATGAGACTGCGCGCATAAATTCGAGAGCATTCTCTATTTAACAATATATTTCTAGAGAAAATATACTTAGGTACTTCCGAAATCCAGTCTTATATTTTTCTGGTTTACTGTACAATGTCGAATAACCATATTTTGACGTCATGACTTGGCAACACGACGATGATCCCTTTTATATTACAAATGGTTTACAATATACCATAGGTTAGCTTGGCATATTTAGAAAGACTACTTTTTGTGAAATAAAATTTACAATGGACAAAATAAGTATAATTACTTAAGAGATAAAACTAAAAAAAACTAATTAAACAAAGCAAAAATTAAACCAACAAAACAACAGATATGAGTGCGCAGTGTACGGGGGCCCTGAGCGTCATGGCCGCGGCTCGTAAAGGGCGAGAGTTGTAAAATAAGTAAAAAGGCCCGACGGCACTACGGAATAAGTTCAAAAACTTTTGCTTTTTAACCAGTCGGTCCAACTTTAAATTGGTTTCCACCATCAACCCTTGGGAATGGGAAAACTAGTAACGAGAATATACGTAACTTTTAAATAGAAATGTTTTAGGTAGTGCTCGGTGTTTGTACTAAGTTTGTTTATACCATTTTGTGGTTAACATTTTGTTATAAAATAAATGCTTCTGTTACAACTTACACTGTATGCAATACTCTGGGCCTATTTCACAATTTATTCACCACAGAAACTGTAAATTTTTTGACAGTCAAAAAAGACTATCAACAAAATCTTAAATAAATTTTGACGACCTCTGTGGCGTAATGGTTACCACGCCAGACCGCCACCCAGGAGGTCCCGGGTTCGATCCCTGGTCGGGTCATGATGAAAAAAGATCTTTTTCTGATTGGCCTCGGGTCTTGGATGTTTATCTATATATTATGTATTTGTTATAAAAATATAATATCGTTGAATTAGTATCCCATAACACAAGTAAGTTTCGAACTTACTTTGGGGCTAGCTCAATCTGTATGAATTGTCCCTATATATTTATTTATTTATAATAAAAAATAAAAAATAAATCTCCTGACAATCAAGTCTACCGGAACTCATCCCTAATTATTGAAACAAATCTTTATTGCACTATTTATATAATAAACGTTAAATAAACTGTCGTTGCGGTTATTTAAGAAACTGAATAGGTATATAAAATCGCTGTAAACTCTTATAAAATGTGATATTTTCATTGCTTATATAAAATATCCTGTGACCAAGGAACTACGCGTCACATAGACCCATTAACGAGATAAGGCCCGTCGACGATCTAAATCATTCGTTCCCATTCAATTTATTTATTAAACGATAACAACAATGTAAGAATGAATGATATAAAAAGGATACCTAAATCACTCCCGATGTAAATTTGATTCATTACACAATAAAATTCGCAAGAGACAATCCAAGGTTGTAAACGTCTTAAAATTATTTACATGGTCCCTTTGCCGGTTTTGTTTATAACGTATTGATGATTTATTATTGTACATATCTCTTTAATGTGTGTATGTATGGCCCATAAACCGTTTTATGGGACATTTTACTGCTGAACAACCTCGGAAATGCTTTTATCGGTATCTAAGCGCCATACAAAATTGATATTATTGAGGCGAGAGGTGGTAAATTTGTGGAAACACTAGTCACGTGGTGGTATCATTTCGACGCCCATTTATATGTGAAATTTTAGATAAATATTTGTCTATAAACATTACTTAAAGTCTTAAATAGTTGATATCGTGTGTCCCGGTAACTCCTCGGGGTATTGGTGCGTATATTTAACATTTTTTAACTGTTAAAAAATGGGGTTTTACAGAGGTTACACGTATATTATCAGTTTTTAGGGTCATTAACCTTATTTTATAGTTTTACATAAACAAAATGCTTGGATGCCGGCCAAGGTGTGAGGAAGAACTTAATTTAAAAATAATTACTAAAGATAGAATTTAATAAAACAATTACATTTAACAATTTTTTTCGTTTAAATTTAGGTATACATTATCGATCTAATATTTGAAAAAAGTGGTGACTATACATAGATGTTTTATACATAGTGCAAAATGTTTTACGAAATATTCTTTCTACTTTAAAATAAAATAAATATTTAGTGCAAAAAACTTATAGAAAACTTAAATAACCTTGTAACTTCTTATGAAACCTGTTTTAAATTTAATCTTCTGCTACCGGGTAAGTGTTAGTTCCACTTTACGCGAATTAATAATATTTTTATTCATAATGTAAAACATTACGGTAAAATTTACGTTCTTAAAAGTATGTGTCCTGTAAAATATGTCTCTATTTATTATGCAAGTTATTTACCAAGATATTGAAATGACTATATGATAAGAACGTTTAAAACTTTAAAAAAATATCACACATAATTATTAATACTACCTGTTTTACGAACTCTATGTAAAGATAGTAAAATAAAATAATATACCTACTTTTGAATTAATATGCTACGTTTTTTTACCAATCCTGCCAACCATTTTTCTTAACTTAAATTGTTTTAATTATGATTTATCTCATACGTTATCGTACAGTCAGGTGCACGTCGAGCTTTACACTTGCAATACAATTTTGGCTCTTAGGACATAGAACTTAAGAATGGTACAAAGTCCATTATGTAAAGGTCGACATACCCTTGACTGTACGTATGTAAATGGCCCCTTTCATAAAATGCTTTACCACTCAATAAAATTTATATAATCGTAAGATTTACAT
This sequence comes from Endotricha flammealis, assembly GCA_905163395.2. Classification (NCBI taxonomy): domain Eukaryota; kingdom Metazoa; phylum Arthropoda; class Insecta; order Lepidoptera; family Pyralidae; genus Endotricha; species Endotricha flammealis. Next base: position 6,138,485 of record LR990860.1, on the reverse strand, counting down.
CGCAAATATTTATATTTACTATGGAAATGATAAGTTAGTATTTAAATATACTTACAATGTTTATTATTTTTAATATAAATATACAATATATTCAACAGTTCTTTAAAAATTAAACAATATAAAAAATAATCTACAACAAAACTAAAACTATGTACTTAAGTATCTTTGTTTAAAATTATTTGAATCTAAAATATATATCTGGCATTACCACTTGGCCTGCTAGATTATCTATGAACAGTTTAATGTTATTCACTGTTTCGTTGCAAAAGCTTGCATTAGAATATTCTTGGTATTGATTTTGAGCTCGCAGACTACAAACTGGTTGCTTTGTTTCATTAAAAACAAAATAATAAAGCAACTTTCTTTTGTATAAAAAAATGACAATTACACATTACGTTTATATTACAGTATAGAAATTATGGCCACAGTGATATCTTTTCCACCTGCATACTAACTAATATTTTATATGAGAAGTGTTTGTTTGTTTGTTATTGATTCACGGCTTAACTAATCATCCGATCATTATGAAAATTTGTATATATATTGTCAGAGCCCAACATAGGCTACTTTTTATCCCGTGAAAGTATGTCATTCCAATGGGAAAATATTTTTTCTACTATAGAGGGCGCTGTATCGGCCAACAGATTGCGCCACAAGTCGCGCCGTGGGTTTTGTTGTCACACGAGATATATGTCATAAAATTAACCGCAAGCGAAGCCGCGCGGAAATGCTAGTAAAAATATATATTGATCAGATACTTACACACACTGGTTTTAGCTGACTCTCTTTCTCCAGCTTGCAAGCTTGTGTCTCAGTCCTAAACAAAGGCCTACCTTTGTCCCTTGGCTTGTCCTTGTCTATGATGAAATTATTAATAAAATTTTGTCTAATCAATAATATTTTATAAATATTATTTGTCATAATGTCTCTCCAATCAAATCTTTAAATGTCTTCAAAATTTCTTCTAATGTTCAAATACCAGTACATTTTTTCTTATTTCCTTTCGCCAGAGGCTTGTCGATAGCTCGTAGACTTGATATTGCTTTTTATAAATCATTCCATAAGAAAACCCGGGTTTTGGGTAGGTCAAACTCGTACTATGCTAATAAACCACATTCCACGACTTGATTACTAAAACTTGCACAAATTATTGCAAAACTTATCACTTTATAGACACTTTTGAACACCATATAAAACGTATAATTAAGTGTCACTTGTACAAACATTTAATCTAGATTTATAAATGCGTTAACAACTTTGTTCAGCACTAGTGCTAAATGCATTTAAGATTAGCTAATCTGTTGAGTTCTGTATAGTTTAAACCTCAAAGGATAACTTGAAACATTTCATTTATTAACTTAGGTCCCTTCTAAAACTAATCGGGTCTATTATGGAGACAATTTTTTTTTATACAGATTTAAGTTGGTAATACAGTCATACGGAATAGCCAAAAAAATAATTTTAGAATTGAAAAAATACATACATGGTTTTTGATATAAATTTTCTTTGGCAATGAAAATGCGTAAAAATAAATATAAGTTATAGTATTAAATATTATTATGAAGGGAAATTCGTACGTTTTCTCAGATACATTAATTTCATTTTCAGCTAATATAAATCTTAAAATATTATTATAGGTAGGCATTATAAAATAAACCTATTAGATATTGAATATTAATGCAAAGTCACTAAGTGTGGAAAGTCCAACATTGTAAGATCAGCTTTCTTAGATTTAACATCAATACTAAGTAATCTTGTCTATATTGATAGTCGGTAAATTGATTTTATAATACTTAACTTACGCGTTTAATTTTTTTTTATATATATAACGGGAAGTCACGTTAACATACCTACCTTGATTTTTAACTAACATACCTGGCGTTTAGATGGCCAGGCTGTTGTGGTTACAGGAAATCCGAAGTCCTGTGAAATCCACTTGAATTTCACCTGTGACCACGGTTAGTGCAACCTGGATCGAAACGTCAAGCTATACAAATATTATGACGAAAGTTTTTATGATTTGTTTGCATTGAATTGGCTCCGAAACTACTGGACCGATTTGAACAATTCTTTCACTGTTGAGTTACACTATGCCCGGATGACATAGACTATATATTTTTTTAAATTAGGGATCCTTACTAATAAAGTGCGAAGCCGGGGCAGGCGGCCAGTAATTAATACATTTTAAAATATTAAAATGGAATTTTATACAAGTGACACTTACTACACTCGTTTCACACCAAAGAAATACTGAGGCGATATCGTACTGTTTCTGCCTAATACCTGTGATTATTACCTTCACTTCAATCCTTTGTCAGGTAATTACTCGAACAGTTATTTTTACAACGTTTGCGGGTAATACCTTTAGTCAAATTTAACCTCTAAATGCTGATAATAAAGATGAATTTTGCTAAACTTTCATACATATTATAGGCATTGACAGAAAAATTTATTACACCTCAAAGGGTTGGGTAACGGCTTGATGGTTTTATGGGTTTTTGTTGTGCAATTTTCTTCTATTGTGCACCTTCGATGTTATTTTACGTTCAAGGTGTGCCGAGATAATTATAGCATGTTACAATATTTTGATACGTGAAAGAAATTTAGCAGCCTTTATAGGTAGGACGTGTATGTATGTATACGTATACGTGGCACAGACGTGTAATACCTACCTGTAGTTATGAGATTTCTGTTTACTTACAAAAACTATACTTACAAAACAGCAGATTACAGATTTTTATGTTTCTTGCCAAGATCTTGCTCAATCATGAGAAATAGAATATGTATAAAGAATTTTATGTTTACTTTTTATTGATATTTTTCAAAATGTCGTTTTTACTTACTAATAGTACCTACAATATTAAACACACTTGTTCATTTGAATTTATTTATTATTATTTAACATGTTAGGAAAATAAGTACATAAAAAACAGGTGCTATATCCTACTCAGATAGTAAAATAAAACGGTTCATACTGCAATACCAGAACAGTAAAAGAAAATAGTATCAAAGTATCGTGATCCTTGTGTACTGTTTGTTTTAGTCATAACCACTCAACTATCAATAAAGCAAGTTGGACAGTGCATCGACAATACCGCTATTGTATTACGCAACCCTTTCTCAAAACCGGGAAACGAATGACTGGTAATAAACCGAAAACAAAAATGTTTTTCAAACAAAAAGTATACCGGTACCTGTAGTGACCTGTAACGTTATGCAATTGTTTTAAGATTTAAAACATTTGGGCATATTCGATGACGTGAAGTAATTTTTTTAACCCCCGACGCAAAAAGAGGGGTGTTTTAAATGTTTTTTTTATTTATTCACTAATTTCCAACATTCAATTGTTTTAAAAACGTTTGGTCGTGGAATTCGAAATTTGAAATTATTTCTTTTTCCTCTGCTGACTATGAATAAAATAAATACAAAATCATACAGCGTCATCGGGTGCACCTTGTATCTAGGTAATAGTTACTTCGTTAATACAAGCCTAGGTGCACCCGATGACGCTGTATTACCTTGTTTGGCGGTGAGAGCCCTACGCTCCCGCAACAGTCCGGTGTCTCAGAAAAGGGTGTTAATACACCCGAACCCCCCGAACTGAACTTATCAATAAATAAATAAAAAAAAAATAAAAAAAAATGTATGACCTTGTATTAACGAAGTAATCTAATAGTTACTTCGAAAAAGATTTTATTGCTTAAACTGTGCTTTTATAATGCAAAGCAAGCAGGGTGAGATAGCAGATAACTAGTACAAATACATAGATAGTTGTTTTACAAACATCTAACCCGCGTCTTTCGGCATCGTTACTGAGGTACAACTGATCCGTCAGGTTATCATGAGTACTGAAACAATAGGAGTTAACGCTAATTGCTCTACCATTGCAGTAGTCGGCGGTTTATATTGTACCGCCAAACCAGTTTCACAAAGAAACTGTACGATTTGACTTGATAATTTTTCATTAAAACTAACGTGCATTTTTAATTCGTGAATGATTCCGTATGAAAAAATAAAAGTGTAGGCAATAATGTAATTTCACATTAATTCATCTTGGCCAATGCAAAATCAATTTTGGTTTGAATAAAAGGTCACAATCTTTACCTATTAATTTCGGCACATACAATGGAGAACGATTCTTTTTACATATTTATTTATTTAGTCTTTGTATAGTGTAGAGTTTGAGTCTACTTGGTAAAAAAAATATAATAATTTAAAAAAAAGTAGTGAGACAAAAAAAAAGATAATTCAAACGTGCAGGAAATTACATTTTGTAGGCTTATTTCATTGCGGAACTCTAAAGATGCGGGATGAGTGTATAAAGATTTATATACAGATAAACGAGATATCTGTGCTTATGACAAAATGAGAACATTTTAATATTTTTTATTATGAGTTTGCGATCATTATCAATATTTTAATACATGCACCTACAACGTCAAGAACAGTTATCATTTTATAAGAAGCAATATCAATTTGTTATGAAGTTTTTATTACACTTTTTATAATTAATAATGATTTTGCGACTTCCTTTTTCAATCAAAGTCCAGTAGGAGACATAAGTGCGGTAAATTGTAACATGATTAATTAAGAAAATTTTATTTTATTAGAAGTATCATTTATGAAAGCGTGCCGTAACAAAAAATATTGGTCTAAAATAATTCGAAAAAAAAATCAAATACCTAATAAAAAAATACGAAAATATCAGCAGCAACATATCGCTGCTTATAAACTAAAGTGCCACAACTCGAAATTTTGTTTTTTTCAGGAGAGCGATTTAAAATTTTAATTTCGGTTTTTTTGCTTTTTTGGTACTCATACTTACAATTATTTTGTATAATTTTATATCATTCGATGCGTATTTTAAATTCCTATAACTTGTTTATTTTAATATTGTGCTAACTAGAACCCAACGACGACTAGCAGCACATAAGTCCCTTTAGTTTATAAAAAATATCTAGTAAATTTATTAATATTTTGATTAAAAGGCCACAAGTCGAAAAAATAAAATGTTTTATTTAAGAAAAATAGTCGCAACCTTATTGGATAGTAACACACTCATAACTAAAAAATAGAACATAAAAACCTCTTCTCTTCGCTAGGCAAAATTTTAAAAATAATAATAAAATATTAACTTTTATTACAAAACAAGTGTTTGGCACCATACAAATTAGGATATAAATAAAAATAAACACTTCTAAAACCTCATCAGGCACAATTCCCAACAATGCTTAAAATTCTTCGTGTTCTGCTGTCCATTCTGAAAAAGTAAATCAATTCATATAACATTAATATGCCGGCGAAGTTGACAGATAAAGACAGGACAAGAATCAGAGACAAGAATGCATAGGTGTGGGATCTAAAAAAGAGAGAAGAGTGAATTGAATTGAAGAAGCCGGGAGGGACGTTCGAAGTTAATAAATACTTACACGTTTTAGCGTATGATCTTATGAAAAGTGCCATACTAATAATAATATACCTAGTTTAAAGCTAAGTGTCCCCTAGAAAGAAAACTTGCACAAGTTAACATGCGCAACATAATTATATTATGGTAAATCTGTTATTATATTGCACAAAATAACATTATTAATTAATTTTGAAACGACCCCGAGTGCTCTAACCACGTGGTTAGAGCACTCGGCTGGATATCGAGGGGTCGTGGGTTCAAATCCCACCTGGGGGGGAGGGAGGTGAAATTTTTCTTTCAAAAAATCAATTTCACAATATGAATGGCTAGTTGCCTAACAACTATAAATAAAAATCATAAATTATTAATTAACATCATAAAAAATAAATAAAGTATTTCATCACCAAACAGAAATAAAGCATTTTGTCTCTAAAGAAAACATCCCAAACGCAACGAATGTTTGGGGAAAAACAGACGTTTCACAAAAACAAGTTCTAAGCTTATAATAAAAAACAACATAATTAGGCATTTTTATTTGCTACACGGCCATTTTTCAAAACATGGCACTTTTGTATTAAAAATAATTTGTGTACTTACATTTTTTTATGTGCGAAATAAACGCAATCCGAAATGTGGCCCTGATGCTTATAAAATTCACTCACGATACAGTTAATTTTTCGCGATGTGGCCCTTTAGCACAAAACAGACGTGCGCTCGCGCCAATTTTCGGGTTGCAACCGAAAATATGGCCGTTTTGCTCTGAACTTAACCACCAATGTCCCAAAATGCCAAACGGACGTTTGCGTAAATATGTGATTTATAAACCGATTTCGACGAGTGTCTTCGTGAAACATAAAAACTATGGTGATTTTGACCACATTTTTGAAATAAAAGTCATTTTCGAAATTTTTGTTTTGTGGCACTTTAGTTTATAAGCAGCGATATATGTTTATTTATAATAATGTATTTAAATGTTTATAAAATTTTATACTATAAATAGATATATAAAAATATAAATGTTATTCACAACTCCATCTGTCTGCCAAAAGCGGAACTATTTTGTCCAGTGCAAAATACAGTAGCACCATCTTCAGGGCTGTCCTGTTTGCAATACAATGCGCCACCCCAGTCAATAGTGGCGTCTGCAAGCTAGGGGTGTGGGGTGGTATTACGTAACGCAGAGTCCATTGCTATCACAGTGTTTTCTACGTAACATTTTAGATGTAATAGCGATACTAACTTTATGGCAAAGATTTAGAAATCTACTGTATAATAAAATCGACTATGTCATCATCATCTCAAGTTGAGATTCTCAACCTCAAGAAGTTCTCTGCTGAACATAGGCCTCCCCCAAACGCCTCCACGGCCTGCTGGCATGCATCCAGCGGCTTCCTGAATATGTAATCCTTAAGGTAATCGAGCATAGATGCCAGGCTATGATAAGATGTCCAGTTCTGTTTGTTAAATGACACCCTATAATGTAATTATAACTATCTATAATAACATTGAAAGTAGCTTTAATTGTCATACGTGTTACAGAAGACAACATTATCACCGACATACTAACATTGTATCAGTAAATATCTACATAAAAACTACTAATGTCATTTTGTAAGTACACATTTATCCTTATAAATTTCTAAACGACAAAATATTTAATTGGAAATTATTAACATAAACCCAGCCGTAAAGAGACTTGTAACATAGTCCTATAAGATTACGAGTTGCGACACTGTTGTAGTCAGTTTTAAAATATGTTTGTAATTCATTTTCTAATACAAACAAGGAATATCTTATTTTTGTTTTCTTCTTCTTCCTAGCGTTATACAAAAGTAGTTAATTAAAGTTTTAATGCATGTTTTACTTCAGATAGTCAATCCGTCATATAAAATAATAGTTTTTGGTATCTATCTTTTGACACTTCATAAGCGACTTGCACAAAAATATATTAATGTTAATGACACATTAATTCGCAAACTACCTCTTTATTGGTTACTTTGACAATGCCGTCATATCTGACAAATAGGCTTACCTTGTCGGCAAGTGTTCTTTCTTTCACAAAGTAAATTACCAATGGAAATTACATTACGATACTTATTTGTTCACTGATTTCATATTTGATCTCTATCAACCTGTACCTATCTAGTCTAGATTCAGTGTGAATAGTTTTAGTCTAAACTAAAGAGCTTTGATTTCAGAATAAGATGCATTTAGATAAGTTTTAATCTTTTGTAATGTTAGTCTACTATTTACACTTTAATAAAACTTATTTTAACACAATTTTTTTAGGGTTCCGTACCTCAAAAAAAATACTAATAAAAACTTCAAAATCACTTCGTTGTTCATCTGTCTTTGTTTCTGTGTCAAGGTTCCTTCTTTCAGAAACGTGTGAAGTTACCAAATTAGTGACCTTCAGATGAAGGTGACTTTGGTGACTTCATGACTTCAAGCCATCTGGCTTGAAGACATTACCGTGCAGTTGACATCAATTGCAATACACTCAAAAAAAAGTAGAATGTCAAATTTATCTAGCGAGTGTTTCAAACCTTTTTTTTTCATAAAGAGTTTATGTAGGCTTATGTCCAGCAGTGATTTGTGGCTCAGATGATTGGTTACTTTATGTACATTATGCAGATTGATATTTAAATTTAGCCTCAATTTAAATAAAATATACGAACAGAAATGAAAACTGCCACTCAATTAAATTTCAACCTCGTAAATATAAAAACAAACATGTTTTCGAAAACATCGAAATTAATCCACATACGTTATGTACAGTCAAGTGCAATAAAGTTAATTAAAAATGTTGGTTCTATATCGAAGTCTCAAAATCTAAAGATTGAATAAATGCATATTATTGCAGCTCACTCTACTATAGTTAATTTTTCAGTTAACACTTATTCTAGAATTTAGGTACATTTAACATTAGACTATTTTGTGTAGCAGGCCTAATCTACATTTTAGTAATAAAAGAAAATTACATTATTTGATTGCTTTTTAGACTGCTTAACTAGAATAGAATGGTTTTTTTTTGTTGAAAATAGTTGTTACTTATCCTACCTAACTATGCCTTATGCATATCTTGAAAAAAAATAATATAGGTAGGTACTTACACAAAATACAAAACAAGCTGGAGAATTGGGGATTTATTTCTTCTATTCATTCGTGTCAAATTCTCATATTTTTTCCATAATTGAGTCACTTTATCGACTTCCAAACACGGCGCACAACACAAACGGCTCAACTCCGAAAATTCAAAACTCCCCGAACCGAAATTGCGTGACTGAAATAAATACTTTCTTTTATATACGTACTTATATAAATATCAGAACACGTGTTCGTGAGGAAACGGGCGATACGTACCGAATGACAATAGGGATTTCCCTTTCAAGCGGAAAATTTACGTGATAAAAATTCTAAATCGTTGCGTGTGAAAAAAATTGTTTAAGGTCCAAAAATAAAGTGGCTGCGGTAGGTGTCATTACGGAGTCTTATAGCGGTTTTGTGTGCGGCTATAAATCAGTGGAGAACGTGAGAATGGATTCATTATTTAGACAATATACGTACGCCGATACGTGGCTTTGATGGCCGTTTACGTGACGCTTATGTGTGCGTCACGAGAGCTCATCGCAGAGACTCAATTACAAGGAATTTAAATTTTTTGGGTTACGCCTTTTTTCGCGATGTTATTTTTTTTTTGTTTAGAATTCTGGCGTAATGTGAATTAATATCTTTATAATTACAATGATTTATTTGTAAAGTGAACTGAAATTGTTCTTTTGATATTATAATGAAACGGAGACAAGCAAACGGTAAACTAAAAAGTCTTAAGAAAATTTCTATTCACTGGCTTACGTAACACAATTAAAAAAAGTGTTGAGATAAAACGTTGAATGTTCAAAAAACAAAAAATAAAGATTCTATTAAAATGTCATTAAATATAAATTACTGAATACTACTATCTTACTCTTACTACATTACATATCACATTTTGATACTAATATGTATAACCATACGTACTTCTACCAAAATAATTTATACACATATTCACACCTATGTATTTTAGTTACAATGCAAAGGCTAAGCATGCTTCACATTTTAAAACGAAAATTCATTTTGCAATTGCAATAATGCCAGCCACCCCTCACTTAAAAGTTCATTTACCCTCTCAGAGATGGCGCTAATAAATTCACCCCTGTCTCCACAAAAAAGAGACTGGTAATTTTAATCGCTTCATGAATTGTTTTTAAAAATTAGTTTTTTTAAATTTAAGAACATTTCAACTGATGATTTATAACTTAGTATCTACTTTATTGCCTTGAAACAAAATGGTTCATTGTTCTAACTGGTGACGTTGTTTAATAGTTAAAACGTAAATTCAGAGATGTCACTACTGTGTACTCATTGTATAGCAAAAGAATATTTTTTATATCAAACTAGATTCTAAAATATATACAAAAATATATTTTAATTTATTAAAAATACATGCTTTATTTAAAAAGAAAATTCTGAATGAGTGACTGACTGATCAACGCCAAACCTAAACCCCTGGACACACCTTGGACCTAGAGAGCTGAAATTTTGGACAGGTTCTTTATAAGCAGACTACCGACAGCTAAACTATGTTAGTTAACTGAGCTCGAGCTCATGCTTCAGTTTTTACATCTGACAGATTGCGGAGGATGCTCATATATGAAAAACACTCAACTATGTGAGCTAATCTAAACTAATTTAGCTCAATTATATGTGCTAGACAGCACAGTGCATAGTCGTCGACGCAGTCGTCGACTGAATTTTTCGATTTTTTTACCTAGGTATATCTAAAAACTCGTAGGTCTCGTAGCTTAGTTATGCAACGTTTTTCAATTTTTGTTAGTTAGCTGTGTAGCAATGTTCTAGTTAGGCAGGTTTTGTAGACGCAGCTACAAATTCTCATCTTTTCCTACAAGAGAGAATTCTGTACTGAGATTTTTAAAATACTTTAAATTTTGGGTTTTCAAAATATTTTTAGTTATGTTTCTTAAAATTGGAGTAATTGTGAGTGAATTAGTAAAGTGGCATAGCCATTACATATTGAACTATTAAGAGCTATTCTGTAATCATCTTTAGTTATTCTAGAAAGAAAATGTTTGTATATTATTGTTAGTAAAATAAAATACCAAAAACTGGCAAAAACCTTTCATTTTTTTAAAGATTAAATATTACACACAATCTAAATAACATATATTAAAGCGAATAAAAATTGACAAAATGTAAATAATATCCTGACCGTCATATTTTCTTCTCTCCGAGTATCAGACCTTCCAAAGTACAGTCGTTTCGCAGAACGAATCTCCGAGAGAGTATATTTAAAATTGAATGCTGACTCACCTCGAAGACTTAGGCCAATAAAAAAAGCCTGCATAATTTGTGCAACCACCGTAGTTTGCGTTTATTGTCGCAAATCCTTTCTTTATTGCCTCTCCCTTTCTTTTGTTTTACGCAACAATCTACAGTGTCCGGCAATTAAGTTGACATATTTGTAACAAATAAAATATAATGACATCATTGTTAAAAAAAAATCTGTTATTTACGGTTAGTCTGTAGAGTCATGCGCATGGAATTTAGGTAAAGTAAAATGCATACTTTGTTGGTGTATTTTAATAACTATAGCCTGCGGCCTCCTTCGCTCTAGATTTATTTGAGAATACAGAATATGACAGCCCAAAATCTTCGTCACAAATTGAACAGTGAAATGCTAAAAATGTTTTTTAAATAATGAGTAACTCCTAGAGATTTCATTAGATGTCTATACAAATAAGTAGGTACGATCTTTATGAATATATCTGAATCAAAAATAGTGAAATGTTTAAAAAAAGTGACTTATAATACCAACGCGATCATTATATTGGTTTACAATCCATTTAAATAATTTTGCCACTTTAAACTTTTTAAAGAAAATTTTAAGTCATGTCAAAGGGTAAAATAAGATGGCAATCATTCTCATTTTTAAAGCTAGCTTTTCTTGTGGAAATAGGTCAGACGTTGTCCCCATTTATTTTCATCAAAGAACAAGCAATTTCGGGAGAGCGGTTAGTTTTATTATTCTGATGCTGAGTAAATTTACTATGAAGAGATAACTTTGTCGCATGTCAATGACATACCTACCCTAAACTAGTAGGTACTAAACTAAGAACATAAATTTGCTGTGTTAGAATTTCCTATTCGACAGATTATCTGTATCACCTACGAAATAACCCTTTAAAAGTTGACAATGCAATGTAAACTAACTTCAAATTCGGTACGCATGGTTAGCGGTGATAGTTTACCATTTAATGAACATATACTTCCCAGTGTGAAAAGTGACAACACATTTGAACGTATTTCCATTAAAATCTATTCAACAACAAATTATAAGTATAGCAAAAGTCCTACGTTAGTTCATATAAAGTCAAAAAGAACATATTATATATATTTCTTTTATAAATCTTTTAAACATGTGGATGTTTATAAGATTTATAAAATAAAGCTAGAATGAGGCTTGGAACCTAAAAAAGTGAAAACATCGAACAGCATATTTCGCTAAATAAGAAATACCTCGGCGATTGTATCCGACATACTATCACCCAATTCATAGCGGTCGACAAACCAGAGTGTTCACGTCTATAGAAAACTACATTTTCTTGAGCGCACAAAGGGAAAAATGACGAACATACTTCGTATAACAGTCTAAATGTCGCGTAAAAGTATTGAGAGCGAAAAGTCGCTAAATTTGAGGCGTTCTTGGAGGCTTTCGAGGAAAGCCCAATGCTGGTGTTATAGGCAATGAGAGGGCTGGGAGGGAAGGCTCTATCGGCAGTTTACACGCTCTACCGCAGCTAACCTCCGCCCAATGTAATAACCCGCCGCCTGTTCTCTGTTTCAATTTGGGAACAAATTGAAATTGTTTTTATTTGAATAATATTGCTGTGTACTGCGTCTCTGTGGATTCAGAAGGGCATAGTTATGAGATTATTGCTGTTGGATTATTTTGTATTGGCTATTGTCCTATGTGACTCTAACATTGTATTGTTAATATTTTATTCAAGTTAGAACGGACTACTTTTATGTGACATAGATTTAAAAACAACTTGTTACATATATGTGCGAGCTGTATACATATCTAGAATACAGAATTACGACTAGTTTACGCGTTCCCTCCCATGCAGTATTTGCAGAAAAAGTAAGCCCATATTGGAATTTACGCCACTTTTATGGTTTTGCGTTGCGTGTAGTTCTTCTCACATATTACCTCTTGCCTCCTATCTTGTGGTTCATAAACCTGCGAGACACAACTATATTATTAAAGACAATTTTTCATCTTCTTATATTTTGCTTTAGTAATAATAATCTTTTTTACCAATTCAATGTTCCAGGAAATCACAAAATTTTCATTTTATAGAACGTTAATTTTATGTGTCAAAAAAATAATTAAAGTGTAATATTTTAGGTGTAATGTAGATATCTATGCACCGTAAAAGATAGAAAAAAACTTTTAAAAATTATGAAAGATTTTTAACCAAATTTCAAGTATTTTGGGTAAAAGTTAGGTTACTGAAAAAATTACTATTTGAAAATCTAATCACCATATTTTATAAAGAAAATTACACCAAAGGCGAGCTTTAATAACGGCCTACAAACCCGAAAGAGTAGGATACCTATTAATAATTATAATAATTCATAAATAAGGCTCATTGTTACGCAATTCTGCTTGGGCGAGGGAAGATCGCGCGCTGCATCCTTTATCAAGGGGGGAGGGATGTTGGAAAAATTGCACATAAATATTGAAGCTGCCACTTACACGTGCGCCCACCGACTCGTGACAACGTAATGTGGATACGCAGGCTATTTTTTTAACCGACTTCAAAAAAGGAGGAGGTTCTATGTTTCATTGTATATTTTTTTTTTTTGTATGTCCGCCGATTACTCCGTCAATTCTTGACCGATTTTCAAAATTCTTTTTTCATTCGAAAGTGCATACTCCCAAGTTGGTCCCATTGTCACCAAGTCAGGATCTGATGATGGGATCCCAGGCAAATCGAGGGCAACCCTCAGATTTTATAGGCACGTACAACGCGTTACTTATGTTTTCGTAAGCTATTCATGTTTTTACGTCTGGAAGTCATCATCCCATGTTGGTGAGGTGATGATGGAAGGTACAACTCCTAAACGGATAGGAGTTAGAGAATGATTCTTTAAGTATTGTAGGTATGTATTAGATTAGACCGTTTGTTTTTTTTCCATCATAACTTGTCACCAAATCAGGATCGATGATGGGATCCCAGGTAAATCGAGGGCACTCCTTAAATTTGGTAGGCACGTACAACGCGTTATTTATGTTTTCGTTAGCTATTCATGTATTTAAGTCTGGAGTCATCATTCCATGTTGGTGAGGTGATAATGGAAGGTACAACTCCTAAACGGATAGGAGTTAGAGGATAATTCTTTAAATATTGTAGGTATATATTAGACCGTTGATTATCATGATGGGAACACGTGTAAACAAGTGACTCTTGAGTGACGATATTAGGAGGCTCACTATACCATAAAGTTGACACTCAAGCACCAGCTGTTAGCACCGAAGAGGAAGAAGTTGCTTCACACCATGAACTGCAGTATAGTGTATTACGAAAGTGAAATCGCTTATTCAGAGAGTAGGCCTTCTCAAGTTATAATGTTACACATAGTCACAATTCGTATCAATGTTAATACAAATACCTTATAAATATGTCGTCTCGTATGCAGATCGGTCAATCCGGCCGATCCAGATCTGCCGGTATATCGAATCTGTCAAATTTGCATATGGGAACTTTTGGTTAGGTTAGGTTAGATCTGTGATTATTTATCAACAGCCGAGCGAGCGAAGCGAGCGAGGCTCGACATAGTATTCGAAAAGGACTGCTAAAAAGTGAGCTACAGACAAACAAACAGACAGTACTTATACAGACATACCAGGGTTTACTGTTACTATCAGACTTCTAAAAAACCGCTGTATAAAATGCACTAAAAAGTATTAAATAAACATTTTTTATAAAAAAAAACAAACCGACTTCAAAAATGAATTTAAATAATATATAATTTCATGTGCTAGGTACCTACTGTTCTAATTGAAGTCGGTGCCAACCAAACCAAATATTACCTAGGCCACATGCATGAATGGAAGGCTGTGTACGACGAGTACGGGTGATCACGCGTGGCACCGACTTCAATTAGAACAGTAGGTACCTAGCACATGAAATTATATATTATTTAAATTCATTTTTGAAGTCGGTTTGTTTTTTTTTATAAAAAATGTTTATTAATGAAATGGTGCAACCGATTTTTATCTCTTTGATGGTTTTTTTAAATAATAAAAATTTAAAAAAAAAGTTTTAGTACGCTCTTTTTATTCTCATCTTTTTTATTATCTCGATATCTTATCTCATTAGGATTTTTAGCTAAGCATGCGGAATCGGTGAAATGTTGATTTTATAATAAAGAGAACAATAAATTTTGATCGTCGTCTACCGTCAGTAAAATAACTCTATTTTGTGTGACATCAGAAGGCTTCCACGGAGGATAAATAACCTGAAAAAAAGAGCATTATGGACTTTGATTTGAAACTCCTTTGATTTTTCTTTGATTCCAGTGCAAGTAGAACAGATATATAAAAGATGGTTAATGATCATGACTTTTTGTCTCAAAATACTCCAATCTTTTATTGCTATTTAAACTTATAAAAGAACAATATTTATTCATTCATATCCTTAAAAGCAGCACTAAGGTCTCGAAGACAGATCTCGGCCATGTTGTGTTCCTACGGTGAGTAAGGTCTCCAAAGCTCCACTTGAGGGGTTGGGAGGGTTGGCAACGCGTGAGTGATACCGCCGGTATTGCAAGCGTCTATAGGCTACGGTGATGCTTACCAACAGGCGGGCCGTATGCTTGTTTGCAACCTTTTTGTAGTATAAAAAAAGTTGAAACTTACTACTTACTTATGCAGAGAAAATACAGTGCAAGATGAACAGTCTATATTTTGTATAACAATTTTACAAAATAGAATTTAACTACGTTAGTCGTATCCATATTATCATAGCGTTTGTGTGTAGCGAGCCCTCTTTCTTTTTCTTGTAGCAAATTTCGCAACAATCTCACTTATTATGCCACACAAATTTCCGCGCCCCGCCCGCCTTCTAGACGTGAAATTAAAATTTCCTACTTACCCCCCTTTTTGTATACGATACGCTTGGAATTGTTAAATAAATATTGCTGCTTAGAAATATACTTACGTGCGTATTTAAAACTTGCGTAGGTAGGTACTTACATTTAGGCATTTTTTTTCTACTAATAGCCACATCCAATGCTCCTTGGGAGTCGCGACATCAACGAGTATGTGAAATAGCTTGCTTACTACCAGTGACAAGCAAAAAACAAAAATGTTAATTTACTCATAAATTTTTAAATTATAAAAATTTATGAGTAAATTAACATTTTAGTGATTTGACTTCACATAAATCTTAATAAGATGTGCATTTTTTCTCATAAGCTATAGCTATATCCAATTAGAAGTTGAATTACAAGCTAATAGGATTTCACTGCCATCATGCTAAGCACCCATACTCATTGCTATTAAAGCAAATGTGTAATTATAGCAAAGACATTTTAACCCGTCGCGCGCGTACGAAGCGCCAGTTAAAAAACAAATGCGTTCTACAGTTAGATCACTTCGCGCGCAAAGGATTTAATCGTTCATCTGAACGATTGAGATTGTAAGAACGACCACTCCTACTCTAATCGGTCCTACAATAATAATATGAACCAGAGCTCCACTTGGGGCGGTTGGGAGTGTAATGTTGGCAACGCGTGAGTGATACCCCGGTATAGCAAGCGTCTATAGGCTACGGTGATGGTTATTGCTTACCACCAGGCGGGCCGTATGCTTGTTTGCCAATTTTGTGGTATAAAAAAAAGACTATATAATCACTCCAAATAATATTATTTTCGATATGTATGGTTCTAGTTCTTAATGTTAAATTTCTGCAATATAGAGTCTAGATTTCAAGAATTTTATGAATAATTTGGTAATATATGGAATGGGTAATATAGTAGGTACTTTAATTAACCTCGTGGTAATTCTAATTGGCTGTTACTTGTCACCTCTAATTTAGATTACCAACATATCTCACTTATTTGCAACTTGCAACTATCTACATACTTAGTTGTATTTAAATTTGAATAACCAAGCGGAACACGTTTCTATGACGAAAGACCTCTCTAAGAAGTTAGCAAGTACATCGTGAAAACTATTTTGAGATTGCGAGCATATATAAGTGACTGCAGTGCTTGGCAATTCTCGTGAAAAATTAAATAAGCAAATATAGGATGTTTTCAACATTTGCTACATTTACAATGTTGACAAAGTCCTTTACGACTGAAAGCAAATGTTGCAAAGTCCTACTTGTATGATTTTTCCAACATTTGCTTTAAATTATAAGTCACAGATTCAATCATAGAAAAACTGCCAAATACCTGTCAAAACATTGTTATATAATTTGACATTTTATGAAACTTAATAAATAGACCCTGAATTGGAACAATACTGTGGGTTAATAAATTTTTGCTGTCAGTTTAACTGATAGATATGCTAGCTAGAATTTATCAGACAAATTGGTAATAGGAACTCGTGTAGAATAATGCTAATTCCAAGAGGATTCCAAATGGATTAATGAATCTTATTTGCTTGCTTTAAGGAATAAGGCCGCCTTATAGCGACATAGGTCTGTTCTAGTCGTTTCAAGACCAGTTGAATAGAGAGTATAAAATAGTAAGGGCGCTAGCCCATTACGACATTTTGTAACTATGCAGTAGCGCGTCGTAGCGCGTCGTAGCGCGCTTTCAATATGCGCTTCTGAATCGCTACAAATAGTCGTTGTCGGGTTAACACCCTAAGATTACCTACCTGTTTTTTTTAATAAACCTTTATTTTATATTTTATTTATTTATGATTTTCTTGTTGTTTCAGGTGATAGTGCAGTCATTTTGGTAAGTAACATTTTTTTTTAAATCATTGCAATTTTTCTGTCAATTCCACTGGAATTTTTATGATGTCTACTTTATATTATTACCTTGTTACTAATCCATTTAATCTATTGTGTAATATCTGCAGTATCGCAATGGAATCTTTGTGGGTGCCTCTATTAGCTAACTTATTACCAACTGACTCACCTTTATCATCAACTTCTGCTCAACATTAAGGTATCTATTCCTTACCTTTATTTAAATTTGATAGATATTTTTATATAGATTTAAAAGTTCCTTGTGACATATAAATTGGTACGTGGTGGTGAAAATTATAAATTAAATTGTTTTCATAAGAGTGAAACCTGATATCAACAAAATAAGTTACATTTCGTGGTTAACTTACATAATATACAAAACTATGGTGAACAGATCTTTCGTGGGTATTTATTACGATAACCACTTCGTCCAATTGGAAAATTGACTGGGAAAACTAATTCAAACTTCCAACAGAGACCAACGAGCAATGTATGCAGAAAATTAATAAAAGAACATCACCAATAAGCTTTATATAAATTTAAAATTTCATTACATTATTCAGAAACATGACTGAATCCATTCAATACAACTTTCATCTCATTGGAGCGACCCGAATAATAAAAGTGTCCAGTCAAAAAGCGGGCAATTACGCAAACACTCTGATTAATAGTACCATATTTGTCACATCAATGTATGTTTCATTGAGACAAAGCAAGTTTATATAGGATTTTAAAGCGTCGGATCTATAAACTGCTCGTTAAATCTCGAAGGCGATAGTTGTAAATTTTCTCAGTTTTACGATGGACAGTGGCTCCTCCTACCTGCGACTTGTGGTATATTACTCCGACTTTGAACATCGATCCCCCATAAAGCAAGGCGTGATGGCTTGTCGGCCTTTCTTTACCATTCCAGCCAGTTCTTGCTCATTCGTCTTTTTCTAATTAAAATAGAACATAAAATCTTGGGTTGTTATGTATGGGCAAATGTAAGGGGTCTACCTATGTCTACGTCCTATTGTATACGCCTTTATGTTCGTTGTCGTATTTTTTTATGTTCAGTATAAGTTCATGGCTTAGTACGTAAGACATACGTAGGTCCTATGCTAAACGAATACTAAGAAAGAAGAAAATACCTATATCGCTAGCCGACATTCAAATTTTTAAAGGTAGCATAATAAGTAGTGATTTATGAATAAAAAAAATTGTACTACCCTTTAATTCTGTTCAAGACGTACAACCTTTTTGTTAAAATAGTTTATTCTGATTTCTTTATAATTTTGTCTATTTTTTATGTCAGTCTTTTTTGAAATGTCAATTCTACTATTACAATATTTTTAGTTCACAATGTTCAGTTCATCAGTTCAGTTTATTATACAGTCCTCAGCTCATTAGATCAAGGTCAAGTTTTATTTCTACACCCCCAATTTAGGCCAAGCACCAGCTCCGGTGTGATCAAATTCCATCTTGGATTTTTTTTATATTTAGCTAGATACATACCTACTTGTAGGGGACTAGGTAGGTTAGAGGTAAAATATATTTTATTAGTACCTTAATAAAATATATTTTACCTCTAAGGTGGCAAACAAGCATACGGCCGCCTGATGGTAACCCTCAGTCACCACAGCCTATGGACCTTTGCAATACCAGAAGCATCACTAACGCGTTGCCGACCATATAAGGACCTCTTCATACCCTTTTTTAAGTACCCCATGCTGTAATCGACAGGGAAAGCATTGACAGGGAGTTTAGAAATTAGTTGCACACGATTTATAACAAAATTCTTAGTCTTATTATAAAAAAAAATTATAAGAAACTAACAACGGTTTAGTCATTATTTTATAAGTTTATCAAAACCCGATTTAATAAAAGTTTGTTCCTACTACCTATTTGAATAATAGGTACCTATAATATCAGTTTGCTATCACGTGCAAGTCAACTCAAATCATCAGATACCTACCCAGGAAATATTGCATTATGAGCATTTTAAATTTGTGACTATTTCCCTGGCTACAAATTTTTTTTTTACAGAACTTGACTGTACAGTGTGTGATTTTCATACCTATGGGAACCTCGGCCCACCGTTAGATAGCGTACAAGAGTGTCAAGCGCCAAGATCTGAAGAGCGTACCTTATGGAAAAGCTATGCTAAGTTATATTTCGGTTACTAAATATCAACTAAGTTTAAAATCTTCAAAACTTACTCAAAGGGCCTGTTTAACAGGCTCTTAGTCTATGTAATACAGTTACTTCTTTGTTTTGCAACTGGGTTAAGTTTGACCCTCAAGTGTGACACGGAAAATATTTTTCGAATTTTAATAAAATTCATTAAAAATCTATTAATAAAATAAAAAAATAGATTTCAATATTTTTTTAAATCACATTAAATTGCATACACGTGCGCGTTTTAATACTTTTAATAAAAAAACACCCACAACAGATCATAAAACAAAGTTTTTATTTTATACCATTGTTTAAATTTAAATTAAATAATTAAATGTCGCATAAAACTGAACAATAATAGAGGTAAGTAATATTCATTATTTTTAATGACCATGTTGGTAGGTAGGTTGTACCTACCTTATTCTAAACCAAATTAGTTGCTTAGGTTAGTAGTATTAGTTGCATATCTATCTATTTATTGATTTGTTGGTATTATTAACTAGGCATGAGTGGGTACAAGAACAGAAAATATTTTAACGATCCCCTTTTTTTTTTTTAATCTTTTTTAAATTGAAAAGTTCAGTTCGGGTGTACTAACACCCTTTTCTGAGACACCGGACTGTTGCGGGAGCGTATCTCACCGCTTACCGATCCCCAGTAGATGTTCAAACTATTATGTAGGTTTGCCTGTGGTTTGCCTAAAAACATCACTCCTTATTACCACAAATTCAAATTCAAAATATTTTTATTTAAATAGGCCTAATATAAGCTCTTTCGAATCGTCCCAATTTTCTCCTACCACTTCAGACGGCAGAATTCGTGCTAAGAAGAACTGGCACATGCTTAAATAGGATGACCTATTTATAAAAACAAACTGGCTAACTCTACCCAGTAACAATTAACCTGTCACACTTATGAACTTAGAAAACTATAAATTTTACAGTAGGTACTTAGTGAACAATATTTTTTCAAAATTGGTACCCATGGGGTACAAAGAAATTGCGAGGTTGAGTCATAGGTAGAAAACTATAAATTTTACTGTAGGTAGTCCACAATATTTTTTCAAAACAAAATTGGTAGGTACATAGTACATACCCACCAATTTTGTACCTAGGTACTCATGGGTAGACCTACAAAGAAATTGCGAGGTTGAGTCATAAGTACCTACAGGGTTGGACATGTTAAACTATAATTTTTAATAAAAAAATAATAATTGTACAGAAATTAGGACATATTTTATCATGGTTTGTTCTATTTTTTTCTACAAAGTACCTAGGTAGGCACCTAAGAGTGTGTTAATATTATTATTAGGTTAAAAAAACTGGACTTAAGAGTTGTAAATCGCACTAAACGGTACTATTTCACCTAATTAATAACGCAAAAATCCATTAACCTTTACATTTATGATCGAAAACCAATTAGAAATCAATAAAAAATCGCCTCAATCGTAAAACAAATGACCCTAACTGCCCGTATCATGCATTCCATACATTTACGGCAAAAACATCGCAATAACAACATAAAACCTATACTTATGCAATGTTCTACTGCCACACCGTCGTACCAGCGACCTGATAAAGCTGAAAAGGCATCTTAAGCCTATAAAAACCATGCACTAAACATACGTAACAATCAAAAGTGTAGTAAATAAATAAACTTCTCAGCCAATAAACGGTTTTATTTTAATGGTCGTAAAGATTGTTATTGCACATGTGCCGGTTGCGGTTACGACTTGTAAAGATGAATGAAACGCGAGACAGAGAGAGGTAGAGTCGACGGAGAGGGATGAGTGATACCCGTCCGTCCACGTGGCCCGCGTAAAACAACTTCGTGCAATTCATGTTTTTAAAAGTATGCTAGAGTTATTTAAATGTATTTTTGTATTATTTGTTTAAATTAAGTATAATTATTTTATACAAACGTTTGTTATAAACATACGATTTATGATATGATATATTTATCATTGAACAAAAGTATAGTAATTTTCGTGAAATATAATCATAATGAATATCCAACTCAAATAACTGTACAATACTATTTTTAACCTAATACCCTTTTATCAGTAATAAGGTTGTATTTCATTTAAATTTAACAATAAATATCTCCGTGATATACAATTCGCTTACATTTATTTTATCTGTTTGATGAAAGAAATGTCATATTCAATTATTTAATAAATTAAAATATTAAGTTATTGTGTAAAATTATGATTGAAAAGTTCAATACATTACAAATAGTTGTTATGAAAATACCGAAGTTCACAATTTATTGAATGCGTAATGTTGCAATATCGTTTAAAACCATTCCGTTTGACAGCTAGAAGTGCCGGAATGGTTTGTGATTGGCGGTGAATGTTCTGCACCGGATCACTATTGGCGTAGACGAGGCGAGCGCGGGGAAGCGGGGAACCCGGCGCCATTACGAACAATGGCCGTCAGAATGGTCGTTAGCGAATAGCTTTTATCTCTTTCTAATATAAGCCACGCAGGTAGGAATTAATGAGACGGAGAGGGTTCCGGCGCGTCGCCCCTCGTTGTGTTAGCGTCCCGCTCGCACGCGCGTGCCGCGTTTCTCCATCTCGCGAGCGGCGCGCGGCAGCGGTAACTCGCCACGACGGGGAATTCGGAGTCGTAGAGCCTCATACGCGGGTCATAAACGATCCGCGGCCATAGTAGAGGTGCACGCGCGAGAATCGATCCGAATCGCCGGCGATAAACGCATCTCCCGCGAGGCGATCGTCGCGCGCCGCGTCGCCGCCGAGCGATGAGTTCCAAGTTCATCATCGATAGCATGCTCCCGAAGTACCACCAGCAATTCCACCACCAGAATTTGTTCGCGGGTGCTGGGGCGTCGCCTATAGAGGCGTCGCTGTCATCTTCGCTGTCATCGTCGCTGTCGACGTCTCTGTCTTCGTCGCTTTCTGGCGGACTGGGGGCAGCGGCGTTGGGAGCTGGCTCACCAGGAGCGGGAAGTCCGCAGCGATCATCATCGTCGTCATCGGCGTCGCCGGGCGCACCGGCGAGGATGTATCCTTACGTGTCGCATCACCAGCAGTTCACGGCTGGGGTGCCCTTCTCGACCGCCGGAGGTTTGGGGGGAGCTGACGACAAGAGTTGTCGTTATCCACCTGCTGTGAGCAGTGATCCGATGGTTAATTATGCACTGGGACAGCACAATGGAGGTGCAGCGGTATCAGCTGCTTCAGCCAGTATGGCAGCAGCGGCTCAGTTCTACCACCAGGCGGCGTCCGTGGCCTCGGCGGCGTCGGCAGCTGATGCCATGGGGGCGGCATGCTCACAACCCTCCGCCCAGCCTTTGCCAGACATACCGCGATACCCATGGATGTCCATTACTGGTAAATGTTTTTCTCCTTGATTGCATGTTTTTTGTTGTTCTCCCGTACTTGTTGTAGTCCTGAAAGTAAAAGAAAATCGTTTTAACTTGCTTGTAAGATCGTCTCTACATTATTTTAGACGCATTCATGAGTATTTTAGGTAATTTTGACTATTTATATCTACTTAAACAGTCTAATAGGTGTCTAATTAGACTTTCTATGCTACCACATGTTTTTTTTTTAAATTAGCTTGGTTAAGTTTTTTGTTACAAATTATATTTTTTATTGCTCTACAATTATTCGTTCCTGCGGTATGCTTTATTCGTACAACGCTTTTTCTTAGTTTAGCATGCTTAGCAGAAAATTCCATTGGTATTTTTTTAATATAATTAATTATGGTAACATAAAACGGTTTAGGTACTATTGACCTCGTCAATAATTAAATGGTTTTATACCCAATCAGAATTAGCAATTAATTCGTTTATGGTTGTTTAAAAGCGTCTATAATGCCATCATTTACCTACTTACAATAAAATTATTTCAACCAGAACAGTATAATAGCTATTAAAATGTGTCGTTATTATTTTTTAATTAACAGCAAATCGTTAAAAAACAATTATGCTCTATATAAACTCAAATACCGTGTGTATTATGTTATTTAAACCAAAGTAGGTAGGTATATACCTACTACTCTTTATACCAATATAAAACTTTCTTAATTTTACTTATCAGTTATTATACCTACTCTATTTCGCTAATGACGCATTAAAACAATAATTAACAATTCGATGTTTGGATATCAATTTTATATAACGGAAATTGAAATTTATTGCGGTCATAATAAATTGTTTTATTGCCAAAAAAAATCTTTTTCATGCCTCAAAACAATTTCACCGGTGACATAAAGGAATAATCGTTCGCAAAGTGTCTCAGTTCTTGTATGAAAAGGCTATAAAACAATGAGTGGCTATAAAGGCTTCAAAGGTAGGCCCCGACGCGCCGCGTCTATAACCCGCGTGTTTTCCGCCCAAGCGCCCGCCGTCGGCGGTTGGGCGATGAGCGGGAACATCACAGGCACATTTACTTCACTACGAAAACCTATAAAAACTTTAGTTTGAAGTTCGTGTCATCTTCAATACTTTTTCATGATCAATTCATTTTATTTGAAGGGAACGTATTAAAACAATTTCGAGATGTAAAATAATTACATTGCAGAAATATTTTATTATGTAAGTATAAATAAAATGTAATAAAAATCAAAATTAACAATACAAATAAAATTTGTCCATTGCTATAAATTATATATGTAAATCTATGTATTATATATGCATAATTATATAATTTTAATGTGAAATTAATATTTTATTGGAGTTTAAATTTAATCGGTTTTGAATACGATTTAAACATTTTGTTTGCAGTTAGATTTTTTCAGCGGGTTAATAATTTCCATAATTACCTATTTCAATAATAACTAAAACAATTTTTTTAAGTAGGTACCTACCTTCAAAAAGCATTTTAATAAAAATTGCTTACAATATTATATTGTAATTGTAATTAAAATAAATAAATAGTAGTTAAAATGTAACTTTTTGTTATTGTTTAAATGGTGGATTAAATAGTCCAATAAAATGGTTAATTAAAATAAAACTGAAATTATTAGTTTCAATTGATTATGATAAAAATAAAACATTGGAAATGTTACCTAAAAAATATAATTAAAGTAGGTAATTAGTATTTTATTTCTTTTAATTATGTTCCTATGTTTTGTATATCTTAAAATTAAATAAAGATTCATTAAAGTATATACAAATTCTTATTTATAGTTTTTTACTACTTTTCAATTAAAATTGCTCACTTATCTTTTATTTAAAAAAATAGTCACTTAAAAGTAATAAATAGGTAAATCATTATGCGATTTACAATCTAAACAACATACTTCATATCTAATTATTAACAATGTTATCTGCACATAATAAATTTAATGTTGTATGCAACAAAACAGATAATTGGTCATTTCCGTAAAATGTGTATGTAAATAAAATTTAAATTCGGATATATTACAATTTACCTAACCTAGGCCACTAAATAAATTCTAGACCAGTTGTGTTGGTTGAATATTTTGGCTGTGAACTCTGTGAGGTCCACTTAGTATCCAAATACGGTTGACCATTAAGACCAAAGTGCCTGTATGTTTTGCATACAATAGGTTTATGCAATAAATAATTTTTTATTTACTTTTTTATTAGTAGATATCTAATGATTCTTCCGTATTTACATGCACATAAAACATGCAAACACATAAAAAATATTATTAAATACATTAAATAAAATTTAAATAAGTAGTATGAAGTAGATAAAGATATTATAAGTAGATAATGACGATTTTTTTGATGTTAATAATTTTTAAGTTAAGATTTTTTTAAAGTTTGTTATGAAATTAAGATTTTTTTAAAGTTTGAAGTACTGATTAAAAATAATAAAATTCAAATAAATAGTATGAAGTAGGTAATGACGATTTTTTTTATGTTAATAATTTATAAGTTAAGATTTGTTTTAAGTTTGTTATGAAATTAAGATTTTTTTAAAGTTTGAAGTACTTATTAAAAAGAATAAAATTCAAATATGTAGTATGAAGTAGGTAATGACGATTTTTTTGTTTCGGCTTTTTTCTTGCACTTACCACTTATAAAAATATAACTTCAA
This sequence comes from Endotricha flammealis, assembly GCA_905163395.2. NCBI lineage: Eukaryota > Metazoa > Arthropoda > Insecta > Lepidoptera > Pyralidae > Endotricha > Endotricha flammealis. Next base: position 6,112,828 of record LR990860.1, on the reverse strand, counting down.
ACTTTTAACTATGAATCAGATAATGAAATAATTTATCTAAAAAATACAACGAATCGAATATAATAACTCAAATAAAATATTTTCATTATGTGTACATACATACATTTTCTTCGCTTTTATAAACTCATAAAGGTAATTGGTAGATATGTTAGTTACACACTTCATTTCTCATACAAACATACCTAACATTTTAATTTTATACCAAATTTTCATTTAAATACTTATTATCTATGCGAATAAATTTAAATTTACCTTGTTCTAACTACCTATCCACTAATTAATGTCACATTGAACGTTTTTACTAAGATTCTTACTTCGTTTTTGTTTTATTAAAATTTTATGTTAATTTCAAGTAGGTGTTAATATTAAAAATAATTAATTAAATATTATTTACTTACTTAGGTACCTATTTACTGTCAGTTACGAGTTATTATGGATGATTATTTTATTACTCTTAAATTATTCATACATGCAATTTAATAAATGAATAAGTAAACCTAGGTACCTACCTATTTTTGATAAAGTTGATTAATTAAGTGATAAAAATAATCGAGTTGATTAATAAAGCAGTCAACTTTCCTATATATACTTAGATAAATAAATAAGTAAAATAAATATATAGGGACAATTCATACAGATTGAGCTAGCCCAAGTAAGTTCGAAACTTGTGTTATGGGATACTAACTCAACGATATTATATTTTATAACAAATACATAATATAGATAAACATCCAAGACCCGAGGCCAATCAGTAAAAGTTCATTTTTCATCATGTCCCGACTGGGGATCGAACCCGGGACCTCCTGGGTGGCGGTCTGGCGTGGTAACCATTACGCCACGGAGGACGTCAAAGATATTTGTATGGTTTGATTAGGTAGGTTAGGTAGTATATGTTAAGTGGTATAGTAGGTCGTGTAGTATATTAGGTTAAATAATTATATTATTCACTTATATGTGTATTATGTACAGTCAAGATTTGGATGCCAACCTTTAGGTACTTTCATATCGGTATTTGTACCATTCTTAAGTTCTATGCCATAAGAGCCGAAATTGTACAGCAAGTGTAAAGCTCAACTTGCACCTGACTGTACCACAAAAAGCACGCATCTATTATTTACATAAATAATCAGTTAAATATAGGTAGGTATAAAGAAACTCAAGATAAATTGGTACCTATGTCTGTCCCTGTTGTCGTAACTACTCGTATATTACAAGATAAACATTCACAATATAAAAAATAGACGAATGATCTGTTTATAAAAATAACTTCAACAGTCTCCGGGGGAAAGTGTGAATCAAAAAGATTTTTAGATACGTATCCACCGACCTTGCTGGCACATGCGAGCGATCAATAACGTCGACATGGTAGAAAAAACACATAATCAAAGGAGATGCAGCGTCGTAACGGGCTCATAGATCAGTAAAATTATATAAAATGGCCTATAATCGACTTGTTTTTATTTAAAAATGGTCTATTTATGTGATTTGTAGCTAATGTTAGGTTATAAAAATGTCTAGTACGATAGAGGCAAGAATCCGTCTCGGTGGACGGAAATATAGCGGCAGGTGGCGCGCGCGCATCCAAAATTAAAATGGCGGACATGTCACAGCTGAGACAGTTATACGTCGTAACGCGCACAGTTCTACAACAATTTGACAGAGTAACAGCACATTACGCTCGAAACACTGAATTAACTTATATCGATTCGTCGTCAATTGCGATGGTTGGATTACTAAATAATAAGATGAAAAGAAAATCTACATTTTTCAATAGATAATCGTTTTGGACTAAAAGCCATTTTTCCTAGTTTAAAAAACTTTGTAATAGAACTTCATTGGGTAGATTATGTTTAATTAATTAATTTTGAAAACTTTTAGACAGGTTTTGATTAAAATAGCTAGATAGCTGTAGGTATAGGAGAAAGGAGGTATCTACCACACATAATTTAAGAATAAATATCCATTTATTTTCAAACAAAGCCAAAAATAGTATGTTGTGCCCATGTAAACTTAAATTAGGTAGGAGTGAATTATTTCTGAAAAGTAAATTTATTTGAGTAATAAAAAATCAACCGGTGTATTCACCTGTTAATAACATGATATAAATTCTTACAAAGTATTTTCAAAGTTCTAGATAATTTCAAAATAAAATACCTGTTAAGCTAAGTTTAACTAACACTTAACCATCGCATGCCGCATTTGACTTTTAGAAGTGTAGTGTACAAAATGTCACATGTGTGCGCATACGCGCATGCGCCAAACAAATATGGCGGCTCGCACAGCCAATCATAGAGCGCCATACGCGGTACCCACACGACACGGCATAGAATGGTATTTTACTATTGATTGCTATTTGTAGTATAATTAATTACTCACGTAGAGTTTGTATTGTCTGATTGTAGGTATGTCATTTTAATTTTGTTTTATCATTCTCAATTATAAATTTTATCCGCTTAATTTGTTTAATATTTTAAATTAAATAGCTCGGCACTTCAAAGTACTTGTTAACCTAAACTACCTACCTGGTAAAATGGCATCCAAAATATTCACCTTCAAAATATTTCGATTTTAATAAGTAGTACCTAGTGAAAGTTTATAAAACTGTATAAAAGTTGATTTTTTTTAAAAATTCTACCTTGATAAATTATAACTAAATAATATTATACTTGCTTATTTTTATTTCTTGTAGGTACTTAGAGTACCAAGTGAATTTTTAATAATTAGGATCTTCAGAAAAAAATAGTTTTTAGTGAAACTATCTTCTCGAACAATATAAATGAAATAATTAGGTATCAAAAATAACTTTTTTATGACTACTGTAAAGAAAGTTAAAACAATTGACGATCAAATGTTTCTAATTGGGTGTTGCTGTTACTTTTAAGTTCATTACTTCTTTTAACTTAATTTATGGGGGTCAATGAACTCAATGACTCCGATGGTAGTATTTTATCCATTTACTTACGACTTTTTACATTGTTGCAACATTCCCAAAAAAACAATAAAAAAAATACGGGTAAAGAATAACATCATTATCTTTCGTCGTGAAATATGCTGTTGATACGGAACTCTTAACCTTTTTCATTTTAGGGTTAAGGCGTATTTGGAAATCTACATTTTTTTAGTTCCCTCCGGAGTACTCCGGGCCCACCATCTTATCTCACCGGTTGAGTAGTTGATTTGCGAGTACCGATACATGGTAGCACATTCGTTTAGTCGATTTTTTATGCACATGCGTGTAATTAATGAGTGCACTCGATCGATACAGTTTAAATGTTTCCGATTGTAAAACTCATTAATTTAAGCAAACGGCAAAAGAGACTGAGGCAACACACTTTTTAATTGGACGTTACATTCTCAGGGCATTAATTTCGCGTTATTGACTGATAAAAAAAGTCGAATGATAAAACTGCACAAATGGGTTAAAATTTGTCCCACGATGCTTGTATTATTAGGTTAAAAAGTCTTAATATCTCGGTGATAAATATTAAGAGGATGGTTAATAAATGCCGAAAAATAAAACAGTTATTAAAATAAAATTAAGACATGAGAAAAGCTCAGTGTCGTATTTTACAGCGATGTAAGTGTGTCACTACCTTAATTATTACGGCAAAATTTAAAAAACATTATTTATTTTTAATGTGTTTTTGTAATTAATGAAATTTATTAACCGGAAATTAGTTTAAAATAAGTAAAAAGGGTTATCGTGTTTAAAATAAATGTTTTATAAAATTTATGAGTCCAATCCTTCAGTAACATTGCTTTTACCTGTTGTTAATATTTTAAAAGAAAATGGGTAGGTAGGTACATAAATTAAGCATATAAAATCATTATGTAATAAATAGGTAATTTACCTGGTAGATAAAAATTTAAAATTAGTAATGAATTTATAGGAACTCGGACTGATTTAGTGGCTTGAATTATTGATTTAAAACTAGTTTAAGTAGGTACCTAAATTAAATTAAGATAAAAAAAAAATACTTTTTTTACATAAAAATAACTTTGGTTGTAGAAGGTAGCTACATTGTTTGGTATTTTTATATATTTATCTGTTCCATGTAAGCGATTGCCACAGTAATTTATTTACATTCCTACCTGAGTTTGCTGTTTTATTTTATTTTGGGGTCTGGCGTCCATTTTTATTTCACATTTATTGATGCAAATCTGTGATATACAATGTCTTTTGCCGTGATAGAGACAATATATTTTGATTTATAATGTTAATAGTTGAGATAAATTTTCCATAGTGTCATTTATCATAGTCTTCGTGCTAACTTATTTTTTTGATATGAAGTTACATGAGGATATTTTATTCATGAGTTTTTTCCGTAAAACTTAACAATTTTAAGTTTATATGTAAGTATGTAAGTTTGTGTAGGTACCTAATCTTTTTCATGCACTTATTATAAATATGAAATTAAAAATTATAAATAGAGAAGATAATACAAAACATTTCTTAATTATTTGATAAATAAAAATAAAAAAACAACCAGCTTGGATCATAATGTGTTAGTACCTAGTATGTAGTTAGTATTGAGTGACTTAAATCTAATGTTAGTTACAATAAAAAATTATATTAAGCATGATACTTATAGAAAAGTTTAAATAAGAATTAAATATATTTTAATAATATATTTTAGTTATTTTATTTTATTTTTTAAGGTTTTTAGTTTTAGGTTCATTATAATTTGTGTTTATAATAATATTATGTTTAGTTTAGTTTTAGAAGTAAAACAGGGCTAGATCATGGCTAAGAGGAAAAAAACAATAAAAAATATGTCAAATGTAGAGAAACAAATACTTCTAAGTTTGCTTTATTAGATATTGTATTATTAAACTATTATTCTCGCCATTCTATACAAATTCGTTATTTATTCTCAAGTTTCACGTTTTCAATTAAACATAGGTATCTACACCACAGTTGTTTAGAGAGTTATAAAAAAAGCTTTTATAATTGTTTTAGTGCAATTAAAACGTTTCAAACTCGTTAAACTGACATAATAACGATAAAAACAAATTAATTGCCAATTGTTATCGTCAGATCGTAAGCCACTCTTCGAGGGAAGTTTATGGGAAAATCAGTACCTTGATGCACGCTAGATTTTATCTCATTTGTAAATCTATTGTACAATTTTCCGATTTTTTTGTGCATGTGTTCGAACAACGGCTTTTACTTGTTACCTTACAATTCACCTGTCTGATCTAATATTTTTCTAATCTTCATCTCACCTTTGTTAATTATAAATCATATATGTACTGAAATCATTATAATATTATTTAAGTTCATCGGCTTTTTTCACATTAACCAAATTGCACTGTATTTGTTATTACCTATGTTAGATAGTTTGAAATCTGTTTTTATTGTAGAAATAGTGCTAGACTAAATAGTACCTAATATTGATGTATACAGTCATAATGACTGGAAAAAGGAAACACACTTTTGTGTTGTGTCGTGACGCGCCGGAAGTAGCTTGTCAACTTTATACACTTGTTTAATTTGCAGTCATCAAATTATAACTGTCAAATTCACACATCAGTCAGTCATCTGATTATGATGCACTGGACACTTTATCAGCAAATATTGAAACAGACACATTGCATAGAAACACTTTACTATTAGTGTACTGTGTCATATAACATGAAACAAACCCGTCACAACACAACAGACAAAAGTGTGTTTCTAGTATAAGTCTCTAGAGAAAAGTGATTGCATTTCATTCCAATCGTTTGTAGTTATTTATGTGTATGTTGTGCATGAGTTTTGCCGAACCAAAGAACTTTCAATACAATTGATAATAGATTTTCCATTTCCAGATTGGATGAGCCCCTTCGACCGCGTGGTCTGCGGTGAGTTTAATGGTATTTATCGTTTCAAATTTATTTTCTTTTAGTTTTAAGTACAATTTATTTTAGTTTAAGTCATAGATTTATATATGAGCAACAAAAAATCACAATTACAAAAGTAGTTAGTAATAATAGCATCTAAAATAAATTATAAAAAATAAATTTCAGAGATAGTTTTGAATAATCACACATTATATCAAAATTTATAAAGTATTTTGACTTTTGAAAAAAAGAAGTTATTAAGTAAATTAGTTGCTCGTATGTAAAGTCTATATTTTAATAACTCTAGCCTTCCGTACAATTAAGTTGCGATTATTCATTTGATACGGCTTCGTTGAATTATTGCAGAAACTTGATATTTGTTTAAATAAACAAAAAAATATTTCTTCAATCGATTTATTGCTTCGTAAACAGGACGAGAAAAGGTTCAAATTTTTCAAACGTTATAATAATATAGGCAAACTAGATTGAAAATTGAAATACTTACCATCTTAAATTTTACATGGATTTTTACTTAGATAATTTTTTATTGATTTATTTTTAATAATGGTGTTTTATCAAACTAAAGTACTTACGTTTTGTTTTATTTTTTAAACAATGTCATAGAAAATAAAGAAACGTACAGATTTTGTGTTACAGCAAAAAAATATGGAAAGGGTTAAAAAGTTTACAATAGAGACAAACTTTCTAATCGTCGATAGCCAGTCAACAAAAAGTACAAAGTACCTTACATATAACATCATATTTTTAGATTTCATATTAAAAGCAGAAAATAATTAACGATAATAAAAACCATTTATTAGAACTAGGTAAACATTCGGATTCTTCAGAATTAAATGTGTTTTTAAAAACTTGTTGGTACGAACCAAATTTTTTTAAAATTATGTAAAATAGATATCTGAAGAATTTTGTATATTTTATCGTGTCATTTAATTTATTTATTTTAATTAATATTAGAAAATCATTTTAAACAACTACCGATCTTCTATCGCAGCGAAAAGAACTAAAAATACCGCTAATTTTTTTTAACTCGCCATGAATTGCTTTATGCTACCTGTATAACTTTCTTTAATACGTTTTATTGCAACTTTTTCAATTGTGCAAATTTGAACAAATAGTTGTTTTTTGTTTAAAAAAAAAAGTCAACAAGTCACAATAGAAACAAATACATTATTGTGTTTGCAAAAAGTTGTTAAAGGGTTTAAAAAAATCGCAATGAATACGAACTTTCTCTTAGAACAATAAGCAAGGTTAGAATTTAATGTTTAGAAATCGAAACTATAAAAGTAATATTATCTAGGTGTGCATTTTGCAATAATTGGTTACGTGTAGGTATAATATATGTAGGGTGCCTACTCAGGCTCTAACATATGCATTATACCTACATTTAAATTATTTAGGATCTGACGAGAACATTTAGGGCCACACACCAATTAGCATCGCATCGCAAATATCTGCGCGCTCACGCATCGCTTTTCGATATTAAAAGTATGTTCAGATATAACCAAATTTTACGACGTTTTATGTAGGTAGCTAACTTAGCATTATATCTAAGATTTTTATAATAAATATACTGTACTTGAACTGGCTACTTTCGCCGTTTTTTACGCGAATTTCGAATACTAAACAAATGCCACACGGCAATGGGGTTGCGCAAAATCTCCTTTTGTTCAGCACAGGGTTCCTTTGTGCCGACACTGTTTACAAATAAGGTATAAGAAAGGGTTTTAAATCACGAGTTGTCGATGCCTTTGAACGGGTTTAGAAGGAGAGCCATTGTTTTGTTGGCACGCTCGCAAATTGCTTTATTAAGAACGCTTTGCGGTCGTTCCGAGAAAGTCGATATCGCCTAAATCGCAGTCAAAACAATGTGTTTGTCATATTGTTGAGAGCGTGAGTAAGGGCCGTGTAGGTAGTATCTTGTATATCTTTGTTTCAGTATCCTATTGACATTCTGATAATTTACATTAAAATTGCAATAGCGTTCAACTTTTAGGCTAGAAAGAAAATAGGCTGCTTTTACAGTATAGTAGATATATAAATTATGTACGCGGAAATTTTCTATAAGTTTAAATAGAAAATATGTATCTAAGTACTTCTTCGTTGCTGAAAAGAGTTCATGAAAGTACCAGACTATTGTTTGACCACAACCACGCATAGACACACAAGTACTGTATGTGTTACCCGTTACACAAATAAATCATGCTAAAGGAGGTGTAGGTACATTATTTTCGCTACAATACCTACGTGTCAAAACATCGGTAAACACGTTACAAACGATGCTTTACGTTGTTAAACGTACGGAAACTTACAATGAAAAGTGAAGACGTTACAATTGTTTTCATTTACATAAAACTGTCTCATATGAAATTTACAACGTTTAAACTGCATATAACGTTTTAAGCCTTCATCGCCAACAACCAAACAAAGATTATTATAACACTTCGAGTATATAAAATACATTTTATAGCATCATAACAATTAAGGACTAATCAGTGTCAATGTTAACTACCGTTATAAAGTGATTGACTCTAGTTATAAAAAAAGTTCGTCCGCGAACAATAACTGTTCAGAATTGACCATAAAGTGGCGACCTTGTGGTAATAAAAATTTAACGAGCCGGGTACTACACTACCAGATTGAACGTGACTGTCATAGAAACAGCTGGGACCTGGCAGAGGCCCACATCTGTTAGTGCGTTTCTGGCCATTAAAAGTAAAGAGGTAAGGACTCGGATCCATTGATTTACGACGGAGTTTTTTGAATGCGAACATGGAGATGTAACGGTACATTTTTTAGGATTTAAAAACGCTTTAAAGAAAATTTTATAGCATTTAATGGTGCTGATTGTGCTGCTTTGAAAAGTCAGCCTTGATTTATTGTTTATTTATTATGTGGATTTTGTGCAAAATTAAATATTTAATTATTCTTCCTAATTAATGAAATGGTCATCTTAAATTAGAAGAACATAAGTAATAATCGTTTATTTCGTTGATTTTTACTTCAAAATGCCAATATATACCTAATTTACATTGAATTATGCTATTTTTGTACTGGAAAATCAACATTTTTCTTAGTCAACGATTCAAAAAATGTAGTATAGATTACTCATACCAATTTATCACATTATATTACCAACCTATGCATTTCTGAGTTCACTTTTATTTGATGTGTATTTCTATAAAAAACTTTTATAATTGTATTTTATAAAATTTAAACAATTTTATAATTAATTCAAGTATTAATTAGACGTTAAAATACCGCTAAAACTAAAAATATAGAAATGATTACTGGAAAATCAACATTTTTCTTAGTCAACGATTCAAAAAATGTAGGTAGTAGGTATAGATTACTCATACCAATTTAACACATTATATTACCAACCTATGCATTTCTGAGTTCACTTTTATTTGATGTGTATTTCTATATAAAACTTTTATAATTATATTTTATAAAACCTAAACAATTTTATAATTAATTCAAGTATTAATTAGACGTTAAAATACCGCTAAAACTAAAAATATAGAAATGATTACTGGAAAATCAACATTTTTCTTAGTCAACGATTCAAAAAATGTAGGTAGTATAGATTACTCATACCAATTTATCACATTATATTACCAACCTATGCATTTCTGAGTTCACTTTTATTTGATGTGTATTTCTATATAAAACTTTTATAATTATATTTTATAAAACTTAAACAATTTTATAATTAATTCAAGTATTAATTAGATGTTAAAATACCGCTAAAACTAAAAATATAGATATGATTATATAAAGACCGCGGGTTTTAATGATGACAAATTTTAGCGATCAGACGCGATAAATCATTTAAAAATGTTTTATATTTAATATCCTGACTATTTATTTAATATCCTGATATTTCATAAAATGTTTACTCTGACTGCCAAATACAGTAAATTTGCAGGCGGAATGCAGTCGCCGTGTAAATCCATATTTAGCTTATCTCAATGTATATTGCCGTACTGCTTTTTACTGTGAAAATAAGCGAAACCGAATGAGATAAACGTTGAATAAGACATGTTCTGTTTCTGTACTTGTCTTCGCGTTTGTATGATATTATGCAAAAAATATTCAGTCCACAAAATTTTCTATTGAATTCGATTTTTGTACAATTTATAGCACACCGTTCAGATGTGCTATCCTAAATGTAATGTGATAGAATTAACTATATTTTTGTAATTTTTGTATTCAGCTTGAGTTACTTCTGTAAAACATAAAATTTCATAATGTCGCACAAAAATAAAACTAATATTATATTTTTTGTAGATTTTTTAGAAAACCAGTTTTCCTATTTTATCGTCTTACATCGGAATCCTTTCGCGTAACCACGTTCATTTCAAAGTGAAATGTCAATACAATCTTATTTGCGTACAGTATCGTACGTTTACTACATACCTATTAGATAAATACAATGTGTACACACGCCTACATTTGTCGTTCAAGGTTGCAGTTGTCGCTATTTCATTACGTAAGTCACTATTTTTGGTAGCGAAAAGTATGCTGTAAGTTTGTCGACCTCTGTATCTCTGCGTTATTCTAGACGCGATTATTTTGTTATGTTTATATGTTTATGCATTATGGTTCCTTGCTTCTCAGTTAAAATGCATACCTAATATATACGTACCTAGTGGCAGGTATAGGTATATCCATTCATAAGATTTTATGTCATCTTTATAATATTAAACAAAATTGTAGGTTCTATGTTTTTCTTTTCTTTTTTCTTTCACCATTTTTCAGTATAATAAAAGTTGTTTATTACATAATATTAACATATTTTTTCTATCGTTACGTATACAATGTTCTTTTCGATCAATGAAGATGTACTTTTATGAAAAAACAATCGATCGAAACATTTTTAAATTTTTACTGTTGAGTTTGTTTTCAGTTTATGGAATATTTTAATCATATAATTGCTATACCTAACAATTTTATGAAATCATTTTTAAATGTATTCCTTAAACCAGAACTGTATATTATTATAATTCTGAACAAGACTAGCACGATCCCAGTTTCGAAATCCGCTGGCACGAATCCATATTTATAGCGTTCTGTGAATGAATTTTGTCAACGCATAACTAGCTTTGGTCTATACATAGAATATAATATATTATATCTTCAAAGTGTAATAAATTAACAGAATTGTTGTAAATGATATATGGAATTTGTATTAATTTTAATGTTATTATGTATTGAAAAATAATACAATAAATAAGTGTCAAAAGATAAGAATATTTTTAAAGAATAGATTTTGATGATGTTTTGATAGATTAATGAATCAATTTTGATAGATTTTCTTGAGCCTAGCTAAGAATACTATGGACCAAGGCACTTTTTAAACAAAAATAAACTGCATTGAATCCGACCTAACATTAACATCTCGTCTTTTTGGGTCGGGGGATAAAATTGATCTCACACATACAAACTCCACCACTCTATTACTAAAAACTTAGCGTATAATGCGGACAACACGACTGACACGGTCATGTCCATAGTAGTTTTTCTTGAAAATGCACATACAAGGAAATTTGGGTCATTTACCTCACATACAATTATGTTAGCCTTCCTGTATTTTTCTTTATACATACGTGTTTTGTATTTATAATTGTAAGTATCGCAGCGCGTTTATATAAAATAAAATAATTAATATTCTTGGTGCAAGTTTCGATTTCCGTGACACAAAACAATAGACTTGATTTATAGAAGGCCAATTTTATAATTTATTCAATGTTGGTAATAATTAACAATTACTCATGTATAAGTCGGAAATCGTCATTGCAAAAAACACTGCTAAATATAGTTTTTTGTTGGTAAATAAAAAGACAACACTTGTTTCACAATCACAAATTTTCAATGTTATACTTAAGTATTAAAATGATAAAAAGGTGTTACAAAAAGGTGTTTTATTAAAATGTTATAGGTAACATAAGGTTAACTTGCTACTTTTGGGGTCCTAATTCTACTTAGGCCTACTTAGGTATATAGATTTTAGCCTAGCCCTTTTTGAAGTTCTAAAATTATTTCCATTTAATCTACACCTTGTAACAACATTCCTATGGTTTTTGTATGTAGCTACTTAGGTATGCTAAATAGTAAAACTAAAGCAGGCTCGTTTAAGGTTAACGTCCACTTACACGCATGGAATCGTATTTTACATTGTTCAAATTGGCAATTTCCGCTGCGCACAGCGCTGCAAATAAATCGACTGAGCTTTTGAACATACACAAAACAAATTGAATTTTCCCATACGTACAGTACCTACCTACAAATAAGCACATTTTTATTCATAATTTGTATAAAGTTCGTAAAATACATAATACAATATCGGCGGCGTTTTAATTAATTTGAATTATCCAGACTTCAACATTATCATTTTCAGCCTATAGGAATGTGAATTTACTACTTACTTATTAGCTCAAAGTTGAGTCGTTATAATAAACTACTGTTTTATAAAGAAACTGTTAGTACTTTAAATACATAATTGCATTAAAAGTACCAATACTAAATATTCTCACTCATTCCACTTGAATCCATTATTTGATCCATCAATGGATCCTAGGCGACTTATTTTTCCACTTGAATCCAAAATTCTTTAGGGTTATAACTCAATCATAAGGGTTTTCAAAAGTTTTATTCACCTTCAATTAAAAATTTCGTCACAAAGTAAATTCGTCATTATTGTACACTCCATACATTGTAGGTAAATTCGTCACTTTTCATAGGTGTTTATTCCTTGACTAATTTACTATGAGACTAATTTACAACACACCTCCCGCCCCAAGTAGCTGGCTGGACGCGCTGAATAAAATCAATGAGAATCGTGTCATTAAATAAGGTAATAAATCTAATTTTAATATTCATTTCATTCCTGGCCCACATTAGACCGCACCTTAAATTCATCTGTCATTAGAATTGCGGAGAATGAAACCGCAATGCAGTTATTGTTGGTACAAGGATATTCCAACATTGTAACAGATATCACGTTTCGTAATCTATGATAACGAATACTGAGCTCGTTTCGTTTGGATTCAAATACCAAGAAATTCGCTATGCACTTTGTTAGACAATTTACTTGTTATATCCCTAAACTATTTGCTAACTGAGTGAAATGAAATATAAAGGAGACCTTTGTCCTGAAATGAGATATTACAGGTTGAGTAAAAAAGTCAAGACTACATGTATATAAATCATTCATTTAACAAAAGATTTTTTAAAATAATTTAATTACCTATCAGTAAATATAGTTATAATTTTTGGATAGTTCGGGATTCATAACAAAAAATTATAAATAAATAAATAGGGACAAATCACACAGATTGAGAAACTTGTGTTATGGGATACTAACTCAACGATACTATATTTTATAACATGTATAGACCGGGATTCGAACCCGGGACCACTGGGTGGCGGTCCGGCATGGTAACTCACGCCACGGATTAATAAATGTATATTTAAAATATTTTCGTGCTCAAGTTAATTTTGGTATATTAGTGCATTTTCATATAAATAGAGGACCTTTTAGAGGGATTATAACTTTGTAAGCTTTAATTGAAAAACATTAGCCAAGTCGTGATCGTTACAGTCGTTAATATTCCCTTATATATTACTGATATTTAAAACAATGTAAACATGTGCATACAAGTTTTATAATGAGGTCGTTGAAGCAGTTGGAAACCACAGGTGGGATGGATTTCTTAGAAAAGTTCACACATATGTCAGACGATCATTTGTAATAGGGAAAATCGACAACCACTTTGCAATTTTAATTCGTATCCTGTGCACATAAATGTTGGATTTTATAGCAATAGTATTATTTAGAATCTAATAAATAGTTATATTTTGCATATAACAACGGATGTCTCAAACAATACTATTTTTATTTTATTAAAGTGTGATATTTTTAAAATTTTCCTTACGTAATTTTATTGTAGTGCCGATTTAAATAAGCTTGGAAATTAAAACACTACATACCAATATCGTAAGAACACTTTCCTTGCTGTTTCATAGTTGTAAGCTGAAACTGTTCTCTTCACTGTATTTGGTTCGTACACATACATACGCAAAGATAGAAAGAGGTGTAGATTACTATGAAGATTTTTATAAACCTTTTGTTAACTCTGTTAAATATCAATTTATGCGGGTTGCTAAAATTATAACATTTTAATTCTGAAATTATAAGTCTCGATTTACAAAATTATAGTTGAAAATGAGAAACATTGAAAATTAAAATGAATTTATTCATATAATTTTGTGAACATTACAACTAATTTATACAATTTTAAGATCTCTATTACATGCTTTAAACGTCGGTGAGCTTTGGATAATTTAAATTCTTAAGTTTTTGTTAAGTTATATTAGGCTACATACTAACAAGAGCTTCAAAGCTTTTTTTTAAATAAAGTTTCAGGGCCGTAAATTTCCTTTGAAGTTAGAAATCATCACGTTCCTATTACCACTTATAAACATCACTTCATAAAAACAAAGTAAGGTCATTTACCTCTACATAGACATACTATTATCTTAAACTCGACAACGGGACTCCTGATATTTATGTGAGAATCGTTTCAATTTTCAAATAGATTTCTGTTGTAGTTCCCGTTACTGGTAACTGGGAACCAAGTTACGATGTGTTCGAATAGATGTACAGCTTAGGCTTCTTATATGTACATATAAGAAGCCTAATTATTGAATCACATAAAAAATATAAGACATAGTTCATAGAACTTTATTTTCCTCTTACATCCAGTTATTGAAACGACTTTTAATTTTAATTTCACATTAAGTCTGAAATCTTAAGCTATCTTTTTTCTTCTTCTAGTTATTATTTTGATAGTTAACGAAATAAAATACCTTCCTACTTATTTATTTTTGTAATAATAATGTTTACAAACAGGATATAATATCATTCAATTCATGACAATATTAATGGTTATAGGTCATAAAACTTCCGTGAAAAATTCTAATATTTATTTATTTATTTATTAAACAGCACATGTAACAATATAGAATCCTAATTAACATTATTACATATATGTAAGGGTGTAGGCAGATAAATAGAGTGGCGCTGATGAGATCTTAAACAAACTTATTTTCTATATGAGGTCAATAAAAACTGATTTTATATCATTTTTTTTTAAGTATTGTAAATTCGATTTTGAATTAGAAATTGCCAATAAATTAGGTTACTATAATAGGTACCTATACTAAATTATATAGGCACTTTAAAAAAGTATAAATCAACCTGTAGGAAGCAACAAGATTTATTTAAAAAAAATGTTATTGACGTTACCTTTGTACGCTGACTTCCTTATAATATTCATGATTATTAAATAAATTCAAACAGTCTGATATTAGCTTCTATTTCTATGATAATAAAGTATGATTTTACGTTATAATATATTTACAGACGTGACTGAATCGTCATGAACAGGCATTGTTTAGTCCGTCGAACTTCGAGAAAGCTTGGCTGCGTTATGCTAATATCGATACAGACTCGTCTGCCAATACTTCGAATTCATTTTATGTGTCTGCTATGAGTCGAATACCTTATGGTAATGTTCTGAACGAGACAGTTTATTATATTTTAGTAAATTAATGGTGCCAGTGATTTTTGGATGCGAGTTTTGATTTACTTATGTTAACGATTGAAAGCTAATTTCCATTCTGAATATTTGATTTACAAAAGAATATTTTATATGAATTTTATTATAAAATAGAATCTATTTTCTTATATAATTATAGAATACTATCTGTCCATCTGTTTTTACTCGGTATAGTTTTTACCGTATCTATCTAAGATAAATATTTTTCTAAATTGACATAGGAATGAGAACAACGGAATTTCGCGAAAAAAAAACAGCGGGTGTCCACTTGCATTATTTAGAAAAATAGGTAATGAAACAATTAAAAATATTTGAAAATATATTTTCATAATACAGTCACTTCCACTTTTTATTTAAAACAAAATTTCTGGTAGAGATTATTAGAGTTCTTTGCGTTTCCTTTGAGAATTTAGTCACTCTTCAGTCAGTCAAGGCAATACGAATAAGCGTTGGGGAAATATCACCACTGCCGCCTAAACAGTACCGGAATGTGGATTCCGGTACTGTTTAGGCGGAGAAGGTACAGACGGTCAGATCTCTAGTCGGTATGCCCCATAGAGACAAAAGAGGGGAGTCCGACAGACGCCACTGGCTTTGCCATACGGCGGGACATACAATAAATGAATTTTCCTGACAAACGAAAAGAGGCACTACAAAATAATTGTATTATAATGTATCTACTAACAGGAATACCGTGTCACAAAAATACTCTCACTTAAAAAACCAATTGCTATGCCACTCATTCGAATGCATAAAGAATAATTAATTAAAAAATCATCATCAAAGATTTCAACGACATACAAGTACAGAAGAATTATACATTTATCTATTATGAATAATGTCTGTTCATAAATCACAGTTTTCATAAGACTACTTGGCTCGGCAAACGATTTCTTATCTACCTACCTACGTAAATGAAAGTCAGTTTGAGGTACCTACATCCTGTATTTATGATGTAACCTCGATTTGTATGCGTAACCAAATATTAATTTTAATGAGCTCAAACGATTACTAAATGTGAACGTTTCTTATACAATTTTCAACGAAAGTGGTTGGCTTAGACTTTTTAAAAGCAAAAAAAAATTTTTAACATCTCCATGAAAAAAACTGGAAAGTGAACCACCATTTATAGGGTAAAATTAGTCAATATCGATATGCTGGTTTAGCTTGTTAGGACTTATTTTATTGTTAAATATACTTATCAATTTTTCAGAATTCGAAACATTCAACATGAACAACAAGAGACAAATGTCGTGCTCAGTATTTGGTTCTTCTATAGGTTAGTCAAGAGAGGTAGGGCACAGCGGATAATCCGCTCAAATCGGAGCAGCCCGTCTGGGGAAGGACCTCCGCCTTACAGAAGATCGTAGCCAGATAGCATTGGTCTCGGCCATGTTGTGTTCCTATGGTGAGTAAGAGTCTCCAGAGCTCCACTTGGCGTGGTTGGGAGGGTTGGCAACGCGTGAGTGATACCCACGGTACTGCAAACGTCTATAGGCTACGGTGATGCTTACCATCAGGCGGGCCGTATGCTTGTTTGCCAACTTTGTGTTAGAAAAAAAAAGGTACATACAAAAGGGTACAAAAAAAAAGGTACATAAAAAAAAATATTTTATAGATAAGTACAAGTTGTTCTACTTGCTGACTTCAAACACAGAATATCTTCAAGGATAAAGTTAAATAAGATTAATTGGATTGCCATCTTTTGAGGCTAATTTTAATTTGTGACAAAATTTCACTTTTTTCTTTGATACTATTTGTTAATCCAAAAAGTTGAAGGTTTTTTAAAATAATGTTAGTGAATTCGGTCGTTCGATCTACAACAACGAGCAAGTCCCCAAAAGTTAAACGTCATCTCGTCGTCTGGGAATTGTAGCGATCGTACATTTCGGCAAATCGAGACACGCCTGGCTTAGTCGTAGGTAAACTTTGGGAATTTCATTGACCATATACTTTGTAGAGAGTAAATAGTGCCCGTAAGCCCGAAGACCGAACTGTTGATTCGGCTAAGACGTCTGTTCGCACCGATAACAATAATAATCACAAGTGTCGATTACTCTACAAAGGGATTAAATGAAACGCCTACAATTTATATCTCTATTAACGAGAGTATTGTTTACACACGTCTGACCGCGGCCTCGGGGGCAAACACAGACGCTTGTGAAAACATTCGCTGTGAGATTAAAGGTAGAAAACGCCAACTGGACCAGTATTAGTTGAACTGTTAGAATGTAGTAGCTCATGGTTATTTGAGTTCAATATCGAGCAGTCGTGTTTAAGTTTGTTTACAGCGGGCTCAGCGTTTCCGACCAGTTTGCATAACTCTGAGGGTAGTCTCAATAAAAACAAATTGCCCGCTGACCAAAGTCGCCATTACCCACGTACGAGGAAGCCAGCGACAAGCTTGAAGGTGATTTACTGACATTTCATACAACACGTTACCGCGTACACGGTTTTATATGGAAATGACCGTACTTAGACTGAACTATGACATTTTTGATGCAATGTTAGATACTAGTTACACGTAACATTTAAGTTACAAGGTTTTTAATTGAAATAATTATGTATTCAAATTAATTTTTCTTATTTTTAATTCAGCATCACAAAACGTAGTAGGCATTTGAATATATTAGACTACATACATGACGAAACTTAAACGTAATATGTTAAGTAGATCGTAAAATAAAATACAGCGTGCACTTTGCAAATGAAAACTACGTGTTAACACCTGTTATGGACGGAGAAAATTTTGTTTATGAAAAAATGTACGTACAAGATATTACGATTGGATGAAAAGGTATATATTTTAAGGAGCGTTTATTCTGTCACAACAAACGCTTTCATTGAAATTTCTATTCAAACGTAAAATAAAGTTGGTTGAAAGAGAATAAATAACATGGTAAAGAACTGGCATTACATTACAGGCGGTTAGGCTCGCTCTACGCGACTCATGCGCATTAATCTGTGAGATACAATCGCAGCGGGTACGCAGGGCGTAAATCTCCGATACAGATCTTGATATATAACCTGTGGGGAGTGTCTCACCTTCGCTTCGGGGCCTTGCGAATGACGCGACACGTACACAAGGGCTGCGTGTCGCTCGGCTTCAGTTACGAAATTCAAATTTGTTTTTTTTATTCCCTGTAGGTCGATTCTGTAAATTCGATAGGCACTTAACTCACTCAGATATACAACGTAGAATTATGTAACAAAATACAGCCTTTGATGAACTTCTAAATAATAATACTTACTTAAATAGTTTCACACGATCTTGTTAGCTAGGTCATCAGATAAATTGTCTATTTTGTATGAAAATTTATCTGACACTTACCAGGAAGCCTTGTCAGATATCTGAGCCATTAATTCACGAAATAAGGTAGCTGATACGGGTACTTTGTAGATAAAAGACTATCTTTACGTGTGAACCGTACATTTTGCGTAGCCGGTCTATAAACTAAGCAGTCATTGTCTTCAATAGGATAAATGGAGCATAAAATTATTGTCCATGAGTGTTTATCAGGGCTAATTTATTTGTTGATACTGCTCTACATATAACAGTATCTGGTTTAAAGATTATTAAAAATGTAGTTGTTCAAATAAAATGTACATCTCAAATGAATCATGTGGAGTTGTACATTAAATTTTGTATTATGTTCAATTGGCTTTAAAATCAAGGCGCAGTAAAACAAACAAACATTTTTTATGACATTTTAACACTATTTAGTAGTCATCAAACTAACTTGTTATATGGACGATGTTTTAATTATACACGTTCGTGTGACTCAGAAATTTACATCGCAAACGCACACAAACAAACCATAAAACTCATTGAAGAATTTTTAAAGCGAAAACTCTTGACCTACCTATACATAAGACGTGGAAATGCTTCTGTCCAATTAAGGTGACGCTTAAGTTATTTAAGTGGTTGAATAAGAGATTAAGTCTTTATTTTATTGTATAGAAACATAATTGCGAGCGTGCCTTTAGAGGGATATCCTTTTGAGTTCGCCCGACGTACTTTTATGTAGGAATCAAGCTTAATAATTAAGCAATTTAATGAGTTTATCTATACTTTGTTTTAAGTATTTGCAGTTTTTTATTACATATGACAGACAAACAAGCAAGCGGGTCAGGTGATGGGAAGTTACCATCGCCTATGAACATCAGCAAAATTAGGGGAGCTACCAATGGGTTACAAGGAAAGTGGAAACAGAAAGAGAGAAAGGTCTGTGAAGACCTACTTTCTAATTAAAGATTTTGAGTCTTTGAATGAAAAAGGGGATGGAGTAAGAGTTGCGAGTTTCCAGGTTTCTCATTCATTGAACAAAAACGCATAGATGCTTCACGCCAACTCTGTCATAGGGTGGACTTCTCCAGCTAATTCATTAAGTAATGCTACTACTCCAAACTAAGTATTCTCAATGTTGTTTTAATGTTGTATCGGGAATTATGTGCACAGTCCGCGCTCCCTCGTATTGCCTAGGCTTTATTGAAATTAGAAACAGAAAATATTGACCGCAAGTTGTTAATTACGATAATTACTTAGCTACCACCCACGATTTCTTTGAATATGTTATTAGGATAATACTTTGTAGGTTAGACTATTCCAATAAATCTAGACTAATTGATTCTGTTGCTATCATTAGGTCTAAGTGTGGTCATAAAAATACGAGAAACTAAAGCTTTTAAGGACATACTGATATGAGCTTCTATTTTTCTTATGTTGGTTGTGTGTTTTGCAAAAAAATATTCTGACTTTTGAGATATTTGATGTTTCTTGTAGTTCAAACTGCCTTTAACTGACAAAAGAGAATTCCAACCAATCATTCCTACAATATCATTTTGTATTATTATGTTCTAGTTCTTTTCCCCGAGACCTTAACCAGCTTCACTGTATATTGTAGCTGTTGTTAAGCGTGATTAATAAAACGACAATCGAAAAGATTTAAATTAACTGGATGCGCACTGCCAGAACATGACCCTTATGGAAAGCCCATGAAGAGGTCTATACCCAACAATGGGTGATGACAGGCTGAAAGAAGAAGAAGAACTTTATTAAAATCGAAATGTGCTAAATTTATTATTGAACATAAGAATCTGCTTAAGATCTGCACTTAGAGTGAGGGCAGTCAAACTACGCGATGTAAACGTGGTATGGCTCAATCAGCGTTTATAAATAGTCGTGCTTACATCTTGTAATGTAGAAATACGTAGTTTTAAAATCTACATTGAAACCGTTTTAATCTTCAATGAAGCTATAAATTACTTTGTATATAAAAATATATTAATATTACACTAAATCATCTTAAAAAAAACTAAATAGCTAATCGCAAGCAATAAGGGTGCACATCCAGGCTATTTCTATACCTTAAAGGCATTATTAAGGTATTTTGACATATCTGTTTTCCGTGTTATACCAGGATATACCTACAACAGTTTTAATTGGTGCTAAATACAGGGCCTTTTAATAAGTTATACGTTAGTCATTTTATATACCTTCTAAAGGTCAGCAACAGCTCAGGGCCCCCTAGTGTCTGTTCTATGAGCGGTGAAAACTAACCATCAGGTAACACGATTGCTCATTTGTACAAAAAATTAGTACTACGAGTTATTCTGAAAACACACATGGGTGTTTAAATGCTGTTATTACGACATCAACCATAAACTAATAGAGATCTTGATAAACAGTCACCAGAATAGACAACTTTAGGATACTTTGACTTGCAATTTGACAAAAAAATTACAAGAAAATGGTACTTAAATGTTGATTCACCCACGCTTCTAGCCCTTTCAGTCAAAGAATAAATTGCCTTTTTAGTTATTAGCCTGTTTCTTTTTGCCAACCGGACAGTGAACGATACAATCCATATTTGCATACTTAACGATTCATATCTACATAATGTTTATGTACGACGAGCTGTCGACATCTTTGGATAGCTCTTTATAGATACAAATCTAATATTTTTGAGTTGTTTAATGTGTGTAAAGACATAATTATTTTTATTTTTAATGGTCAATCTTTTGGTGGTGTAACATGAAAGCTCATGTTACATGCCCTGTTTTTAGGGTTCCGTAGCCAAATGGCAAAAATGGAACCCTTATGGATTCGTCATGGCTGTCTGTCTGTCTGTCCATCCGTATGTCACAGCCAATTTTTTTTTACTTTAAAAAGAATACGTATCTACTAATACATTATACATACGTACAAATCTTCTCAATTACAGAAAATACAGAATATCAAGAGAATTTGATTATGTACATGTAATTTAGGTGTGACGATTGGACACAATGAGGATATCCCACAATGATACTTTAAAGGTCTCTGTATTCAAACCTTTGTCCCAACACTCCCGACTCAGACACAAATCATGTATTATACATACCACTTATCTGTTGTTCAAAAGACATTGCGTTTGTTTTGTACAAGTAAACATTCTCGGTACAAATTTTCTTTAAAGAAAATATGCGGTTTCATCCCCTGGGGGGTTACCATCATCTTTTACCTAACTACTCACGTTTTGAATTGGTTCCGTTTAGGTACCTAAACGTAATCGCATTATTTCGTACCACCATCTCTCATAAACAGGATCTCATTTCGTCGGATGAGCAAATGAAAATTGTCGCTGATTAGTTGCAGCGGTGCGTTCAAAACAAACCATTAATTCGTTTTGGTCATTACCGGTTTTTTAAAACGACTTACTTTTATTATTTATCTATTTTAAAATTGTTTAAGATGTAAATTGATCTATATTCAAACGAAAAACACACATTTTTTATAGATTATAGATAGACAGATTTAACGGGGTATACTTTCTTTACTTTCGTAAAAAAAGAATTTAACGAAAATTAAATATTACACGTTCAAAACGCACCCTGTCGGATCGGACTGACACAACACAAGTGTCAAGTCAATCTTGTGAAGAGAAATCGTGTTTTACGAATTTAAATAAATTTACGCCTCATCATTTTCCATCTGCGACCGTAGCAGCTACGCCTCAGCATCTAACTCCAAGACGCAGAACAACGCGTGACAGACGGAGACGTGGTGGTGTGGTGATATGAATTCAGTGGTGATGGTGAACCGGCGTTGAAATAAGATGCAGCACGCAGGGCGTTGTGTGCTGACTCAATAGAAAAAGCCAATTTATCGAGCGAGAAATTGGTCTTTTTTAGGAATTTAGTAGAGGAGATTAAGAGATATAAAAAATATATTAATTTCTATAATTTAATATTTACTACTATTGTTAGGTAGCATAACATTATTGATGAATATCATATCACATCATAATTTTTTTTTATAACAATAAATGTAATTTATATAAATGTTACAACAATACATTTTGTGTGGTCTTTTTCTTTACTTTCTTATTTATTTATTAGTTTCTTATAATTATTAAATTATATAAAACAATTCGCACCAAGTAGCCATATTTAGATAGTTTGATAGATATTACCGTTAATTTTCATAGGCAACAGCGACATTTGGCGGCTGGAGGGTGAACTAAAATTAAAAAAAAAGCGGTGGCCATTTTCCAACTTCACATGGCGTCTGATGGACCGCGGACCATTTGATACCATTGACGTTATTTATTTTATTAGTTATTTGTTTACTTAAAATGTAAATAAAATACAAATTGGATACTTAAATACTCAAAATTTTATATATTCCGTCGGTTGAGGGATGTCTTTGGGGCGCTAACAAAGAAATATATTCAGAAAATAAAGGGTAGCGTATACATACTATGTATAAAGGTATATAGTAAAAATTTTAGTTCATATCTCAGCCAGTGCATGGCAGCACCTTCCATACATGACGATTTCACCCCGGAGTTGCCATTCTATCCTCCTTGACAGTCCTTGAGTCAGTTTAGGTTGACAGCTCTTTTGACAGATAAATCCTTTCAATTTAGGTCGTGGAAAGACATGGTGGTACGAAAGTTCATACAAAATGAATGAATAATATCTGCTGAATCGCTGTCACCTAAACCGAGTCGTTTAGAATACATCGTGGTACGAAATAACGATTCTATTCTGTTTAGGTCCTGAATTGAATGGGAATAAGAGATGGTGGTAACCCTGCTGCTCTATAAACAAGGCACATACAAACATTCTTAAAAAAATGTCTTTTTCAAAAAATGTTTAGGGTGATTAACGTTTAGTATGGGAAATGCTACCGTCGTTACTGTGGCAATATATTTTTTTTAATGAATTGCTTCAATTAATACACCTATTAAGTATTATTAGTTCAGAGTTAGGAAATAGCTAGGTTAGAGCTGTTTGGTGAAAACGGGCATTCTTATGATTAATACAGTCAATTTCGATAATTTTAAATTTAACGATAATTTCAAATAAATTATGAAAGAATTTTAAAATATATATATTATTATTATTATTAGAATAAATATACCTACAGTTGTTAATTGAAACATAATTGAATAAAAGCTCTGCATGATGTTTAAATATTATCTCTTCTGCGGATCGTAAATTAGTTATCAGTCAACAAATACAAACAGAACAGTGAGTCAACCCTTTCACTGTAGCAGTCAGATAACAAACGAGGTGCCAAATCTGAAATTGTAATTTGACAATAAAATCCATGCAATTGATATAATTTTATATAGCTATTCGGGCCCTTAGCATTCGAGCGGTGTTGTGTAATGCATGTTAGAGATCTGAGGGGGCATCCGAGGGGTTTAGGGGATCAGGGGACAGGCGCAGGGTGCGACTGACATTGAAGAAGTGCCAATAACAGGGGTATAAATAGCGGAGGCCGGCGGTAGGGGGCGTTACTTTACTACGAGATCAGAATATTTTGTTGGTTGCTACGCTTTGGACCTAAACAACGGATTACAATGCGGGAACGCCACTTGAACGATACTGTACTGTGTTTACTTGATAAATTGTAAACTTGTTACGAATTTATGAGTTTGACGTGCGAATTGACAATCGATGTTAAATATATCGGTAAACAAGAATTAGTAAGCGAAACGTGTTGCCATAATAGGCTATATTTTTTATTGTGTTTGTGTTTCATTCAAATTTTTTAAGTTAATATCATAAATATAATTGATGTTTTGAGCTTTTATACCTAGGATCATGCTAGGATCTACATCAAAAATTATATATCTTAGAATAATTTTTGATGTAGATCCTAGCATAGCAAAATATGATTTTGGATTTTAGACCTTTTTCCATACATATAAAGCACACTATATTAACATTGGAAAGCTTTAGCTTAAAAATACATTCACAATTTAAAGTAGAGTTTCTTCCAATTTTTACCTTTCTAAATGCTTTATCAAAAGGATTGTAGGTAACTGGATTAAACCTTGTAAATTACAACTAGTTAAGGGACCCATCTAGATCAAAGGTATTAGCGCCAAAAAAGATATAATAAAAGACTATAAATTCTCCCCTAAAATTGGTCACCCTCGAAGTAGACAAAAATGACCAGAATAAATTGGAATGGTAGTGGCAGCCGATAAAACATTCAGTTTATGGGGTGTCATATTTACATTCGGAAAGATATCGACGTGGGAATACAGATAAGTACTTATTTTAGTGAACGCGGTGGGTACAATATGTTTCTATTCTTTTCCATCCGAATTTGTTGAGCTCGTACACATCTACATAACTCTACATCTAATCTACATAGAAAAAAGTGACTTGGGGTGAAAAGAACATGTTGTTTGTTCGGGTTCAAGCGAAATGTACGATGTTACTTAGCTCCGTTCATTACTCAACGCTTTTACTTTTGTAGCTACTCACTGTAACTGATTCAATCCAATCAAGGCCCTTCAATTAAACAATACACCTTCCTCACAGCTAATCGATTGCTAATAAATTCTAATTCGATTTATTGGCTACAACATATTAACTTGCACCCTGCGGTATTAGCAGTCGGGGGCAAAGTTTACTCGACGTTACATTAGTGTCCCAGGCTTCAGCAGTGACACTAACATTAAAGCCGTATAAGCCATTATAGTCAATGTTCCCTCGGCGTAAAGGTTATTATAGTGTGTACAATTTTAGCATATTACGTGTACAAAACATACGTTTAATCTGCAAGCCTATAGTTATACACGGGTGCGAAAATACCCTCTAAATGGCGGCTTAAGATTAGTCGACGCAATACCGCCGCGTTACAGGAATAGCGATGCTACCAAATAAAATGTTTAGGGTCATTTTAGCCGACAACGAGCTTGGCTAGCTCACCCAAATGCCAATAGGCCTATTTTACCCCTCACCCGAGGGGAGTTATATGGCTCCACGGCCATCATAAATTGCTGGCCGCAAATTTGCAATCCTATCTTTTCGCCCGTGAGGGAGGCTCGACATTAACATAACTGTATGTTGGGTGATTCCAGTGTTGCTTTATGAATATTAGCCCCCTATATGCGTACTCTATGGCACGTTTACAACATTTTTTACCTGCAAATGAATTTGAAAGAAGCGTTCACGTTACATTTTCTTTTTTATAAGCAATCGTTTTCTTTGGGAAATATTTTATGTTCTATAGGATTTATTTACTTATGCTATCGATTGCAGATTCTGAGCTTCATTCATATTAATCCTGCTTTAATATAATAAAGGTTTATTAATGGAACTTTTCTTAGAACTGAATTAATTTTTAATTATAATTGCACCATGCCCTCTCCCGAAAGCGTGAGACGAGGCTTAATCGCAGACTTATAACGAGGGGTGAAAGGGGAGGAATATTAAACGCATTCTTGAGTTATAAACGTCCTTAATTACTTAGGTATTTTCTCTGATATTAATACCTACAATTTCTATGAATGGGAGTAATTGTGTAATTGTGTCGTGTCGTGACGTACCTACTGTCCGTGGGAGTTCTTTTGAAACGCCGCCCGGAAGGATATGATTGTAATTAAGAAATATACAAGCACCATTTACAAGATGACTAGATAGTAGAAGTCGATAACCCTATGAAATTTACGCTCATTATGTAATATGAGCGAACATAGTAATGTTTGAAATTATCTAAGAATAAATAAACTTAAAAAAGGTCACCATATATAATTATAATTACTTATTATTATGATCAGTGTCAAGTTCGTAGTTGTTTAAAATATCTAAGAAATGTTTTTTTTATATTATCACTTATCAAGTTGTAGAAACGCATTACGTTTGGCAGTGACAGACACAATTTAATGTGTGATTAAATGTTTTATGCAACTCACCGTTAAGTTTTTAATTAATGTCAAGTTACTGAGATTATACATAAATATAAAAAATACAATAATATTCTCTTCGCAACGTTACGGCGGTTTATTATTAAAAGGTAGAGTCTATTCTAGAGTAAAAGCATACTAACATATTCAAATATTCCCTTAAGATTTTTAATAAAGGGGATAATTAGTAAACTAATTGCAAATAAAAGTAAGTCCAGGACAAAATACAACCAATTTCATTTCAATTTAATCGTCTTTATGCAAAGTCTAGTCGCCTATCCGATAAAATTTGATTACAACTATAGAGTTCATACTCGACGTTCATAATCCAGCCTTTATGGCATAAGACCACCCAGAAGTTCATGGCAGATTAAAAGATTTTGTAATTCACGATGTGATACTTCCAATAACGTACACAACGCAGTGATGTGTCATCCGTTGGCCCTGTATCGAATTTTCAATAATTATCGTTTTAAAAATTAATGAATATTTTTTTATATTTTTTTATAGCCATGTATGTCCCACTGCTGGGCAAAAGCCTCCCCTTTCTCCCTCCACACGTCCCTGTCCAGAGCCGACACGAACAATATGAATGAATAATATGTACTTACTTAAAAATGTACTTAAATATATTTTGTGTAGAGTGGTCGATTTTTTAATGAAATGGGCTGATTCGACTACCGTTTCGGAGAAGTACCACCCTCTCACAGAATGTCGGCGTATAGAAGCAATAGTGAGAGATAGGCTAGGTATTCCTTTTTATTTCCTTCTAGTAAGCAACAGATTGGTAGCATCAATGGAATTACTGATGTTCATAGGCAGTGGAACAGATGGCCCCCTTGATTGTTTGCCAGCGCTATGTGACAAAAAAAGTTATAAAACATTTTATTCAATTTTTAAATGACATGATAAGTTTTAAAAGTAAAAATAAATATTCATTCACATATTAATAAATTAAAAGTAATTATACTTTAAAATCTAAATCTTTGATTATCACATTCAAGTATTTCCAGATTTTTTTTTTAATTTTCTCATGTTAACATTGTTATGAGGTTTATTCACTTACAAATTACTTGCATATAAATGTCTAAAATATTTTATAAACTAATTAGCATTACACACACCATCTATAAGCCTAGGCGTTAACTCTTATAATAAACTGACTATTAACACAATAATGACGACAATATTAAACTGGGCAGCGTTTAAGTGACGTTCGTGGTTCATAGTTTACACGAATGCCGTGGTAGTTACCCGCTTAAGGGCACATAACACCCTCCAAATAGAGCACCGTAATTAAAACGCTCTAAATTGACAATTATGAGCAATGTCAGGTCTCTTAAGGAGTTTTCGACGAGTTGGTGACCTTACAGGTGAATAAGTAAAGGAACTTTAGTGTCAAAAACAGCTTGACTTATAAAAGATTGGATAAAAGCAATGAATATCGAATTTATATGAAAACCTAGTGTTACATAAACCCTTGATCGACTTTTTTTAGAGATGGAAGTATTTGTAAAATCCGGCAAAACATTGTAATAATAGTACCTAAGTCCTATGTAATTGTGTGAACTTGGGCATTATCTGAATAAACTCCACGCATGCAGTTTGTCTCTTACCTTTCCGTTACCAGTCAGACAGACCGTTTTCCTTTGTTTTCGAAATTGTGTTAGTTTATACAGTCGATTTTATACATAGTAAAAATACATTTATCTGATGATGTATATTTGAAGAAGATGCCTGTAAAATCCTTTTTGATTAAATGATTTCTTTTCAGTTCACTTATAATTCATCAAAACTAGATAAGAGGAAGAGCTTACTGTATAACAAAGAAATATTTAACATACCCGCATTAAGTTTCAATTAAAACTATCTATACTTATAGTAACTGTCATAAATTATGTACTTGAATTAATAAGTCCACAATGGTTGGCTTAACGACCCCAGCCAACGGCGACTGCCTGCATACAAATTAAATTTGCATGTTTTCAACCCTAAGGGGTGACCAATGGTTGATAGTCACCCCTACTTCCAATACATAACATGGACAAAGGTTGTCAATTGTATAGAAACTAAAAGCTGAACACGAAATGTATTTTCCACGGCAGGTTCAGGTGACATGGCAGATGATAACGTGCTTTTCGTAGTTTCAATTTTTATTATGGAGTTTCATTTGTGCAGTCAGGTGCACGTTGAGGTTCACATTTGCAGTACAATTTTGGCTCTTAAGACATAGAACTTAAGAATAGTACGAAGTCCGATGTGTACCTAAAGGTTGACGTTGAATTGCTCTTGGCTGTACAATGGTTAGGTTGGTCTAGTCTAGACAACAAAATGAGCTTAATATCGTCATCTATTCATCCGTCATCTGCCATTTTTTCTTCATATTTCATTATTTTTTACTACTATTCTATGTTCCTCTCCATGATACTGCCTGTATAAGTTTATCAAATCGTAAAAACATAACTGAACTACATACTTATAATTTATGGATTAAATTTCTTTCCTTTTAGCCGATTTTAATATTTTTTCAATAAAAATTTGAAGTTTAAAAAAAAAACTCAATTAACACTTTTCTTATGATTAAATGGTCGCTGTGATTATTGTGTTGTCTAGAATATGTTGACGTAGTACCTACGTAGCCCTAATAAATCTTTATCTTTAGATTACTCCAAAAAGTACAAAAAAATCTAAAAAATTTTTAACTAAGTACCATTAAATAAAGAGAACTGGCAGGGCAAGTGACAACCCTAAAATCCCTTCATCCAGCGTCCAGTTGCGGCCATTTTTAAGTACGGGGTGAACTAACGTTGCGCTGTGGTTCTACTGCAATCTAAATTCGATATCAGAATATTAAATATTAAATGGGTAACTCGCATAATAGTATATGCATTATTTACTATTATATCAGATATAAATGATTTTCTTATCAGTTGTCTAATAAATTATTCTAATGTAGGTTTTACAGTCACGTCATCACGTGCATGATAGAATATTCTTTAAAATTTAGACCTTTATGCATACATATCAATATTACGAAGAAATGGAAATTCCATATATTTGTGTGGGGAAAAATTTAAAATTTTTACTTAAATATTTTAGTGACTGTAGGTATACCAAAAGTACTTACCTACCTAAAAGGGAAAATTTTCTACTCATAATCTTAGAGGATAAGTACATAACTAAAATTGTTTTCCAGTAAATTCAAGACAATGGCCGTAAAGCGAGTGAGCCATTTACATTTTTTAACACTATCTCAAGAAACAGTCATTTCGCGAGATAAAAGCATCCATTTTTCCGCAGCTCTCCACCTAGACGATCCTGTAGGTACATTAGGGAGTCTATTCTAAAAACACTCGCATCCCGCGAAACGAAGGGCGTGAACGAAATTATAAAATATAACAACGATGCTCCCTTTTGTTTTTTAAAAAGGTATCATACCTATTGGATAGGGAGCAACTCGCAAGCATCCCGTATTCAAATTTGGAAGTCGGCAGGGGAAAACTAATTCGTTTTAAATTACGTTACGATATTGCGTTTCGAGCTAAAATATTGCTGATATAAACAGCGAGAGAGGGTTGGAATAAAATATTAGGAGGCACTCAGGTTCGCGCGTAATTAGATTATCTATTAGATACGCACTGCTGTTCACGATTTATGACAGGATAGGTACCTCTGATATTACATGAATAGATTTAAAAATCTATACAACGTGACTTGGTTTATTTACTGTACTGTTACTGGCTCCTTGTTTAGATTATATAGGCGTTACAATACAAAGTATGTAGTTATAATTTTGAACAAGTCACGATTATATTATAAGGTGTCTACCTAGTAATAATAACGTCATTATTAAACGACTGTAAATTCGTTAATATTTAGTGAGAAAAAATTCGTGATATCAACATTCCAGAAAGTTATGCCTTCAATAAATTCAATTATACATGTTATGTTGTATACCTACAAAAAATATACTCTTGAGGCGTCGTCTTATAGTCAAGATATATTTAGTAAATAACGGCCATATAAAGTTACGGAAAATTTTAATGTATGCGAAAGCAATAATTCAACTTTATCTACCACCCAATGACTTTACTACAAGATCGGTCAAATCAGAGGTCCAAAAACTGTTTAAAGTAATCCACCCACAACTTAATTTACAACTCGTGATGGCCTCTTATCGCAACACGTTCGCACAGATATTTATTGGGCGGTTGCATATTCAATTAGCTTTCAAACGTAAAATAACACAAAAAAAACTATCACTCGGAAAGCACACAAATCAAGACCCAACACAAATCTTGTACGCAATAAACGAGACGAAACGAATACGGGGACGTTAATAAAGATATAATAATAAATATTCGAGGAAAACCTTTCGGGATTCGAATTAAACTAAGGGTAGGAAAATTGCGAGTGTCCCTAAGGAGGTGGGTGACAGCTGTGGAGCCTAATGTTCTTTCTATTTATCTGTGATCGGGAACTCCGCCTGTATATATATTACGACATATCGCGTACGATATGAAATCCCAATACGATGCCGGAATAAAACACGCGCGCGCCTCGAAATAGGACAGATGCGATGACACACAAAAGCTATTAATGTCATAATCAACGCGATTTACTTTTGTTCGAATAACGTTGTTAATGTATATTCTATACAGATTGCGAACGTTGATTTCTAAGACAAATCTGAATGTCAATGGATGAACGAACATTCTGTATAAAATATGATTTATAGCCAATAAAAACTAGCGGACAAAATACGAATTAATAGTAGATGGGTAAAGACACTGATATTGCGTAAGTCGCGATGACAATCTCTGTTTTATGGAGGAGACCTCGTAAACGTCTATTAATATGAATGGGCTCCAATTACTTTTATGATTCGCGTTTTGTCGAGAGACAGTCTAAAAAAAGTTTACGATCCTCTCCCCTGGTCTGACTGGGTTTATGTGTGCTGGGGGTGTGAGGCATTGAGTGGAGCGTGGACAATTGGACTTGGAAGCAGATGGCGCACGAAGCCATCACCTGTCTTTGGAAAATTCGCTTTGTAAAATAAACATAGAGTTCTAATTTGTTTAATGATATCATTTCGTATAGTAAGTAAAATAAAATATCGTAATCCGATCTAACCAATGTCGTAGGAAATGTCAGCATCCATACCTATTTATTTATTAAAAATACATAATTCTAATAAAACCAGAATTTGACGACGAGGAGTGTGTTCCAAGTCTCCAGTAACACCCGTGATACCTGCAGCAATGGAATATTTATAATAATTTTAGTTAATTCTATGAACAATTAAATTTATAGAGTTACATGACATGATGAATCAGTTTACACATATTATTATCAGCTCGTATTCCCAACTCGTGAATGTTTCATTGGAGTCCGTGAAACACGACGATGAAAGCAATTACGACGCCACATGCAGCTACTGGCGTGTCGACTGATTTTATTTCAATATAAGACCATGCTAAATCACATTTCATCAAAATGTTAACTTTAAAACCAATACTCTAAGATAAACTCAGCGTCGACACGCTAACAGAATTTAGTGCAAATTCTAAAACGAGTTATGACTCATAAAGCTTAAACACTCGTCCACTACTCCTAAATATTGCCACTCGAACGCATCAAACAAACCAAACTGACACCCGAACATCTGAAACGTACAATAACTCTCATTCAGTGAATCAGAATGCGTTGATCCGAATGACTATAGCCCAATAACATAGTGCCGACTTCCTCGAGCTCGCGACAGCGGGACGGGCGGCTCATGCCTCTATCACACTATATGACCCGTCGAATGCGTCTTATTACACTTTTATCGGTCGTATCAGTCATAAAATGTTAATGAACGAGCGTTTCGGACCAAACATCCGAGCGCAAGATTCAAATGACGGTATAAAACGTAACCCGAAGTCAATGGTTCGTCGGAAACGTAATCGTAATAGGTCTATGCGCTTTCAAAACATCGCGCGTAACACGACCGCCTGAATGGCCGCTAAGATAGCTCGATGTTTTTAAAAGCTCTTTTATTGTGTGACCGATGTGGGCACGTGAAAACAAGAGCTCTTTGACTACAATAGTGCGGATCGATTCTAGACTTTACGGCTTGGAAATAGGTGATGATAAACTTAGACGCTATGGTCACGGACGCAAATCATTTTCGCTACACACATCACGTGCTCATGTGATTCACCGCTTAATTTTTACACAAGAATGTTATTCGTTACTTTGGCATTGCATCAACTCCAGTTCTCGCGTGTTAAGATTAATCTTAAAGGTCATCTTTACGTTTTTTGAAAAATCAACAACCTTCTTGGATTTTTTACCTGGCCGGTTTTTGCAGCTGTTTTTATAACGCGGTGCTTTTCAAAGTTTTGTTTTTCACAATGACATTAAAACTAGTTTAGAATTAGATATTTATCATTCTTAATTACTAAAACAGTCGTTTTTATAATGTTCTATAGGTATTTTTGTTTGGTGCTATGATATTTATCAACCGAAAAAATATTACTTATTAAAGAATTGATTTTGTTAATATTTTGTCTTATTAACGAAATGGTATTTATGTAGATACCTAACTATATTATATATAGTCTCTTAAGCAATTATAAAAGTAGGTAATCATTCTCATAAATTCAGCAATATAACTAACCACTAATTATTTCGCAGCAACACAGACAAAAACTGTCTGCGCCACAGCTGTTCCATATATCATTAAAACCATTCTCTTGCATAAATTATATCTTGTACTTCCGCAGATCTAACAGGCAATAATGTCAATAAAATATCCACTGAAAATAAATAGCCCCGAACAATATTTAGTTACTTCGGAGCGGTGTGCGACACGACACCGACTCCGTCCGTAAGCGTTTTTTTCTGACGCCCCAAGAACGTTATCTGTGACTGATGGAGTCATTTTCGAAAATAAAACGGCCCTCTCCTCTTGCTATGAGAATATACGACCACTTCACATTAAGTTATTATCAAAATAACGTTGCGCCGAGTGTGCCGACGCAAGCCGCTTATCCAAGAAAATACAAATAATATTTAATAGGAAATGAAGTGCATACTTAGCGGGGTGATTTGAAATTTTAAACATCCTGTCATAGTATTAACACGTGCTCTATAACGTAAATAAATTAGAAAAATTAAAGCAACATAAGCCAATTGTATCCGGGCCCAATTTGAATGCGCCTTTGATTCTATTTCAAAGAAAAATATGTGTATTTGTAAACTTTATCTACTGGTTTGGTAATGTAATCATGAATTTTGATTACTTTACAGTGTTTGAACACAGAGGTATGTTAATTTAAGTTTATATCAATGGAAATACCTATGTGTTTTAAATACTAGCTTATTTATAAAAATGGTTTTGGTATTAATTTAACTAGAATATTTTTGAGCGTGAATTTTAAGATAATTAAGGATAAATTATTTTTAAAACAAAACAAATATCTATCCCATGTGTCGTATAAATTTGGAATGCAAAAAACTTAATTAAAACATCAGAGGCAAAGTGAATTAATCCCTGCTCTGTGGCGGCAAACCAACTGCAACACTGCACTTATTTTATTCGTGTCGCTGGCGTGTATTTTAGACGTAGCTTAAAAGGGGAAATGCTTAGTGAAAATTTCCTATAATATGATTGCGGAAAAGCAACCTTATCTCTTAAACGCCAAGAGTTAGGAAAAAATATTGTTGTTGGCGGTTGTGCCGTTTTTCTAGCCTTACACAGACACATCCTGTGCAGACTTTTGGGTAATTACGACACTGGGATTCGGCGCTTGGGCGCAATGCAATTATAACTTGCATACAAGTGTATTATGTAGAAACATGTTTGTTTGCAGCAACCCCAACTAAATTATATTGTTTATGTTAAAAGTTTAAATATTAAAACTAATTAGTGAATGAAACTATGAAAATAAGCCTCGTGAGGCCTAAGACGGACTTGAGTAATTAGTTTTTCCAAGACTGCCTTAGAAGGAGGAAAAACTAGTCAAGTCAAAATAAACAAATGTGGAGAATCCTATTTACGGTGTAAGTTAATAACACTCATACAGGGTGATTTTTTAGTCACCATCCAAATTTTTCTATGTACATAAAAAAACAAATTTTTCTATGTACATTTCTATGTACATACAAAGTATCATTAAAAGATCCTATTTATGAAAAAATGTAGGTAAAATTTTCAAAATAATAATATTTTACCGGGTTTCTATGAATTTAGATAACTTTGTGATGCTGTAACTTCATATTTTAGTACTAAGTGATACTAAATGAAAAAACACGTATCACACTATACTTATCATGATTTTCACAACAGAAAAATATATATTAAAATTTGGATGGTGATAAAAAAATCAACCTGTATTATTACTGTCACTGTCAAACTAAAGAAGAAGAAAAGAGAGAGAGACTTAATGTGGAATTAAAATACGTTTCAGAAACTGGCTGGTAATATACGGATTTAAATAAGCTCTTCTTATACATAGTATAGATTAAAATTAATTACACGTCGTGGTGGGTATAAAATCATTTGTTCGAGATATATGATTGCGTTCGCCAAATAATTTGCATTTTCAATATTAAAATCATTCAGTTTTAAACTCGACTTTGAGCTGGATTAAAACGAATAAATTAGGTTGAAGGTGAAATCGTTTATGTTTAGCTACTGATACGATGATATCTTGGTACTGATCATCAAGGAAAGATATAAGTAGGTATGCGAAGTACTTGAAGGTAATGCTAAAAAATTGTAAATTCTCTCGCGTAATTTCTGCTGCGTTCTGATAAGTCTATTCTCTAAACTAAAAATGTCAAAATAAAAATTCGATCCCACGCAATATCTCACTCATACATTATGTGTTGTGTGAGACGGCGTAAGTTTGAACTTAGATTTTAATTTTGTTACGTTAATAACCAGCTTTTAATACAGTCGGTGACGGGAAATGGTATACTACGCGCCCAATATTACGCAATATAATACACTCGTTTGGTTTTATCTTTTACTAGCGACCCGCGCAACTTCGCTTGCATGTATCCCGCTTTCCCATGGGAATTTTGGAATGTATATTATGTGTAACACTCTATCTATTAAAAACCGCATCATAATCCGTTGCGTAGTTTCAAAGATTTAAGCATACAAAGGGACATAGGGACAGAGAAAGCGACTTTGTTTTATACTATGTAGTGATTTTGGTAAAAGTCGTGCGACTAGCGTAAAATATAATCAATAGTAACGTTGGCGCCATACCCTTTTCATCTACGATTGTCTACGTACTATTTCATGTAAGTAGGTATATGAGCATAGTGGCTCATTGCGCATTCTGCATGTGTAATTCACTGCACTATGTGCATACAAACCCGTTTTCTCGGCTACCGAGAACGGTTTTATGTTCTCGACAATGATCTACGGCGGTTTTTGAGATAACCGACGTCGCATTAAAAAAAGTTAAATGCTGCAAGAGTTTGTAGCACCGCTGCGCTTTTGAGATCGCTAATGTTTCATGCAACGCGTCCAGTTAACATGTTTGAAGGTAAATTATTGTTATGCACAATAATTTGAAAATTTACCTATGCATTTTATCAAACGAATTCTCTAAAATTTATTTAATTAACAGGCAATTTGATTTTTTGCTTCTAACTATACGAGTAACATAGAATATTTTCCAGAATCTATATATATAAAAATGAAACCCGTTTTCCGTTGTCACGACATAACATGAAAACGGCTTGACCGATTTGGCTGATTTTTTTTTAGAATATTCCTTGAAGTACGAGGATGGTTCTTACGGAGAGAAAAATTTAAAAATTCCCACGGGAAAGCGGGATACACGCAAACGAAGTTGCGCGGGTTTCGCTAGTATTCAATATTTAGCAAGACCTCAACATAACATGTCCTTTTTTGGGTCACTAAGAATAAGTACGTAGCGGGGTGATTTGGCATCTATGGCATAAAACATTGAGACATGCAGATATTTATAAAAGACAACCTTAAAATTAAAGTTAGGTTTGTCATAATGATTATTATCAAAATATAAGGGATCGTTTAATATTATGAGATTATACGAGCATTTATCTTTATGTAAATATATGTAACATCGGATAATGGAAACATTCAGACTAATTAAATCGAGCATTATGTGCTTTATACGATATCTCGTGACCTATTTATCTGTATTAAGTCATCAATTTCAATAATAGTTGTCATAACGTGCACAATGTATAATTATATGTTCGTAATAAATATCTTTATATTGCTGTTATAAATGCAGTGATCTGCAGTGTTGTCTCTGTGAGGCAGTCGTTTGTTAGGCATAATAAATAGCATCGTTGATTCTTGTAACAACAGTTTTATTGTATTTTTATAACTTTGATGTTATTGATATAATAATGTCGTAAAATGTGTATTGGGCGAATAGTGGCCATGGTTACTGTTCTGACGGAGATAATGGTAGTTATTGGTAAAGAGTTAAATGTGAATGTGTATTACGTTTTGTTACAACTTTGACCTCATTTTGCATTAATTTTGCAATTTTATAATTAATTTGCTAAAATGAGAAAGATATAGCCATTTCCAATTTATACATTTTTCTGGTTTTACTAGCATCTAAACGAATGTTTTTTATTATTAGGACTAATCTAGGAAAAAATATTAGTTTAATTATTCAGTCGTGAAAAAAGTATACAGTCTATGTTTGTAGGTACCTAAATAATAGGTAGACTTTTGAATTTAAATATGAACATGTTTTACAATTTGTCACACGATTAATCTACCAACAAATATGATAAAGGAGTGGACTGTACAAAGTATAGTCCTTGGCACAGCACGGAGCAATGACCTTATGCTTTAAATCAGGTTGAATGTTACTTCGTTTGTGCGTCCGTCTGTGCTGCACTCGACTGCAGTCAACATTATATTCATACAAATGCATATGTAGTCAATTGCACTCGCCCAGTGACATATGGACGTTTCTGCACTGAAATATTGAAGTAGGAAAGGATTTATTCTGTTTTTGAAATGAACATAAATAAAGTTATTATCATAAAACAAGGCCATTTTATTGTGAAGTATTTTAATAAGTTAAAAAAGAAATTCTTTTACTGATAGGAAACTTAGTCTAGCGGGCGAATAAAAGATTATAAAAAAAACCCTCAATGTTTACATTAGTTATCTCTATGATAAAATAGCCTCATGAAAATCCTCCTCACCTTTACTTACAACTACTGAATTTAGTGGTTTTAATGTCAATTCCCAACTTATTATCGAAAAAAGTGTTGATACTCGATGTATAATTTTGAAATTCTTTCCAAAATATAGCTAGATTTTTAAACCAAGTTTTTTAAACGACACAGCACTATTTGGTTTTAAATTGAATATCAAACGAACGAAATTGTTTAACAATAATCCATATAACCTTGTTTCAATTTTGACGATAAAGAAATTAAAATAATACAATAGTCACTCTTTTGAATATCCAAGAATAAGTATGCCT
This sequence comes from Endotricha flammealis, assembly GCA_905163395.2. NCBI lineage: Eukaryota > Metazoa > Arthropoda > Insecta > Lepidoptera > Pyralidae > Endotricha > Endotricha flammealis. The sequence continues at coordinate 6,074,662 of LR990860.1, read as the reverse complement.
TAAGAATATTATGCGGACTTGTGTGCACAGTAATTTAACTGTTTGTACACGGGATGAATAAATCGTGACGTCAGCGAGGCGCGCCGACCGGATCAAAGACCGTTTCGCTTTGCCTCGACATGCACTGGGATCTACTATAGGAATATTATGTCGCATTCACTACTTTAAAGTAATATCATAAGATTTATTAGTATGCTTACTTCTACTGCACTGATATTACAAGGAGAGAGAGAGAGAGAGTTTGAGTTTGTGTATATTTCTCGTAAAATTTTCACTAGTGTAATTTTCAAAAGTGATTCCAGAAAAAACTCAAATTCACAATTTCAAACTTTTGCTCATCTAGAAAAAGACTAGATAGATAGTCATACCACAAGACTACAGTCTTCGCTAAAAGAGAATTTGAAAATTCATAGCCAAAAATACTTATTTTGATTTAGCAATTTGAAGGAAAACCATTGAGCAATAACGTAACAAAAATTTCCCTGTAACTTTATCTTACCAACTTCTAACAATTTTCCTCTCTAGTCTATATGAAATCATTGTATTCACACTCTAACTCTACATAGAGTTTATCATTCTATACAGAAAGAACACAGGCATTTTCAGTTAGTTTTCTTTAAACCTTTAAAAGTAAATATAATATGTAATGAAACATAACAACAAACAGAATATATATCTTATTTTTAAAAGGACATCGAAATGGCTTCACGAATTCCGTGTAATAGAATTTCGTAAACAAAGCGTGCTTCATAATAAATTTATACAAAAACAATTTCAACTTTAGATTTTGTCTTTTATTAACATCGTGCGTGCCGCGTCATAATTTAACACCGAGTTTGTTTTTATTAGCATTTTATAATAATTAATGATAATAAAAATGAATATCCACCGAATGAATTTTCATAGAATTTACGACTTTTAATTCAATTTATTTTCTTATCCAATTTTCTATCTCATTTATTACGGCCGAGTCAATTTATTAAAATTAATTGACATTCGACACTCAAAAGAAGGGAAGTCACATTTCAAAAGTGGATAATTAAAAAGAAAATTCGACATAACTAGGCTTTTGAATTTCGAATGGAACTATTTTAAAGATGGCGTCTCGTTTAAAGGCGGTATTTACGATGATTCGCGAGTTATGAGCCAATAAAGCGAAGTGTCGCTGCAGCTTGCCTATGGACGCGTTTAATGTCACTTTAATTGATTTAAACTCCATATTAAATAATACAATTGATACTTTTATTGCTTTTCTTATTGTTCGACGTGAATAAAGACACTAATCTGACCCCAAAATCTACCTGCTTGATTAATAATTAAGTTTTTAAATATAAGTACAGTTATCTACTCAGATTTTACTTATGATTGGTCATTTATAATAAAATTATTTTCATAAAAACTACCATTGAATTATGTCTGCTTTCTAAACACATATTTACAAATTTCCACAGCAATTTCCAAAGAGCCTTACCCACAAATACTGACTAAGCCGAGCCTCACATAAATAAGATCTTTTACATTACAAAAAATGTCATAATTCATAACCCTTAATACCCGGAGCCCACTGGCGAGTATTAATCAAACTCTACTTGAAACTGGTTTCCACAAAAGCGAGCAGGTTTTATACAAAGATAAATAAATTATATAGGAACGGCGGCATTCCGTGAGATTTATTTCGGAGAAAAAAGGGAGGTAAAAGCCAGGTCTTGTCGCAGTATGTTTATAGTCGACCGATGTCGGCTCACAATGTACGGCCCTAATTAATGCTATGCTGTCGCCCTCCAAGATATATTGCGCTTATGCCGCGTTTCACCTCACGGTTTTATTTTTCTAACGGCCGACGAATAAAATAGTACCACACTTATACCTTACACTTATACCAACTTGTTCTAAAGTAAAACAACTTCGTTCGTTCGTTCCTGTTCCGTTGAGTGTTTTAGTTACTGCATAGATAATGCTAATTAGTCTGATATACAATATCCCGTCACGTTTTCAATCCGATACTTATCTCATGGGAGTCGTTGGTCGTTCCCATTAAAAAATCAAATTCTACAGGTACACAATATAACAAATCCTCCTCGCGACAACAATGCTGCAGATAATAATGGAAGCCAGCTGACGGGAGGTGCCTTAACGTCCGTTGTCATGGCGACCGTGCGAAGGGTGGCCAACCTGCCTCGCTAACATATTACCGTACCCAAGAAAAAACGGATAAGCGCACCCTATCTGACACAGATTTTGGACTCTACCCCATAAACCAGAAGGATCTCTTTCACGCGTCATCAACCATCACTTACGACCTTTCTCCTTAATGGCATTATTGGGATGCGTGTATTGTGTTTCGGGTTCCATCTTTGCTTTTTAAAATTAGAATAGCACTGTCTATCTTCTTCACACGCGTTGAGTTATCTGTTTGTGCTGCTCTAACCGCACTCATATAATTATTCCATTCTCTATTTATGAGATTTTAAACAGTTTTTAAGTTTTTGTTGAAATAAGCATGGCCCGTAAATGTTATTACGGCGGTAAAAAGGCAGTTACGGTAATTTATCGCTCATGTAAATGTGATACCCAACATTTGGGAGAGTCAAATCATTTATTCTTTCTGCATATTTTTGTTCATTGTTTGTTTTTAATTTATGCGAGTAATTATTTGTTGGTTGGTACACTTTTAATTTTAAATCATCTTAAACGTAGGTATATCCCAAATACATCTATAAAATATGAAACCTAATTGGACTATTTTTGTAGTTAGATAATGTCGTTGTCGAATTATTTGATTGCGTTTACTATCATAATTACGAATCTAACCTTTATAGTTTTTGTCTGAATTGTCGTAACTATAAAATGATTGAATTGATTGAATACGCATAGATTAATATAATTAGTAGAAGTGACAGCATTTTATTTATTATCTGTGTACAGTTACAGCATAATTTATTGGTTCATTCTATTTCACATTAAAAATCCAGTTTCCTCTCCGACATTTAGAAAGAGCTTGATAGAATTGATAAGCTTCGTTATCTCATTGTATATGTATTGAAATGTACATTAATTAATTGAAATATTCTAATGATGATCACAAATCTAAGATAGAATCGATTTTAGTAATTATCATCACCTTGTTAAGTTAAATGACGTAATTCAGGTAGCATAGCAAGAAAGTATTATTAAATCAGTAAAAGTAGTACCTACCTAACAAAAGTAATAGCAAAAAAAAGTAGTAGCAAAAAATGCTAAAGGAAATATTAACGAGGTGATCTTACGGTAATGAATTTGTATGTGGAGTGGCCAAAAATGAAGCACAAAAATTGTAGAGATAAAATTAAGAAATTATTTTTTTAGCAATATGATTAAAATTAATAATTAATGTGCATCTTTTCGTTGTAAGAGATTTGTGCAATGCCAAAATTAATACAGTTAATTAATTATTCCTAGATAATTAAGTAACACATAAATCTTTTTTTTTAATTTGTGGAAAATCATGTTACATCGACGGCCTAGTTGTTTAACCTTGTAGTTAGGTAATTACAGGTAGGGAATGTATAAAAAATGAATATTTTAAAGTTAATTAGGTCTAATAATTATAATAAAACTACAGGCTTCAACATTTCTAATATAATTAATACAATTCTCTAATAATAACTTGTGACAAACATTGACATTACTTGGATGATTTTGCTAGAGTAGAACATAGAAAAAAATACATGCACATGTTGTTGCATAATAATTTTATCTTTTTTATCGTAAAAACCCCTACGTCTTAGAATATAATTAAGTTGCAAACAATAGCATGCAATAATACATTGGTCATATAATTTAATCACAGTATTATCCTTTACCTTATTACAGTACCTACAGCGCATAAAAAGCAAAATAAAAAATATATTAAATTAATCCATTAGCCGTATCTATACTTTTTCGATATCAAGGTAAGTTAACTAAAGCCCTGCCTACACGGCATACATTCCAAGACACGCTGTTGGTCCACTATCAATGTTATACGCGATGGGACTGCTATTTATCTTACCTTATTTATTGGCTGACTCCCAAACCAGTTTGAAACCTGATCGGAGGTAAATATCGCTATATACACCGGCCTCTACGTATAGGCTACGTGAGAATGTGAAATAAAGCGATTAACATTGTTGATAATATAGTTATTTTGATTTAAAATCAATGCAATTGTAGATTTTTTTACTCAACCTGTATTGAGTTATCAATGTTTTATTTACAACCAAAGGGTAAACTTTCGAAAATTCTAAGAAAGTCACAAGGACGCCTATAAATAAAAAGGCACCTTACAAAACATTAGAAAGTTGCGCAACCCTTCTTTACGCATCCCTGAGTCTTTGTACCGATTTCTTTACAGAATGTACACTATTGTTAGTTCGCGGACCGTTTCCTTCTAACCCTTTCGTTACTTTTTTGCTCCGAAGAGATTGTTTTTACTTATTTTTATTGCAGTTCCGATAGTTGTGATCAGTTCGATTTTTTACTTCAACTGTTATTGGCAATAGAACTTATATTTCTCATCTCGTAAATCCGGCAATTAATCTACATTGAGGTTGGTCTCAGTAGCAGATAACTCTAAAATTAACTTTAGTGCAGCAATAAAATATTAATGAGCCATTAAAATCTAAGATGGTATAAAAGTGAAATTTAATGATCTCGCTCGGAAGGCTTCGCGCTGCGAATTTAAGCGCAGACTTGCAGCCCTGTGATATATGGTGCAATAAATCGATTTTAAATCCTAACAGTATATCTGTAAACTACAATAATTATACTCATCTTGATACGTTAACCTGTTTAAATAATTTATGTATAAGACCACAAGCGTGGTATTGTTATCAAAAATCTTATCATGAGCGCCAATAAATCGTATTTTATTTTGTTTCCAGGGCCAAATGGATGTCCACGAAGGCGGGGGCGGCAAACTTACACAAGGTTCCAGACATTAGAACTAGAAAAGGAATTCCACTTCAATCATTACCTGACGCGTCGACGTAGGATAGAGATCGCACACGCGCTCTGCCTGACAGAGAGACAGATAAAGATATGGTTTCAGAACCGCCGCATGAAATTAAAGAAAGAACTACGCGCCGTGAAAGAGATAAACGAGCAGGCTCGTAGAGACAGAGAAGAGCAGGAGAGAATGAAGCAGCAACAGCAGGAGAAACAAGCGAAACTCGAGGGCCAGCACCACGGGCACCATGTCACCCACCACCACGACCCCATGAAGATGCCTATCGACAAAGGCTCCAACGACCTACTCAAAGTGAATAAGGTCCCCGCGTAAGGTGCCCGTGACACCGTAGGAAATCTTGACTGACCCTGTATCATATAGTGTGAATACATGAATGGAAGTGTTGCGTCCATAGGGACCTGCGGGCAGCGTTAGTCGTTTCGGATCCTCTAGTTTTATGTTTTGCGGCTGATTTGTGTCGCCTCGTTGTGGAGGCATTCCGTGACTTTATTTGTAATCGATGTTCCTTTAGTGCGAAGGACTTGCCTCGGTGTCGTTCGCTGGTGGACAGGCGGTGATGTGCTTAAAGCATTTATTTTGTTGCCATAACCACACCTTGTATTGCAATAATATTTTACTAAAATTTACAAAAGCGTTAGATTCGATATAAGATTTACATAGAAGCCCGAGTGAACTTCGGTATTGTTAGTTAAGATTTAAAATCTGTGAATCTCATAGTATTTATTGCTACCACTTACTCTAATCCATTATGTTATATTTTTATTAATAGATATTATATTATGTACATTTTGATGTATATTTTATTATTTGCCCGCTTTTAGTGGGCTGGTTATGTTTTGTCGGTCACATTTTTTTTATGATTGTGAAATTTGTTGTTTTTATCAGTTGGTTTCGAAAGAGTTACTTTTATTTAGACCAGATTGTGATTCAATTCAGTACTTTGTATCCGCTAAATTGTTGTATGATTTGAGCTTTTAATTTTGATACTTAGAACTAATTATGGACAAATATTAATTATTACCTGCATAGCTAATTCATTAAGAACTTGAAGTGTATATTTACAACAAAATACGTATGGAAGTACAATTTCAAATAGGTCTTCGTAATAACGAGTGTTGTGTTTTATATTTTCTGTTTATCAGAAGTAATTATGAATAATGATATTATTAGACGGTATTTTTTGATAATTCTAGTAAAGAATACCATGTCCAGTTAAACCGAATGAACACGAACAAATAATATGGATTGGAACTGCATGCAGACGGTATGTTGTCCACGAATCCTGAGTCATCTGATGTTCAAAATTATATACGTAACGATGATACATATAATGAATTACAATAATGTGACTAAATATAAATTTTACACGTAATATTAAAGTTGAGTAGTGTAAGTGTATTATACATAGATAAATAGGTTCGACTTTGTATGAAGTATTGCTAAGAACATAATAGTTAGACACATAACTTCCGTATAGTAGAATAAACAGTGGTCAATAAGACCTTTTAGTCACATTTTCGCATTATTTCTTTGCGGTTTCAAATAATTTTCTTCAACATTGTTTTTCAACAAGCCTCATTTCTTATAGTTTAATAAAAACTCTTTGCGTATTTTTTTTTATGTAGCGAAACACATTGAATTTTATCGGTTGAGCAAATTCAGGTGTAAAGAACTTAGGTATGGTCTATAAAAATTGAGCTTCATTGGAAAAAATAAGCAACCTTTTTTATATAAATGTTTCATAGTATCATTTTATTTTATTTTATTTGCTTTTGATGCTGTATTGTGCCAAAATACATGAAAGTAGCATTTACACCTCTAAGTTTCTACCGCGTCCAAATGAATATTAATATCATAATGAAATTTTCGTTAATCGAATACGTAATCTGAACAAAAATTAGACATTTAAAAATTAGTGTTGATAGTCACCATTATACGTAAATTAATGTCAGGGTAGAATTAATGGAATTAATAGATATCTGTATTAAAATTGAAATACTTCGCTTAATTTTGATAAATCACCTCTCAATATCTGTCCACTGTGTTATTCGTTAAATCAATGTCGTGATATCATTAGAAAAGGATTAAGTCATGCTTAGATTTAAGATGTTTTCATCAACTCATCACAATAATTCATTGCCCATTTATTTAAATAATATCGACAGCGGATTTTATCATACAAAACAAATACGTATATAGTCAATGAACAAGCTAAATAGAGTTTACAATGAAGCGTGCGTCGTATAACTTTCATTTATACCAAACAAAACGTAACTGTGTTTTTTCGCATGATTTCAACATTATGCGATAATGAATCTTTCCAAAATTCTCTCTTAGTAACATAACCTACTGATTAGGGTTGTCGTTAGTAATAGAATTTTATCCCATCTTATTTTAAACTATGAAATCGAGAATGAAAATCGAACAAAATGTACTTAAGTAACTTTGGTATAAGTAGGCTTTATAAATTATAATGCATAGTTATTAAATATCGTAGACACTTGTAATAAAATTTAAGCGTAATGAATCCGATGGTTAGTATTTCAATAAAATAAACGCTTAAAATTATTTAGTATCGTTCGTAATTACAGTCAGAAGTTAAAAGATGGATAGAGATTTTGTGTGGGACAAAATAGGGGTGTGCACAAAGAAAGCATTGAGTTTGAAAACACAATTTGTGTATACGAAATAAAATTGTTATTTGTGCATTTAGTGGACCCTATATCATTGTTGTTTTCCGTTATAATTATTTGCTTGGTTGTTTTTTTTATGGGAATGTGCAAATTTTAAAGATTTTAGCAACGGTAGCTTCCCCTTGATCGGTTAAGTATGGCCCAACAATAGGCAAACTTGTAACATAGTAATGATACTTGTGCATACGTCCATTGATTTACGACAGGTCTCTTTATTGTTTCTGCCTCGTAAAGAACTGTAATTCACGTGAAACAATGAGCAATTTGCTAAATAGATTACATACGTCCTCCATCCATAATGCTGTCTTGCCATATTGCTAGTATTTTTGTAGAGGCGGTAGGTAGCTATATACCTAAATGAACGTATATTACATTATTTATTAGTATGAACGGCGTATCTTCGGTGTGCAAGTGACATGCTGGTTGAAACTTGGAAATTTTATTTTATATTGGATTCATGTTCATAGGCCAATTGTCATTTTTTTTTATCCGAACAGCAAAATAAATAAATACAGTACAAAATAAATATTTTAAAAAAGATAAACATAATAAAGTACAGATTTTTTAAATTTATATAGATTCGTAACTTATACAGTAAAAAGCTCATTAAAAATGACATTTCTAAACTTTTTATGAATGAAAACAAAATTGATGATAAAATGTTCGCTGAAGTTATATTTTGTGCTCCAGAGAATGATAGAAAGTGCAAATTGGTCTATGGAAGTAATCACTATTGTTGGTCTATGGAAGCAACAGACCCAATTTTCCTCATAGACTAATTGCAATTAGTTTTTGGGACACCAATGTAATCGTCTCTAACTTTTTATCGTTAATTAAGGAAACCTCGTTTTCCGTGACTGTGGCACAATATTTAACGTATTTTATACGCTTGTACATCGATTGAATCGCCATTTATCTTTCAATTACAATCTTTTTTCAAAATCTTGTTCAGTTTTATTTCTTTTCTAGTAGTAGTAAGTTATGACTCATTGTTGCGTTAACGTTGCATTAATTTAAAATGTTAACATTAACAAGACTTCCGTTCTATTAGTTTAATTAAACGATCAATTTTATCTTAATATAAATGTAGCTATGTATGTATGTACCTATATCTATATTTTTGAAGATAGTAATTAAAATCGTCTTAAAATTAAGTGTAAATAGTTGTGAAAGTTTATGTGGCGAATTATTTTTTTTGTTTTATTTTTTTTTGTTTTATGTTATCTATTTATGTATTGAGATTCGTGTCGTACACTTGGTCATGACGTCTAGATGTCATGTTATATTACGTATAACATAGGTAAAATATTGTATTTTACAACGTCAATTGCCATTTTCCGTCGTAGAATAATGGTCACTTAAAAATCTGTATGTCATAGGACAATATCGATTTCTGAGTGATCATTTTCATTAGTAGAAAATACTGTAACAATGTCTTGTTACAGTTGAAATTCTTCAATATATTTTATGTTATACAGTAATTTCACAAACCTAACAGTGATAAAATAAACCAATGTAATTTGAAACTTGAATAAATGTAATATGTTTACTTTGTGGTATCTGGTAATTGTGGTCAAGTGTATTCTTCGTACGGTTCTACGTGACTGTGTCGTGTTATGTAAGCAAATAGTTGGGTGATTGTATATGAAGCCCGCATTGAATATTGTAATATTAATTTCAAAAATTCAAGAGAATAAAGAGTTAATAAAATAATTTTATTTTTTTTAATTTCTCTATACATCCTCAAACTGAAATACTACAAGTATGTATATACCAACGGTAAAAGTTTATCAATAGGGAAACCACTTGAAATTGTGAACTTTTAACAAGTGCACTTAACCAATGATAAATTCAGAGTTATTATAGTTTTTATCAGAAATGCTTAGTGTTTCCTTTTTTCCATTGCCTATGTTTCAAAGATATTTGTCTTAAAATTTTGTTTTAATGTGGAAGTAAAAAAATTACCTATGAGCAATTTTCATCACTTATATCGTCAGGAAGCGCTTTACAAGTTATTAAAAAAAAAAGCTTTTAAATTATATCTACCCACAGAAATCTCGAATCGGCACAAAAATACATTAATAATCTCTGTGCTATTTGTCCCTATATATTTAAAAAAAAACGTCACCTCAGCCACTAGAATTCGCTGTTGGACACAGGCCTCCTCCAAACGTTGAATATTCATTCATTCCATTCCAAACATCAGTAACCTATACAGTAGATTTTTTTTTGGTATTTCTCTCTAAAATGCTACCTAATATGTGTAGATAAGTATATACTGCCGTGCTAACTAAGAGTACAATAACTCGATTTTCGCGCTTTCGAGAAAAACGCGCTCAAAGTTTTGAACTTTATTTTTATTGTATCTCCTGAACTAATGAACATATCTACATAAAACTTGTACCTATTGAAAGAAGACCAAATAGAGAGCAAATTAAAATATATGTGAAGTGAAAAATATGAAGTTTGAGGCCTGAAATCGTGAAAATAGTGCTTATAATTAGGAAATGTTTATATGAATAACCTATCATTGCTAGTCATAAATACAATAACTACATTACTTATTGTATTTATCTTTAGCAAACCTACATATATATAAATCATTTCAATATTTTCTAACGATAAATACAATAACTGATATAGTTATTGCATTTATCGTTAGAAACACTGATGTAACCTAGTCGGTAATACCAATGAGAAAAAGAATATTTAACTTTGTTTTTAAATGTTTATTAAAAATAATCTTAAATATTCATAATAAAAACAGTGTTTTAAACAATTTTAAACAAATATAACTTCTCGGTTGAAGTAACGGTGCGATGAGCATGCAGTGTTTGGCAAAAAAGGCACGGTTGCGGTTTCTGGCGAAAAAGGTTTGTGCGCTGTCCCTGGCGAAGAAGGTTTGTGTGCAGTCCCTGGTGGAGAAGATATTGTCACCTTATTTTTTTCAGGCAACTCCAAGCTCAAAATCCGATCTCTTCGAGACATTGTTCCTGAAATAAGAAAAAATAAAGCGTAGAAACTTAACGATGGTAGATAGTAGAGGTAAAAATGCACTCATATGCAACTCGATCGAGCAAAATCCCCCAATTGAAAAAATAAAATAAAAGAGAAATTGCATTTTCGAAACAAAGTTACATTTATATATTTTTTTTTGCCAAATAACTAATTATCAAAACGGGTTAAATTTATCATATGTTTTAAATACTACATACCTTCATCACCATTCATGATTTTTTTCATAAATTATATGTTCTTACTTTTACATAAATATTAATTTAAAGTCTGAACTAAACTTTATAATTTAAAAATTAACAACAAGGAAAACAGAAAATAGGTAACGTTTGACGTGTCATGTAAGTATACTAATACTAGACGACTAATTCCACTTAGTTCACTATAAACTAATGTAATATACCTTCAATTTTATTTATGAAATCGAAAAAAAATCATCTACCTACATTTTCAAAAAATGCCTTATTGGCCAAGCTCTCCTTAGTAGAGGATCCACCGTGCGACGTGGGTCTGGTCCTGTTGTAGCGACTAGCGACGCGACTGACAAAACAAACAGAAAACGGCCATATTCCACTTCCCCGCAACACCCCGTTCACCCCCGCCGAACCCCGGGTTGCTTATGTCTTACTAATAATAAACGCAATAACTCGTATTCTCTCAGTCAAAAAATTGAGATACACTAATCATAAGCACAATAAGTCAAACATTATTGTGTTTATCGCTAGTGAACTAACATTGAAAATCCGAGTCCTACATAACATAAGTGGAACAACTTTATAGTTATTGTGGTTATGACTAGTAATGTGTGCATAGTTCAAAACTAATGACACCACAAGTATGATTATTGTATTTATGATTAGTAAATTCGTAATAAAGTTTGACTTATTGCATTCTTGCTTACTGAAAAATCAGGTTCCTGAAGCATTAATGAAAAGTTTCTTAGAGAGAGTTATAGATCTCGATTCCCTGATTCCGAATATGTATATAACTCAAAATCGACCAAAATCGAGTTATTGTACTCTTAGTTAGCACGGCAGTATAGACGTGCAGAGTTTGGTACGCATTAATCTTAACTATTGGTTTGAAATATTTTTTTAGATTATTTTAGTCTTGTATAGACCATTTTATCAAGAATTTTAAAAAATCATGCCACGATCAATAGGAGAGTAGTATCAATGAAAAATTATCCAAAAACGGGGAAAGATAAATAGATAAAGTTGCGCGTATCAGCTAGTTATTGTAATAGTATAAATGAATCATTCCTCGATAAATAACGTGACAATTTTATTCTAAATCAATTAGGAAATAAATCTATGGCGAGGCCAAAGATCTTTACACTTTTCACTTCAACAGTAACAGCTAATCTCCCCATTAGAATCTCTAACTGCATAGTCATGTTAAGAAGAAAGTGCCATATTTTTTAACACCACTAAGGTGGCCAACAAACATACGGTCCGCCCGATGGTAAGCGTCACCGTAGGTAGCCTATGGACGCTTGCAATAACGGAGTAGAACTGTAAAAATAAAAAATAAAAAATGTATTATACAGGGTATTTGGTGGCTAGGTGCAAAGCCTTAAGGGGGTGTTAGTATAGACCATCTAGAACATTTTGAGCCATATTTGTCTTAACCAAAGTCTGATTGTTTTTTTTTAGGGAACTTTTACGATTTTAGTACCAAAATCCCAAAAGTTTACAATTAACTGCTAATAACGCAAAGTTTAAGTGGAAATGTCTATTTTTTTAATGGACTCTTATGTGTATTTAATAATATGAAATCGTTTTAAAGCACCATTTAACACAAAAAAAATAACAATCAGACTATTTAAACAGTTAAACGAAAAAGAATTATTTTTATTGACATTTAAAAATAAAAATAAAATAGCTACAGGTGTTTAGATAATTTTAAAAACATGCTGAGTTATTGTTCTTTCCTTTAAGGTATCATTTACATAGATATCTTTGAAATTTTTTAAGTTAGGGTGCCTGAACCAGCTAAAGGTAAGAAGTTAAAAAATTCTAGGAAATCAAAACAAACTTAATTTTTGCTCTAATAACTTTAAACTGATCTTTAAAACCGTATCCGAGACTATTGCCATTGCTGCATAGCCTTATAGAGGAGAGGGACCACGTGCAATACAAAAATTGACACGATAAATGTATTTAATTCCGAAACGGATAATTTTTTCGAAAAATGATCTTCCGAGATCCGACATAAGGCAGGCGCGGAAAAAAAATCATTCTTACTTTAAAGCATTGATAATTTATGTGTATACATACCAAAGGCGCTAGACCGCGGCCGGAAAGACGGACAGGGCGAAACTATAAGGGTTCCTTGTAATTTACTACGTAACCCTAATAAAAAGAAAGGGTATTGGAATCAAATTATCACCAAACTGGATTGTGGATAAAAATTGGCAAAGCGGCCGTCGAAACCATGTACAGGACCATTCAAAAGGTATGTACCAAGACATTATGATACCTTGATTACGAGACCTTTAGTCATCTTTCTTCACCCTGAAAAAACTAGAGTACTATTTAATTCTGAGATACCAATACAATTTGTGCAGGCGGAGACGAAGATTGTTAGCAGTTTTCCACAAACCATTGAGTATGTATCTAAATCGTTCTATGTGAGAAAACAACTTAACTGTAGATACGTGAAACGCCATTGTTGGCACTAGAGTTAAGATTTAATCTAACATTTCTAGATTTCCCCGTTTCGTCATAAAAACATATGACATAATAAGCAATATGTACTCTATATACTTAAGTATATCTTTATCTCGAAAGAAAAGAACAAAACAACAGATTGGTATTCTCAAATACGAACCAAACAGCATTGAATTATACCTACACTACACCAGATATTTATGAACTCGAAAAAAAAACTTTCAGCTATACAATCGACCACAAGACTCAAAGTTTGGCCTTTTATCTTGTCATAGCATACTTAAAACAATATTAATTCCCACCATAGCTAACGACCTCACTGTCGGCAAGTCGTTCTTATAACAACCACTGTCTCATATTTCACATCGAAATAAAGAAAAAACATTGCCCTAATAGTTAAATGCCCCTAAATACCAATAACGTTTGTCGGATCCCCGCCAAAAACAAACCGTGAGTTATATCCATAATGCAATATATTCTGCCATTCCGCCATTTTCCATTCTCCACAGACACTGGTGCTGTCAAATAAATTTCAGACCTACGGAATTCACAATAGGTGGGACCGCTTCACGCTAAATCGAAATTCGCACGGCATATCTTCCATCTTTTGGTTATAGACAGTAAGAAAAACAAGCGAGCGCCTCAAGCGATTATGTGCTTAATACACAAATATTTTTTTGTTGAGACCTTTCATCTGATGCTTTGCTTCATAGTTTTTGTTGATAGTTTTTTGGAGTACCCCTATCTTTTGACATTACCTTTATGGCGCCTGATATCTTGCGGAACGATCATAGCAAATTCTAATGGCCGTTAGAAGTGGCTTAGTCGATCATTCCAACCAAAACAAATTCGGTTGCTATTAGATAAACTGTTATAGCAATTTCTATTACTTTGACCTTATGCGAACAATCTCGGGAAAGTTAAATTGCGCTCATAAGATTGTATGAGGGAATTTCGTCACTTTTCTGTGGTTCCCTACATGCATATTGTATATATGCACTGAACATTTGAATGTCTGTGGATACCCTTAGTAACTAACTGCTATTTGAGTTTGGGTGCTTTTGACCGTTCTGTTCTCCGAACTTGTATAATGTGGTACAAAATTAGTTTTGTACTAACCAGAATTCAAATGAAGTGTTTGCCTAACGACCATTTAATATTTAAACAAAAACGTTGCTTTAGTACAACTTACTAAGTACTAGATTTAGTAGAAAAAGGGTCGTTGGTGGAAACGGGCATAAAAAAGTATAGGTACATACGTTGATGAAAATTTTGTGTTGAAATTTCATTTCGTTTTGGAATAACATAACAATGCTGCAATGGTGCAACGGTAATTACCTATATTTACATATAGATGTGTAACAAATAGCAATCAGCCGGGTTTATTTATGAAAATGGCTGAAATCCTATTTGCCTGTGGACTATTAAACGCCGATGCGTTGCTCTGACGGCGTAGTGGGCCAATTTCATGGTCTAACGCTTCCCCTGCAACGGATTCGTCCAATACGTGTCTATTGTTTTGTCTATTTCCATGAATACAGACTCTATGAATACATAGGAATTTGGATAGCAATAGGTTTACGGTGAAAAAGAATTTATTGATATTAAAAAGGTGACATGCAATGTAGTAGATAAGTAGATGAAATAGCACTGTTTGAATACGTTTATTTGATTTTCAATTCACGCAAAAACAACTCACCAGATTTTATTGTTGGAACAGACATAATTTATAATAATCCAACCAGGAATTGTGATTACCACAGACACAGGATAATATTTATCCCGGTTTATGTGGGATAGTAATTAAGGTATAGGATTTGAAAAACGTTTTCAATTGAACTGAAATTGTTGAGGAGTCCAGTAGTGGATTTCTTGTGGCTAATATGATGATAATCATGAGAAAAGATGACATCACAATAACAGAGAAAAAATAAAGAGAAAATCTAAAATTAAAGCCAGTACAGTAGGTACCTTTTACTAAAAAAATATTTAAAAATTTGTATGGACAATTCATTTTGTATTCGTAATAGAGCACTGGCTAGATTGAACATGGCGACTGCGATCCGCTTGCAAACTATTCAGGATACGATAGAAAACTCAATTCTTTTATTTTATTTCGATTTTGTTTTTATTCTGAGAGAAAATTGTTTCCATTACTCTGTAATCTACTATTAGAAAGTAAACAATATTCATTTTATAAAATCCTCACTTTATAATTAATGGATGTTTAAAAACAACAAAACATATTTTTAAACGATAGAAATAACTAGTTATTTTAATACCTAATTAGATAATATTATGAAAGTAGTAAATTGCAGAATCGCTCTACACCAACACACTATTTTAAAAAAACAATTAGATATCATGCAAACGTTACGACTTATAAGACATGAATAAATTGTAATTTTAATTTGTATGACTAAATAAAAAAATAAATTTAAAAAAATATTCTTCGTTTCATTTCCCAATCTAATTAAAAGTGACAGGGTATGTTATCTCACCCCAAGTATTTTAACGAAGATACAGATTTTGACATGGAGGTCAAAATAATACTAAGTAGTAAGCAATTCTTACAAAAACAAATTTATTTAATATGCGTGTTTCCTTTCCCGAGCAAGTAATAATTACAATCATGTTGGTACATAAAATATGTGAAAACTCTAATTTAGTGATATTAAACCCACTTGAACTTGAATCATGGATTTTAGCCATTTAAAAACGGTTGACTGATTGTATTCACTGGACTACCGTTCTATTAAATTCAAAAAATAATATAACAATATAAAATCCCTTTCAGATGCTAACCCAAAGCAATATCAGTAACTAAACTGTTATAACTATCGTATAGTATTGAAAGTTCAATTTGGCCGGTACGTGAAGGCACTGAAGAATAAAAGAAAAGTCGGAAAACGCGGTGGTTTGGCAGAATACAGTGGGAGCGGGGCTGCAGTATCGATTTGTGAGACGTTTATCGTGCCATCCCGCCTTACTAACACAAGTATACCACTTATCAGCTTACAGGGATAAAGGCTCTCACAAAATTTATTTAAAAAGGTAAAACTCATTTTAAAAATTTCATTGTTTAGTTTGGTTTAGCGGTGAATAATGCTTCATGATATTTTCTTTCTAAAGGCCATCCATTACCCAGTGACGTATGAGTATAGTACTGTCCTATACTATACAATACATAGTGCTTATATGCATGTACAACTATATAAGTTCCTATTTTCAGATTTATATGTTATATTATATGCAATTATTTTAATTAATATAAATGGATGGTAAAAGAATCCTGTGAAAACCCACTGTTGAAGATTGTTATAGAGTAGATTATTTAATTTTATACAATTCAATATTATTTGAACACTTCGACTAGATAAAGTGCCTGTGTGGGCGTAGTCTCTATTTTTTTTTCATTTTTTGTTTATTTTATTTAATTTTTCTAGAGACCTGTGACCTAACATAAGACAGACTCTTGTTAGATATATTAGGTAGGTAGATATAAGTATTAAGAAATTCATAGCCCATAAAAATAACTCGCAACTGAGTAATGCTGGTATGAAACTAACAGTCATCTATTGTTACCATAGATTTATTACAATGACGCAAATAATTACTCAGAAGCTATCTAAGGGGATTATTATATTACTCTGATGTCAGAAGCATATTTTACTAGATAAATTATTGAAGTATTATGACCCGTTTAAATCATCTTCAAAATTTGCATATTTTTCAAACCCAGAAGGATAGAGTTTTCCAAATAAATTGAACTCAGGGTATTAAGATAAATTAGGTGTTTGATATTCTTCTAGAATATGAAGAGTTTGGTGTGAGAACAAAAATAGAAGCTAACGGTGAATTGCTTAAACCATTTTTAAATGATACATTATGTCTGTCACTGTCAAACTAAAGAAGAAAAAAGAGATAGCTTGAGTCCTAAAGTGGAATAAAAATTTAAATGCTTTTCAAAAACTGTAAGTCTCATTACCTTTCCCTACTTCTCCAGGCCCTAGTCCCTTTACTAGTACAAATTTTACGAAACATAATCGTTCTATTATAGCATTAGGATGGCATTATGTAATAAAATTATAGGAAGACAAGAGCTGGCGATATCCGATCGACATTGGACCGTAGCACCTCGAGATAATCTAATAACATCATTCCCTTTATCGAAAAGGACATTCTCAAACTGATAATTGAAATCCTATATTAAAACTTGGCTATCTTTCGAAAGTTGCACAAGTTGGAAGGTAACATTGTTTTGGAAAACGATAAAAATATGACGTCACTGCTCTATATAAAACCGCAAGCAAACCATAGCGCGAGCTATTATTTCCAGAGACGCCATCTCTTATCAAAAATATGAATTAAATCTTCATACGAAATTAATTATGTCTATTACGTACTATTATATTTCAACCTTCGACAAAGTCCAATTTATAATGGCAGTAGTATTTGGACTATCGATCGATTGACACCAACTGATCCATTTTAGTATGAATTTTTACAACCTTATAAGTCTTTACCAAAATTTGGAACTATCTATATTCTAATAAATTGTAAGTAAATAATAGATTGGAAATCTGATCTTAATAAGATACCTACATAAAATAGGTTTGCAAAGCCTCCATGAACTTATATTATTCATAGATTACAGTTTATTGACCCAATTGTGATGACATCACAGAATCTTTTACAGATTATACTAAAACAAACTCAATACTTAATAGTAGGTGCTTATTTGTGACATACTGTGTCTGCAGTCACGCAACATCAATTTGCATATTAAATGCTAATATTTAATATTTAATAAAATACATAACGGTTTGTAACACACCAACGCGCGTTTAGTAAATATTAAAATCATGTTTTATTAATGCATTTATGTAATAATTATGATATATGCCCAACGATTTAAATAAACACAAGGCACAGTTTCAATTGCTTGCCTTGTTAACAAGTGGTTGTAAATAAACAACTTCTATGTTGGGATTTGAATTTAAATTAACTATTAGTTAGATTTATTGTGGTTTCATTGATTTAATGAAAGTGAATACATTATTAATGAATATTATAATGTGTCCAGTATAAAATTTCGTAAACACAACATTTTTCATGGTACTTAATTTAAACTTAATAATTGAATATTCATATAAGTAAATAAACGTAATTAAGTCTAATCTTTGGGTTATAAGGTCTTATGTGAGTTATAACTTTATTAATTCATTAAAGTTCTTCAGAATTTTAGGTACTAATTGAAATTTACCATAAAGTAAGTACTTCGTAAATAGACAGAGCCCAATAAAAACTTTTTGAAGTACGAGTACTTATAGGATATTATGTCGCATAACTGTGTCGCACCACAGATTCATTATGGCAAAAAGAAAAATTCTATAAATTTTCTTGACACGTAAACATACTTATGTATATAGAATGTATGGCAAAAATGCACTTTGGAAATTGGTGAAGTCGTCTGTTAAGAAAGTCCCGTCCAGGGTCCGAAACGCCAGTAACTTCTGACCGGTAGCGATTCGTAGACGCTTTGCGACTGCGCGAAAACTTGCTAATAGTCACATTGATTTTGCAGATAGCCAGGTCGGAGCGTACCTCTCGTTCCGGGATCCCAGCACCACGCAACCAAATCGTCTTATGCAATCTCCAACGAAACTCCCCGTTCAAAACAAATTGTTTCTACACATACCAACCCCGCAGTGTAAGTCGATGTAAAAAACAAGAACGCTTTAAATTTTGGTACGGAGGCTGTCGGTAGGTATAACAATAACTATATTATTATTACCTATGTTCGTTTCAACTGATGCCACCGTTCTTACTTTACGCTCAATGACGACGAATTGCTATTGGAAAGGAAAATCGTTATTATATAACAAAATGGAATATCACTGCCCTCGCTCAATTGAGTTTCGTAAGGGAAATATGAGAATTGAAAAGAGGCTTTCTCCTTTTCTTATTATTATCGTTCTAATTTCAGACTCTTCGGAAATTATTTATTAACATTTTTTGGTTTCCTCTCTGAATTCGCTACTCAACATTTTTATAGGAAAAATCTAGTAGGTACCGTTAATTTTCTATTTAGATTTAGGAACTCTATCATTATGTCTTCGAGGAGAAAATAATAACTCTTACATGTTAGCACCTTTGATAATAAAAAAAGATAAACCAAGGATTAACTAAAAACCTGCTTTGTGTGAAATTGACAAGTTTTAGTTAAACCTTAGTTGATCTTTGTTTTTTAATAAGAATAAATTACTAAATTTAATTTAGGTTGTGATTTTATAAAAACATAATAATATTTACATTACCATTTAGACACATAATTTTAAAGATTTTAATTTAAAGTTAACTTCTACTTTAAACAGTCGTAGAATAATTTAGACTCATTCAATGTGTAAAACTAACCATCAAAGAAAGAGTATCGATTACGCAACGCCTATATCCCATTATGGGGAACATTTATAAAACAAACGAAATTAGAGACACCTCCCGCGGGCGCTATTCTCCACATAAATTCCTACCAATTTAATTGGATCGTGTTACGTGGCAGATCGTCGGAGTTGAGCCGCGGGCGCAATATTGGGCGTTATTCGTACAGTTAACTATCCTGGCACAAGTTACGACTAGCTAGATCGTTTTGTTGGACCCACTGAAAGCGTGCGTTGTAGCGGTCAAGTTTACTGGAATGGTATTGTTATGTAAGTTTCAAATTATGGTTCATGTAAACATTTATGACAATGAAAACTAATTGAAAGGTTCTTTGGCGGTACATTTAAACTATTTTCTAATCTCATTATACACTTATTAAGAATAGCTGAATTAATTAAAATTATGATTAATAAAATCTCATTACAATCTCATCTTATCAATTTTGTTCAGAACGCAATTCCTGTGTATGGCGGGCGACTACAATCCTGTAGATAAAAAATTATTTTATCAATTAGTAGTCTATGCTGCTTTTAGGTAATCCTTTGTTAGATTTTATCTCACAGGTGTTAAAAAAGAAATTTAAAAAAAACTCGAGAAATATTAACTGCAAAACGACGTGATAAATAAACATTTTGTAAATGAAGCAAAGACTCATGTGCCTAATAAAGTTACAATGTTGACGATAGCTAAATTCACTAGAGAAACTATACACAAAACTTCTTTACATTAAATTAAAATTTACTACAGCAAGTCATATCAAGACACGTAAACACTCCCTTTCAAATCACTTAACCAAATTAATGAGGTCTTTGATGGAATGCCTTGATTCCCTTCTTTCGTCTGAAGAACAGTTGGAAAAGGGATCGAGGGAGGTCCCTCTAGCTGGTTAGCTGGAGTTACTGTGTGCGTAGGGTGAAGTGTAGTACAGGTGGAGACGCCAATGTGTGAGAGTTTGGTGCACCGCCCTATATCTGAGTAGCTATAGAACTTGTACATCCGAATAGAAAACGATTAGATTTTTTTTTCAAATTTATAATAGGAATCAATAACGATATCAATAATAGATAATATTATTATAAAGTCGTACGAAAAATACCATACCACAATGGTTTTTCTTAAATTTGGGTCCCAGTCTTCCACAGCCTTCTTCGCACAGTAAAATTTTTTAGAACCAACTTTCTCCATCGGTGTTAGCGAATAACTATGGATGAGGACCTTCAAGAAGCGAGCGGATGTCTACTTTAAATGCCGGCAATTTTAAGATTCCTCTGGTGCCCCGGTGAGGTGACCCGTGTAACCGTTTACTAACTTCTTTGATAAAAAAAACCATTTCATATAAACTATTCTTTGAAACACGTAAATAAGTGATATGATTCATATTTATTTAATTATGATTATCTTTATTCTGTGACACAGACAATGAAATTTATGTATTTGTTAAAAACTTTAATAAATATTTTATTACTTACAAAACATTTAATAATTTAAAGGATAAACAATAATTTATGTCTTGTATACTTAATAGCTTTTTTAATTACTTATGTGGTTAATAAAACTGTTAAATAATAAAACAATATTGGAACAGTGACACGATTTTTTAAATTGTTATTAACTACAATCCGAAACACTTTTCGATATCATTACACAAAGCGAGGGTCCGTTCATCGAACGAGTTCGGAGTCCAATAACAGAACGGCGTATATCAACACGACTGCAAGCCAACAAGTGCCGTTTCAACATCTGAAATATACCTAATTCCATCTCGCTACCAAATGTCTCAACATACCTTTACTGGCGCTCGACTTACGCCCTTTTGCTACGGAGCGAACATAGAATTTTCCAGTTAAGAACAACAACGTCGCAAGTGCAAACTTTCACTAAGTCCGTTACGGCTTTTTACCACTGGCTAAACACAGTCTTATCTTGCCTGTAGCAAGGTGATTTACTATAATTAGAAAGATAGCGGTAGATGCCTTTTGTTATAATTTTCCAGGCTTGCTCACGAGCGTTTTCCCGCGCAAACTCATGAAAATGGCGGCCATTTTGTAATGTGCCTTGTTTTTTGATAAGGGTATTAAAATAACGGTGTATTCGGACGGTTCTACTACGTTTCGTATTTGTGTAGGTGTTTATATAGGTATCTAAGTACGTGAGCGCACATTTTGAATGCAAATTGGAAGAGTTGCTAATGAAATTTAATATGAAACTTAACAATACCCTTAGTAAGTGCAGATAATATTCAGTTTATAATTAATTTTAAGCGTATCGGTTTTTTTTCTCGGATTAAAAATACTATAGAGATTTTAATCTTTACTCACAAACGGATAGACAGCCAGTTTTTGATACACATTTTAATTCCACAGTAACTCTAAAGCTATCTTTTTACATCTTCTTTAGTTTGACAGTGACAGTCGTGATATAATGTCATTAACTTTAAAAATAGTTTTGAGCAATTCATTAGGGACATTCCTAATTATATCTGAACAGCAAATTTTGAATAAACTAATAAAAACACTCTCCATAACACTAGGTACAATAGCTAGACTAGGCTTTAGTATCAGTCACTCAACCGAGTCTAGTCCTAAAAACTCAAACCATTAACACGTTCATAGCATTTTATTGCGGGAAATTCCATCACAATTAGAATACAGGAACATGTTAAAATATTCTCATATGGTGTTATTCTCCATACATGGATATTACGCGATGATGTTTTTGTGTAACCCTAGTATTAATATTGCGATAATGCAAACTCCGCCATTTTACGGCGGAGGAACTCGTTTCAGCCGCCATTACTGAAAATTCAGCAACATTTAGACTCTCGTAGGCTTTACATGTATTTTCGCTTTATAAACTGTTTTTTTTGTGTTTAATTTTAGTGAAAATTTCTTGTACCAACGTTTTAATGTTGTCCTTTCGGGAAATAACAGTTTCTAAAATGGGTTTTAATTAACGTTTTCCGGGATTGTTGAGTGGGAATGATACCTAATTTAAAAGAGAAAATCTTTTTTTTTGTGAACTCAACAAACAAGTTAAGCAAAGTCAACCCTAGCCAACATTGAGATGGATTTACAAACTCGATCACCATGCTTCAGAGGATACTTAAATCATACAATATATACATACAGTGTCTTGAAAATCTTTAGCTTAGCTTTAGCTTTTGCTAACCCGCAGTTAACATGCGTGCAGAGTACGCACTAAACTAACATTGAAAGAAGACTACGGTGTCCCACCTGTGGGTTGAAGTTACAATATAAGAGAACTATTTCACACACACAGTAGGTGAAAAAACTGATAATATAATGTGAATTAATGGCCATGCGTTTCTTTTTTCAATAACTTACATAGCATTTCTTCAGATAAATGACAAAACTTTCAGTCTTGTTTATACCCACTCTTATAAGATTACCCATTTGGCATGGTAAAGAACATATTTTTGATTGTAGGAAGGTAGTTTTGCAACAAAAATATGAAGCAGAATATTCACATATTCGAACGGGTTGCATAGTATGCCTATAAAGAACCTTCTGTGACGTCAACACACCATAACGTTTTATTCAATTGCACGGAAAATCGCCCGGATTTCAGCCCGCCCCAACATTCTCATAACCTATCCCTTTCAATCCCATCTCATTCGGGCGAAGTGCGAAAGGGACCCCAGTAAAGTAACGGTAATTGAGCGTAATATGAAATAGTTTCAGTCTAGACTGTTGTAAGTTGAAAATTACAGGCGTGACTCGCTTCTGGTTAAAATATATTGTAATGGAAGTTTAAACTTGCTCTCGCTTAAATTTATGTGAGTGTGTGTGGGAGTATGCCTACCTACAGTTAATGTTGTGATGAGAAAAGCGGAGGTTGAAGAGAAGCTTAGCGATTTAAATGATGGAGCATATTGTTCATAACCAAATATCAGATGGTATGTGATTTTTTTCTATACATCTTTGAGTCACTAGTATTAACTAAGAAGTTCGCTTTTGCAAAATTGTTAAAAGGTATTTTGGATTGATTTAAATTTTAATATCTCTTATTAATAAAGAAAGAAAACTTGTTGTCTCATTGTTGCACTTCGTTTAATTATCTTCAAGACGGTGACAAAAAAAGTTTTAGTTTATCATTAGTGTATCTCTTTTTCTTAATAAAGTGGCGATTGCCTACTACATAATAATATACACAATAATGTAAAACCGTAGCATGGACAATATTTCTGTAGCTATAAGCTACGTTTTGATTAGCGTAGCACTAGGACATAATCACGTAGCCTAGCCATGCTATAGTTTAATATTGTAGCTCATCATACTATTTTATTAAAAGCGCTACAGCATTGTAATGCTACTTATGTTACGTGCTACAGAAAAATAGCGTAGCACAGATTTATATCGTATCCTACGTAGCACTAATCTAAGTACCTACACATATTGTCGATCGGATGCCACTTTAGGAGTGTAAGGTTATATTACTAGGTGGCAGCTTCGTTTTCATAAAAAATCGCTTCATTCCCAGTCTCCGCTCACTCTCCGCCTCCGTTGTAGACATGCCCTAAGTAGTGCGGAATTCTCAGCTCAGCGTAATGATCAAGTTGAAATTGCTTAATTTTGTAAGTACTTAATAAAATAAATCTTCGAATCGATCTTTCTTTTACAGCTGGATTATGTGCCTTTTATTGAAAGCAAGTTAAGATTGTAGAATATACCATCTTTTTTTTTATGTCATACAGACAAACAAGCAAGCGGGCCACCTGATGGAAAGCGGTCACCGCCGCCTATGGACATCAGTAACATCAGGGGCGCTACCAATGCGTTGTCCAACAAGGTGGTTGGAGGAAGGGAAGGGAAAGGAGGAGGGCTTCCGGATCTCTCACTCACCGAACGAAACGCATTGCTGCCTCACGTCGATATTCTGTGAGAGGGTGGTACTTCCCCGGTCGAGCCAGCCCATTTCGTAATAATTGCTCTACCACTCCAAAAAATCTCATCTCCGGCCATATTTCAATTCAGTATCACAGTTATCAAGAATTTTACTATTTAAAAATATTTTATTAAATTATTTAGGTACTTTTTATAATTACGGAAATTTTGGAAAGTAAAAGTGCTGACTGACTGACTTGTGAACATCCAATCCATACTAATATTACAAATTCGAAAATGTGTTTGTTTGTCCTTCTTTCACGTTGAAAAACGAACGGCTTGACATGATTATTTTTTATGGGGATAGATTAAGGTCTGGAGATTGACATAGGCTATTTAATTTTATCCCGAAAAAACATTTTATTCCCACGGAAAAAAAATATGGCAGATCCTCACTCTGGACCACGCTACAACTGGACCGGGTAACAGCTACATTGCTTCCCAGCGGAGAGAGAGCTTCCCATTATAGCATGTCCCAACATGCTATAATGCATTTTCCTGACTTTAAACAAAAAAAAGGTAACAGCATAAAAATGAATCGCTGAATGTGTTTCTAAGCGCAAATCTCGAGAACAGCTGAACCGATTTCACTAATTCTTTTTTTAGAATATTCCTTGAAGTACGAGGATGGTTCTTACGGAGAGAAAATTTTAAAAATTCCCACGGGAAAGCGGGATACACGCACACGAAGTTGCGCGGGTTTCGCTAGTTATAAATAAAATCAAAATGATTACTTCTGTGATTTACTAAATATCTATACTAGGTAGGTAAGATGGAACTTGTAATAGAATTTTTCCTTTTTCTATAGTAGATAACCGTAATAAAATTGTACTGGGGGAGAGGTCACAAAAAATTAAGGCTGCAGTCAGCATTATTTCTCTTACTGTTCAACTTTAGTCCTTATTATGTACGACATAAAAATCATGTAGAAAAGCAAAACTTTCTATTTCTTACTAAAAAGCAACTAGGTACCTATCTAATGATTAAATAATTTCGAGTTTAATCCAGTTTTAAGGTTGCTAGGTAATTTATTACAAATTTTGAGTTGGTATCAACCCTCAATTATTTATGTATAAAAAAATATAATATGATACCCACATAAATCAAATAAAAAATTGCCAATCACCAGTGATTACAGAAATACGGTGAATATAAAAATCAAGGATCTTATCATTTTGATGACCACCTATCGATTTATATTAAATTGTGCCTAGATGCTTAACAAGCATCATTGTAAAAGTATAAATGTCATCGGCCGTCCATAAAAGATAGAACAAGCACCTGCGGTCAATTTAAAACAAATACTGTGGGTACCACAATCACCTGCCAGAACTTTATGCCCCTATAAACAGTCAAGAGCACCCATAAAAGCATTATTACCTATTAATTTCACACCACATTAGCGAAACACACAATAAAACTTTAACATTTTGGTGACAGGGATTTTGAGTTCTGTGTTAAGCGCCATCTATCGGCGTCTTTTGGAGTTTCGCAGAAAAAGATTATGGCCTTTATACGGCGGAGTTTACGACGTCGTAAAAGTATGCAGTAAAAGCGAAGGGCACGCACGCCCTCTGTTAATCGTTCAGAAACCGATATTGCGGCGAGGCTCGAGATAGATTACTTTAGGAACGTAGGAATAAGTTCTCGGCGATTGTCTATTTATGGGCGTGTGCCGAATTGCGTAGTAAGTACCTTATTTCACTCCATGCTGTAAGCGCGGAAAATTCAGTTCAGAACAGTGACGTTCGAATTTTAAATGATTCGGACAAAACAATTGCATAACATATGAATCTAGTTCATTTGTTTCTTCACAAGGATTTTTGAAAATGATATTCCAAGTTTTTCGAACGGACCACCTTGAACACCTAGAGAAATAAGGAAGGTTTGCTAACTTTTGTTTAAAATATTAAAATTGTAACATTTAGATGTTATGACTATTACCCGTAGCCAGGACAGGTAGTTTTTGCAAGTAAAACATTCTCATTTTTTTACTGCCACTTTATCATTTAGCTACAGTCAGTAAACAGAAAGCATAAATGCCAATACACGGTCATCAACGACACATCAATGCCACCAATCTAACGATGTAAAGCAAAGTACCATAAAAACCTTAACAGTTTCATCCCGAGCACCCTTGCTATCGTTAAATTTTTATTGACTCCAAACTGCATCACTTTAAAAATATACAAATTTATGGTCACTCAAACTGGAAATGATTATTCAACACGTCGTAACTATTTTATTGCGCCAATGTAAACAAAACATCAATTTGGACATCAATGGAGTCCCTTTTCTTGGTCTTGTATAACAACGATTTATTACTAAGATATTATTAATTAATAAAACCTAGTAAAGTCTTTATGAATTGAACTGGTTAGACTAGGGAAGGACCACCTTCAGCGGCGTGTGAGTCCTCACCATCGGGAGACCAGCTAGCTTGTTTGTCCTCTTTCATTAAAAAAAACTTACCATTTTAAATTGATTATCGTCTATCTCATGTTGTTAAATTGCAATCTGATAATATTTATAATTGCTCGAAAATAATAAAATTACCTGCCATTATTTCAGTATAATACCAAATGTTATTATTAAATTTATTCTGTACTTATTACAGTTAAATATAAAATTACCAATTATATTTTTTATACGTAGAAGTTTTATTAACTGTTCTATTTAAAATTGTAGAAAAAAATAAAATTATTTTCTCTATTAGTGAAAACAAGAGCTACATCTCTTTGTGCACGTGTGTACTAACAAACGAATCACAAGCAAACGGAAAAGCATCGCGTGCTGAGCGCGGCATGCTATTCGTTGCACGCGCATACACACAGATGGCACTGCAGTTGCCTTGTAAATACAAATCTTTTATTTTAAGTGCTTTTGTAAACATGCTAATTACCAATAGATGGAGCTGTTTTAAATTTTTGTTTCATATTAAATTTATTTCTTAAAAAATATTTTATTTCTTTATTTACATTTTAATTTCATTACTTGATTGGTATGTAAATTACTAAATTATATTTTTTGAAAACAAGGTGACCACTGAATTGAAGTTTGCCAAATTATTGTAAGCTCCATGTAAGCTCTATAGCATTACTTAATAATGGAGACCTATAAATATAGATACAATACAAGTCATAGGAATTCCTAAAATTATCATACCCGTCGTTTTTTTTCGCTAGTTTACCTGTAGTATTCTATTTTAATAAATTAGTGTGTTTTACATTAGGACTGGTAACATATTATTTTTATATTCAGTTTTTATAATAATATGGTGTTTTCTTCTTTCATAACCGGTTTTGAAACTTTGATTATGAAAATGTAAGGGATTTAAAAAAAAAAATCTTACCTTGTAATAAATAATAGTTGCACCTTGATGAATAATTCTTTTAATGTCTTCAATATTAATCAGTCAGTAGCATCTTACTACTTAGTTTCTGTCGTGCGTTTCTAAAAGCACGGTAAATATTATAAATATACTTATTGTTGTCACTAACTAGAAAATTCATAAAAATACATAATTCACATTAATAAAAAAATAATACATCTAAAAATAACACTGTGTAACACCTACGTATTACCTCCGCACTCACCGATCTTTGTAGGTTACATAATTAATATTCATTTTTTGAAAGTAAGTAGTCTTATAGGTACTTAGTCACATCACTTTACAATGTTTTTTATTTATCAAAAACTATGGCAAGTAACTTCTGGTTATTATTGCTTTTAAAAACTTAATCAAACCACTACAGATATTTTACAAAGCTGTCTCAAATGCAACTACATAAAACTAATAGTAAAAACAATCTCTGTTACCTACGCACAACGGTAAATCTACAAAAAGGGTTTGTTTTATGCAATTTACATCTCCAATGATCATAACTTAAAACATTCCGTCGTTCAGTAAAAAACAATTCATCTACCCGTTAGTTTATTACCTACTGTATCCTAATTCCCATCATAAATGTTGAAAGTTTTTGTAAAAAGTTAGAAAAAAAAAAAAAAAATTGTATTGTTTCAGATATGCAATGCAGGCGATGGACAATCGTACCTACCTATTATGTTCGGTAAGTAAAAGATTTCTAAATATCGCCATAAATGAATTTATTAGAAAATTTGTAATTACATAGTAGGTACAATATGAATGAATAGTTACCTACCTTAGGAAGGTAGGTACTTATTCATAGATATTCTATTGATAAATAAATTTTTCACTTCTCATGCTCAGAAAGTGCTTATTTGCGCAGGATATAGGCTGCACAAAATCGAATTTTGTGCACAAGGGCAAAAAAGTAAACTCATAAATGTATCTATATTAAGACAAAGGAAATAAGCCATACAGCCAAACACAACAAAAAGTTCAGAGATAGAATTTGTTATTTTATAATATTTACTTTAATTTATTTGCCTTATGTGTTTTTAAGTCATAAAAGATATTAAAATTTAAATTAAAGTACGGTAGGTTATTTAATTAATTTAAGAAAATTATTTTATTACAAAATAATTTAATAGAAGGCTGTATAGGTCTGCAGCCCAAGCCTAATTTCAAAGTCGTAAAATTAAAAAAAAAAAAGCGGCGGGAAATGGGAAACAGGGTCTTGTTTTTCTTGCGTTTATTTATTTATTTCCTCGCAATCGAAGTGAAAAGCAGAGTTTATAACTCGTCCACAAAACCATTTCTATCCTCGACATTACTATCAGCTATCTGCTAAAAGTCTCGGATAGAAATGATTCGTTTTGTGCACTTGTTGTAAAATCTACTATTCTATTAAATTCCGGCCCGGTTCAACTATTTTCTTTGTTGACTGTACCTTGACCTTAATTTTTTTTATATTCTTAAAGTTTCTGGTACCTAGATCATTTATGTGCGATGACTGTTAGTTTAAAAATATTACAATCAAAAAATATTTGACTTTTAATAATGAAGAATGAAGTTATATAGGTATGTAATACTTAATGATCAATGACTTTAAATTGAAATTTATATAGAATTGAAATTAAAATTTATTCAAGAATAAGTTGGTCAGTGGCATTAACCTTTAGATTTATCTACACTGGGCGTCAAAAATAAGTAGTACAGTTTTAAAATTGCAATTACTCTAAAACTATAGAAGTTAGAGTTTTGAAATAAAAGTCATTTTATAGCAAATTTAACAAAGTTTTTTAAAAATAATATTTTATTTAGCATTAGTAAAGTTTTACACTGAAAATTAAAAAGCTAACCATTTTGAAGGAACTATCAAGAACTTAATTTTTACGTTTTGGGCCTTGTTCCCACTTTAGTAACTTGTGTTGCCGCCTCGGGCTCTGATGACAGCTTGGAGCCTGTTTGGCATGCTGAACACTAAGTTTCGGAGGCGGTGTTGGGGAATATTCACCCATTCTTCTATCAGGGCCTTTTTAGAACCCTGAGGGTGGCTGGGGGTGGTCTGCGGCTTCTGACTAGCCTCCCAAGCTCATCCCAGGCGTGTTCAATCGGGTTAAGATCTGGGCTTCTTGATGGCCAAGCCATCAAGCTGATGCCAACCTCCTGAATGTACTCTTGTACGAGGTGAGCGGTATGTGGCCGGGCGTTATCATGCATTAGTATCGCTCCATCACCCATATTTACTAAATATGGCCCTGCATACTCGTTAAGGATCTCTAATGCATATCTTTCACCAGTCAGAGTGCCATTTTCTATGACCACTAGCTCTGTGCGCCCCTCTGAATAGATGCCAGCCCATACGTGTACAGAGCCCCCGCCGTATTGAACTCTTTCCGAGATGCAACCTTGAATGTATCGCTCACCAGGTCGCCTGTATACTCTCCGCCTTCCATCGGAAGTGAAACCGAGACACATCTGTGAACAAAACTCTTGTCCATTCTTCTTCGCCCCATTGTACGTGTTGACGGGCGTAGCGTAGTCTTGCTACTCGATGCCCTGTCTCAAGTTTGGGGCCATTTGCTGGCCTGTACGACTTCAGGTTGGCTTCAGCAAGTCTTCTCCTCACTGTACTCTCACTAACGTAGTCTCTTCGGGTCTGAAGAAGCTGTTGCTGGACCTCAACTGCATTAAGGTGACGATTTCTTAACACAGTAGAGACAATTAAGCGGTCTTGTCGGGTACTAGTGCACCTGGGTCTGCCATTACTTGGTCTACTTAGATAGTTTTCAGTCTCTTCGTACCTTCGCTTTACTTGCTGGATCGTTCTTAGAGTTACACCCGTTCTTGTAGTACGACGCATACTGATGCCTACTTCGAGAAAAGTTATGATTCTTGCACATTCTTCTGGTGAAAGAGGCATGATTAGTAAAGTTTACTCGCTGAAGACACATTTGCTTTTGAATTGCAATTGATTTATCAGCAATACAGTAAACAATAAAAAACAAAAGTACAAGCCAACAGTTTAAAAAAAGTGTTTTTGTTTATTAAGTTTTTTTTTTCAGTCAATCTTTAAAAAATGATATTGCACATATTTATCGATGGATATTGTATGAAGTTTTAATTAAATTAAATTGTCTTTTAACTTTTTTTATTTCAAAGGTTCTGTAGTTTAGGAGATATTGCAATTTTAAAACTGTACTACTTATTTTTGTATATAGATTTACAGGGTTAATTTTAAAGCAATGTTATTTTTTTATCTAATCATTTTCCATAAGCTTCTGTTTTACCTAGTAATAAGTTAGGTACGTTTTTATCATCAAATCAAAATAAAGACACAAGAAAATACTATTATAATAAAAACATTTGTAACTCACACATTCCTAACAAAGGAAATAAAAAACTTATTTATCTCCGAGCAGAGTCAGTCAGGAGCCAGCTAATCTCGGCGCGCCATCTAGCGGCCCTCTCGACAATTTTTATCGGCTGATTAAATCGTTCCTTGCTACCCCTTTATGACTGCAACGTGAATATGGCCTCCTGTTTGTTTTTGGATGGCCCTGATAACATCTCTAGGTGTCTCTAGGCTTTTATTAATAAAACATCTAGTTATTGTGCGTTTCCATGGGCAAGAGTTCTAATTCTTTTTATGACAGAGGAATACAAACAAGCTAGTGGGTTACCTGATGGTAAGCAATCACCACTGCACATGGACATCCACGAGAACCAGATCTTGGATGCGTTGCCCACCTTTGAAGTAACGAAAAAGGAAGAAGATGAAGGAAAGTGAAAAAGGGAGTAGGAAGCAGGAGAGGTTTTCGGTTTTTTAAATAGTGCGTATCACCACTATTTCACGTTCATATTCTGTGAGAGGGTAGTATTGCCCCGGTTACGAGCCGCTACCAGTTTATAATAGCGGCTAGACTCGACCACTCTAAGTAACCTCAGTACAATTAAGTCAAGTTAAGGTCTGATTTTGTATAATCTTATCAAGCTGATTTTATTGAATCAAATGTAAAAGTGCTTAGGTTTGTTCTTATGTCAGAGTTAACCACATGAACATGACTTTTTAGTGTTCTATTTTTCACATATCAAGGTAGGTAGTATATTCTCTATCACTAAAAATAATTGTGATATTCTCGAATGAGTGTTCGTAGAGAAACTCGTTAGTAGATGTCGTAACCGGTGGAAACATATATTATTTAATTATAATTATTTTTATAACCACTATCGTATTTACTGTAACATAATATGAAAGAGTAGCGTCAAATAAAGCTATTATGTTTTGTTTCATTAATTATTTTTTTTCTAATAAGAATTTTGAAATGTAAGATGGGATGCTGATAAGAATTGACTTATGAAAATTGTTAAAAAGTATTGACGTGATGCAACTACAGCTACTGGTGTTTAATTTATTTATTTATTTATTTATTTGGATAACATAACAAATTACAACCCAAGATTTGTCGATATTTCTTTGGAGTACATAGGTACAGCTACAGAGCAACCCTCCAAACGAAGTAACAATTAAGTTTTCTCATGTAATTCTTACTTGTAATGTAAAAATTTACATTTTGATTACATTCTAGTATTCGATGAAACGTTGAAATCTGATTAGAATTACCTGAAGAAAACCTAATTCTTACCTCGTTTGGGAGGTCATCTTTCTCTGCATCTGTTTGCACAAAAGAGGAAGGAAGGTAGAAGGTCCAGTGGGGCAATTCACGTAACAAGATCCGATTCTAGTTCGATTCAACTACACTCGCTGTCCCGTTCAATTCCTATTTTGTATGAGTGAGACAGCGAGTGTCGTTGAATCGAAGTAGAATCGGTTCTTGTTACGTGAATTGGCCCACAGGTAGGAAGAATACAAATAAAGATATATAGAATTATGCTTTATTTACAATACACAGACAAAAACACAGGACGAATAAACAAATAACTTTGAAACTAGTGTATTTGTAACAAGGCCGCCTTATTGCTGACAGCAATCTTTAAAGATTTATAATATTGAGTGACAAGAAATAGTTTAAATGGAAAATGATTTTCTGCGCCTGTTTTTTGATTTATTCGATAACTTCTCTAATAAGTATTCGATATTTTGTTTTCAACCTTATAAAGCTGCTACTTTTTCGTTTTCCATATAAGAATCCTTCAGATTTGAAATTACCACAACCGTCAATCTGAGTATAATTTCGGCACCTTTAATAAATTGAATTATCAAATATAAGAAATAAATGGTAATAATAAACTCAATGAACACATTATCTAAATAGCATTGCAATTGTAAATTACAACTTTAAAACAACATTATCGAAATAATTAGCTACCTACCCAACATTTCCATTAAGGAACCAATGACATACACTGCCAGATAGCACTGTGGCAACCACGGCTTACATACTTGGACGGGATAAAGAAAAACTTAATTTAAAACCAGGATTTGTGCCTCCGCCGCATCGGAGCCATTAACAGACACTCAATTTACGATCAATTAAAATCTATACGGGACCAATTAAACCTCCGTTTCTTTATTAGTATTGTGTTGGCTTTATCGCTATCAGACCGGTATGGGAAGTGCTAGCTCGGTATGCGTGTTCGTTGTAAATTTATTTCACTATTTACAGTATATGTAGGGAAATGTCCCGTCGAAGTTATTGTCATAATAGCCTGGGAAAACTTGCTGAGGTGTTGATTGTCAGATCGTTTACTGAGTAATTAAAAATAATGAGACTATTGGATTCTAATAAAGAGAGCTTATAAGAATTCGTTACTTGATCACCTCTTGCCAACAGTATTTTCATATGGCCGAGATGATGATGATCACCTAAAACAGGCTTATATAAAGTTATTTTTAACTAGCTGACCCGTGCCCATAATTTTAATAATTTTTGGTTGTCGTTGGGCATAATGTTAATAATCCTTTTTTAGTACAGGCGTTCGTAAGAAACGCTTTCATTCGACCGTTTTTTCTCCGATTCACTTTGCAAAACCGACTACCACATAAAAGCTTTTTTATTTTTCGGTTTTTTATATAACCTATGACACTCAGCAATAATGTGGCTTTCTATTGGTGAAAGATTGTTTAAAATCGGTTCAGTAGATCCCGAGATTACCCCTTACAATTTAACAAATATACAAACACACAAACTTTACTTCTTTATAGTATTAAGTATACATTTAAATCGGAGTTTGACATCTCAGTATCTGAAGGTGACGTAAAGCCTAGTAAAATAAATAAGTAGGTACTCATAATCTTCATCACTGCTCATCGTTTACTGCTGGATGTAAGTAGGTCTCCCAATATTTCCAGTTTGAGATAAGCAGTCTGCTCCAGCGGCTCCCTGCAACTTTTCTTATGTCATCCTACTGTCCGACCTGTGGGACAAAAATAATACTAAATAGTATATTATTAATATACTATTTAGTACTATTAATGATTACACTAGTATGTAAAAACGAGATGGGAATTGACTTTAAAATCATAATCAAAATTACATATAGGTATATTTATAATTATTTATTATATTTATTGTTTATGTCTTTTGCCAATTGCCAAATACGTATACAATTATTTGCTAAATAACTAAATTGTATATAAACCTACTATTGTACACCTGGTAGGGTGAACTGAGGACTCTACCAATATAATTTATTGTCAACCTTTGTGCCCAGTTAGCAATTAAGATTATTCTATTCTATACAATTGCATCTGTGAATTAAACAGAGAAAGTGCGTTGAAAATGTCTATTCAAACAAAAAATCCAGTTTAATTTTTTATCCAAAAGCAATCACTAAAACATTCCGATTGGATTCAGATTCATTGCAACAAGGAGCAATAGGCCGTTGAGGTCAACACAACAAATTTTCAATTACCCTGGATGGTCGCAAATTCAGCTCAAATGTAAATTATTTCAGTTAGTACATTATAAATATAATTGTAGGTGTTTGTGGGCGGGTGTTGCTCGGCCAATGGGAGCCGAGTGCGAAGGCTGGGCGGCGCTAGTCAGAAGACTAATGATGTTCCCGCGAAGCCTTCGCCGAGTGCGCTACGTTCTTAGAACACTAGAGATGTTTATCGATTTTTTTTTGTTTCATATCGATTATAATATTACAACGGTTTATTAGCAGATAATTTAATAATATTCAGATGACAAGTATGTACATACATTTCCGTTTTGTATTTTAATTACATATTAGTTTTGATAATTTCTTTAGACATTATCTAAAGGAACAGGAAATGGTTAATGCGTACATAATTATTTTTAATGATTTAACATCACATTTCTCTATTTTCTTGTTACCCTGGGATTTCATCATTCCAACTAAAACATCAACATAATCCCAACTACGCAATACACATAAAAAGTTTTTAAAATTGCAATGTGGAAAGATGTTTTATTTTACTTACATGCAAAGTTATTTAAGCACTTCGAGGTTGATGCAAAATTATTGAATCACTTGTTCCCACAGGACGTGAGAACGCAAAAGACAGGCACATTGAGAATTAAGATTTGATTACTATCTTGTTTACAGTGTCAATCTGGATCAAGCTGTTTTTGCAAACTTAAATTAAAAATAAACTACAGGCGTTGCTGATATAAGCTATTTCTTCAATGTTTAAACCGAAGAACACACACGAATAAACGTACCCAAAAACTAGTTTGACCCTAAAACCAAATTTAGAAAAACAACACTAACTTGACATTTACAATCAAAAATGTGCAACACGATACGCGTAAACGACCAATATGGGCATTTAGTGCCACCAAATGACTCATAAAATTTACCAAATTACCCACAACAGATAAATATATCGAGAGACGTGTCGTTCAGGTCGTAAAAGCATCCTCGTGTAGGGAAACTGTCACCCAAATTCTCATGTCACGTCAAACAAAATATAAAAATCAATTTACGAACATCAAAACCATTATGTGGTAGTGAAAACGGCTTCATTACCATCCATAAAAGCAGTCATATACTCACATACAATGGCACTATGATTTAATAGTAGCCTATATTTTATTTTTGTATGTAATAATAGTTTGCTTATTGTTAATTCGTACTAGTGTAAGCCTCGGAACAATAAATTTTCGATTAGATGCAACGCGAAAATGTCTACTGAAATTTATGAGTCAAAGGGAAGCTTACCTGGAGTGGCAACACAAAAGAATTTCAAAAGCAATTTAAAATCGACCACAATGTATATGAAAAAGTACTATCATTCTGCTGTGTGAAATGCGATTTTGCACGTTATAATGGATGTATACAATTCTATTGTTTGCAAACGACAAAGTGCAATGGAATTTCTTTGCCTTTATCATGTTTGAAGTTTCTACTGACTTAAATTGAAATAAACTTTACTGCGTATGATAGAAATTATCACTATAATAATAATAATAATAATAAATAATAAATCTTTATTCATAAAACTTACGGCTAGTGTAACATTAATTAACAGTATAAAAACAATTAAGGTAAAAGTATAACATTATGTGCCTGAGCTAGGAAAATCCTGTGTTTCAGGCGGTAAAAGATCTAATATAAAAAATCATGATAATCACTTTAAATATGATACAAGGTAAAAGGTGTCTTATAATTAAAAATTAATAATAATAAATTATAATGTGGTAGTATTTACAGGTTTATTTCACGATCGTCATTAATTCCTCTGTATCTTTGTAGGACATATTTTTGAGTGCTGTTTGAAGAGCTTTTTTACAATTATATGAATTAAGGGGGTAGATACATAATTTGGCGTTTAATCTGTTATAGAGCAATGGTCCGAGAAATATAAAGAATCTAGATGATAGGGCGCGATATGTTGCAATGGGTCTAAAACAAACTATATCTTTCCGTCGTTTATTAGTAGTTTCAGTGCAAAAGGGCAAAACTGCATGCTGTTTAAGTACAATGTTCATTATAAATAATTGTCGAACGCTCAGTACATCACAGGATTTATAGAGTAGGTCAGTTGGATAGAGATACGGTTTAAAAGTGGAGACTTTTAGAACCGCTCGCTGTGCTCTTTCAATTTTTATTAGAGCTGTTTTAGCTGCTCCACCCCACGTCGTAATGCAGTAAGTTAATATTGATTGACATAGGGCCAGATACACCTGTTTAACGATTTTAAAATCAGAAATCGAACGGAGTTTCTTGAAAATAAATATTAACTTCCGCATTCTGCAAGTTATTGCTTCTATATGCCTTCTGAATGTTAGAGTTTCGTCAATTATAACACCCAAGTACTTAATGTGGTTTGTGTTAGTAATGAGAGGACACTCGCACAAACCATTTGCGGGATTACAATTATGCGCAATCAAAGTCAATAGAGTAGAGTTTGATTTACGCGATGAAAACTTAATGAAATTTGTTTTATCCGCATTTAATGTTAATAGATGATTCTGAAGCCAGTTATTTACAACATTAAAACCCCGTTGTGCCAGTTCATAGACTTCTTCGTCTGTTTTTGCGGAAAAAATTAGTGCTGTGTCATCGGCGTATGATATGATTTTACCACCATTTAATTGAAGATTACATAGGTCATTTATATAGATTAAAAAGAGGGTTGGGCCTAAAATACTTCCCTGAGGAATGCCAAACTGGGTATTATTCATATCAGAACTGATGACATTGCCCATTTTAACGCATTGTGTTCGCTCGTATAAGTAGCTCGCAAAAAGCTTGAGCTGCGCGTCTCTAATACCTATTATTTCTAATTTTTGCAAGAGGATTGGGATGGAGACTGTGTCAAATGCTTTTGCAAGGTCAAGGAATATTCCCAGTGTCCGATTACCCTTATCAATCTCATGAAATTAAAAGTCAGAGAGTTGATGTACGGCATCGTTAGTTGATAGCTTTGGTCTAAACCCAAACTGTGTTTTTGATATAATAGCCTTTCTTTCCAAGTATTCGATTAATCTGGTATTTATGATTTTTTCTAATATTTTAGAAATAGATGGCAATAAAGAGATAGGCCTATAATTAGAAATTTCTTTTTTACTACCAGTCTTGTGAATAGGGACTACGAGGGCTTTTTTCAGAGATCTAGGGAAAACTCCTTCACGCAAGCATTGCTGGAAAATATGAGTTAGAGGTGGGATTAGTGTATGCTTATAGTTCTTAAGCATTTTATTAGAAATGTTATCCCAGCCAACTGCACAGTCATCTTTCATTCCCATGATAATTTTCTCTATTTCTTCAGAGTCTGTATCGAGCAACACGAAAGAATTTAGTGAAATATTAGGACTTTGTATGATGCTGGTACGTGAATTAATCAGGTTTTTCCGTACTTTTTCAGCCAAGGACTTTCCCATATTAACAAAGATATTATTTACATTATTAACACTTGCCAGCGGTGACGAGTGTGCTTCCAATAGCTCTAGACTCTGTTCCTGTTGTTTTGTAGTGAATGTAATGTTCTTAATGTATTTCCAAACCTTTTTATTATTGTTACCGGCTTTTTCGATTTCATTTTTGTCATAACTATTTTTGACCTTTCTTAGAATGTTATTACAAAAATTGCGATATCGTTTATATGACAATTGAAGAATAATATTTTCAGGGTGACATTTTACTTTTTTATGCAATTTGTCTCTGTGTTTCATACAACGAATCAGCCCAGGTGTTATCCATGGTTTAATGTTATTGTTTTTATTAGTCACACGTATAGGCGATGTATTTTTTTGAATTGCACATTGCACTTCGTTTATTAAGTATGCCATACTAGTTTCTGCGTCAGCAGAATTATAAACGGGGTCAAAGTCAATATTGCATAAATCGCATTCTAGCGTCTTTGTATTTATTTTAGTAATTGTTTGTTTAGTGCGTTTTAAGTTATGTAATTTATGTTTAACAGTTAAAATGATTGCGCTATGATCTGTTATTGTTGAGTTGGTTACTAATGTTTGTGATTGGAGTTTAGATTTAAGCATGACATGGTCCAGACAAGATCCAGATATGTGTGTAGGGAGTGTATGTGCAGGGAGTAAGCCATGGAATGAGCACATATTGAGATATTCCTCAGCCGCTGTGTCGCAGTGGTCAGGCAAAATGTTCAAATTTAAATCTCCCATTAAAAATATATTTTTATGAGATGTAAGATTCTGTAATATCTTATTTAGTGACTCAATAAAATTATCAGTATTTCTTAAAGAGGGAGACCTGTATAATGCAAGTATTGCTGTATCTGTTCCAATTATGATTGGTTATTTTCAGTGATTCAGTAATTACTCTAATACATGTACCTATTTAGAATTAAATCAGGAATACCAGCCATATTCATAAATTTAAAATACTTTGCTTTGCAGTGGCTTAATACCTAAATCTATCTAGAACCTATTAACTGTATCAAAAATCTGTTAAAGTTCTAATGTTTAAATAGGCAAATATTATTTTCTAAACAACGAGTGAAGAGAACGAAATTATTTATTTATTTCAAACTAGAATTTCCCAAGAATTGTAAACGTTAAAAGAAATTTAGAAACGTTTGATATAATTTAAAGTGCATTTTAGGTAGAACAAAGCGTCCGCCCCAACCCTTCCAATTTATTACATTAAAAGACCATAGGCCGTACTCGAGTTTCAACGTATTCTTTATGTCAACCATTAATATTTTTTCAAGGCTTATTTATGGATTCCCTAAGGAGCAAACCCGGGCAGGTGGTCCCTACTTAATCAAGATGTTACCGAAAATAAAAAAAACTTGTAGCTATATTTTCTTTTTTGCCTGAATTACTGTTTAGTTCGACGTAACTTATGCGCCATTGGAACGAGTCTTTTTGTTATGTTATTTATATAAGGTATTTTAATTCGATGGGAAAGATGTATGTTGTAATGAATACATTAGCAATAAAGTAGGGAATATACATTGGAACCAGTTGTGTGCAATAAAATAGCCTTACGACATGTTAATGGCTTTAGTTAATACAAATTTAATAGAAACACGCCAGTTGTAAACCTTATATTACAATTGGGTGGTATAATGTGACGGTAAAAGTTTCAATTACATGTATATCTTATTTCAATGGACTTTGGGGTCAAATCTGTAATAGATATTTGAACGCCTCATTAATATTAAATTAGATTGTGTTACCTAGATAGCATTCGGTAATGTTATCAATACGTATTAGGAAACGCGATAGTTCTGTATGTCCTCGAAGAATTAAGGTGAAAGTAGGAAAAGGGAATAAACATGTGACTCCTTTTTTAAATTTTTAAGTTACCTATATTGTTCTATTATGTAATATTTAATTGTTTCTTGTGTCTACTTTCGAAAAGTGTGAAAAAAACTAACTTTTCTCTGCTAATGTGGCCAAGCTGCAAGCCTAGCGAGCCTAGGCAGACACCTAAAACCTATTCCATCCTAATTCTGGGTCAAACCGTATGAGCCTTTCGTACCCACAACTGCACTATGAAGATTCATAAGACTACAGCGGTCTAGATACAAATTAACGTCCAAAAATAGGTATTTAGCAGATAATTTTTAATATTCAAGTCAAGGCGCTTCACGCCCGACACACTCTCCGCTGATGAAGCTGAGATTCCCATACGAATAACGGAATAGTCAGGTTAGTATAAAATATCGTAGCATCGTAAGTAGTAAGTTTTTAAAGCAATGTACTGGCTTGGTTAGAAAATATAATTGGACCATTTTTGTACCAACCTTACTTAAATTAAAAACTAAATAATAAAGTTCAACAAAAACAATGGAAGATGGAACAAAAGCCGTTCACATCTGAAGGCGTGCGTACACAGCATAATAAATAAAACAAGATTCTGTGAGATTGCAACTCAGATACAAGTTGATTTAGACATCTTACTGGTTGGATTTATTTAATCTGTGTACAACTTTATTGAGATAATAATGTAACCTTTGCAGATGATCGTAAATTGTACTTTAAAGCTTATAATTTATTATTTTGTGATTATGTTTTAAGACGAATCACTTTAGTATGACATCAATTATTATTTAGATAAATAAATTATAATTTATCTCATACTAATATCTAATTCCGTAGAGACGTTAAAGTCTGCAGATATCTAGTATTTCTTACAATTCTCTTTTAGTAACATTTTAAATGAGTCTACATGTTTTATTATTTTGAGTTGTAAGCACAATCTGATTAAAATAATTATTACAATTTCGTTTTCTTTAGATGTAGACTCGTATACAACATTGTAAGTTATAATTAACATACTAAATAATGGATTTAAAATTTAATTAATCTATAAATTACACTTGCAATGATAAGTACCAACACAAGAATAGCGGGTTTAAAATGTTAATAATACAAGTAGGTTATACCTACTATTGAAGTAACCTTATCTTGTGAAGACAGATAGCTTTAATCAGAGTCATTTCATCTCATCAGGTCATCAGATAATTTCGTGACTCGTAAAGTTCCTCTATTATAAACTTTAATTGATTTATAATATAAAATGTATGTCTATCTACATTCTTGATGAAACAAGTTATTCTATACTAATTATATATTAGCTAGTCTATACTAATAATATAAAATTAGAGAAACCTACGTTAACGTCATGAAAAATCCTCTTTTATCAGATAAGTTAATCCCGCGAAATCGCAGTGCATTATTGTAGGTAGCCAGGCGTTTATTTCTAGACTTGATAGCTCACAAATCCCGTCGGTTATGCTTGATGGCATCTGCATCCCTTCTGCGTCTTGGAAGTCTCAGGTGGCTGAGGTAAGTAGGAAGATGTTTGCCTCTTCTGCGTCACTTCGACGCCTCAGAAATTTCTTGCCCAGTGCCACCAAAGTTTCTCTAGCACAATCCCTTCTTCTCCCCATCCTTGACTATGCTGATGCATCGTATCCAGACCTTAATGTTGACTTACTTAATAAGTTAGATCGCTTGCAAAACTTCTGCATTAGGTTTATTTTTGGTTTACGCAAATTCGACCACGTCTCTGATTATCGAGCTAAGTTGAAATGGCTTTCCATTCGGCAGCGTAGGGACATTCACATACTTTCCCTCCTCTACACTATTCTTTTTAATCCGCGAGCTCCTTCATATCTTAAAGAATGCTTTACATTTTCCTCTTCATCTCATAACCTAGCACTCCGATCCACTTATAAACTCACTCTTCTAATCCCTGTTCATTCTTCCAAATTCTTCGATCAATCCTACACCGTCCAAGCTATCAGACTATGGAACAGTTTACCAGTGACTATTAGAACTGCCAAGTCTATCGTTATATTTAAACGACAAGTAAAAAATCATTTTCTTGCGTCTTGATTGCTATCAATTCACCGACAATATGTATAATTATTATATTGTATTTATATTATGTATGTGTAATTATATATTATATATACAGTATATTATGAA
This sequence comes from Endotricha flammealis, assembly GCA_905163395.2. NCBI lineage: Eukaryota > Metazoa > Arthropoda > Insecta > Lepidoptera > Pyralidae > Endotricha > Endotricha flammealis. The sequence continues at coordinate 6,032,229 of LR990860.1, read as the reverse complement.
TACTGACTTATATATTTTATTATTTTTTTATTTTATTATATTATTATTTAGCAATAATTTAGCTTTAGTACCTTTATTGTGTTATTGCATCTTGTTGACCCTGCCCACTCCATTCAGAAATTCTGTACCCTAAGGTTGCCTTGAAAAGATTGCTTTTAGCAATAAGGCCGCCTTGTTGCACATATACTAGTCTATAAGCTTTCCGTATGTTGTATTATATAAAGATGTATTGTATATTGCAAATAAAGTATATTCTCTCTCTCTCTCTCTCTCCCATTCCAAGTTTCAAGTCTCTACAATGAGCTTTTAAGGCAGTGCATTGATCAGTCAGTCATTCATTCGGAACTAAGCATATGTATATATAGTTTACGGAAAACCCTACCTTCAAACTTCAATTAATTGATAATATAGAATTCCGGAAAAAATATTTCTGTAATGATTATTCACGGTTCTCATGATATGCACAATGAATACTTCTTAAATAGAAATAGTCATACTAAATTGAACTTGAAATAAGCCGATGTAACATTTAAACGGTTGTGTATATAAACTCGTCCTCTCTAATCCACTCCACTAGAAACGACGTAAAAAGTACCTCTACAAACTTATCCGAAGAGGTCGAAAGGGGCGCGGGCCAACAAAAGATAAAAGAGATATATAAGTGGCCCTCAGCAGTGCCATCAAGTCGTTAGAACACCAGTAAAATATTTCAAATTGTGCCCAATGCTGTGGAAAACGGAAGTTACGCTCGGCCCTCCCGACCCCAGCGATCCGTGTTTTAAATTTTGATTCTACACTCACTGTGACATATTTTTATGTTTCTTTGAACAATTTTTTTTCCGAGACACTTTTATGGTTGTATATGGCAACGTGAAGGTTAAAAAAAATAAAGGTATTGCACAAAATTGTCTATGTGTACAGAAATTTATTTACAAATTTGAGGTTGTCTTGAAAAATGTTTTCAGTGATTTGGTCTCTTTGTTTGCATGCCTATTAATGAACAGTTTTTATCACATCCAATTTATTCGAAGTTAGTAATTTAGGAAGTTGTTTTTGAATCTTGGAATTACAAAAGGTAAAGAGCAAAATAGAATGTTCTACGTCTTACTCTAATTTGTCTGCAACAATGCTGCCTTAAATGCTAAAACCCATCCTTTTATCCAGCTTCCCATCACTATGATTAAAATAGGTGATTGTAATAATTATTTACGGTAATTAAAATGGAAAACCATCGAGTACGTGGAAAACAATACATTTCCAAAACGCTGTTATAGACACTCTTAGAGCTAAAATAAAAATAAAGGTAACACCTACTTAACCTGAATCGACAATCAATTCAATATGCCATAATACCCTATTGTTTGGCTTATGGTAGCTCTTGAGTAGAATTGCACCTTTCACCTAATTTTTCGTGCTGTATCTGTTTGATTCGAGAGTTAATTTTTATGTTGAAATCCTCTGGAAGTTCGGCCAACAATGATATCAGCCAGTATTTAGCTGGGTTTAAAAATCTCAAACTCCATGCTGTAGAAAGGATTTTTAATTGTGGTTCGTAGCTGTAATGGTTTGAGAATACTACATGGCCTTTGATTAAAACGAGAACAGCTATAGGATGATATAACACCCCTATCAATTCTGTACTGCGCCAGGAAAATTCTGACTGCGACAAGGCATCCATCTAATAAGATCATTTTTACCTGCTCTTTTACGCCAGAGTTACAGAGTCAAGGTGTGATTTGTCACGTCATAAGAATATCGATTTCATACATTTATACGCATGACGTCAAAACGCTCTACGACATCTTGGCCTACAACACATGTTACATAGGTAAATCAAGCCTTAGTAAAAGTATGAAATCGATATCCTTCTGTTGCGACACACAACGCATTCAATGTAATTCTGCCTTTAGATAGATATACAATGTAAATTTATCAACAATATCCCTCCTAGAGTGGAGTCCAATGCACAAAACAATAACTATGAAATGGCCATACAAAATTTGTATAATCGCATTAATGTGCGATGTACATTGTCCATTTATTCATCCTGTCCATTCCCATGACACGACAATGGATTACAATTATATGCAAATATCATTCGTATAGGGCAATATTAACGGCTCGAAGGGTCAGTATACATGCAAATATCTGGATTTCCCCAGTGGCTAGTATACAGACATAAACTCTTAATATATAACGTAGATGGTTGTGTTCAAGCGTGATAAGTTACAGAGTAGTCTTTTATTTGAATAACTTTTCTATAGTGAAATAAAATGAAATGAAAATCAGATATGTATAGATCACTATGATCACAGAGATTTTATATCACTTACGTACGACTATGATTGTTATAAACAAGTACTATTTTAAAAGAGCAAGTACCTGCCTACTAAGTTTCTTATTAGTTCTTCTTAACACAAATCTCGGCAGATTTGTGTTAAGAAGAACTAATAAGAAACTAAAAAGTTTTTGTTTATAAAAATAGGATAAATCAGAAAAATGTGCCTAATAAAGGGTTAGGTATCAGTTCAGACGGCTCTGAACTGATACCTAACCCTTTATTAGGCACATTTTTCTGATTTATCCTATTTTTATAAACAAAAACTTTTTTGTATTTTTTGCTTAGTTGAACGTATTAATAATAAAAGCCGGTTCAAGTTCTGTTTAAATTCGGAAAAGATGGCGCTGTGTGAATTATTTAATATATCCTGGAAAATACAACTTTTACCAATTCTGGATCGCTTTACGTACATGAAAATGTTAAGGAAAGTACAAAAGTGAAATCGTTATATTTTCGTGATCTATTTGAAAGTATATTACAAATAATTCAAAAGTTTTATACAGGAAGCGACTTTGTAAAGAGTTCAGCGGTTTTAACTTGACAAGATAACAGACAGACAAACCGATACAGTTACTTTCTTCGTAGATCGTAGAAAAGCAATTCTAGAAAAGGAAACTTCAAATACAAAATATTCATATTTAAAACCGATATTAAGCAATAGCTGTGTGTCACATATAGAGAACAGAGATGTTCATGTTTAACCGACCGTGGAGCAGTTTCACGGACGGCCGCTGTCCAACGATACGACGATGTTCCTTAGGTATATTATAAGGATATAACTATTATGTCTATTTTATATGCGTATTACGCAACTAATCTAGTACTTCTTGAATTGCTACGATTTTCACAATTAATTATATTCTAATTTTAAAATTTTTAAATGCTTAAAGTGATAAAAGAAATGACTTTCAGATTCCTAAAGGTAACTCGAGGGTTAGAACTGTATGTAGGTAGCTAGAATGTTAACATTTGTGAAGTAAGAAACGTATCAATTGAGTTTTTTTATCGTATACTTTTTTTAGTTTTATTTGCATCGCGTCACAGATAGATGGCGTTAGAAGTATCAACATTATGATCGATGGACCTATTTTGAATTCTTGAACTCTAGGTACATTGAATTTAAATATTATTTTATTTTACTTCATATTTGCAAAATATTTATCTAAGGGTCAGTTACTATAAATAACTAACCCTATCTGTCAGATAAAATGTAATTTTTTGTACGACTTTATGACAGTTTGTATAAAAAAGTTATTATTTGGACTATCAGAACAACCGCCCTGAATATTCTAAATTGGTATTATATTAGTTACGATTCTAAATAAGCACGTAAGTACTATTTTACTGTTAGTTACATAAACATAAACCGAGAACACGTTCACATAAACGTCATATTTGTTTTACATTATGCATGTGAATGTTCCTTAGGTGTTTCCCTGAAAATTATTCGCAGTAGGCATTCGGTGTGACGTTTATACGCTGTTGAATAATGCTTTATTTTTATAGGGTTCATAACATCGGTGAGAACCACGGTAGCCCTCCTTCACTCCTTATATGAAGGTTTATTGGTCTATGACTTTTATTATGTCTTACCACAATTCAAACCTCCTATGTAGGTATTGATTTTATTAAAGTTATCATGTAACATTTTCTTTTTTCTAAAGGCTACGGTGATGCTTACCATCAGGCGGGGCCGTATGCTTGTTTTCCAACTTTGTGGTATATAAAAACATAGTCTGTTATGGTAATTAGAAAGTAAGTAAATCCATATTAAACTATTACTTTATAATTTATTAAATGTTTTTATTGTTTTTTTTTTATTTATTGTAAATCTAGGTTATTACAACAAAATATTTAATGTAATTTATTAACAATTTTTTTCTTAATTCTGACTTACTTCTGGCTATTCTTATTTCTGACTTAGTTATTTCTTTTATGTATTTTTATAACAATATTACAAATTATTGAGAATAACATTCAATACAATATTCTTTAGTGCAATAAAATAAATAAAACAAAAAATTATACATATTGGCAAGAAAAGTAAAACAAAAAGAACATGTAGGAGGTTTAGAGTGTATGAAAGGACTAAATCTAATACTCGGCGCAAAAAATAACAAAAATTAGAAGCTAAGTCCATACAATTTCGTTTCCTATATGTAGCAGTATATTTGCACTAGTTCACTATATTTTCGCTGTGTAAACCAATCTTTAGGGTCGTTGCTATTGAAATAAGGCGGTGACATGAGCATCCGTGAAGCATCTTCGTTATCGGCGTAGGGCCATAACGATATAATACCTTCGCTAGGGTATTCGCATCCTGTATAGAATCGCATTGGATAATAGATTCGTATATCTTTAGTTGAGTGAAGGTCATATTATCTTGTTTTGTCAAATAGAACATTTCCTTTAGAATTTTGTGTTTATTGTTACTATATTTGAGACAATTTATACAAAGATTTAAAAAAAAACATATTAATGATACCATAATATCGTCTATAACGGCTATTTTCTCCAACGCATTTTCAAAGTTAACGACAGATTAAATTTATAGCTGTAGCTGTGAAACTAAAGAAGAAAAAAAGATACAGTTTGAGACTTAATTTTTTTTTGTAGCCTTGCATGTCCCACTGCTGGGCAAAAGCATCCCTTTGTTCCCTCCACAAGTCCCTGTCCATAGCTGTTACGGACCCAGTCTCCATCAAAGATTTTGATATCGTCTGACATTTGTTTTTTTTTTTAGACTTAATGCAGAATTAAAATTAAAATGCGCTTCAGAACTGGCTGTAAGAATATTACAGATGTGGCTTACATAATTAATGTTTAAAAAATTAGTTAGTTTAAAAAACCTTTGTGTGTGTAGACGTTGTTACGCAACACCATTCTTTGTCAGTATTCTGAGGATTGAATATTCTCGAACTCTTTCGTTCTTCTTTAGGCTATTGCCATTAGTTTGGCCAAATATCATTTTGGTTTGATAAAATCGAGATTATAAAATAAAAAAAAGGATTTCTATAACATTTTAATTGCGGAGTAACAATAAAACAATAAAAATACCATCGTTCAATTTTAATTATCAGTACATGTTTATCTTTGAAAATATAATCTAAAATGCAATAAACTATCTTGTCCGTTCCTCCACTTCCCACACGTTTTGATACAAACCCATATATCTTGTCAGTGTTTTAATGAAAACATTCCGTAAAGCACGCATGTTTATTTACAGCCTTGTATCACGCTACAGAATAATCTGATAATGAACTAAAAGCTTTCTGATTATTTTAATGAATTTTTCAAACTGATATACCTACTTGCTTCTGTTGTGTCCATATTTATTTTTTATTTATTTTATTGGTCACAATACACAAAGTAGCACAAAAAGAGGTATGCTAAATGCTATTTATTTTTATTGACTACAAAGTATGTACTACATGATGCGGACTTAATGCAGATTCAGTCTCTACCAGTCAAACATTGGGACTGCAGAATTTCAACTTGTTCTTCAAAATTCAACGTTCGTAAAATTTATTACTTACATAATTTCGATGTATGTATTTGTATAAGCACAACAAAAAACAAAATCTAAGCGTCTTGGTTATATTTTTTTACGTAAACATTTCGATGTTAACGTAAAAAAAGAGTAATAACTTTAGGTTAGTCGTACACAGCATTCGTAACCTTTATGCCTTTATGTAACAACAAAAACTACAATCGCCAAAATACATAACTTACGTACCGATACGAACCAAATACGCTCTCAGCAATAACCGAGCAACATTCTAACAATTTAATACCGCATAAACAATACAAATACCGCGGCTGTACGCGCCTCCGGCATATGTAGCCGCGTACAAACCATATTTATCGGCTATGGTATTGTGGTACGATCGTTACCGTATATCTGAGAGTGGGGGAGTATAGGGGTGTCCTATCATGAATTCTGATACAGACTAACCAGTTGACGATGACCTGCGCGACTTAGAACAAACGTCCTGTTATGGTCCAATAACAATAGTAATGGAAGGGGTGAGGGAGGTCTTCGAATGTGGTCCTCGCATAAAAGGGTTTTGTTGATTGGACAGGGACACTCTGGGGCCTTAGTGACCCGTGCCATGTTAATGGACTTAATCGTCCGAATAGTCCGTCTCAGCAATTTATGTTTCATTTTCGATCCCTTTACGCTCGTGGATTAGCGACCCCCGAATTCGAAACGCGTAATGATGATGGAGATATGTAAATTTGTAATGTTCATACATTGATGAAATTTAGTTAAGTATTTAGTTTCGTATACGTAGGACTGTTGTGTTTAGGAATAGAAATATATCGGTAGGATAGAAAATTAGTTAGTCAGTTTTGATAATAAATCTCTCGATTCTTTTCATTGATATCATATATTTTACAATCTTGGTTACCAATAAGTACCTACTTACTTCAGGAATGGTAACTTTTCAACATACAGTCACGTGCAAAGATATGTAACACGTGCATTCAATTCAAATGTAGATCTTTCTTTCTAGGTATGTTCAGTTAAAAACCCAACGGTACATTATATGCAACCGACTCTACATTAGCATAGTAAGAATATTATTTCTAATAATTTCCAATTATTAAAGTGCTTTTTACGCTCCTTTTGAAGGCACAAAGTAAAAGTAAAATATATATATTAAATAACTATAATAACTTCTAAGTACATTTATTTATTTATCCTTTTAATGTAAAATACGTCATACAAAATGTTCTCAAATTAACACAGGTGCGGCCTTTATCAGAATTTAAAACAGGGATTAACACCACACAGCTAGGCCGGGTATCGCCAGCGCCGTACCGCTCCGATCCGGTTATTTACCCGGATTTAACTGGATATAACCGGATTGGACCGGATTAGTCCGCCCGCTACCGGCACTGCTTTGTTGTGATATCGGATTGTTTATTTTCCCATTTTAAATTGCAAATGGATATTTGTTTTTATTGTACTACGTAAATACGAATTTCGAAAATGTACTTTTATTGTAGTGTAAATAAGGTTTTGTCAAATAATTTCGCACTTTATACAAAGTTTATAATTATGTGGCTCTGTAATTATGTATATTATAAATCCATTAGAGAATACATTCAATTATGAGATACGGCTTTTATTACTTAAAACTTAACATTACTAACTGTAATATAATAAATCTATTTTATTCCAAATACATTAAGAGAACTTAGTAATTTAACCAACAGTATGTTAGAAGTTTAACTAACATAGTGCTAAGTTAAAATAACAGAAGTAAAAGCAATATAAGGCAGAGTTCGACTCAATCTCCAGAATCCGTCCCCCGTCGCGGCGTAGAGCCGCTACGGCGTAGCACTAACATATAATCCTTTTCGCTACAATAGCAATTTCGAACTTCCTTGGGGCTTCGGATAATCTTTCTTTATATCGAGCTACGAGCCGCAGCTACAAACATTTCCCATCTCTCTCAAACATATAGAATTACATTAAGAATGAAAAAGAAAGATTGTGTAGAGTGTAAGAAAACGCTCGACTTCTCAATAAAGAGGGGGAGTAGTAATGTGTATTTAAATTTTGGCTCAAGTGTAATAATTTTGTTTTTTAATTTAATTTCTAATGGTATTATAAATTTGGGGGGTGAGAGTACTATAAATCTAGTTAAAAGCAATTTCGTGTAAGTACTTCGGCTGTGAACCGTAACAATGGTATGAGAGCACAGTGTTTGACAGTGAAAGTGTGGGATTTCAAAATTCGTCCCTTAATTACATTTTGTATACATATGTAGAATAATAAGCTGTTACTTACCACCTGTAAAAATACACATGTTTAAATTTTCTAGTAGAATCTGCTTTTTTTATTTTTAAATTCGAGGTAGTAAATTGGACTACCCTTATTTAAAAAATACCTAACATAACAACCTAAATTAAAAACACACAATGTTAACAGATAAATATACCTATTTATTCATAAAAATTATCAAACAAAAATTTAAACTAATTATCTATTTATTTTATATAATGTCGATTTATGTTTAACATTTTAAAATTTGCAATACATTTGCCAAAGTATATTATGTTCATAATGGTTTACATTCACCAAAAAATATACTCAATTCCTTATTTGTATTAAAATAAAACATTATAATAATTACTTAGATTAAATTACATAGTTTTAAATTTAACACAAACCACAATTGAAAATAAAATGATCAAAATATTTTCATTAGAACGCCGCTGAAATACTTTAAAAATTATCTAATATCAATTTCCTTATTAATTTCGGGAGTGGCAAAAGCGTTACTTCCATAGCCACTTTAATGGGTAATTTTCATAAACAAAGTTGAGAATCCCCGAGGAGAGGGGGTGGGATGTGGGGAGCGCGGGGAGGGTTTGGCGCGGGCTCCTTCCCGAGATAGAAAACAGCTCCAGCGCTCGTATAATGGGTTTTTGGAATAGCGTCGTCCGTCTTGCAACCCCCTACCCCCCTGGAACCCCGGGGCGAGAAAGGATGAATTCTTATTTCCTCATCTGAGCCGTCCGGTGCGAACCCTCCATGTAGATTGCCTTTTTCGTGATACCTCCGTATAACATAACAATGGCTTGTTTTCAATTTTGTTGGTGTTATTTCTTTTTGCTGAATTTATTTTTAGCAGATGGGTTGTGAATACGATATTGCCAATTTTATTTGTAACATTCACTGTTTTTACCTATTTTTTCGACACGGTAAAAAAAATTTAATATTCAAATAGTGAATATTATATTTGATTAAGAAATATCTAAGATTATCACTAAAATCTTCGTATACGATTGTTGTAGGACCAACGACGTTCAGTAGGTACTCGTAACTGAAACAGAAATTTTTTTTAAGTTACTTTGGAAGTTCAGCTAATGCTTAGTTTTATTGTGAAATAAAACTACAAGTATGGATTCATTTTTTGTTTAAAAAAATTATTAGCATAATGTTAGTTAAATAATAATATAAGCTTAGATATTTTAGGTTTATAATTTATAAATAAATAAATATATAGGGACAATTCATACAGATTAAGCTAGCCCCAAAGTAAGTTCAAAACTTGTGTTATGGGATACTAACTCAACGATATTATATTTTATAACAAATACATATATAGATAAACATCCAAGAATCGAGGCCAATCAGAAAAAGTTCGTTTTTCATCATGACCCGATCGGGGTTCGAACCCGGGTCCTCCTGGGTGGCGGTCTGGCGTGGTAACCATTACGCCACGGAGGTCGTCAAATATAAAACTACAAGTTCTGTTACGTGTAAGTTTATAAGTACCTACAAATTACTTATTGATTTTAAGGGATAAACTTTAAACCTAAATATTTTTGTTCTGTCCTTCGATCGGCAATAATTAGGTTTCATATTATATGCAACCATATGTTAAATATTTCTATATAATCGTTATACATGATCTTTATCATAATTCTTATGATGCAACATCGAAATACTAGAATTATGCACTAGAAGTTACTACCTATGTGTGTCAATTCTATAGTATTTGCAAAAGCGCTTGCATTCATGAAGTGTAATGTGAGCCAAGAATAGTTTGACACTTTGCCAAAACATGCAAAACATTCATACAAAATATCTCGCTATGAACTAGTTGCAACGGTAAATAAATGCCTTCGAACATTGTTGCAAAATGTAATTCTATATTTTAATTGATTACCATTTAAGTTATTACAACCCTACAAATATATTTAAATAATATTACTTAGATGTAGTGGCTGGTAGCTCTAATTAATAGTCGGAGTCAGTTAAACTAGGTATGATTTAAATGTTTAAGGAAGCAAGTAAGTGCAAGTTTACAATTCCAATAAGTATAATTTCGACTTTATAGCACAGAACTTAAGAACGTACAGAGTTCACTGATAGTCTTTCCCCTTATTTGCACGTATACTAGCAAACATATTTTAATGTTACTACGCAATCGGTCTATCCCTGTTTTTTTTATTTAAAAAAATACGTACGTACACGTAGACTACGTAGGTAATAGAATGTAAAAAAGTTAGTTTAGTTACAGGCATAAAGTATAAACATAGTAAAAGATAACGCCTAGGTTTTAATTTCTCTGCAGATATAACAGGTTAAATAGTGTTCATCTAATTTCATACTTTTATGTGTATAATAAAATTTAAACCTAAAAATTGACTAAAAATTACAATCATGTAACGCACAACTAACAAAATAATTATATAAACACAAACACGCAATAAACAAGTGGTAAACATAACAAAACTAACATTACTAAACGTATTAGCACTAATAATCAGTTGCCGAAAATCTGCGTTCATTCGTGAGGCGCCATTACGAAAATGCTTAACTGCGCGACCAGTATCACTTGGTCTCAGTGAATTTCTTGTGTATTCGTTATTTTGTATATTGTTTAGAGAGGGTTGGGGGGTCTTGTACAAATGGGGATTATATAGCAATCATAGCAGTTGTCTGAAATGAGAAGTCTCCCTTAAAAGGATAAGCAAGTAACGTGTGCGCAGAACAGCCGAGACGCGGCGAATTCATATTTTACTCCGGCCTCCCTTCTGTAGCGTCTTGCGATATAGGAAAGGTCAAATCGTATGAAATGTTGCTCAACTTAATTTAAAATTTATTAAAAATAAATTACGTAATACACAAGAGCCCAGATTACAGGGTCTACATGATTTCTTGCTATATCACAGTTTTATTTAATGTGTCTTGTCTATATTTAAGTAACCTTTATGTGATAATAATGACAACATAATGTTTCTAACCGAAATGAAACACCTTTTTTTAGCAAAAACATTGATATAGAAATCTCTAGTACCTATTGCAAACAAATACGTTCACAAAACATCTTTTGAGACTAGCCATCATTTAATTCAAGACTGTTATAGAATATTTTCATTTTCTTATGCTGTGTTAAAAACTTAAAACTGCAAAAACAAAATGTTAGATTTTTTTGTTTTTAAATAATAAAATGGAGAGTCTTCTCGACAAAGTAGAGTTACGTTCAGTGCGCACCGCGAAAGTAATGTACCAAAACGTTCCAGTTGTACCATTCCACCATCAAAATTGCTTTCCTTATATCTTCAATAAATGTTTAAAACATCCCGGCAAGCATGTGTTTTATAGGCTTTAGGGCTTGTTATATTAATTTGACGGGCTTTTTTATTTACGGCAGTGGAGGTTTTTTGGGTTACTCTACAAAAAAAATGTAATTTTTATGTGTAAGTACCTAATTTAATTTATTAAACCGCAAAAGTAAGAAACCATTACCAAAATGCTATTATTGCAATGATATTACTTCTTAGCGATGTTAAAAGAACACTGTTTTGACTGTAAGTGTCCACTGTAATATTTTTAAAATTAATCATGATTTATTTTAATAAATCAGCTGAATAATAATATGTAATTGACCGTATTAAAATTCGATGTGTATATTGAAGGAGTTATTGTGAATAGACAGACAAAATTAGACATGGAAAGTAAAGTTTTGTACCCATTATGAAAAATGTAAAATACCTAAATATTGAAAAATGTTGCTATGCAACACTTTTAAATCAATTATATATATTTTTTATAATATACGGTACGGAAAAAAAAAAAAAATAGGCTGACAGACAAATTTCTCCATATAGGGAATCTACCTTTGATATAACAATAAACTGTAGTATTAAATATCTATACCTAACACAATATCAAACAAAATGTGGTACTGAACTCAATACAGTTTGATTTTAATAGAAAGGAATTTTCGTATTCACAGAAAAAAACGCGCTAAATATTGAAGACCTGAACACGCGTTGCCCATAAAACACATCATAAAACAAAGAAATAACGAATGTTTATCTTTTTACGTTTACTCAAGACTATTTGGACATTCATAAATAAATTCTAGAGCATAACAATAAAGAGAGATGTAGGTACATCGGTCCGCCTACCGCTGGATTTATGCTTATCTTGCTCACATAAAACTGTATTAATGCATATAGATATATCAAGAAGAAGAGACATTAGGGTGTGTGTGATTTATGAAAGACTTGAGACTTTTTGGGATAAGAACTCTTAATAATAGTAACATATCATGATTTCATAGCTTTATATTTAGGAAAATGTACTTTGTTTATATAAATTACAGTGTTATAAAAACTATATAGGTACAAAACAGTAAAAAGTACAGAAAAAAATAAATTTATTATAGTAGTAACGACTTATACACTTCTAGTAAAATACTCAAAACTTCGTTTGCGTATATCTCTTTTTGCTTTCCCGTGAGAATTTTGAAAAATCCTTTCTTAGTACACCCCTAGACGTCGTAAGGAACCTACATTCCAAATTTGGAATCTCTAGACCGAGCGGTTTGGGCTGTGCATTGATATATAGTTAAGTCAGTCAGGACTTGGAATTTTTTATATATAGATTTAGATATGTACATTAAATGGACACTATTTAAAGCTGATAATATATAGCGTATTTAGGGCGGATATATTCCGCCCTAAATACGCTCTACCACTTTTTGGCATTTTACTTGTTAGTAATAATGGTGCAAAAATCTTTTAATTTTGGACATTTATTCGGAAATACGAAAGCTCTACATAACGAGGACATTAATATATTCTTTTTCAATAACCATTTGAATTCTATTTTGCAGCTGTCATTAAGATAGAATTTTTTGTTTAACGAAGTAATTAATTTTCTTCGCAATAGTTGATAATAGCTAGCATTTACCTGAATGGACTACGCGTTGGTATTTTTGATTGTCATCTATTAGTAATAAGGAAATGTGGAGCACCGAATTTTTGTGCCTCATTATTATACCCACGCAATCGTATTCGACCCTGTTAACATTCTTATGCCATAATTATGTCTTTAATTAATTGACATACAATCTATAGAAAGTTAAAATTACTTAGATAGGTACTAAAATTGTTTTCTAAGTTTCTGTTATTTATTACATATAATGGAAAAGACCGTTCACGAATATATAATACCAAAAGAATTAATTAATATAGAAATACCCTTTACCAATTTTGAAAAAAAAAACGTTTTTAGTTTTTCTTTAAAAAAAACAATCTATTTCCTTGTATGCATGGCATTTATATTATTGAAAGATCACTTTTCGAACATCTTTTAATCCTCTCATTTTGACTAGCTAGCTACTAATTAAGAAGTCCATATTTCTTAATTAGGACATTTAACAGTAATTAAAATCCATAATCTTTCAAACCCATAGCCACCCCACTGGTACAGGATACCCGATCTCCGTTTCGGCGCGGCGGGAAAGTTCGCAAGCTCCGTTTCCTGTGTTTGCCATTTTCCCTCGGCCTCCCCTCTCCCTGACGTACTACTGACTCTCGCAAATAAATACGACGTTCAGGATAAACACAATTCGAAAGATAAATCTTTATTTTCTTTGGTATGTACTCCTAATTCTAAGTGAGTAAAGATTGCTTTTTGATTTGTTAGAAAATGTTGGTTTTAAACATTATAATTAGGTAAACCAGCGAAACCCGCGCAACTTCGTTTGAGTGTATTCCGCTTTCCCGTGGGAATTTTGAAAAACTTATCTTAGTAGGTACACCCTAGACGTCGTAAGGAACCTACATTCCAAAGGAATCTCGAGACCCAGCGGTTTTGGCTGTGCGTAGATAATAGTTAAGTCAGTCAGTCAGGACTTTGAATTTTATATATATAGATAGATTTATGGATTATTTAAAATTGGTAAATGATGCTCAATTTTTTTTAATATAATAATTTTCGTGTTAGTACCATAAATAAAACAATTTAGTCCATCCATTATCAAATTCAATTCAAATATAAAAATAAAATTATTTCTGAAACACTCTTTATGTATATAGGAATATAGCCACTAAGCCTACTTTCCAATAAATTTAGACGTTCATGTGGAGCAATTATTAATGATAATGATGTAACAAACGTAGAGCGGACATTTAAATAGAGTTTCCCACGCGACTATAAATCAAATCTATGAAGCCATTATGAAGTGCTATCAAGATATTAAATACATAAAATTTTAATATTATCATTTCGTAAAATCTCGAGTTAATCCCCAATTATATGACTTAATTTGAAATTATTTACATACGCCCCTCATTAGTTGTTAAAACTTCAAAAGAGATTTGAGTCATTTTTTTAATATCTTAAATTTCCATTCAATGAACATCTAGAGAAAGATATCAAAGGAGGAATATAAAAATTAATGGTCACAAACAATCCATTTCAAAAGACACGTAACTTGAAAGCAAATCTCAAATGCATAGATAAACATTTTTCTGGATATGGTAATATTCCTACAAGCATCATCCTTAGCTAATCAACCATTATTTTTGAAATTCATGATAAGGTTTTCATGCCTACGCTTAATTTGGTATGAAACCACTGTCTACACTGTTTTAAAACTCTATATGATCAAAGCCAATGTTTTAAACCATGTAAGGCTTTAGTTATCATGATGAGAATTTACCAATTTACAAAATATGACAATTCCATACGATACGACAATTCCATAGAATTTTTTGCATTTTAGTCACCCACACCTCTTTAATTTTTAATCACAGGACATTTTTTAAATATAGTAAGTTAACAAAAATCTTTTACCTCTTAAAATGGGAGAAATCCATGTTACTAACGTGTCAGAAATCATTCAGTGTAGCAAGCAGTATTAGAAAATTATACTCTACTAGCGAAACCCGCGCAACTTCGTTTGCGTGTATCCCGCTTTCCCGTGGGAATTTTGGAATGTATGATACTTTAAAACCTTCCCCTTGAATCACTCTATCAATTAAAAAAACCGCATCAAAATCCGTTGCGTAGTTTTAAAGATTTAAGCATACAAAGGGACATAGGGACATAGGGACATAGGGACAGAGAAAGCGACTTTGTTTTATACTATGTAGTGATAAAGGATTTTGTAGATACGTAATACAAAACTATAAATTTAGAGCGGTCCGCGACGTGATGCAGCTAAGTATTTTCTTCTAAAACTAAACTTTTGCCAATAATGATTATTCGATATATGCCAATACAATAAGAGTTATCAATAGGCGTCAATTGTCACATCTATTTAAAACATTTCTTTGTTGAAAAAGCCACGTTGCAGTCAACAATGGCGCCCGATAGTGGCACAATAAACCGCCTCAAATGGTCCGGAACTTTTTCTCTAATGGTTTATTTAAAAAATCTCACAATTTTCATTCGCGTTTCCTTGGGGCCGATATAAATCTCCTTTATACGTCTCCCGGGACATTCAGCTTTTGATCGGAATTGCTTTTATGCGATATTTGCGTTCTTTTCTCTGTATCTTTGTGATTTACTGTTATAGTCTGGACTACATGACGGTTCTTTAAGGCTTTTTTTGCGGGATCCTTCCAAACATCGATTGGTTTATCGATATAACATTTACTCCTTAACAGATCTTTATAAACGTTAGATAAAAAAATAATTTTAATTCTGTCTTGTGACAATAATTTTTAATTCAAGTATTATTAAGAGTAAAGCTTTCCGTTACTGCAATTGCCTACCACACCATCAGTAGAAATCCGTAGCCGGACTCACTACGAGATAAGCAGCGACCTACTGATAGGTGTGTTAGAATACAATTATGTAACCTTAAAGTAAAAGCCATCACATCAAATGCTAACGAAAGGAAACTAACTACTAATATGATAAAATATATACAAATACGCCTCTAATGTAACTGAAATGATTAATCACATTATAATCACAACTTTTCACACATCCGCCTTATTATCATCCCAAACCCCTCCTCTAATCACATTCGCTGTTTTGACTCCCAAAGCTGGTCCTCGTCAGGGTCCGCAGACAATCGCGTTTACGACACATAAAAGTTAGTCTTTATAGACCCTCGGTACATAAAAGTGGCGTTTATGCCTTTTTAATTAATTGTCTTGTCGTTAAACGTCGTATCAGCTTTGTGGTGATGCTGATGGCTGGAAAATTGTTAACCGACTAGTGATTTCATAAAAAAACACTTTGATGGCCGGACAGTTCATAAAAGTATCGTAAATGTCGCTTGTAAATTGTTCACGCCGTAAATATAACTTCGGATGATTTATGAAGTTCGGTAATTTTGTAGATTTTTATGGTTCCTAATATTCGTAATGTATTATGAAATCTTGAACATAAATAAAAATTAAAAAATATTTAAGTAAAATGATTTTGTTTCCATTTTAAGTAAGTACAGATTTTATTTCATAAATAAATAAACTGAACTAATATTTACAGGAAATATAATGTTGTTTGTTTTTCAACTTAGATTTTATACTTAATAAGTCAAGTACTAAGTTTATTGATATCCTAGCATCATCCTAGCCGCCTTACATCTTTTAGGATTAAAAAAAACCTCTAAAAAAATCTCACAAGTAACTTAATTAAACCAAGTTGTATTGCAATCGATTTGGAATGAAAAAAATAAATTGCTTAATCACTCACTCGGAGTTTTAAAATTTAAAACACTTAATTAACTTGTGGGCGTTGTTAAAAAAATATATAAAACGTCTTCATCCCATTATAAATTAAGTATAATGTTAAGTTATACAAGTTTGTACAAAGCAGCCGACATTAGTCACAGCTTGATGTCCTATCTATTCTTATTTACTGGCGAGTCCATCCGTGTAATAAATAAAAAGATTCTCCCAATCATTTCTCAATACAAACTCGAAAAGATTGTCTCAAAGAACCACCTTAGATCCAAAGCAATGGGATTCATTTTCGATGTAATACAACAAAAGGCAAGTTTAGTAAATTTATACAGGGTACGATAGATAAACAGGCTCTTACAAAAAGCTATTAATAATAACTGAGGCGTCTCAGAAATTAAATTTATTATGTAGGTATGTGTTTTCCTGTTCTTCAGTTATTATAAATAATTGCATTTTGTAATGTAATAAGCTTTTTTTTAAATCTATTCTATGACTAGACATTTCTATAAATGCTTATATGAAAATCTTAACCCTACTACATTCGCCGCGGTTGGTATTTACGACATCGCCAATTAATTTTTCCCTCTTTTTTACCCCGTCAACAGTAAAGAGTACAAAGTGGCCATAGACACAAATACAAGTGGCTATAAAATGAATGTAGCTGACTCAGTGAGAGCGGATGGGTGTATTGCGCATGTGCGGTACATTCCGGTACTTTTATTGATTTCAGTAGCACTAACGGTCCATAAAGTCGACGTGCCGGACTGGAGCCTCACTCTATGCCCCTTATTAGGTACTCACAATTTCCACTGGATTCAACTTGTTCACTTTTTAAATAGGATTCAACTTTGATCTTTTTTATTTCACTAAACGGTCACTTTTTTGCGTTATTGTAACATTTAGGGCTATTAACTTCATGTTATCAACGATTCGGAAAATTAACTTAAATTATCTACAGAAAGACAAACCACATGTTTCTGTAGAGATAATACCTTATATCAGGTTTTGCATCATTTAGTACGTGATCGTGTACAAAAAGACTTATTGCCTCAGTTTTACCGCTGTATTTAATTCCCATTTTGAGTACCTATTTATTATTTAGTAGCCCTGTAGATATATCCTAAATATTACTTGTATTATTAGGATATAGGTACACATGGGTCCCCACTTTGGAAGGTCTCAGATAGGTAATAAACAATATAAGTAATAGAACAAAATAAACTGAAATTTTCTTGAAAACTTTCAAGGAGAAGACTTCATTGACGCTACTGATTCATAAGGTAGAATAAATTTTAACTACAATACTTATTTAGTCAAGTCACCTGTTCTGTATGTATCTAACAGTAAAACGGATCGACTAAACGTTGTAGTCAATAAACACCCAACTCACGTATTTTCAGATTAACTACACGGGGAGTCTCCGAACTTAATTGTCGACTCTGCCATGGTCATTGCGACCCGTGGGCTAACACTATATTATTTCGTTTGCACGCCTCATTTAGAGGGTTGGTATAAATGTTCGTTTTCTGTTGTTGCAATTAATGTTGTTGAAGTTGTTTATTTTTGTTACATTTTGTGTTTGTATACTTTTACGTTATAGCTATACCTACAGGTCTAGGACTATTTATGTATATCAAAATGGTTGTCTTGACTTTTACTGACGTTATGAAATAGGTAACGTTCTACGAAATAATTTTATACAATTTTTGTTGAATCAAATAATAAAATTCGCCCTGAACTGCTCTTTGTGAATAATAAAATTTTATATTTAAAATTATATGCATATCTAAAATCAAATTAAATCGGTCTTTTCTGCGGGAATTTATATAGCTATACTACCATTTATAATTGAAACCTCAAATATACTAAATAATTAAACTATGCCCCAAAAGCACGAGTTAATTGTTTCACAGAAATGTAATAATCTAAATTCATAATCATTTCAAAACATCAGACCAAAATCCCCTTAGACAGTAAGACAGAGATTGTCAACCCTAAGCACATAATAATGCTTCAGCGTAATATCAAAAGAGGGCATTAGTGGGTGTTCGTAATATCGGAGCGACGGCTGCGCTGTCCGCAATAGGGCCTTTATTAAAACAAAATTTCTCGCCACAAAATGTCCACCAGCTCTGGATATTTTGGGTCGTTCAAAACCCATTGTTAGCTTTTAATTATAAAAAATATTTGATGTTTTGATCAACGAGTAGAAAAAATACAAGATAATATATAAAAATACAATTTTAATATGAAAATAAGTGAAATCGTAATAGAATTGCACGTAGTTTTCTTTGTTAGAGTACTTATTGACATAGCAACTTTGATGTAAATTGTCACGTACTTATTATTTACTTATATGAATGGATTTGTTACATTTTTTCGCTATGGATAAATATAGAAGCACAAGTGAAGTTTGGCATTAACGGAAATATTAAAAATAAAAGTTTTCGTCATAAAAACTTGGTATAACTACTTTTATTTCCGACTAAACAAACAAAAATGCCCATATGAAAACCCCTCACCTATAAAATAACTAATCGAACAAATCGCCCAAAGGTTCCCAAAGCGAAAGTTGGAATTGAATCAAACGTTCTACTATCTTATTACAATATCCAGTAGGTAGATACAATATGTCCGACCGCCGACCGGGTACGGCAGTGAAGCGATGATTTCGGTACATTTGCTGCGACCGTAACGACTCTTGGAATCGTCTTGATGGACGCTACGAATGAGCTCTCACAACATAAAGAAATCCCCTTAAAAAGGGTAGCGCTGGGGTGGAATAACCGAGGGCTGCGGTGTTCAAAGTTTCATATTAAATTGCAATCTACCAATTATTTTCATAATAAATATTGTTTTATAATTACTATACAATCTATAAAATTTTGGAAGTGACTGATATTTTGTATATTTTTTATTTATTAAATGTCTCTTTAATATTGCGTGAAATAAGTATTCAATACACAAAATAATTTAATTCATTTCGCATTGTTACAATAAAATGATTTACTCATGAGCGACAGATTCAAAAATATTTACCTACCTAAAAAATCTTTTTTACTCTATTAAAGACAATTAAATATTACTAGCTTTTGCCCGCAGCTTCGCTCGCGTTAATTTTATGACATAGATCTCGTTTGACAACAAAACAACCCATAGGGCGACTTGTGGCGCCATCTGTTGGCCGATACTGCGCCCTCTATAGTGGAAAAAATATTTTCCCATTAGAACGACATACTTTCACGGGATAAAAGGTAGAACAGAGGTACAAAAGAGCCCAACATAGCCTATGTTTAGTTTCGTTGAGTTTAGTATCCCATAACACAAGTTTCGAACTTACTTTGGGGCTAGCTCAATCTGTATGAATTGTCCCTAAAAAAAAAAAAAAAAAAAAAAAAAAAAAAAAAAAAAAAAAAAAAAAAAAAAAAAAAAAAAAAAAATTTTGGGCTCTGCACCCCTAACAATATGTATGCAAATTTTCATAATGATCGGCTGCTTAATCAAGCCGTGAAGGAATATCAAACAAACAAACAAACAAACTCACTTTCTCATTTATAATATTAGTAAGGATGACAGCACTAGATAACATTTATATTAGCAATTACTATTAAAGACTTAATTAAAACTAATTAAATAATAGAACAAGTCCTATAAATAACAAAAGTTGGGAATCACTGACACGGAGATAGCGACGGCGGGACGTTGGAACCCGGCTTAGCTAGGTGCCATTTCACCCATACCCACTGCCTCTAGTTAGATATCAAAATAGACTAGAAATACGGACAGAAAACTAGATGTTATAATTAGTAATTCTCATGGTGTTCTTTAAAACAAAAATGTTGAGGATGTATGTAGTAGGTATCCTAGCAGTTAGCACTGATTACAACTTAAATTCAGACCAGTTACTATAACTACTAGCTAGACGTTTGCTTTTTTTCTCTACTTTTAAGGTAGATCAACATCAAACATCTTCACGGTATTGAAACCGCAATATCACAGATAATTAATTTTAAAAAAATGTTTATTAGCAGCGACTAGTTGCTTAAAGCAATTTAAATGTAACTTATGCGACAGAATAAATAATAAATAGTACTACGCTTATGCCAAAAGGCCAAAATAAAAAGAATATTATCCCGATTTTTTTATCTATTGACTGGACCGATTTTTAACAGAAATGGCATGCAGTTAAAATGTATTGTTTATTTAAATAAAGTAGTATAACTTTATTTAAAAATTCTCTTAGAACGGAAACAACAGAATCGCACGGGCCCGGCGGCAATATAGAGCCGCCAGTTAGAAGAAAATAATCATAAACTATATTCTACCCATTCTTTGTATGTTAACCTATTTTATGACCTCTGTAAGGAGATGTAAGGATATAAAGAGTGAGTTAAAACCATGTTTATCCGCCGCCAATGTCCAAGATTAGATAAGTTAGCAGGACCATAAAGCACTCGAAACTTTCGTTTGTTTTGTTAGAGATTCCGATATCTAGGAATAATCCCACTTTGACATATTTACACGTCTTTTGTTATTGTAGGCAAACAACAGCTGGGTAGAATCTAAATTAGAAGTCGAATTTGATTTTATTTTTATAAACTGGAGAATTTCGACCTATTTTGTACCAATCTTGAAGCAATTTTATAGGAGAGTTAAAATGAAAAAATTGTTTTTTTTATTATTTTTGATATTTTCTACCTTTTTATTTTGAAAAATATGTTTCATGTACTTATTCTAATTTAAAATATAGATACTATCTAATAATATAAAAATAACAATAATTTATTTTGCAAGTAGATTTACAGGAAATACCAACTTTTGCACGTCAAAAGATTTATCTATGTATCTATCTTTATCTCTATTTTTTTTGAGACGAGCCTGAACTAAGCCGAGGCCTGTATATCAGGGCACCAGGATCCCCCGCCTCGAAAAAAGTAGTATACAAAAATAGTAGTACTAGGCCCGGTGGTCGAGTGGCTAGCAATGGTCACTTTATCCCAAGGGCCGCGGGTTTGAATCCTATCCTGCGCAAGGCAAACATTTGTGTGCATGAACATGTCTGTTTGCCTTGGTCTGGGTGTTTTCTATGTATAATAAGAATAAGTATGTATTTACAAAAAAAAAGTACTTAAGTATTATTTATCAGCAATCTAGTACCCATAGTACAAGCTTAGTTTCTTAGTTTGGGACTAGATGGCGTTGTGTGATTCGACCAAGAATATTTATAGTAGGTAAGAAGGTACATAACCAAGTACGCTTATATTAGCATCACTTAGAGAGCTTTTATTTTGATAAATACTAAGATAAACTATTCAACAAACTATTATACCAAAAAAACACTATGTTTTTAGATTTTCTACGAAACCTTACAAACAGTATACATATTGGAACAGTCTCTATCATTGAATAAATATCATGAGAACACCACACTATTTGTACAAACAACACTATGATATTATGTAAATAGCCGCCATCTGTTAGTACCTATGTTTCCTAACATTTTTGCGAAGAGAATCACTGAGATTTTTATGCTAATCGAAATTTGTGGATCTACCTATATAAAAATTGTAACATAGACGTTTGTTCGTTGTAGATTTTTGAAAATATATTATACATACAAGTATCCCAAGTTTAAACATTTTATCTAATGAACAATTTGTCGTATAAATTATGAATCTTTAGGTATTATAAGATTAACAGTGACAAAATAACTTAAGTTGCTACTCAAAGAGACAGGATGGATGAACAAACACACAAGATTTAGGTACACAAGTTTGATGTCTTGATTACCACCTCAGCGAATTTACAGGGACAAAACAAGTACATAGTAATATCTTCTCATATTACAATCTAAATTGACTAAGTCGCTGTCGTGGCACTTCTTAGAAACTAGTACCAAACAACAAAAATGTACGCAATAAACAACTTTATTTATGCTACATTGGTATTCTATACTAGGAACAGAGTACTGACACTTGATATGAAACAGCAATGTATAACAAACAAATAATTCAGTGAACCGAAGTTCGTAAGGAAAGTTATCTCGTAGTAGATCTTGACCCCTCGACGAAAGGGGGAGTAAACAAAACAAGTTTTTTTCCTATTCAGATGAATAAATAAGACTAGGGTCGCGCTTTCTGAAAAGCCTATTGCGAAATTGTACTTATTTTTATTGAAACAAAGATCAAAATTAAATGCAAAATGAGTTTAGTCATAGGGAAGATCCCCCTATGAATTTGTTTGATTTGCATTTTGCATGTTTTAATCCTTTAAAATCTTGGTCTCAGATGGAGTTACGTAAACATTGATATAATGAATTATGTGAAAACCTAAATAAAATGGAACTTATCAATAGTATACAATTCATTATTCCATTCTGTTTTAGTAACAAGATCAGCATTACTTAATTATCAAGAACCGTCGGCATTCAATTTTATTGTAAATGCACTCGAAAGAAATTGTAGAAGTTATAACTATACGTATTTGCGATTCTGCTAGGTAACGCTGCATCGGGTATTTCATACTTAGTTACATATTTCGGAGTATCATAGTGTACCCAGTTTTAGTTTATTTTTATATTTGAATGTTAATATTTTAAACAATCCTTATTAGCCATTGATTTATGTATAAAAGAAGCAAACATATTTATCTGGTATAAAACTTAATTGTTTTTATTGCCGATATCTCAACAAAGTTGCATCAGTCGTCTCGTGATGCAATATATTTGCGTTAAAGATTAGGGACCTTTAAGTATTATAACTTTAGAATATCTTATATATCTTAGAATAACTATATTTTGGTAAGAAATTGTATATTGAAATACCTTACAGGACACTCCAAATTTTCATATCCATCGTCTATTGAAGCAGGCAGAAAAGCAAAGGACTACAGGTAGATAGACCAACGATTGTTGTAGATTTTTAGAAAGTATTAAAGTTATATTATACGCTATGTTATACATGTATAGTAGAACTACACACATAATAAAACATATTGTGGGACTAACGAATAAAATAAACACATTCTGTACAGAGATGTGGTGGGTAATTATTTTGTCTGGCTGCTTGCCGTCGGCTGCAGAACGTTCGCTTTAAAAATACAATACTATGAGAAAAATATACTTGGAAAACACATACAATTTAAGGTGAGAAATATTTTAAAGAAAATAATATCGTATATCACTTTGCTGGTTAGAATGTATTATGTGGACACCTAATTTAGAGAGGCTACTAAGAAATCTTTTATTTAATTTACAATAGTTTGGTATTACTATGGGTCGTTTGAGCAGACTTTTTTTATTTCACTTGTCACAAGACTCGAAAAGTTACAACCATTTGTCTAGGGCCTCTGGTCTTCAATGTGCTACGTCACTCCACTCCTAAAAAACTCCGGAACCATAATATTATTTGAAGAAAAAAAAAACATATGTAAATTTACTTTTCATAGGAATCAAGGAAGCGATTATCTGCTATTCAAAGACCTCAAATTAAGTCTTAAAGTCATTAATTTGTTAATAATTTTTTTCGATATTAATTTATCGATTCCAAATTGGTAAATAGCGTCATCAGTATCAGTCATTATCAATTTTAAACGATCCCAGTCATCACACAGCATCGTTTGACTCGCGAATGGGGTACCATTACCGACCGTTACCAAAACACTTCCAGTAATGAGTACCATCGTAAGTTCAACCAGTAAATTTCACAAATGCTATCTCTAATTTTCCGTTTTTGGGGTATAGGAGTAAGCGGGGTGAATCAATGTTGTATAGTTCATGTTGATGAAACATTTAATTTAATAAAAAGCCCATTTCAATAATGCTTTACCACTGTAATCAATGAAGAAAACAATACACGTGGAGTCAAACTTTAAATGCGTTTGTGCAACACACTAATAGCATTACTGTTAGTATTGTAATTTCTGTGCTAATAGTATAAAAAAGACTAATCCCAGTAGATAGTAAGAACAAGCCGCAGATAGTTTAGACATTACACGTAAAATAGTTACAGTGTATCCTATCCTTATTCGTAAAAAAAAATTCAAACATAGGACCGAAGTAAATTTCCATTTAAAATCATTGTCCCGGGCACGAACGGGATATAGACATTGTATCTGTCCGCTCCGCTTTCAGCTCATGTTTTATTCTAAAACGCAAGAACAGCACCAGTGCGGGACTAGTTTATTTGCAATAAAGAAAGTGGAATCCCGGGTTGCGCTCCAATTACCGGGATATACGCGGCAATCCCGGTGACGTGTTGCCTAGTCCCCGGGACGGGCGGGCAATTATACATATTGCGAGAACTGCCGCCCCAATTGGAATATATAGCATTCGTGCACTACCTTCATAGTGTTTCGTAATACTATTTTTGTTTTTATTACTTGCCCGTTTGTATTTTTAGAGCGAAATATTGAAAGTACTTGTTTTGTGGCATTTTTGTAAAATAATATTACCTACTTACAGATGGTTAAGAAAAAAAAAGATTCTCTTTTAAGTATGTATTATGATTTCTGAGATTGTCCTATACAACCTTAGTACATTCACTTGTCTAGGCCTTAGACAAGTGGTTACAGAAGAATCACAATTGCCGCCACTGTTAAGGCGGAGAAGATGGCACAGGTTTTTAGTCGGTGTGCCCCTCATTGGCTGGAGAGAAGAGCCCGACAGACCCTCGTCGCATACCTTGTATTCTGTGCGAGTGGTAAGTACGACGTTCATAGCCGTTTAACATTTGATAAAAAATCTAGAAACAATGTATGCCATCATAGCTAGCTATATGTATTTATTTCTTCGCTGTCTATTTCTAAGATGTGGATCAGGCACGTTTCCTTACCCCCTAACTGTGAGACAGGCCTGGGACTACGCCTGGGGGATACATACACTAGTTTTTCCAAGCATATCTTATTGCCCTTTTGTTGATACCAGGGGTCGTTAGTTTCATCGCCGGAGGTCACGGGGCCGAATCGCGTCCCTTGCCGTGTTACGCGACCGTCCGACATGAGAGTTATGTGTTTTGCTGAAGTCTTTTGTTTCTTTAATGGTTGTTGTTCTAAGGAATTTTGTTTCTTAGATTTGTGTTTATTGAACATATTATCTTCATGATAATATAATTACAGTAATGTTTGTTTTCATTCAACGAAATATGTCTTGTCTACCTCGGACGCACGGAGAAACCGGAGATTGTTCAAATATTAGCTAGAATCGGCGCTGTTTAGCTTGCTTGTGTATTTAGTTTCACATGCACAACAGAAATACCTCTAATATGTAAATTATAGGAAATAGGTACTAAATATTCCAATAGTTCAATAATTCACATAACTAGTACATATTATAATTTCTGAAGCAAAATATTTCCTTTCCTACTTGCCTTCAAAATATTCATGGCAAGCGATATCGTTGGGTGCAGGCTCAACGGTCAATGAATACCAATTTATATGCATTTTAATGTGCCAAGCAATTAAACTGCGACTACTGAACACTTATATTATCCCGGTAGCCTGGTATTTTATAGATATATATTATTTTATATACAGCAATGTTTTAACTCTTGATAACTTGAGATAAAATATAAAAATATTTTATGCAAAAAGTTCAAGATTAAATATAAATGTATTCGATTCCGTTACAAATAATATAGTACCCAATATCGATAATCTCTGATGAGAAAAAAATATAATAACACTGAGTTTTATTAATTACGTAACGTAATTAAACGAATATGTGTTATGTGTGCAATAGCAAAAAAATATTTAGTACATAAATACATGTGGGTTGAATTAAATTAAAAATGTTATATGTTATAGCATTTAATTAACTACCTAAGGTATCTCTAGAAACAGTATTTCTCTATAAACAATTAAAAAAACGTACAAACATTCGAATCCATGTAAAAGAATAAAGGTGAAAAATATTTGTAATGGCCGCCATAAAATTCTGATACCGTACAGTCCAGAAATTCCATGAGCATTTCTTCAAAAGGACTTGTTCGAAAAACGTACTGGGATTTAGAAGCCGGGGGTGTATCGGGTCGGTTGTCTGAGCTCACAGCGAGGGGTGGTACGGGACTCATGGATCGCGGCATTCTCATATAGAGTTGTCAAGGGCGGGGTCTCGTGATGAATTGGAAACATTCTAAGCGGGAGGGGAGGATTTTTTAGGGGGAGCGGTGGTGTGCGGGTGCAAGGGGGGTTGATTAATGGCCTCCGTTACAGGGAGCCATGTTCATTATACGAACGCATGGAGCAAATCCTTCGTGTACGAACGAAACGATGTGTTACTTGCCTCATAATATATTTCGCTTTCGGTTGCTTTAGGCCGAGCCCTATCGGTATGTTATTTGGTCATTATTTTAGACTTTATCTCTTCCGGAGATAAAAAAATGACATCTCACTGATTACAGGCGATGAAATAGATTCGGTTTTTTATATTAATTCTAAAACAATGAGTTAGCGGCAGCGTTTGAAATTCAAAGTAGCGTTAATTAATAAAATGGCTTTATACAATTGGGGCCCAATTAAAATATTCAGGGTTATTCACTATCGAATGTTATGTGGCTATTTTTAACTGATAAAGTGTCAAAATGATAACGGATATTTGAATTATAATGAGAACTTTTATAATAAAAATAAAACCCTATAGATAATATAAACAACATAATTTTTAAAACTAAAACCATTTTTAAAATTTTATCTCACACATTTTATCACCAAATTGAAATTTTGATGGTTAATGACTGGAAAACGGAAGATCATGTTCTGTAGGACCCATTGGGGGAAGCCTAAGTCAGCATTGGGTAGTCCAAGATATTAAATGCGATGTGTATGAAATGTTAAAAAACAGCTAACATATTTAAAAACATCGCATTGAAAATAATTATTTATTCTTCGATCAACGCGACGATATAAACTTGATCGATCCAGTATACTGTGTATCTAATACCTAAAGTAACTTATACATTGTTATAAGATACGTTTCAGCTACTTGGTGAAACGCGACACGCGTCCTCTCCTTCAATTATAAGTGAAATACAGAGTTAATATCGTTCGTAATGTGCTGTAAAAAGGCAGCGCGCGTGGCGTAGAAAGATACGCGGGATTCGACTGCGGCGTGTTTACCTTGGCGTATATATACCTAAGCATTTTAAGATTTAATATGATTCTTAGAGTTTTTGTTGTATAATTTAACTAGTGTAGCTACTTTTACTGCTACCCTAACTAGGTACTTCGCCTTCGTTAGAAACTTGTTAAGATTTTGTCAGCATTCAATTCATAACATTAGTCATAATTTTCCCGTCTTTCTTTTGACATTTTATTAAATCTTTTAGTAACATCTATATTAGGTGTACATGCTTCTATATTTATAAAAGAAATATGTAGTATATTAAAATGTATCAAAGTCAACAACTTCATTAAAATTATCTTATTTTAGTAAAAATTCAAGGCATGACAACATTACCAGTCACTTGATATTCCAATAGCATTCATATAATATTTATTGTATTTTATTCTAAATAGTCTATTATCACAAACCTAAACTCTTGTTTTACTAATAAAACATACATTTGAATTTGAAATGCATCACAAAAATATTTTTCTTAGGGCGAAACAAACAAAGAGTGAGTCAAACTTAAGTATTCCATTCGCACGCCGCGTTTAAAATAGAAACAATGGGACCATTAAAAATCCGCTCTCAGGATATTTTCCGAGCGGATCCCGTAGCGCAAATAAATCGTCAGCTTTCCACCGAAGCTATTTCCAAAGGAGCGTTTTCTATTCCGAACCGTGCACCCGTTTTTCTTAGACTCCCATTATAAGGCGGGGAGGTTTACCCCTATAGGGTCGCCCCCACCAAAAGTAGAGGTTAAGTCGACGTATAGGCCGTTATGAAAGTTTATAAGTAGAATGGATGATAATTATACAGGGTTTATGTATAGGGCGTGCTTTTTCGGCGCTCTCACCTCGAAAGAGTTTAAGCGCGGAATTGCAAATTCGGATAATGGTTAATTTAGTTTACTTATGAATAATTCTGGCTGAATACGGATTTTAATGAGCGGGTGTTAGAGGACCTACGCTTTGTAAGTACGTTTTTAGGTAGGATATTAAATATTTTTTGCTAACTTTGAGACACAATATTTGTAAATAAGAAATATAAAAATATTATTTGCTTCAAGTCTGTTTTATTTTACGTTTTGAAATAAGCACCCATAATCTAACACACTTAACTTAGCATGCATCCCAGAATTAAAACATTAACATCAAGAAATTTCTCATCAAGATATGAGCATGTTAAATTGCGATCTGTTATTAATTTATAACGATTCTACTTCAAAAAAAAATATTATGGTTATAATTATACGTTATACTTAAAAAAATACATATCTCTGTAAAATAATATACATACCTTTATAGTCGTTATACTTAAAAATTTAGACCTTGACATATCTCTGGAAAATAATATACATATATAGTACATATAAAAGATATAACACAAGCCCGGAAGCACCCATACACCACCACAAAGTTCGAAACACACCATCTCTATTTGCATGTAAATACTTTGAAAAAGTAATTTGCGCTTCTCTTGCCGCCCTCGAGATTGCGAAAAGGCGCATTAAGCTTCTTCCAGGTGATGCATGATAACTGTTATAGCCGAATATAATTTTCTCAGGCCCGCAGCGCCCCCTTAATCCTCGCAAAGAGCCTTCGGAATTATTCCTACAGATATTTACGATTTCGTGAATAAATAAAATTATGAACGGTGTGTACAGGGATCCCACTAAGTCGGCCGGCTTGTTTATTATTATACCTATATTAAGTTGTTTATCTTTTTAATGGTCCCAGAGAGTTATATGGGTCGGAGCGATTTATGTCTTGCAGGATAAGGAATCCCGGAATGCCGGTCGAAGATTCAACGCGGAGATTGAATTTTTAAATTTAGATATCCATAATGCTTTTAATTATTTTTGTGATGGGGAAAATCGAGCATCCCTATTAGATTGAGTTGAGGTCCTTTATATTAGTCAAAAGCCAAGTTCTCCAAAAATATATACTTAACTTGGCTTTAACAACTTCGAATTAACAAATAATAATCACATAACATATTTGTTTACAGAAAATGATATTACACATTTATTAATTATTTTAATATGTAGATGTGTAACATCTATTAATTCAAATTAAAATGGAATTTGTACTCACACATTATTATCACTGTAGGTATCACAAAAATTAAATAAAGTAGTAGTAAGTTAGAGCCACTTGAATTTTGAATCACAATTCGAATTTCTGAAACGTTTTCATGTCAACGTCAACGTGTTGTAGTAACGACTTACGAACTAACTAAAAAGGGGTATAATTTCTAAGAGCATTTTCTATAAAAAGGTGTAATATTTTTCGGACTTAGCGGTCAGTTTTGTGAACAAAAGAACAATATTGCGCAATACACAAAATGGCACTTTGTGCAATCTTTTCTTTCGTACAAAACAAAGAAAGGGTGACAAAGGGCGATCAATTGTAAACCCTTTTATTGCGAACCCTTCTATTGATGAAAGGACCTTTTGTTTAACTAGGGTCCGTTATTTTGACGCAACTGGCCACTTTCTTAGAATTTTTGGAAAAAAAAGATTGCATTTTTTAAAGTAATGTTTAGGAATTTTTGCAGGTAATGATTTGTCTTTTTATACGTTTTAGTGAAGGTTTACGGTATACCTTTTGAATCTTATTTTCTATAGATTTCTGCCAAAGTTAATTTCATAACAAATAACTATAGCGCACAAAATTATCGCCAATAGCCAAATTGGTAATTATAAAGGTGAAAAAGCTTAAATTCGTCACAAATATGTACAAAATTATAACATAAAAATTATTTCTAATAAAAAGCATTACAAACCGTCAAATAGTCTGTCTAATATATAAAATAAACGACATGTAAGTAGTGGGTACGTTCTTGTCTCTTGAACTGTACCAAAAAAGTACTCGAGCAAATACATAAAATATATTTACATAATTCCGTACATGATTGCTTAATCCAAAATTTACTCCAATCATGTTCATAACATCCCAAACAAGGGCGGTAAAGGCGAGTGCAACGACCTCATTGCAAACCCTACCCAAGGTTGTGCTAGTAAAATCTTTATGGTCTATAAAAGACCGGCTGGAGTATGTCTGTGTGTCAAGGACTCCAGACAATTTTATTGACCGTTCCAGTCTTTGACGAGACGATATTTACAATACTTGTTGTGACAACCCTTTTTTTGTTTGCCACTGTCAGTTGCCATATGTTTAAATGTTTTTTTTAACGCAGATGTGCTGCTGTTTTACGGTTTTTTTGGTATACAATACAATGAAGAATATTTTGTTGTGCTAAAAAGAAAACGACCTAGCTGATGATAAGAAATTATCATTGACCATGCATACCCGCGACCCCAAAGACATCCAGACATTGAATCTAAATAAAATTGCAAAGGAGTTGGGGTTCCGAATCTTCCTTACCGAAGAAAACGTAGATTTTCTCTCTCTTGTGGCACTTTTCTGTAGAATAAACCCCAGTTTAGTCTAGTCTAGTTAAAAAAAGAATATTGTAATTGTTATTATCTTAATTGCAAAGCCTTGTAGAAGGCTAGGAAATTATCGTTTTGTCTTATAATTACTGTTACAATGATGTTATTTTAAAGTACAGTTTAGCAATGTGAAAATCATTATTATATTAAACTAGCGAAACCCGCGCAACTTTGTTTGCGTGTATTTCGCTTTCCCTTGGGAATTTTTTAATTTTTCTGTCCTTAAGAACCATCCTCGTACTTCAAGGAATATTCTAAAAAAGAATTAGCGAAATCGGTTCAGCTGTTTTCGAGATTTGCGCTTAGCAACACATTCAGCGATTCATTTTTATATTTTAGAAGATACATTAGTCATTGTCATAGGAAGAAGCAAGAAAAACTAGAGTAAAGAACTAAAGATCAATCTACTAAGTAGATATATAAACTTACCTATTCAAACATAAAATAAACTTACATATAAAAAAGTTCCTCAAGATGGAGGGTTGAAATTAAATATTCCATAATATCGGGACAGTTCGCGAAGAAAAGCAATATCGGATACGCAAGTGGCTAATGAGCATTTGATGCGGCGGAATGGCGCACTCGTAAAAAATCACTAGAAATGATCCAATTTTGATTAAAAAATCACGACGCCCACCCTTCGCGCGCGTAACGAGTCTTTCGAATGATTTAAAAGTTTTAATAACGGAATTCTAGTGAAATGACATTATACTTTCAAATTAGGAGTGAAAATTTAATTTAAAAGAGAGACAACTTGCCGCTGGAGGGGCGAATGAGATTCGCCATCGTAAAAATGTACAAGCTCTTCTTTCGCGGAGTTTCTTTTCAGGCTGCACAATTTATGCCGCCTAAATCTCCCCGAGGAAAATTAGACGGGGCTTGTATTTATTAAAGGAGATGGCGCGACTCGTTAGAGGAATTTTAATCGGCAAACTTTTCCTTATGAATGTTCGGTATGAGTTTCCAGTTATCTTTTATTACGTTTAAAGTCCTAATTAGGGTTGTTAAGTGTGCTCGAATGAAATCTCAAATGCCTACTTAAATCGTTTTCGCCATTGGAGCATTGTCGTGAAAATGGAAGCTCGTATTGGAGACAGCTATTTTCATAAATCATGTAGGTACGCTCGCTATATTGGAGTTGCATAACATATTGAAAATGAAAATGCATACCGAAATTACATGTATAAAATATGAATTTTACTTACAAAAACTTGTCGTAATATGAATAAATTAAAGTCCAGATTGCAACGGTATAATCACCATGCACGCTCAACGAATTTTCTCAGCACACCGAAGCTTTTTAACTTTTAATGTGTAATTATGAGGCAGCCTTAATAAGCAGGCAAACATTGAGTGTAAACTAACGTGGGGAATGCATGAATGTGATATTGCTATTATAATTCGGCGGTAATGGGAGCCCACACACGACTCGACACTGTTTCAAAGCATTTTCGTGTATCGCTAATTAAAATACGCTGTAGCTTCGCAAACGGTCCCGCGCCCCGGAAGGTTTATACAGCGCAAAATTATTTTATAAATTTTTACGTACTTTTAATGTTTTTTACACGTTGCATTTTTTTATTATATAGTTCTTTTAATTGGCGTAAACAACTAAATATATACATTACTTATGTGTGCTATAAAAACATAAAATTTCCTTTTTGAAATCCCTATTTTACCCCTATCAGATTTTTCTTTTCTCGATGTTTTATAATCCGATTTAATATTCTTTAGCTAAAGTGTTTTTCTTACAAACAACTCTATTATGTATCTAAAGTGAAATTAATAAAGGATATTTTATTACGTTTATGTAGATAATTCTACTTATGTAAAGAACCGGAATATGGATACCTCTAGCGACTGTATCACAGGCATTATCTACTAGTGAATAAATATAAAATAAAAAATGAATCTAAATGAAATCACAAAATTTATAACCTTCATAATTACATAGACGAAAAAACTAGACGCTACTGGTCACTCTTGTGAAGCCACTTTTTGCGAACACAGCCTAATTAATTTAATGAGATGGCAATGAAATTTATTACTATACAAACGATATTAATAAAATATACAATTTGTTAAGGATTTGGGTTTTTCTTTTTTTATAATTCTGTATGTATACGAATAATAAATTATGTGTAGTTTTGCTTAGCCTTTTTTCGTTTTATGGAAATTCTACGCTTTATATTTATTCGATACCCAAATCACGTATCACCAAATAAATACAATTAGAAAAAGTAAATCTATATAATAAATTTCTGACGTCTCAGGTTACATCGGTTATTATGTATTTGTTATATTTTATTGGTTGGTTATATTACACGAACATATGCGACTTTACCCGGTTTAAGGAATAAATATCTTTTGTTGCTGATTTTCGCTTCATTTAAATATAAATAAAATATTATTTTGAAAGATCAAGACTTTATATTCCATCAACACATTGTTATTTTACTCATTAGAGATGTAAAAACTTCAGTGAAACCATACAAATTACATCGCAACAACTTTGATGTGACTACAAAACAATAATTAGAGTCACATTGAGCGTGATTTAATTAGTCGTTTATGACATTATTAGTCATGCTCATGCCTTGTGGTTAAAATTGGAATTAAAAATATAAATGTGAGCAACCTCTAAGCTTCAAGGATCAAGACTGTCTGAAACTGAGATATGTTGACTGATATGTATGCGTACTCGTAATATACGAGTACATTCGTATTTTGAATGTACTTTTTGTTTTAATAAATATTAAAAGTCACAAATTATTATTATAAGAATTTACAGCCTTTGTTTACCGTATTAAATTGTTAAGGAGATATTATTTTGTTACCTGAATGTTACATACATTAGTTTTTTTTGAATGATTTTTGATTGGTAAAGATATCACACGTTTAGAGCTGACCTTATTCACCAATTAAACTTATACTTTTATCGGAGCAAAAGTCACCGTTGTGTAACAGTGTGAGTATGCATAAAAAAATAATAGACTTCCTTCTGTCTTTATAAAAATTGGATAGTTATAATTATATTATGATTTTATAGTTAATCTTTATTCTCAAACTTTCACAAAGACCTGGAGAGTTAAGACGTAAACAAGATCCTTAATTTTAATGCTCTTAGGTATGATAGAGCGGACGTCAACAAACTGTATCTATGTGAGGGGCCGTAGAGCCAGTAGAGTCGTGTAGAGCCATAACGAATGCGAATGACCCCATTAGGGGCACCTTTTAACGTATTAAATCGGAAGTTATCGGGGACCTGTCTACGGCCTAACCCGAGGGTTGTCTTATCTAGTGAAGGCACTCACTTACCCAAAGAATAAACTATGGTTTTCATTTTCAGTATATAAGTGTAGCTTAGCTGTATCTCAAACTGATAGGGGGCAACTATTTTTGTGTTCAGTTTCATTTTAAGTGACTTTCTGTGAGGCATCAATGAATACCAAATGTATTGAAAGCTACGGTGTATTAAAAGTTATTTCTTACATTATTTTGACAAAAATCCTAGCGCTATAAGACTTTTTAAGGAAATTGCAAAAAGGTTAGTCGACTTCACAGGAGGCCGAAGAGCTGGCAGCTACCTCGGACAAAGAATTAGTCTGGATATTCAAAGGGGGAAAGCTGCCAGTATCTTCGAAACCTTGCTTAAAGGGACTCCTTTTAATAATATATTTTAGTTATTTTATTATATTTTTAAGGTTTTTAGTTTTAGGTTCATTATAATTTATGTTTATAATAATATGTTTAGTTTAGTTTTAGAAGTAATGTAATTAAAATCCAGTACACTTTGAAAGATAGATTTTAACAAAAACTCATGACATGATGTGACATGTATTATTTCTATAGAGTATCTTGTTATTCGTTTAAGATTGGCTAAAGTTAGTCATATTAAGTAAGGTCTCCAGAGCTCCACTTAGCCCCCCCAAGTGGAGCTCTTGGGAGGGTTGGCAACGCGTGAGTGATACCCCGGTATTGCAAGCGTCTATAATATAGGCTACGGTGATGCTTACCATCAGGCGGGTCGTATGCTTGTTTGCCGACTTTGTGGTATATAAAAAAGTTCAAGTGTCAAATAGACCCAAGTTAAAGAGTTCACCGTATTCGACATCGATCGAGGAAGAGAGTCAGAGTACCTACCTAAACTAGAAATAATAGGTTTTTTATAATAATTTGTTGTACACACCATAAATTTACTTGTCCTGTTCTCATATTTTATTTAGGTCGAAACGTTACTTGCTTTCCACTATCAGCCTACGCTTCTACTTTTCCTACACATATCTGCATTCAAAATAAAATGCTTTTGTAAAAATTTAGGTATATAATTTATATTTAATTACAGTTAACACTATTAACTGTTTATTTTAATCTAAATGTTAACATATTTACTATAAAAATATTTCTTTGGCACTAAATATCGAGTGTAAAAAAATATACTATTTATTCATCTCATACAGGCAACAAAGCGATTTCTTTTACAAAAAGAAATAAGTATTTTAACATTTAAAGAACTCAGTTCTCAGAGGTTCATATCCAAAACCAAATTAAAAGCACAAAAGCCTTCGTTCCGTCGTAGTTTCGCCGCCCGGTACCAGATGGAACCACTTGTATCAAAAAGCCTACAAAATGAAAGCCTTACTTTGCAAAACGATATTTAATCTTATTTTCAAGACTTGGGTGTATTATTAGGCATATTGATATATTTTTTGGTGTGTATGTTATCAATGTATCTTTCAAATATTAAAGTTTAATAATCACAAAACTTTCAGTGAGCTTTTTATTGATTTAAAAAGTAAAATAAGTAATGCGCAAGAAAATTATCAACTTTTCAACAATAATAAGTTTAGGATAGGTGTAATTGTTCTCTCTGAAAAAAACAATTGAAAATAGTTATTCATATAATATAGTAGGTAGGTATAGGTATTATAAATATTATACAAAGTTTATAAGGAAATTAACAATAACACTCTTTACTGCATGTTTCTCCAACACAAATTGTTCTCAGACAATCATAATTGGGTTATAAAGCGTGTGATTTCATATAACATCAATGGGCCGATTACAAGATTACAAATGCATCATTAAACATATATAATAATTAACAAAAAGCGACCCCAGAACACTATAAACAACATTAAAACACAAACTATTGATGCATCTTCCACTTAACACCCCTATGCAGTCGCCATTCCATATCATTGCTAAATTGGTACCAACAATAAATCCCACTCTTTAATTTAATCAACAACACTGTATGTCATTCAGTACATAACCACTATAAAATGACCCATGCAATATTCATTTTTTCATATACAAACCGTAAAGAAACCAACCGAAGAGTTTCATTGTAAAGTGGCCAGTAGGCTGTTCATAATTTAAAATAATGTGGGAGAAACCCCACGCGTTCGTTAGACTCACAATTGCGTTGTTAAACAAGAGTGAAAATTAAATTAATAAGTATAAGGGTTTCGTTCTACTTCGTGCTGAAAATCCGATTATGTAAGGGGCCGTTATAATATTAAACATGGAATAATTTTACGAAAAATTACACAGGAAACTTTACTCCCATCTTTTTCTTTTAAGGTGCTCCTTTACAGCGAGCATTCGCGTGTAATGTAATATTTTAGATTCGACTTTGAGTATTACATTACAATACTACCTCCCTGACTGACGAGCTTTCGCCTCCCTCACTGCTGTAATGCTCGAATTTAAGCGTTACATTACACACAAATGCTCCCGGTGAAAGAGCACCTTTACAAAAATAGAAAAAAAGACTGTTGTGTCAGTTAATCTCTGTGAAAGTCAATATGCAACTAAATATTTAATAATTTTACTGTTCTATAATTTTTTTTATTAAAAACAAAAAAAAAATACTAAAATTCTGTGATATTGTATAGAGAATAAAAATTAAACATAAACTTATTTAAGAATTTATCAATTCATTTATGTTTATTTAACGCAAAGCAAAAACTAAGATGGCGTCAGATTAGGGTGTCTCCCCTACCGGATACTCCACACGAGTCCACATCGGAAGCGAGAAGAATTTATTTATGTGTTATCTTTTATTATTTATTTTTATTGGCATTTTAATGTTCCGTGTGATTATTGGTATGTAAAAAAAAAGTTTTTTTTAAAGAAAAATAAAAAGCAAACGACCCGCATGTAAAGAAAAATTATGATTGTTAAATTGTAATATCTAAATAATATTTCAAAAACATGAAGGAAGAATGTATTGTGGCTGGCGTGGGAATCAATTTGTGTATGCAAATTATGTAATAAATGCTCAACAGTTTAACATATTACATGAATGTAAAATAAAATTAATTTATTTAATAAAAAAATAAAGTTTATATATATTACATACACCTTTGACATTTGAGTCGTAACCTCGACCTTTTAGTGGCTAAATAGCTTCGTTCTATAAATAGGCAATTAAGTAATAACTCCCCAAACTGTTAACCTGTGAGAAAACTATGACCCGATAAAAACGTTAAAATATTTATAACCGATATTTTTTTTTATTAAACTTATCATAAGTATCTTTGTTTTGTCTTACTCATGGGCAATGTCAAAACCACAGATATTATAATACTTACAGTAATCTAAACCAACCGTTAAGTACCTACAAAATTAATTTGACTGCGATTCCAAATCCGAATGTAAATTTCATATCAAAGAATGCTGATTATAATAATTACTTATTGTAACACACCATACCTATATGCAAATTCAATGAAAAAAAATATGATACTGAATCATATGTGTACTTTTGTGCGTCGAATCTAATCTAAGACTCAATAACAAAGTAAATAAAGCAACTGAACAAAGAACGTTCCGAATGTCAGATAATGAGCTTGGCTAGCGAAAAGGAACGAAATATCTGGTGGGGAGAGGTTACGATACTTCCGCGCCATTTCACACTTTGTTGATACCCTACACCGCGTCAGAGCCAGGAACGGTAAGGAATTCGTTTTATATGCCCATGATGGGTTATATTTTAGAGTATGAAATACCAATGCTCTTTGTCTAGTCGAAAATATGAGACGGAAATAAGACGGTGATTGGTGCGTTTACGAAATGTAACCGCTATTGTTTTTGAAATGGTAGTAAAACACGATAATTTATTAAAGCAACTGCTTGTAACAATACAATTTAATTTGAGCAGGTTCTTGAAGTTTTATTAGAAAGGAGATCTGGAGAATTATAATTTCGTTAAAAAATCTGAGAACAGTTTGGTAAAACAATTTCACCACGCAATAGTGAGCTAAAGAAAATAGTTTATAAACAAAACTTGAGCAAAATTGTAACTGTAAACATTAATTATAAAAGCTATAATACTAATCCTTAATTTATAAGTTATAGGAAACTCGTTATGTACGAATACCTACGTTTTTACTATGCATATAAAGAATACAGACCACACACCGCGATTAACATACCATAATCATTGACCTTTCGATCACCCTTAAGTAGTTCTAATAATGACGTTTTTTATAATACAGCAATCATCATATCAACGAGAATTAGTGACAAATACAAAAAAACACATATTTATGAATTTTATAATCAGTTGTATTTCGCTCAACGCATTTCTATTGTTACACAGTGAGTTAAAGCTGCAAGCGTTTTGTATGTACGCAGCTACAGGCTGTGACTTAAATTATTAATATTAGTTTTATTTTAATCAAAATTTTTAATAGTTTACTTTTTAGTGTAATTATTTAAGAACTGTTAAATCTATACTGATGTTATAAAGAGGAAAGACTTGTAATTTTGCTTGTAATGAATTAACCTAACATTTTCTGAACCGACTTGAAAAATTATTTCACTATTGAGAAGCTAAGCTATCCGCGGGTAGTATAGGCTATTTGTTTTTATTAGGAATCCTTAGGTACCCTTAAAAACCCCTGTGAAGCTGGACGGGGCGCTAAGTTTAATAAAAATAAAAATGTAAAAAAACTCAGCTGCAATTTAAAGACACATCGCAGGTGAGTATCCTCAGAATGCAAGGAAAATAGTACTGATATCGCACCACTGGTGGAAGATAGTAATTACAGACCAATATCTATTTTACCAATTTTGAGCAAAATTTTCGAGAAGGTTATGCTTGGACAATTGCAACAGCATTTTAATTTGTTCAATATTATTCATAATAAGCAGTATGGTTTCACCGCCGGGATGTCCACCACTGATGCTGGAGTCGCTCTTGTCAAGCATATCCTTAATGCGTGGGAGGGGTCGCAGGATGCTATCGGGGTATTCTGCGATCTCTCAAAGGCCTTTGATTGTGTCGACCACCAGACATTACTGCTCAAATTAAAACATTACGGAGTAAGAGATAATGCGCAAAACTTGATTGCCTCTTATTTGGCCAATAGATTGCAAACCGTTGACATTAACGGTGTGAAATCTAATGGTGCTAACGTGAAAATTGGGGTGCCTCAAGGCTCAATCCTGGGTCCTTTTCTATTTTTAGTTTATATTAACGACCTCCCCTACATGGTCCAAAACATGGCAGATATTCAAGCAGTGCTATTTGCTGATGACACTTCTTTGATTTTCAATATTAACCGCAAGTGTCCCAATGCTATCAAAGTAAATGGTGCACTCTCTGCCATTCAAAACTGGTTCACTTGCAATAACTTATTATTAAATTCAAATAAAACAAAAATAGTAAAATTTACTTTGCCAAATGTACGTCAAGTTGATACGGACATCATGCTCAATGGTAATAAATTAGATTTTGTCAATGAAACTATATTTCTTGGTATTACCTTGGATTCAGGCTTGAAATGGGCCCCCCACATAAAAAAACTTGCAAGCAGACTAAGTTCTGCTGCATACGCAGTCAGGAGAATTAGGCAAATGACTGATGTACCGACAGCGCGTCTAGTATATTTTAGTTACTTTCATAGTATCATGTCGTATGGCATATTGCTGTGGGGTAAAGCAGCCGATATTGAGGCAATATTTATTTTACAAAAAAGAGCTATCCGCTCCATTTATAATATGGGTTCCAGAGATTCATTACGGGAAGTTTTTAAAGAAATCAATGTTTTGACCGTTGCGTGTCAATATATTTATGAAAATATAATGTATGTACGTAGAAATATAAACACATTTGTAAAGTTTAGTGATTACTCTGATGTAAATCTTAGAAATAAACATAAATTGATTCTACCTAGGCACCGGCTCGCCAAGACCTCAAAATCTTTTGTTGCAAGTGGTATTAGATTTTATAATAAACTGCCTGAAAACGTGCTGAATTTGCCAGAAAAAAGGTTTAAATCCTTCATTAAACATTCACTCAGCAAAAAGGCTTATTATAGAATTGAAGATTATTTAAATGATAAGAATAGCTGGAATCATCAATTCGGCACAGACACTAAACTCAAGTCTACCTACTGCTAGGTACAAAATATATTGCGCATATATATATATATAATATGTTATATACACACTGTTTACCCCTTTTTTTTTTACACCTTAAAATGTATATATGTATACCAGTATATTGATACGCCTTTTTTTTTCTATTAATTTTTCTTTACTATTTAAAAAATTAATAATTTGCAGTTTTATTTTAATTTTTTAATCTTGTTTCAATGTTTACTTTTATTTATCGTAATTGTAACTTATGTCATTACCATTTTAAAAGAGCAAGTGCTAAGTTTCTTGCCGGTTCTTCTTAGCACAAATCTGCCGTCTGAACTGGTGGTAGGGAAAAAAAAAAGTGACGATTCGAAAGTGCTTGTAATATGCCTATTTGAATAAAAATATTTTGATTTGATTTGATTTGATAGTCGCAACCCCAATTATGTCATTTTTTTTTTATTACACCAAAAAATCAAGAAAATTGTATTACATCTTGTCAATTTTTTTCATAAAATTTATCTCAAAAATGAAGGAAATAAATGGAAATATTTAAAATCCTGCAACAATAAATTTTACTAAATTCCCATATAATAACGAAGTTGATACATTTGCACTTGCACTAGCAATAAAATTCCATGCTACTATTATCATATTCAATCTTACGTAAATGTTGAACGAAAACTTTTGAATAAAACTTGTCACAACTAATTGTTGAATACTTGTTTTAGGATACAATTATGTAGGTGTCGGTGTGTAAGTTTAGTTGCTTATTTCTTCTACGAGACCTATAATGATATTATTTTAAGTAACAAATGTCACTTATTTTTTCTAGGTAGAATTTGGAAGTGGTCTAAACATAAATAGAGATTTCTACGTTACATTTTATTTTACATATTTCGTAATTATTGAAAATTATTTATTATCCGAGTATTTTAATTATGTTTAATAGCGCAATTACAATTACGTAAAATCAACAATGATTTTAAGTTATAAATCTTTGTAAAGATTTTCAGATATTGGCAGTGGAGCGTTATATAATCGAGATAAAACAGAGGCCCTCTCTATATCTTCACAACCTGATGTTTTCTTTCTTCTTCCGACCCTATTACAACGTTTTGTGTCTACAATTATTGGTGTTTCATCCTCGAAGTCATATCTTATCAGCAGGATTCCAGGTGACAAAGGATCTGCTGAAACCTCTTTTACCTTTGTCCAATGAACTTTTCCTCCTGACGCTTCCTTTGCCCATTAGTATTATTAGTTATTAGTCTTTTAAAATCCAAAAAGTCTTCCTGTGACATTTCTCATACGTTATATTTCTGTCCTCGTACTTTAGCATTCCTAATAATTGCGTAAATTTCTTCAGGAATATAAAAAACATGGTTTTTCTTGCTTTTCTCAATGCATGAATGCATAGAGTCAGTCCCCTTCATTCTGCGTATGGCCTATCTGTAAAAACCTATGCGTGATTTTTACACCCAGTTTTACTGCTGCATGGACATATAACGCAAACACAAATCTGTTTCGGTTTTGCCCACTGCAATTATCAGAGTAAAATGATACTTCTTCAATTCCTCTGTCGGCTTCAGCTTTTAGATAAGCCCATAAACAGCTGGCTATCTCGTTAGTTCCTCTTTTTGCTATCTCGCCATGCAACGAAAAGTGTATGTGTATGTGTGTGTAAATAGATCATATCAATTTGTTTCCTTGCAAAGAGTCTCATTATCTCCGAAAACAGACTCAAAGAGAATATTTGGATGAAAAACTGAATTGTGGGAAAATGTATCGCCTTTACGTGGGTTGGATGAACAATAATCCACAATATCCAAATGTCCAGTTGGCAACAGAGCGATGGTATTACCATATCTTCTGCACAAAATTTAATAAAGGCTTTTTTCACCCTTAAAAAGATAAATGCTCTTTGTACGAAAAGGCAGACTCAGAAAGGAAGAATCAATTAAAAGTGGAGTATGAAGTGCATATAAAGAATAAAGAGCTTGTAAGAAAAATTAAGAACGAAGAAAAGGAG
Source organism: Endotricha flammealis (assembly GCA_905163395.2). Taxonomy (NCBI): domain Eukaryota; kingdom Metazoa; phylum Arthropoda; class Insecta; order Lepidoptera; family Pyralidae; genus Endotricha; species Endotricha flammealis. Next base: position 5,989,466 of record LR990860.1, on the reverse strand, counting down.
AATTCGGACGCAACTACAAAAACAGTTGCCCGTTTTGATTTAGAAAAGGTGTTGAGTCTGCCCCAGTCTGAAGTTGGGGTATTTAATTATAAAAGAAAATATCCTGTTTACAACTTTACAATTTATAATATTTTGATAAAAAGTGGCTACTGTTACGTTTGGCATGGCGAGATAGCAAAACGAGGAGCTAACGCCAGCTGTTTATGGGCTTATCTAAAAGCTGAAGCCGACAGAGGAATTGAAGAAGTATAATTTTACTCGGATAATTGCAGTGGGCAAAACCGAAACAGATTTGTGTTTGCGTTATATGTCCATGCGGCAGTACAATTGGGTGTGAAAATCACGCATAGGTTTTTACAGAAAGGCCATACGCAGAATGAAGGGATCTATGCATTCATGCATTGAGAAAAGCAAGAAAAACCATGTTTTGCATATTCCTGAAGAAATTTACGCAATTATTAGGAATGCTAAAGTACGAGGACAGAAATATAACGTAAAAGAAATGTCACAGGAAGACTTTTTTGGATTTTAAAAGACTAATAACTAATAATACTAATGGGCAAAGGAAGCGTCAGGAGAAAAATGTTCATTGAACAAAGGTAAAAGAGGTTTCAGCAGATCCTTTGTCACCTGGAATCCTGCTGATAAGATATGATTTCGAGGATGAAACACCAATAATTGTAGACATAAAACGTTGTAATAGGGTCGGAAGAAGAAAGAAAACATCAGGTTGTGAAGAAGGGCCTCTGTTTTATCTCGATTATATAACGCTCCACTACGGCTATATCTGAAAATCTTTACGAAGATTTAATAAGTTTGTGTAGAGGTAACCATATCCCATTGCATTATCAGAACTTTTATAAGAATTTGCGCCCGCAATCTGCACGTAATGAGAATAATTCTAATGTCGATAGCGATGAATCCGAATAGACACTGAATTTTGTATGATTTGTTGATTAAACACCATGCCAAGCAATAATTTAGAAGTTAAAATGTTGTTGATTTTATAAGTTGATTATAAAAGCATTAATTAAAAATATTTAATTAGAAGTAGATTTAGTTATTTCATACATTCCCAACTGACATCTATCTATATTTATAAAATGCTTTGTCCTGACTGACTGACTGACTGACTGACTGACTGAGAATCAACGCACAGCCTAAACCGCTCATCGTAAAAATCTGAAACTTGGCAGGTGGAACTATTATAAGACGTAGGCGTCCGATAAGAAAGGATTTTTCGAAATTCGAACTATATGGGGGTAAAAAAGCGGGGTAAAGTTACTATGGGACAACTTGATTCCTTGGTCCAATCTACTTCAAATTTTGCATAAAAATTGTTTAAGAGAATTGATGGAAGATGTGATTCTTATTTTATTGAAATTCTTGAAAAAAATGTATTTTGTGGGTAATTTTCTTCGAGTTTATATCAATACTCATACTCCTTAGTGCTTTTGATTTCAATTACATTTCATTTTGACACATCCGTGAAGTGAAGGGTGTCATCTGTCATGTAATATTTTTGATTGTGAATATATTGAAACAAAATGATTTCATAATGTCGTCGTACTATTTATTCTGTTTGTGATCTTGGAAAAACAGCTAAAATTCTAAAGCGGACTGAATCATATTCATCGATAATGGGTATATTATATTTTATAATATTTGACAGGGTTCAAGTTAAATTGGTCAATGGTTAAATGGCATATTGGTATTGTCTCTTTCTCACATATAGAAAATCTCATTACGTCAACTCGCTCTAATATTTCGTAGTGTTGTTGACGGATGGTTGTAGGCTGAGGTTGTAGGTTTTAAAATACCGATGTTCTTATTACATTTTTTTACGGAAGTGGTTGGAAAACAAGCTCAGGAATATGGATCATTTTGATATTAGGTGATTACCGTCAACTATGGAGCACATATTCTAGGGTCCATGACCCGTTGCCGACCTATAACAGGAAACAGGATATAGCGAGAAATAGTATAAGGACGGAGTTAGATTTTTTTATACCACAAAGGTGGGAAACAAGAATTTCGGATATTTCACTCTCCGAACGAAACGCATTGCTGCTACACGTCAATATTCTGTAAAAGGGTGGCACTTCACCGGTCGGGCTTGCCTATTTTTCATAAACGCCCACTCCAAAGATTGAAGAATTAATTGATGAGAAGTACCTATATAAATAGACAACCGATAAGAAAGGATTTTTTTTAATTCCCACGGGAAAGCGAGATAAACGCAAACGAAGTTGCGCGGGTTTCTCTAGTACACATACATAATAATATCATAAAACAATAATTAAATGAGAAAACCTGAATAAAATAATATACATAATAAGCAGCCACTGTTTCTGAAGTAAGTAAACAAAGGATGAAGTAGGAACAGTCTTATTTTATGTAATTTAATAAATAATTATTACAGTTAATTGATTATTAGAAGGAATGTCGCTCGTTTCGTCATGAAAATAGGATTTTCATGAAAAACAATAGATTACTACGCAAAAATCATTGTAATTTTTCATTTTAAGTAAAGCTATAACTCCAAATATAACTTTAAGTAAAGGAATCTTTCAGAAGGAAAAAGTGCGCAACTGATCTTACACAAATGAGTTGTTCGTGGAAGAAGCGTGTAAACCACACTTACGCATTGAATGCACTACCGAATTAGGGCATGAATAAAGAGTTATCTACAGTAATATCAAACAGCCAATTACCGTCCCCATGTCAATAATGCAATATTTACAATTACTGCTACGGATAAATTATTATGCTTCGAGGAATATTTATGCAACGCTCTTTTGTAAGGTTTTCTCTATGTACATTGTGTAAATGTTGAACATAAAAATATGGTGACTAGACAGCTAGTTTTTATTATCATTTGCTGTATACCACATATTTTTAGGACAAAAGATGTATTTTCTAGACAGTTTTTTTACGCTCCTGAAAAGTTGCTATTTTTCACTTATGACTTTCTTCCAGGAATGGTGCGATATGTTCCATGACACCTGCCTCAGTATATCTCGCTCACTGTATTCAATTTCTCGTTATTTATCGTCGCGATATCTGGCACCGTAAAAATGTCAACGTTCGCCCGATGTTCTCCCGCCTATCGCTTCGTTTGTAGGGGTACACAGTGTAGATTGTAAGCAGTGAAACCATTCTGTTCCATACATACATATTCAGGATAAAAGATAAACAGTTTTTTTTTAACATTCATTCGTTTTTATTTCTGTAAACACAATCCCACCAAAAACTGCCAAGACGAGACCATATTATGACTTGCACTGTCAAAAAGTTATCAGATCTCAAGTAGAGCCAAGCTTCTAACTCTACACGTCCTACCTCTACAAGGCCTAACTTCACAAACTCTACACCTTAATTAAAAATATGTGGTTTGGCCATTTCGCTACATTCACATAGGCGTAAGGTGAAAAATTTATAAAAAATATTCATCATACATTTCTGTTATACATTAGTTCTTGTAGTATGTAACGAAACGGCAAAGACACGTATTTTTATTAAGGTGTAAAACGTTGCCTTGAACAAAGAAAAGTAGAGAGAAAGGTTCACACAGTGAAATTACACATACACACATAAATGGAATTATAGTTAATAATAAATTTATACAAATCATTTATTACAACTGTATACTCTGACAAGAGAACGTGTTTGTGAGAACCTATTCTCTGAATAAAAGTTTTAAAAATTTGAATTTTTAAATTTTCAGTGAAGAAAATTTAAATGCAGTGACGCAACTGAATCATGTCTAACCTGTGACTTTTCATGATTATACCAGTAGATCTCCACAAGCTTCTATCTGCCCAGTTGAAATATGGTGCAGAAATGATGGGAATTACTGGTTCACAAAATGATAAGCGACCGACACGAATATCTTATTAATATTACTAGAATCAAATGTAGTCTGTTGATTTATTGAGCAATTAAAATATCAACATTTACATAATATACATAGAAAATACAAATAAAGACGCCTGTAAATGTACAATCTGGTTTTTTTTTGGATTTGACTTGACAAATTGTACCTATAGTTGATCAACGCATTTTTCATAAAAGTATTTTTATTTTGTCATGCAAAAACGTTAATTTTAGTTTCTCAGATAACATTAGGTAACTAATATTATCATGATCAACCTGTACTCGTCTCTACAATAATGCTGCTAGAATTAAGACCTTTAATCCAAGGGATTAAGAGTCAGTATACTTACTGAGGTGGTCGAGAAAATAAGACCCATCCAAATGCAGGTTAGTAGCCGCAGTTCTTAACTTGCATGTTCATTCAGTACACACGCGACGGTATTTCGATATCATCGTTTATCTAGATAATATAAACTAAATTTATGTGCATAAATTAATTATTACGATTAATAACAACGAAGAATGTAAATTATCAATCCCTATAATGGCTTTCTTAACAAATTAGCGCTAACTCGAATTAAAATTCATGAAATAATTACTATAGGGGCGGGTGCGAATTGAAATAAACTAATTACAAGACATGTAACCCTGGTCGACCAATTACAGCCGTTGATTTATCAATGCTGCCTGATCAAATAATTAAAAATATGCCAGTACATGGCAAGGTTATAAATTGAAGCTCTCGCGCATTCAATTTGCGGTATGCGCCAGCGTGGTGTATTGAAATACAGGATTTATTACAGCATTTTTTTTGTAAAACAACCATCGCCTACGCCGCACTATTTTAAATATTTTTTTAGCTGTCGGAAGATTGATTACATGTTTTCTGTAATATGTTGGCTCGATGCTACATTCTTTATCTATACCTACGCTTATAAATACTTACAATACGTGTTATTTTGTTGAAGAAGAGTCGTAGACAAAACAATGGCAGATTACTTAAATAATGTCAATGACAATAGTAACTAAATTAATTTCTTTTCATACAACACAGAATTATAAAGTTTAAGAGTTTCTGTACTTAAAAAAAATTTGGTAACCTATTAGTTCAGCTATAATGACTTTGTCCTTAGTGCCAAAGAGAGCAGCCTCCTTGCCATGACGTCTTAGAGCAGTCCAAAGACGAGTGAGTAAGCGAGATAACGCAATACATGATGTAAAGCGACATCCCATATATTGGACAGTTTATAAATTGTCGTAGTAACCCCTGGTTATATACCTGCACCCAAACATTTATGTGGTGAAATATATTAAATTTGTATGAAAATTTGTATCTTTATCTATTATTTACACATATGTTTTTGCACTATATTTAAAAAAATATAGCAAAAATGGTATGAAATACTTTATTATCCATAGGAAAAACAAATTCAGCAATTCTTATTTTTTTTAACTAGATGGCGCTGTGTGAATCCTGTAAAAGTAATTTATTAAAATAATTTCTTCTTAAATTGTACACAATATTTGCATGAGAAAACGAAGTGTATGGTGTTTGTCTGATACTAATTGACGTGTACTGAAGTATGGCCTGATGCATTTGCCAGTGCAGCTCGCTGCAAGTGTATTTACGAGTATGCCTATATTTTTCCTAAAGGCATTAATGCGTGATGCGATGCCAATTGAAATATTGCAGAATCGGGATGCAAGTCCGAGGAGTGTTTGAATTATTCAAGTTACTGGAGTTTAGTTTAGTATGACAAGCTTGCCATACCTATTGATAAAATGTCTTTTATGTCTCTCAAAGCGTTGGAACTTATTCTAATACATTTTTTTTTCTGAATTAGCGTACACCACGTGTGTGTAAAAAATAGTTTATACTTTTTAGTAAACATAATCACACATAATGGTATGAAATTATATTATTGGGATATAATTTGTTAGATAGGTGAAGTGAAAATATGTTTGGTATATGGTGACCAGTGACTACAGTTATTATGATTCGGGACGAGGCAATTCAAATTTGTCTTTATACAATGACGTGACACCAGAGCGAGTTACCTGCTCACACTGCCTAGTTAGAATAAATTCGAAAATTTATAAATTAAAATCAAAAATATTCATTTAGGAAATTTGCAAGTACCTACGCGTAAAGAGAGCATCAAAGTGATATCTCGAGTGTTACGGATTGCGCACTGTAGCTGAAGTACGGCGTTTTGATCACTCGCTCTCAGCCTTGAGGGCTTTGAACTTTCTTTATTAATCATGTCCCTGCTTTGTCCCTACGTACATAAATATCTGTATTTATGCGTACGTAAATTGAGAGATAAATTCGAGTTTAATGATATATCGACCCCCCAATACGAACGGCTGAGTCTATATATCACTAAACTTGAATTTAGGTATTGTCTATTAAATTTCAGTTAACGTAAACAATGTAGAGCTGTGAATACGTCAACGCAAGTTTTCTTAACGAATGAATGAGAGGTAATTTCCAAGTAAAATATCATGTTTAACAAGGCGATAATGCAAAAGTTCAAATACAACTATCTAATTTACGGTGTGTAAGGCCTTTTGATGAAACTTTTTTTTTTGCAAACTTTGTATTTTTTTAAATTTATTTATAATCCTACAATGTAATATATTAATAATACAGTTAAATCTTACGAAATTACCTCTGTACATACAATAGAACCTGGATATATTATGGCTTTGTAATACATGATTGTGTAAGAAACATCCGAAACATGTTTAATGTTATTTTTAAAAATATTATTATAATTGTTTTAGGCTTTAGTACGTAAATGACACAGACCATCTCGTATTAGGTACTGAAGACATTTCAAACCTGTTCAAGTTTACCATGTATTGTGAACGCGCGAACTTTCGAAGAAAGTAGCTACTTAAAAAATTTCATTTTTTATGATTAATCGTGTTAATATACATCGAATTTAAATAATATCAAAACTTTTACATAAAATGTCACAATGTAGATATTTCTTGGATGAGGTAATTGTCATACAAACCGGTCTCAGAACAAAAAGTCGTGCCTTTAAAAGGTAGCTTTGTAGATAAGTATCGTTTAGTAAAAACATGTTTGTAAGTCTGACCATAAAATATCTTACGGGATCGATCAACACTGCCGTTGAATATCTTCGCGTACAGTTTTCGTAATACAGAGTGACATTTCAAGTTACTTAAATGGAATTACATTTTTATTAAACACTAACTTTTATATGAGTGTGACTTGCTCGGTCTACTGTAAACGCGACTTTCTAACAGCCAAAATTAATAGTCGATCTATCTAGAACTTTTGCTATATAAGATTAAAAATTCAATACATTTGACATTTTGAAGTGACATTTTTTATACGTAAATAGCCGAGATAGAATTCACCGAAAGATTCTACTTTCATGTTAAAACGCCTGAACGAATTTGAATGAAACATGGCACAATAATAGAATACTACAAAGGTAACCTCTGTGCAAAATTTGAGCTCTGTAAAAAGTAAGATTTGGGCACCCAACACTTCAGCACTTACAAGAGTCTGGGCAGTACAATGATCAGTCAGTCATAACTTTCTTTTATTAATTTCTAATATCCGTTAATTATTTAAAAAACAAAACATGTATAAATGTTCCCGTTCTTATTGCAATTAAAAATATAAGTTCAAACCTTCTTAAACCAAATCAATAAATAAAAAAACACATTTAAAAGTTATTGGATTTCATTAAGAAAATATAGGGCCGTTTTGAGAAATAATCTAAATCATCTTGATTTGAATTGTGAAATTTTCGAAGACCAAATTCTACAAATACATACTGGAAGCAAGCAACTGCTTGATAGATTGGACCGTTATTCAGTAGTTAATGTTACATCTTGTGTATATTTTAATTTGCTAGTGATAAATTAAACATTTAAGTGTCTACTTTAAATAAATAAACAACTCGTCTCGGGAGTGCGAATTATTTAAAGATTCTGGTCACGTCACTTCGCCCCGTCGTAATTATAAGGTGCGAGGCATTAAAATACCGATAATTGGACAATTAGGTAGTTTTTTTAAGCATACATTTTGTTTTTGACATCGAAAACTGCAAAGGTATTTTCATTAGCATTTCTGTTGAAGAATTTCATTGACATCTTGGCATTTTATTGACATATTTTGTGGATTGGCAATGTAAATTTATCTAAAAATAAAAGGGATGTCCGGAAAAATATTTCAATAAGATATAAATTTATTAAATATAGTAAATCAGTTTGTCCTAAAAGCATAGAGCATTTTAAACCACTCATCTTTCTTACTTATCAATAAAACATTAAAACATAGGTTATATTAGTTCAAAGTTTAAAAAATTATCTTATTACAAGCTCTTTCGATTTTTTTCTTTTCCGCCGCTACTTTAGAAGTATTCACACAAAGAAAAACTGATAAAAAACTTTTTATTGTCATCAGATTAATATATCTTATCTATAATACAAAATTTTAATTAGCAAATACATGAACTTGTGATAATAATATCCAAGTTTCATGCTAAACTTCAGTAGTTAGGATCCTCGTGTTGTTTGAAGATTAATATGTCTGGGAAAGTTAAAAGCAGACGAACTTTCTAGTCTTGTGGTAAAACTTACGGGGAGTCAGCGATGAGTTAAACCACGCAAGACATGATTATCTTGAAATCTATAGGAATTCTTAACTCCACATACCTTATTATTTTGATCAATACTTAGAGTCTGTATCAATTTGAAAGCGTTAGTAGCCCTCTGGATAAGAAAGCAGTCTTCCGACTGGTCCCTGGTTCGAGGTTCAAATCTCTGTAGAAAATGTACCACTTAACTCGAGTTTTCGGACTCATCTACATATTCTTATAACGGAACTAGGACGTCCAAGTAATTATATTTTAAAAGACTTTGCAATCTTTTCTAAAAATAGTTTGCCCTCTGGATTTTTTTTTTTTTTTTTATACAACACAGGTGGCAAACAAGCATACGGTCGACCTGATGGTAAGCCGTCACCGTAGCCTATAGACGTTTGCAATACCGGGGGTATCACTCACGCGTTGCCAACCCTCCCAACCCCCCCAAGTGGAGCTCTGGAGACCTTACTCACCGTAGGAACACAACATGGCCGAGACCAATGCTATTTGGCTACGATCTTCTGTAAGGTGGAGGTCCTTCCCCAGACGGGCTGCTCCGATTTGAGCGGATTATCCGCTGTGCCCTACCTCTCTTAATTGTGGAGATTGATCACTCCACGTCAAAATTTCAATCTTGGCCAGCCATTCCTTAGGCTTAGGTTGTGGACACAGCCCTTACCCATGAATTGGCTAACGGGATACCGCTGCGCTAAAAGAAAGAAGATATTTTTATCTGCCTGCCAGTAATAAATTTTAAGGATTTCATGTTACATACTCGTACCTCTTTTTGATTACGTTGGTATATTTATTTCTATATATCAATTAGATATAGAGACGGGATTCGATGAGCATGGACGGTGTTATGACCGGTATAAACAACAGGGTGTACCCAACTTATTTGCATTTACACGGGCCGAGTAATTGCACTGCGCTTCAGGGAGAACTTTAATTAAACTTAAGTGTCTTAACTGAAGCAGCTACCTATATAACACTTAAGTATTTAATAAGAAAACTTTTAAGTGCCCAGATAGACTCTATTCAGATCTTTTGATAAATGACAATTCATAGATTGAGCTAGCCCTAAAGTAAGTTCGAAACTTGTGTTATGGGATACTAACTCAATGATATTATATTTTATAACAAATACATATGTAGAGAAACATCCAAGACCCGAGGCCAATCAGAAAAAGTTAGTTTTTCATCATGACCCGACCGGGGATCGAACCCGGGACCTCCTGGGTGGCGGTCTGGCGTGGTAACCATTACGCCACGGAGGTCATCGAAATAAGCAATGAAACTCATTTTTGGTCCTGCAGAAAAAACTCTAAGTACAACATCTGTCTTAGAATTTACAACGAATCAGAAAGATATTAAATAGAGTAGGAAATATTATATAAAAATATATATTAGGATTTTTTGATAGTTATGTCAGTGCTATCAATACAACATAACTTGTATGTGTGTACGTTATAACTTTGCTATCTAATATGTTTTCTGATTAAAGCCAACAGTGACGCGGTGGACATATTTACGACGCGACTGCATAGATTGAAAATTATGAGTTGACGCTTTGCCTATAACGAGCGCTCACATTTTGCTTGATACATTACATAGATTTAAATCTGATACATACTCATCTATCTATACTAATAAAAGGTAACAAAGCAAAGGTAATATATTTTTAATGTAAAATATCGAATATCGTACAAGGAAATGGCGACTGAAAAATCGCTACAGGTTTTTTTCGACCAGTTTTCTTTCTTCTGGACTTTTAAAAGATAAAAACAATGGTTCCTGGTTCCTGGGTATGTTCAATTCATTTGGGTAAGTTCTTAAAAATCTCTCCAATGCAATGAAAATAAACACATTACAAGGAAAGTCGTGAGAAGTTTGTTGAATGGTTGAATACCAAGAAACAGATTTATATTACAAAATTTTAAGTATGTCCCTTTAAGTAGCATGTTTGATAATAATTCTTAGCGCTTTCGTGGATAAATTACAAAATGTTATAAAGGGCTGCCAGTAACTCTTAATTTGCTTCGAATAGTGTCGACACGAATCGACAATGTAGGTTAGAGACAGCTTGGACAAATTTATATCTAAAATAAATTATCTAATCAGTTCATAAAGAAGTAACTAGCGCAATTTCACAGACAACTCCTATTTCTAACAGCTCAGTTGACGAAACAAACCTTTTTCGGTTGTCTTGAGTCTGGCTGTTCTGTGTTCACAAAAAAAATGTCTACTAAAGTATCGGTATATGTTGCTTAACATGGAACCGAATGGCGCTATGTAAATTGTGTACGAATTACTTTAAAGTGACAAAAAGCAGGGACATATGGTGTTAGCCCACTAGAAAATATAGGGGGAATACCTAATTAAAATGTTATCAACCCGAAAAATTTTCTCACGTTCATGCCCCATTTCAAGGTCAGATGGTTATGATAAGCGTAGGCTCAGTACTATACATAAAACGGGCATATACATATATACATACAGTTGACCAGTTAGGTCATGGGAATACGTGACCGGCATTCTAACTGCCTATAAATACTAGTGGCACGATACTATTTGTATGAGTCAGTGACACATTATGCGGTTGTTTGTAATGGAAAATGTAGTGAAATATTTATAGAACCACATGATTTTTCTTTTTATTATATATTTTTTCATAATATACCACAAAAGTAGCAGTTTATGACTTCTATAAAGTTCAGTATAGCATGGGTCGCTGTTGTAATAACATCTAGAAAGCCTATAATATGGGTGGTTTGTGTGAAACTTCAGTTCTGTTTTTTATCGTTTCAATCTGATTTTTTTCTCATAAACGTACGCCAAACATTATAAGTTTCTTATCTATTACTTAAAACGGTGAAATATAAGCTGGACTGAAGCCATGAAATAATCAGCCCTTTTCAGTTTTATATATTTATATTTTCTACAGTAAGAAGTTTAACAACAATGTAACATTTTAAATGATAGTCCAGTCAAATAAAATAAATATTTCACTACAAACAAAACAGTAATAAATCGCTTTCTAATTTTAGTTTTACATCCATTTCCTAGATTAAAGAAGGTCCGCCATTACAAAATGTAGCCTACACAGACTGGCAAACATAATCCAGCCTATCTGTGCGCGTGGGCAACTCGCAGTAGTTCTTCATACCTTTACTAACAAACCTTTTGTATGCCCAGAGTAATGGCCAGCGGGCCCTAAACCACGTCGCGCGTATAACAGAACGAGTTATATCCGTGAGTAATGGAACTTATGTAGCCAGTTACATTATTCCATAGTAAATCTAGGATGGTTGTCATTTAAATATAAGGTAGTAACTAACCTTTTTACTTGGAATTGGTCAAATCGATATATTTACTTAATTAGGTGCTGCTAATTAATGTAAAATATATTCCAATAATTGTTATGAACGGGCGGTGTTGACGATAAAATTTTCTTCCGCTAGGCGCGATATTAGCGATTTTGTTGTGCAGTTACAACCCTTTAAAGTTTTAGGTAGCTAATCTAAAAAAGTAAAAGATTATACTATGAAAACACGCGAGTCCAGAAAAGTCTAACATGTAGGTATTATTAGACTCTAGCAATTAATAAGACAATGAAGGGAATAAGAAGAAAGAAAGGAAGAGAAGATAAGGTTACGTATATTTCTAAAAGAAGCGCAGATTCAATCGACGTTTTGTGATAGAAGCTCAGCCAATTCATTTCTCTACAAATCGGATTTTGGGTGATTTGTTAAATTTCACTTACTGCCTTATATGAGTGATTATAACGTAGTAAATCTTGGATGGTTGTCGCGTTTACTATTTAAATGTATTCATCCGAGCTTATCCGGGCGTCATGCGGAGAGCCTTTTGCGTAGCGTGGAGCATGAATAATTTTCGTATAAGCCAGTTTATACTGTTTTCGGTTATGGCTTCGAGAGATATGTTTGAAGTACTGTTTCACTATTTTGATTTACATATCTACATATTTTATGCGGCAGACGTACGTCAATGGACTTAGTGTTTATGGTGAAAATAGTACATATTTTATATTGTGATAGTATTTTATTTATTTGAAATTGAAAACAATCCATCGTTTTTGAACGATTCATGGTTGTCCGAAAATAAAATACTATTTTGTGGACTTCTACAATTTAGTGTAAGTATAGGTCATTAAATCAATATTTTATTTTACAAAAGAAATTGAGATCGTACCTATACCTATTCAAATCAGAAGAATTTCTTGTTGATCTGAATCAATGATTTGTAAAAAAAAAGAAAGTCGTCGATGCAACAAATCAAAATGTACTGACACCGTATAAGAGGTTACCTTTACTTACATACCTACCGTAAACAATTGATTCATATCTGCAGATCATATTAGCAGATAAACCAAAGAGTTAATGTCCTCTAAACTAGAATAGCCTGTCTGTTGTCCCCGTAAAGACATTAAGCCGTGCCGACAAGGTACTCTCAGCAAAGAAACTAAAAGGTCAATTATCGTATTGAGGACAAGACCTCCGCTCAGCCATATCCTCACATCATAGAGGTCTCAATCAACGAGAACACTCCGTAATTACCACAAGAGAAACACTTTGATCCGGCCACCTTACTTGCTCATGAATGTATGACGTTCATGCGTTCAACATGCCCTTGTGATACTACCTCAAGTTATAAGCGTTTCAACAAAATGCGCGGGCCGTAATTTGAATTAGACCATGACAGATAACACGGAGCTATGTGGCACGCAACTCAGAGTGAAAAATATAGTGTTATGTTATCGTTTTTACTTTATAATGGGTTGCAAACCTTCTGGTCTTCATCTTAACAAAACGCACACCTTTTTACGAGTTCTATTGTCGAAATCCATCAATTTTGGTTGGTTGACTTTTAAAATGTTATCTCATAATAATTTAGTAGACTTTGCATGGCAACTTTTATTTCTAATATTATACTATGATCAAAGAATAGTGTAGTGAAAACGTAAATACGCTCATTCTATCAACTTGTACCAATCAGAAGTGGTGCAAATGAAACTTGTGGAATTTATATGAGCTTAGTGCGGGCACGTGTTTCGCGTATATTCAGTGCTTCCTCACAAAGTGTAGGATACGGCAACATTAAATTATGGGCTTAATTTACACTGCGTAACTATGAAAAAGAATTGCATATTGTAAATAATAAATCATTTTATATATTTTTTATAGAGAAAATAGTAGAAACAAAGAGTAACATTTTATATTATGCCATAGTGCACTTAAAGAACCTGCCTACTACCTAGTATCTACGTATCGTATTAATCTCCAAAACCATACCCTTAACAAACTGAAAGCATAGAAGTGTATGTAATGGGACACCAAGGGTTCTAAACAAAAATCACACCTTCCAAAAAGAAATTATTAATTTTAAAGTGGCTTGCAATGGATAAATTCATCCAATGATTCTCACAGAAACCTTCCCTTAGCAATCTGATAGAAATAGAATCAGGGCCCAAACATCTAGGACTAAATTCATCCATACAAAAATCGTTTGTCTCTCAATCGGATAAAAAAACGTGTTCGAGTGACAGTGCAAGTCAGGGTAACTACTAGTTTTATATCCGTTATACTGAAACTTGATCTGCTCCACTATAACCTAAACGTGAGATCAGATCTTGTTAATCTGCAACAAAGTAACTTAAGTAATCGATTGTTATAACACGGCAACCTTTTAAAACAAGGAAAATTTCTGAGAACTCTCTTCACATAACCTAGTTAAAATGTAAAACCGCAAATCGTTATCGATTACAAATTGTGAAATAATTGTAGAAAGAAGAGAAAAAACACTCAAATTAATGATTCATACACAATTTTATTTTAATTAGCCAACGACGTAGTTACACTTTTTGTTACGCCGGCGAAGTCAGCGTAAAGTCAGCAGCTCACTGTTCGTCTGCATATAGACCTTGTCTGTGCCTATAAACGTATGTTAGACATTTATTTGAATATTAAAACTCTTCAATCACTTGATACAGACTTCGTCAACCATTGTCTTCGAATGTTTTTGTAAATCTTCTGCTTTTGAAATTCTAATAAATAGATAGCAGAGCTATAAGTTTACTTGTCTTTTTATTTTAAAATTTATAATGACATGTACCATATTAACATGTAAAAATTGTGTATGTCATTAATTGTATTTCATACTTTTGCGAGTACAAAATCGTAAACACGTTTTTAATTACATAAGTTTTGATCATCAACTACCAAAGGTTTGTTACCCCTTATCGAATGTTATTACAGTCTTATTCTCAGACGTATTAATTACAATAATGAATTACAAGCGCGTGGCGGAGTGCAGTTTACATTGCATTTGCATTAGTTGTTGGACCTAGACCGTTTTCTAGAAAACGATTCGTTTTACTAAGAAGGAAAATTTCAGTACTTTGATTGCACAGCAATTCCGTCAGTTCAAAACAGTTTCCAGTGTTTCATCATATCATATCAACCCATAATTATCCCACTGCTGGGATACGGGTCTCCCTTCAATCGAAGGTGATTAGAGCGTACTCTGCCACGCTGCTCTAATGCGGATTGGCAGAGGCCGGTGTTTTCAAACCGCCCTAAGGCCACCAACTTGGCTTAACGTCTGTCATCCATCGACAACAGCCGGGACCGACGGCTTAACGTGCCCTCCGCAGCACGGAGACGCTCGAGATAACGAAACCCATCCAAACGCTGGCTAGGATCGACGTCGCTTAACTTGCGTGTTCATATTAGAGTGCGATACATAGCGACACCATTGAGCTCCTCGTGTTTCCAGTGTTTGATTGAATGAAAAAATGAAGTTACGTTACATACTTACTTTTTACCTAACTGTGCTCTTCTTTTACATCCTTTATTCCGTTTTCTAATGTGGTAGTATTGGAGGGGATGATACCCAAGCTTAATTATTTGGCAAAAATGCAGCGTGATGGTTACATGCAGGATTGCCATCAAACTGCTTCAGTGTAAATCTTTTAGATTAGGTCACTCGTCCATTTGAAATACAATTGCGATGCTTAGCGATCTTCATCGCCAAATAATACTTTTACTTAGTTATTTTAAAATTTTAGACTACATAATTGATTACAATAATTAAAAATGTTTGTTTACTAACGCTTTTCTCCGGTCGTTTCTACTTTTGTCTAACTAACCAATTGGTCTCAAATGTTAATATAAATTTTAAATATTACGTTATTGTCGGCAAGATTTAAATATTACAGGAAACAATGGTGACTGACATTTCTAAAACTATAGATCTCGCAGTAAAGACTAAAATAAATATCTAATGATTTATATTATGTTTACAACGATTTTATACTGAAGTGTTGTAGCGTTGCATAAAACGTGAAAGTATCGCAGAAATAGAACAAACGCAATAACGAAAACGATTTTGTCAGTTCAAACACATCAACAACCAAAATAATTACATTCCCAATAAAAGATAATTAAACAACAGTTGGAAATAACACGGTAACAGTAGACCAATAAAAAAATCATCCGAGAAATCGCAATCAGCAACGCTCAATCGATACATCGTTAACTATCGGTAATAATCGGACGTCGTGGAGTAATCGATTCATCGGTAAATTTTTTACTTCACTCACGATGACCCGAGATGTTGGGACCTACTTATAATGTTTCCTTATCGGGGTTGAAATTGGCATTTCAGGGTTAAAAACTTTCGAAATAATAAATCTTGAGCTGGGGTCATAGTGTTAACGATAAGCGTTAAGTTTTGAAATGATACGTATTGTAGAGAACTTCCTAAAGTCAACATTGAATAGGATAAAGAATTAAAGACATCTTATCTATGATACATTTCTGTCTTCACTATTCCAATATAATATTAACGACGGCGACGTGAATATATAAAACGTGTGCGATCAATCATACATAAAAATGAGGTAGATTTAAATTATTTTTAATGGCAATCATATGAATGATGAGCAAAAAATCAAAGTTTCACTACTAAAAGGGAAAATGCAAAAATGAATGTGTATCAGAAACATTTTACTGAATTATTTCAATTTTGTTTTTAACTTATAAGACTAGCTCTTAGCCTATGCACAGTAAAAAATCTTTTCGCGTGATTTGTGTACATTGCCACGAATTTTCACGCTCTAAGAAAATTTGGCAATAATTTTACACAGCCACGCATCTAAACGCTATAAACAAGTCCCCAACCTTATGGAGTGAAAAACTGAGGTAAGTCCACAGCCTCTTTCACATCTACTGACACTGTACGACAAATAAAATTAATTTATTCCAGGACAAATTACACAACGTCAGCTGCAGATTAAAATACAGTTTTTAAAAATCGATAATTTTATATGTCATAGGTACACATACCGAAAACAAGGACAAAAAAAGCTGTTAGGGGGACCTTTAAACTTTAGAAATTGTTGGTCAAAACGGGCTTATGTCAATTAACAAATTATTATTAACTAGCTGCCCGGCCCGGCTTCGCCCGGGTACTGTTTCGTTTTTTTTTTCAATCTTTCTGAGAGATTTTCTTAATATTTTTTTCCGTAAGAACCTTGTACAGAGTATTAGAAAACTACAAAAAAAATCAGCCAAATCGGTCAAGCCGTTTTCATGTTATGTCGTGACAACGGAAAACGGGTTTCATTTTTATATATATAGATTATTAACCTAGTTTCATGTTATCCATATAAAACATCCAGACTAAAACAAAGATGTATGTTAATAAAAATGTCTACCTTCTTGTATCTTGACTTCACCCCTATAGTATAAAGTAGCCAATTTTGATAACTCTAGACTCTATCATCGGATATGTCATCAATAATTTAACAAATCTTAATCTTCAACGGTTTGGGCCTCGATCGTCCCTCAGGTTTTCGTCCCCCATAAATTTTGTCATATTAAACATATATGTAGCCAGTCTATGCGAAAAAAGGCTTAAGTTGACAGGTTTAAAAAGTCTCGATAACATTGAATGCTTAAATTAATTCATTGTTGAATAACTTTTAATGCACAGTTTCGAAATTTCTTTTTTATACGGTGTTTTTTAAACACCATAAAGAGTGAAAGTCAGGGTGTGGACCTGCCAGGCCCTTTGAACTCGCGCCCTACTAAAATAATTTATCATTTTTATCGCGCTGCACCAAAATGGTAATAAAAACCTCTACCTGTCATAGTGACCAGTCTATTTATTATTTAAATTACATTTAAACCGCTGAACCTGAATTTAGATTTAATTTTTTAAATAGTTTGAGATCCACTAAAGGATATAGAAGATTTAAATTTAGATTTAATTACAAAAGTTTTTATCTCGGAAATTACTTGAACATAAATTGTATATTGATAGAAAGAAATAAGTAAATTAATTTATATGCGCTAATAATATTTTTCTTTGTTTTAGATCTTCGATGTGAAGTTAACAATGACGTATAAGGTAAGACTTTTAAAATATTATTAAACATTTGTATTAATTAATCGATAGAAACTGGGAAGAAGGAACAGCAGAGAGAGATAGTTGAAGAAAAAGAGGAGAGGCCTTTGCCCAGCAGTGGGACATGACTGGCTAAAAAATTATAATAGCCAACTACCAGTATTTCGGGTACAAGTAAGTAGATTACTTTGATTTGGTTTGATGTGATTAAATATTTTTGTATTTTTTTTATATTAGTTACTTTTGGTAATCAAATGAATAAATTAAAGAATTCAACAATAAATGTTATTTAATTTTTTGATAAAGAAAAAGGTTATCTTAAGGATAAATAAACCATTTCGTACATTGAGTGAAATTTAAATGGATATGTGTTTCGTAAAAAAATTAAAGAACTTATAATTACTTAACTGTATCCCTTACAAGGTCCATCGGATCGTGTTGGAATCCATTGATTTGTCCATAAAATGACCATAAATTTACCATAGTGATCGTAATTCGTAAGGCTTCTATAGTAACCCATTGCCGATACAATGAGCCTAGCATTTCCAGTTAAGTAAATTAACTTTTTAATTCCCATTCTTAATTTGTACTTGTTTCACAATCTTCATCCGAAGTATTTTGGAATGGTAAAATCATTTAATTTTTTTTTTTAATTAATTCATTAATTTAAACATTAAAGTAAATGACACATTAACAGATAGTTTCTGAAACGCATTTTTAAAGTAAATGACGCATTAAATTATAACTGTCAGTGGTGCTAATTCTTTTGTACATTTAACTAGACTAAATTTATTTTGACAGGACTAGAAGTGTTGCTATCCTTGTCACTAATTGTAAACCAAGAAAGGACAACAACAGCTTTGGCCCTGTCAAAATTAGTTTAGTTTAGTCATGTACAACAGAATTAGCACCACTGTCAAAAAAGATAAAAAGAGATCTCTTAATAAGTACTTAATGTAGAATTAAAATGAGTTTCAGAAACCGAATGTAAGTTAGACAGGCCTGGTGGTCGAGTGGCTAGCAATGGTCACTTTATCTCGAGGGCCGCGGGTTCGATTCCTGCTCAAGGTAAACATTTGTGTGCATGAACATGTCTGTTTGCCTTGGTCTGGGTGTTTTCTATGTTTAATAAGTATTTATTTACAAAAAAAAGTATTTAAGTATATTTATCAGGAATCTAGTACCCATAGTACAAGCTTAGTTGCTTAGTTTGGGACTAGATGGCGTTGTGTGATTCGTCCAAGAATATTTATTTATTTAACCTATCTGTTCCTTCCTTATTATCTAACTAGCGGACAGCCCCGGCTTCGCAAGGGTTTTACTAAGGATCTCTATTTTTTTTTAAACATAATATAGCCTATGTTACGCGGTACCTTCCTAACGGTGAAAGAATTTTTGAAATCGGTCCAGTAGTTTATGAGTTAATTCATTACAAACATACACACAAAAATAAAAATAAAATACAAATCTTTATCTTATAATATTAGTGTAGACTGTGGATATATGGTTCGGCTATATATATTTTTTTTATTTATTTTTATTTATTAAGTTTACCAACAGTTAATACATCTTATGCTAACTTATTATTTAAATACAATATATAAAACTTAGACGTTTAACTAATTATAGGCAAAGCAGACAAGCAATGAAATAATTCGCAATTACAAACAAAAAAGTAAACAAATCAAAACTGATGCGAAATGGGGCTAAATATTAGCTTCAGGTGATCTATTAACTCCATTGCACACCTTTATATTAAAAGTAACTAAAACAGATGAATATAAAAATGTCAAACAGACCACTCAACATCTATTTGAAAATTAAAAATTGTAAATATTACCTAAAGGTGTCAGTATTAACTATTACTTAGTTTTCAATATTTTAATGGCCAGCTGACTAATTATAATCGTATAAAATTAACATAAAGTAAGGATTTTATTCCCCATGGTACGGGGAAAGCGCCTTTTATGGAAACTAAGCTGTATATGACCATATTTTGTATATTGTAACGTTTCACACAACAACAATACAATTACAATTTATGGATAGGTTTTTAACACAGCTGTGCTTCTACATGAAATAAAAATTTGTGAAATGTAAGTGTTAAATCAAGTGCTGTATGCACCATTTAAATTATTATTTAATAAGTATACCTATTCACTATTTTTTTATGTAAAAAAAAATGTTTTTAAAAGCGTTAATAGGTTTACACATTATATAAAAAAAATATATGTAAAAAGTTTTGTAATATGGTATGTACAAGTCTGATGACGAGCTAGACGGATAGATAGAAACGGTTTGCTTATTATTGGTAATTTTTTTTGGACACCTATACAATATTACACATAAATTATGCAGACTTAAGTGAAATTCTAATTATGTTATTATTTGGTACGCGATATCCAAAATCGATGTAACAAAATAAATATTTCCTCAAGTTTAACAAAGTTCGTTCCCTCTATTGCTCAGTAATGTAGTAGGCGTTTATTAAAAACGGTTAATACTCGGAAAACTTCTGGGCGATAGTTAATTGCACCGGCGCCTACTTTATTATTGCGCCATTGACGCAGAGCCAACTCGGCAAAGTTCACGGCTTAAGGTCTTCGCATATTAGAATGCCACATTGGCCGGTACATAATGACGTAAGGTAAAGAATCATGTTGTGCATTCGGTTGCCGATTTTCCGTACGAAGACGCGACTTCTCAATCGGCGAATTGGTGATGTCTATGAAAAATTAAAAAATGTCCAACTTTGTTGAGACATTTTTTAATTTAACATCAATGACTTTTGGACATTAATCGTGTATTTAGACACATGGTAGACATGTCATGATGCGCGATTTTTTGTACTGAAAATTGACAAAACAACTTTAAAAGTTTTCAAATGTGACTTCAAGTCACGACACTTCAGTATGACTATGTCAGTCACGTTTCAGACTTGAAGTGTGACTGATAGTCACATGTCAATTTGATTCTATTAGCTGCGAAGTTTGCCTCGATGTAATATGCGAAGACCTTTATTCACTGTGCAATCTTTTTAAAGCTTTTTAGATTGCGCGAGAATTTATTTCACGGAAAACTTCGTGTAACTAGCTACGTGTTTTTATATCGTTAATAACCACACAGCCTTTTGTTATTTATGTGACATTTTGAAAGATTACAAAATAACTAATTAAAACCAAAGCTAAATATAATAATCATAACCTTATTTAGAATAATTTAAACTATGTCATAAATTATATATAACAGTCTCTTTTCCCATTTGAGTCCATTGCAAAATGTAAAACTTATTTAAATAACTTTCTTCTGTCTGTTAGACTGATATACTATCCTATCCTTCCTACTAATATTATGAAGGCGAAAATTTGTGAGGATGGATGTATGGGTGTTTGTTGCTCTCTCACGCAATAACTATTGAACGGATTTCAATGAAATTTGGTACACGGGTAGACTATAACCTGGAATAACACAAAGGGTACCTACTTTTTATCCAGAAATTCCCACGGGAACGGGAATAATAGGACTGCTGTGTATAAATAAATTTACGCAAACGAAGTTGCGCGCGTTTCACTAGTGATGTTCATAATAATAGTGATCGAAATATACAAAAATGACTTGAAAGAAAATAGATAGGTATATATATACTCGTATTTTAGAAAGAAATAGATGGAAGAAAACCCACCCAACAGTGGTACCAATTGCTAATTAAAAAAAGATGTTCGGATTATATTGGCGTGTACCTAAATATAAGTAGCATTCGAGCTTGGCAAAGTCGCAAGGATTTTATTTATACCTGCATCGCAAAGGAATATTGCAGGAACGGACTTGCTACGCCTCTCATACCAATTCGATTTATACAGAAATCGGACACAAAGATTAATAGCCAAGGACACGGGATACACTTATCAGGTAGACTAAGAACCTCATCCTTTTTCGGCATTCGCAAAATTCAAAAAACACAATAAACGCAACGATCGACGCCTACCGCATCGAAAAAACGAAAAGTTTTAAAAAAGATGACAAACTGGTTTTTGAATGGCCAATTCGTCTTATCCAACCTCCCATTCGCACCAAATATAAAATGCTTAATGTCAGAAAAGGATACAAATATAACGAAAAAATGGCAACGCATCTTTTATTTATTTCTTAACTTGTATCTGGCACATAAAGCATTTTTCGATTTATAATGTACAAGCTAAGCCTTTGGTAATTGCTTCTCAAAAGCCTGAATAATTTACATGGCATGAATTTTAAATATGGCCGCTGTATTGCCAATAAATTATTTCGACGGCGCTGCTGGTCTTATGTTTACAAAATTTTCTGCTTAAAAAAATATTCCGAAAGAATAATGAAAATGAAACAGTTAGGTTTACTTATTACATTTATGTATCTGATATAAGAAAAATAACGGTCGTGAAATAAAGCTTAGAACAGACGATCGCAACACTCGCTCTGTATAAATTGCACATCGAATTCCAAAGACGCTATTAAATCATGACAAAACCAGATACAGTGCACGTTATCAATTAGAAATACAAGGCAATGTTATACTTCTGTATAAATGTTAACATTATTCGGAAGTTGTGTTCAAGTGGCTAGAAGTTAGGTTCAAATTCGTCTGGAAGTGGTATTTGAGGGCTGTAAAATCGTGTTGGTGCACGGATTGCTCGCTTGGGGCACGTAGCGCGTAATAAATAAAGGTCGAGAGTTAGTGCGCGCCGTGAGCAAAGCCTGTTCCTTATCTACGTTCGATGGTGTGTACTTCGCGTAACCTTACACCAAACTTAGATACACTTTTAGGTATCGTTAGAAAAAAAAGTAAATTGTTCCTGAAGACTTGTTTATTATTTAACGCACACTAAGTTGCTCCGTAGGTACTGCAGCGCATCTTAAAAAATAATATTAATTGTACAGTCAAGACCATGTTGACCTTTACATATTGGACTTTGTACCACTCTTAAGTTCTATGTCATAAGAGTCTAAATTGTACTGCAGTCTGCAAGTGTAAAGATCACCGTGCACCTGACTGTACAATAATATAATTTGTATAATTGTAATTCACACCGAACTAATCTTGAACCTATACTTGTATTATTTTACACAAATGTTTACTTACCTGTAAATATTCTACTACTATTAATTATTTTAAACGCTACAGTTGATATAGACCATCGTCCGAAATTAATTTTTCGTACTGATTGTATTTTAGTTAGTCTAAAATATTTAGATTTTTTAAATCTAGCGAGACTGGAAATCATATTCCACCTGAAAAAATTAGTCTGTTTTTTTATGAGCCATAATGATTTTTAAAGTCACTCACATGCTTCATATTTTGTTTATCATAAGACCCACAATCAAATGCGAATATAAATACTAGAAAGAAACGGTTGGTACGAGAAACCACGTTTTGACGACGGTCTATTACGCAGCCATTCTTTTATTTGCTACCAAGCGAAAATAAACGGTAACCTTTTGAAATTAAAACTGAAATTTGAAAACTAGATGGCTTGGCAACCGACGGGGTGCTAGTCACAGGGGCTGATTTATATTGGAGCATTGCAGTAGTGTGCAGTTAGTATTGATTTCCATTCGTAATGTCCCCCGCGCCGCATCTCACCTCACGCACCGTGACGATGGCAAAAAGCCAAGTATCCAACGCGGGTGACATTTAAAAAGGCAATTTAAACAACATAGATGGTGTAAGTCGTTAGGTTGCTGGAAAAAAGTCTAAACTACACGTCCGAGTTTAATGTGTACATGATTGTTATGTTAAAAAATAATGGCATAATAGTTATTGTTTTTTTTTAAACTGAAGGAAATAATTTGTAGCCAAAACAAGTTGACTTCACTCCATCAGCAGTGGAGTGTAGAAAAGAACCCATCGATACGGCATACCATCGATAGATTCAACAGAAAACAATTACAGTAGATATAATTATTATATTTTTATCTTATGACCTTTCTCAATTTCCAATATCTTTTAGTTAACAACTATGTGATGGAAGGTTAACAAGGAAAAAATAAATCACAGAACAAGGAAATGTAATTTGAATAAAATTAAATTGTTAAAAGTAAATGAGCAACCTTTACACCTACAAGCGATATGATATTATTTTTAATGAATTTGTAAACGTTCTTTAAGATGGTAGCATTTGATATCTAAAAAGAAAATTAAAGATTTGTATCAAGAAAAGCTAATGCCTCAAACAATTTACAACTCTATGTTTATGAACTTAAGAAATACTTGCGCTAGCAAATTATTAATCAAAAATTCAATATTATGCAATGAGAATGGTAATACGAATAAATTGAAAAGGTACCTAAAAAGCAATTGTGTCACGTAACAAAATTACATTGCGCATTGTAAGGGTTATATCTCGATGATAAATGTTTGTGTCGGCCTCGACCAACCGACACAGTGCTGGGTCCCGGGTTCAATGCCCGCCATTTCGGTTATGAAACATATGGTTGGGGTACACTGGACGCGAAAGTTCGTAAAACATCAAAGAAAAAAAAACATAGATTCGTGTTATTCCATGTACGGTGTATTTTGTTTTCTTTATATTTCTAAGTGGCCATCTTTGAAAAATTATTATAATGTTATTAGAGTAACAAAGTATCTAATTGATACGAAATTTAAAAGTCAGGATAGATTGACAGATATAAAAATTCAATGATTGGACCGAGCCACACGTTCCCGCTGTCTCCGCGCCACGCTGCACGCCCCGCTCCCAACGGCCGTTTACGTATTACGTAACTGCCACTCCGAATTACGTGTTTCTTTGTTTTTTTGAAAACAAAGAAACATTATCAGCTTTTTAGAAGTTTCTTTTTAACTTTCGCGCGATTTCTGATTAAAACCACAGTTTCGTGGTCTGGTTTTGCGCGTAACCTAACGGTGCCAACCGCGCGCAAACACCAGGAGTGCGACCCGGGCACTCGCTGATCCCCTTCTGGGTGAAGCAAGTTACCCGGACGGGGCTAGCACCACCGGCCTAGGGGGCTCCCCTGACCGACGCTAGCTGTCGCCCCCTCCCACCTACCTATTCCCCTTCCTATTCTTAGGGAGCCTAGGGCTTCGGCTCACAGCTACCCTCCGAGCACTAAGCAGCCAGGGCCCTCTGACACATTGAGATTGGTCAGAGGATAACAAGCTTAGGGCTCACCCAGCTACACCCCCCCCCGCCTCACCCGGCGCGGGGGACTAGGCATACACACCTCGGGTGTTCCCCCCGAGCGCGTTTTATTAGGCACGACTGCCGCAAGGTTTGTTCGCAGACTCTTCCTTGCGGAACGTGACGGGAGCGAACTGCGATAAATTCGTTAGTTGATAGGTCCCTTAAAGTTAGGCCGGTCGCCATGGCGACCGACCCGCGCGAAAACGCCATTATAAACGGCCTCATCGCTCTAATTTTAGAGCAAGATCCCCGATTGTTGCCTCGTATTGAGGAAATTAAGAGAGTTGCCTCTCTCTCCCCGGCCCCTCTGGCCGCCACTCCGGCCCCTCAGGCCACCGAGCCCTCCGCCGCCGTCGCGCCTCTTGCAAACGCCGCGCGCGACGCCCCCGCCTCCTCGCGCCCCGCAGCGCCCTCCGAAATCGCCGCGCGCGACGCACCCGCTGCGCGCGACGCACCCGCTGCGCGCGCCGCCTCCGCCGCGACCTCGCCCCTTGCGAATGCCTCGCGCCCCGCCGCGCGCTCCAAAACCCCCGCGCGCGCCGACGCGCGCGACGCGCCCTCCGCTGATTCGTCTCCGGCCCGGAACGAGGAAATGGAGGTTGTTTCCGAGTCCTCGGAATCCTCCTCCGAGCCCACGTCCGACTCTGACGAATTTGTAATGGCCTCAGGCCGAAAGCGCACCAGGCGCAACAAAGGCGCCGCTAAGAAGGCCGCTAAATTAGCCGACGGCATTTCTCCCGCCGCGGTTTCTGACTCCCCTGCTTCGCCCCCCGCGGCTGAACAGGGTGCCGAGGGAGCTTCTCTCCCCACCCCTCCTAAGCGCTCCCAGCGCCCACCGGCGGTCGTTATCACGAACCGCCATAGGTGGATGGCCATCAAGGCCCGATGTGATGCCAATGGCATCTTTTTCATTGCTGAAACCCGCACTGAGGGTATCAGGCTCAAAACGGAGACTATCTCCGACTATCGCAATTTAACGCGACTTCTCGACGGTATGTCGATATCATTCCACACGTGGAGTGTGGAGGAAGACCGGCGCCTCCGCGTCGTCATTCGGGGGGTCCCAAAGGAAATCGGGTGCGAAGACGTACTCGAGGACCTAAAGGCCCAAAAACTACCCGTCATAGAGGTGCACCGTATGCACCGTGGGCCTTCCGCCCCATTCAACATGGTCCTGGCCATTCTGGACAGGACAAATTTAAAAGAGGCCAAAGCCATTTTTAATACATCCAAAGTTTGTGGACTGTCTGGGATCGTCGTCGAGGCCCCACACCACAAAGGCACTGTGGGTCAATGCCACAGATGCCAGTTATACGGCCACTCCGCAAGAAATTGCCATAACACACCGCGCTGTGTGAAATGCCCAGGAGCACACTCGACACTAGAGTGTCCGCGCCCTAAAGACCTCGCGCTCTCAACAAGCCTTCTGGAACCTCACCAGAGCCCTTAAGGCAGATACAGTGGCTGCCACCCCCCCGTTAGTACAGTCAGATCCCTCCCTCCCCCTCGCCTTCGAGGACGAGGAAAAAGCTGAATGCTTAGCATCCAGTCTTGAGGCACAATGTGCACCTAGCACACTCCCCGTTGATCCAGATCACCTACTCGAGGTCGATACTGAGGTTTTCAACAATCTCGGGAGCCCTCTCACAGATGCCGACCCGCCGATAGAGCCGGTAACCCCCGATGAGGTAGAGTCCCTTATCAGAGATTTACATAATAGGAAGGCCCCGGGGCCTGACGGGATTTCTAACAGAGTCGTCAAGCTCTTCCCCGCGCACCTTATTCTTCTTCTGACCGCCATTTTCAATGCGGCATTAAAAAACAGTATTTTCCCCAAATCTTGGAAGGAAGCCACCGTCATTGGCATTCCAAAACCCGGCAAGCCCAAGGATCAGCCCTCGAGCTATCGCCCAATCAGTCTCCTTAGTTCGATAGGAAAGATCTATGAGCGCATTATTCTCGCTCGTCTCAAAGATTTTTCCCTTGCTAATAATCTTTTACCTGACGCACAGTTTGGTTTTAGAGCCAAACACTCTTGTGTCCAACAAGTGCATCGCATAGTCGAACACGTGTTGGACCGGAGAGCGAACAGATCCCGCCCGCACAAAACGGGCGCTCTCTTTTTCGACGTGGCAAAGGCGTTCGACAAAGTATGGCACAACGGGCTTATCTATAAGCTCTACAAACTTAATGTGCCAAACCGTCTCGTGCTCATCATACGAGACTACTTGTCGAATCGCTCTTTCCGCTATAGGGTGGATGGGGCACTATCCCCCCCTCACACCATTAGAGCCGGAGTACCACAAGGATCCGTGCTCTCCCCCCTCCTATACACGCTTTACACAAGCGACTTCCCTCAATTTAGACCCAGTCCACTTGTGACTCATACTGCCCTTTTCGCAGATGATACAGCCATCTATTGTTCGGCTTCTAGTACACCCGCCATAGTAAAGTCCCTCCAAGCCGCCGCCAACTCCCTTGGCGACTGGTTTAGGAAATGGCGCATAGAAGTTAATCCAGATAAAAGCGCCGCTATCCTCTTCTCCAGAGGTACTACGCCAAATCCCTCCACTAAAGTCAAGATGTTCGGACAACCGATCCCTTGGGAAAAGAAAGTCCGTTATTTAGGTGTCACACTCGATAGGGGACTCACCTTCGAACATCATATAAAGATTGTCCGCGACCGCGCTGCTTTCGCGCTAGGCCGCTTACATTGTCTGCTTAATGGGCGCAGTAAACTCTCTCTTAGAAATAAGGTGAGAGTTTACACAACGTGCATTAGGCCGATAATGACATACGCAAGTCCAGTTTTCGCTCACGCCGCGCCCTCTCATATCCACAGGCTGCAAACCATTCAGAATAGGTTTTTGCGCAAAGCCATCGGTGGGCTTTGGTTCGTTAGGAACAAAAACCTCCACATTGACTTAGGTGTGCCGACCATCTCGCACCACCTAAAGCAATGCTCTGTCAAATACTTCGACTCGCTCAATCATCACCCAAATCCGTTGGTGAAAGCCGCAGGGGATTATTCCGCTCCGGCTGGCACCAGCAGGTCCAAACGTCGTCCGCGGCACGTCCTCAACGACCCGGACGACTCCATTACAGTCGCCATCGAGGCGTATAAACAATTAGATTCCGCGACACAAACTAGACACACACGTCCGTCATATCGGCCCCGCCGGCGGGGCCGCGCGTCGCGCCACCTTCCTGTAGGGACTCGGTTTTCGCGGTACCGGCACGTGCCCGGCCGCTTCTCTCCAATCCGTTCGCCTTCCCCCAGTGTCGCCATAGGCCGAGGTTCGAGCCCCCCTCTGGGGCGCCCCTAGGCAGACACTGTAAAATTTTTGGCGGTGAGAGCCCTACGCTCCCGCAACAGTCCGGTGTCTCAGAAGAGGGTGTTAGTACACCCAAACTGAAATTTTCAATCAATAAAAAAAAAAAAAAAAAATTTTTTTCTAGATTATCAACGTTTCATTTTGATATATTTAAACGCAATTTGTCAGAAAACCAATGCTTGTTTCTCAACACGACACGACCGCAAATGTGGTAAAATTAAGTAAGTAGTCATTATATCCTTGCTTAACAATATTAAAACAAGTGCACAATACCACCCATAATTTTTATATGGCAGTAATATGGTTCACAATTCTTCCCCTAGAGGCGCTGCGCAAGAGTCTATAGAAACGTAGGCATTACGATGTGTGTGGTTGAGGTTACTATCTTGTTAGTGGTCAACATTTAATTTAACTGCCAATTGTATGACTCGAATGGTCGTTCATAACATCAAATTAAGACACACACAATGGGTTATTTTTTATGTAATATAAGTAGCAAAGTGGCATAGCAAATTACCGATTATAACTTCGTAGACGCGTAGATTTGCTTTGCTACGAAACGTAGCACATTCTTACTTATTGTACTTACACTAATATTATAACGTTTTTTTTTTATCTTGACTGTATTTGAAATATGAAATTTCTGTAACGGGTTAACAAATCTTCAGTAACGGGTTACGGCTTACGGCCCGAATGCGGCAATGGATAATGCCATAAAAATACTATTTTTAGATTAACCCTTAAAGAGTTCGAGTAACATCATTTCAGTATTTTTTAATCAGTTAAATACTGGGAAAAAATCTGTAATAACCCCCTCGCGACGTCACTCGCCGATCGAGATTATTGCCTTTGCTCGCAATTCGTTAAAGAAAAAAAAGAAACGTCCAATCTTTCAATAATAAAATATACTCTGTGATAATAAGTCTTATTTTATTATTATTTTGAATACAGTTGTTTATTAAGAAGAAAAGACACAATTTCCTACAATGCCTCTGGAGCGCTAATGCACTATATGCTACATAAGTAGGTACGCATTATTTTATTTAGAGTCGGAGGCAGTGTGCTACAACTTTACAAATACTGCGCCTTGATATTTTTGTTACACGCGTTCGTGCTCCTATATTTAATAGAAGTGCTTAATGATAAATAAGCCTAAAACTCGATACACCTAGTTTTATATAATATATGAGAATACTCTGAATACTTAAATAATTTGTAGGTAGACTGTTAGAGGTTGTTCACTAAACTACGTGCTTCTCTCTCTCATGACGTATCTATTCCATCCCAATTTACTACTCCTATATAAGGCTCTGAATAAAACAAACAAATACGAAAAATCATACATAAAGTACTGAATTATTTATACATACATTACTAACATTAATAAATAACACCGAGAGGGAGGACGTTTCAGTTTTGCCGCAATAAATCCAACAGCGTTGTTAAGATAACTCACGATAAATCAGATTTACGCATATGTAAAACTGTAGCGATAACTGTAACATACAATAAATTTTATGTAAGTACATTTAATTTCTTGTCGTTTACGAAGCCAGTAATGAAATGCGGAATTATTAAAAACTTCGAAGAACTGCTATTGCTGTAATGATTTAGGTGTTGTTCATATAGGGTTGCTATTCATGTGAGTTCTTCCTTATTTGACCTAGATTTGGGTTGTCCTACTAATAATTTGTTAAACTTTTACGATTTGCATATGAACTATTTATATTTAGGTAAATAGGTGATGGTGAATGAAATAAATTATATAGGCTATATATCTTATTCTGAATTATACAGTACCTTACTATATAAGGTAGAAACTAAACTATAAAGCTTGAACTTAACATTTACTTGCAATCTTGCAATACACAAATATAAAAAAAATTATACACTTTATAATATAGAATAACTTAAAAAGCATTCGCCTAAAAAGGTTCAAATCATGAGCTCAATCTTTTAAAGCAACCATAGAGTAATGGTGTTATCTATGGTACGTACTTAGCCGGTAATTGACTCTTTAGTAGATTCCCGCACAGCCAAATTTTCATACAAAATTCTTGAAATTCAACAAATAAATCACAAGATTGAGTGAAAATTCTTCTTTACATTTCAAGAGAAAGCACATGTAAGTTCGTCGACTCCATGTCGACACCCAGTCTTCCGGGTTCAGAGTATATAAGGCAAAGAAATAAATAAATGCGTCGCGTGAGACATCGATTCTTATCGTGCCTCCGAGAGATTTATATTCGGCTTTAGTCGATTTATCGTGTAAAGGGAACCCGTTCCGTGCCTACTTAGCTCAGTAAATAACCCACTGAAATTAATGGCGTTCTTTCTTTAAATAGATGACTAAATACCCGCGCTCACGGTATCTCACCATGCCTTACCACCATGTTTATTTTAGCGTTACGTAATCCAAGCTTTAGGAAAATGACCCGTACTTTTGAAATTGTCTCTAGTCACAAATTATATGGTAGAAATTCTACTTCATAATATTACATGGATTTTGTATGATGTTGTAAAAAAATTATAGAGAAAGTTTTTATCTCAAATAAGGGTGAAATATTTTTGTATGTTTAATACGTAGATCTACATAGATAGAGAATCTTTTAACCTGGAAAATAGGGTAAGGGCCAACGCCAACTTGTGATTTTTTAATCGGCCAATAGTTTAGTCGCGGTCATTTCAATAGTATGAGCGGCCGATTTTTAATCGTCAAATGGGCGCACTGCCATATTGCTCCATACTGAATCCAACTATCGGCCGATAAAAAAATCACAAGTGGTCGTTCGCCCTAAGTATCTATATACGCACAATTTCCCATGCAATAATTAAACCATATATTCATTTATTCTGTTTATTTGAAACATGACAACTGAAAAACTTATTTTATTTAGGTAGGTACAGTCAGGAGCACGTTGAGCTTTACACTTGCAGTACAATTTAGGCTCTTTTGACATAGAACTTAAGACTGGTACAAAGTCCGATATGTAAAGGTCGACCTGCTCTTGACTGTACAACTAAGTTGACCAAGGCGGAGTTAGATAACAAAGGAAAAGTTAGACTGTGCCTTCACCACACTTTTGTATTCGCTTAACTTTGGTGAACTTCACGAATAGGGTAGAGCTGGGGTCAGATACTTTAATGTAATTAAATATATTACAAACATAAAATAATCTTAATGTTACATTTTATCATAAAACATTAATGTAACTCTTCGATGAACCACGAATCAATTACATCCGGAACACGGTTCTTGTTTTATACAATTAAATAATATATCGTTTGAAATACTTGTTTTCTCTGCAGGTGGCATGTAAAAGAATAACGGTAACAATACAATAAGAGTTAGGTACCGCATATTAAGTGATAAATGAACAAGAAAATGCAATTCTCATATTTTTAAAACTCAAATAAACATTATTTTAGAAAAAAATAAGTAGAGATATGAATAGAGTACTTACACTTACATAAATAGTTTTTGAAATATTTATTGCATGAATTTCCGTAAGCGGTGAGAGCCTTCCGCTACCGCAATTTACCGTAGTAGGTAAGGTGTACCTAGTAGAAATCTACAGGTGGGCTCACAGTGGGTGTGCAGTGTCACTACAAACATTCAATCAAAACAGGGGCCGATTTTTCTGATTTAACAACAGTCATGATTAATGTTCGAAGCACAACACCTAAGTACATTTTTCAACTTTACTTGTATCTCATTCTCACGGAAATCGAACGAAACTCGAATCAAAACGCACCATTAGTAGCGGAGTTTTTCTATATTGGAAGCAAAGAGTCAATGTCAAAACATCGAACACGAAACATTTACAAAATAAATGTTTGTCGAAATTAAACAGCCTTGAATAGCACTTCACTCGGGTATGGCACCGGCAGTCAACGGTTGATAAAGATAGGGCTACACTTGATTTACACTGCCTACACAAATTCATTTTGTTTATAGGCGGAATCTCGCACAATTCTTTAATTTGTATTAAGAAAATGTAAATTGTCTACAGAACTACCTACATAATAAATAACATAAGTGGTAAAGTTGGACAGATTTTGAGATATGATTGGTTCTAAAGTAATTCACTTTTACACGAAGTAATTTAAGCGTCCGAATTGCCGTCAGATGTAATCGCAGCTGAATTTTGAAACTCACTCAAAATAATATCAAGAAAACATAATTCACTCAAAATATTTTCAACACGATATAAATTAATGCGCTTTGATGTTGAGTAAAACAACTAAAATATTGAATTGATGAGATTATCAGGGAGCGTCATGAAATTTGCTGTAAACGATCATTGCCTCTTTTTGTGTGTGAGCTAATCGGACCACGTTGAGCTAAAACATGAAGTTAGCTCATAGGTGGGTAGCTCTTCGCCTACACAACGTTCCATTCGACGAAGTCACAGTTTAAATTCTAATAAAGAAATAATACTCAATTCAGATTATTGTTATATATAAATGTGAAGTATTACAAATATGAAAGTTTGGCAGAAAGAAAATTTTACGGTAAATTAATAAAGGTATATGCTACGTAGCAAATTCAAGTTTAGACTTCCGCTCGCAATTGCCTACAGGTTATATGACTCGCACAAAAAAGAAGAATTAGATTAGATCTACCATAGACCATTAAGACAATTACAATTTAACTTCGAAAGAATGTTTTTTGTATGACAGTAGATATGACAAATTATATGGTAAAGGTAAACTGACATTCTCTACCACATGAAATAGGAAACGGTAGATAAAGAAGATTTAGGTATAATATCTACTAGTATTATTTTTATCTATCTATAGATAGTAACTTTTCAGTATACCAAAACAAACGCAAGCAGATTTATAAATACATGACATGAGCGCGTACACACACGTATCGGGTACAACACCAAAATCCACTTACCCCTTACAGTGGGGCCCATAAGTGTATGTATCACGTTGGCTGTTTACAAGAAGGGCTCAATTTATTTATTCGTTCATTAAGCCTCCATGCGGGGGATCTCTCTGAGAGACGAATTTTAGTATAATGGCTATAGCGCGTAGGCATTAAATAGGCTCCTGTGGACTTGTTTAATCGAAGGTCACGATGAAAGTCGGCCACGGATTTGAATCTATTTTTATTTTGGACATTACAATAGTTACGATTAATATCTCCGCAAACTTACAAATTGAACAGATTGATGGAAGATAATTAAAACAATTGAACGGAGACCGATATTAGTGGAAGCATCGTCTGAAGTTATTTAGAAACTTTTTTTGGAAATGTTTTATGCCTTATGACGGCTACATACCACAGAATTGGCACCGTAACTAAATAAATTTAATACATTAGTCAATTTCTCTGCTGAAAACCTATACTTTAAAAAATCCTTCCACAAGGAGAGCACTTCTAAATAATTGAGTAATTTTCAATTAGAAACTCAAAATTTTATTTGAATAAAGAAAGAAAAGTGAACATAAACCATGTTTTTATCCACTTAAATTTATTTTACTCGTAACGAGTATTTTCAGTACTAACACTGAAGTAAATTACACCATTTACACTACAACAGCGAAGCTCGGAAAACATCGCAGCAATCTCGGAGCTCACAACAAAATAAATTAGTCTTGTTTCCTAACTACAAACTCTATAAGATTAGAGTTCTGAGAACTAAACTTACCGCCATACTTAGTTATCATCCAACAAAAAATGACGTAAGCGCTATATAAAAACGAACGAAGACGTACCCAAAAAATAAATCGGCGACAAATCGATTATTCGAACACACGGAGAGTTAACGAAACAAAAACGTGAGAAACAAAACAACAGAATTCGATACGGTCAAAACGGTATCTAGTTAAAATCGAATCGACTCGCATCAACGACATTAAACAAATCGAAATAGAAATTCAGATTTCGAACACGTTGATGTAGCATAAAATAATTCGAACATGGCTAAACGAAAAAGTTGCAGTTGTCGAATTGTAACGTAGTGAAGTTTTTTAAGCTGTAACGAATTTGTTGGTCATAAAAAAATTAAATACAGTCTCAAAAGGCGTTTGATAAAATTTGGCGTATAATTCAATAATAACCTCGGAAGACCGGCGGCACTAACAGTCTTGAAGAACTATTATCTGTAATCAACGATTGGATACAGAGAGATCAACCTTTACTGAGAAATTTTAGCTTCTAAAGAATGTTGCAAAGAAGTGTTGATGTAGTTTCATATTTTTAATATACTTTCCAATTCACCTTTATGTTTTTGGTCTCGATTTTGCCAATTTAATACTTTATAGAAGGATTTTTATAGTGGTCATAAAGTTTTTGTACCACTTCAAAAATAACAGTTTGATGTATTTCTTAATATTGACCATATTTTTCTTGATGATGACTTGGCCCTTACAACTAAAGGAACTAATATAACTAATATTGAATCTCAACTCTCGTCGACTGGCATTGCAAGCAAAAATAAAAGACAGAAAAATTATCAGTTCTTTTTAGCTGACAAAGT
This sequence comes from Endotricha flammealis, assembly GCA_905163395.2. Classification (NCBI taxonomy): domain Eukaryota; kingdom Metazoa; phylum Arthropoda; class Insecta; order Lepidoptera; family Pyralidae; genus Endotricha; species Endotricha flammealis. The sequence continues at coordinate 5,954,523 of LR990860.1, read as the reverse complement.
TTTATATTAAAATATATATAATAATTTGGTCTAACCGCTCAAATAATCTTTGAAAACGTTTTGTCCATCCTACACAGTTCCTACCTTACCTAGCCTGTTAATTGCTTCGGGGCTATTATAGGTAGCATTGGTAGATGTAAAGAAAGCTATTTATTTGTTTGAAAGGGAGTGTAGTTATTTTTGAATTATAACTGCCCTGTAGACAGATTTGGTGGTTTGCTTTTCACACCGTCTCGTCCACTACGACGACGTGATAATGTGCTTACTATTTCTGTCTTTAAGAAACGTATAAGCATAGATTAATATTGTTTTCTGGAATAAAGTGTTCACAGAGTAAGTCGTACTAGTTTAGTATTTTAATGACACACACATTAAAAGGTTCTATGCATATTTTTTATAATTAATATATATTTTTTTTATTACTATTGTATGAAAGTATTCATAAGTGTAGACATGTGTACATAAACTCATACAGCAGACACACTCGCGGCATTTGTTAGCAAAGACATCTCCTTTACGATAATGTTCGATTTTCTATTAAACTTGAAAGCGCTCTACGTCCCACATTCTTATCTAGAGCGTTCTACGACATATTTTTCCAAAGTTTCCCGGCGCGAGCTTTCAGGCTGGCGCGTATAAAGCTCTATTCACACATGGCGAGAGATAAGGCAGCTTTCACACCATTAAGCCGCGCACTGGAGCCTGGGGCTTTTCCAGATTAGATTATACACTCGATTTATGACGTCATTAAAGCTTTGATAATTACTCGGGACAGGCTGCGTAGGCGAGCGGGGGTGGGGGGTGTTACAGAGGAGGGGAGGTGGTGCTTGTACCGTTTGATTGGATTCCTGGCAGTCGGAGGGTAAAGGATTAAAATTATGGAGATTACTTCGCCGCCCGCGGGCGCACTTCGTTTGTGTAAGCTTGTATAGAGATGTGCTTGATAAGGGATTGCTTATTGCCAATTGTGATAGCAGATTTTAATTTCGCTTATGCGGTTGCGTTTTCTGATTGGCTTGTTGCATTCGGTGCATCGGATAGCGTTGTGTTATGAGCTCTATAAGTAACGCTGTGAATTAATTACTATATTTTATTAAGATTATTTTTTCTTTCAAAGCTAAAATAACAGTTGATTATTTAGTGTTTTAATATTCCACTTAGAATAATAATAGTACTACTGTGAGTAGGTAGAGCTATTGCTAAAAGCAATCTTTTCAAAACAAATTTAGGGTGACCTATTTTCATTATGAAGTGGGCACGGCTAACAAGAGACGAATCATCAAATTAAGTTTTAACGAGGATTTTTGGAAAAGAGATTTAAATTAAATATGATTAAGAAATAAATAAAATAATTGGTTCGATTTTTTTTTTAATAGTTTTCCTCAACGTATTGATTTACATATCTTAAACAATAATCTACTGCATTTTAGCTAGATTTGAAAAAAAAAATTATTGGTGGTATTATTTAAATCTGTGTGCACGTGTCCAGTAAAAAAAAAACACGTGATGTATGCAAATTTTATAGGGTACTTTGTTATGGTATAGCCTTTTATACCTACCATGTCTAATACGCAAACAAGAAACAAAACACTACCGCGCGCAGTCACGACAACAAACGCCTTATAAATTGATGTAAATTGCGCTAAAAGGATCAATTTCACCTCTACTCTTAGATAGTACAATCAATTGTTATTCTTCTGTAGTACACAACAAAGATAAGTTTCTCTTGCACACTCTCGAGATCAAATGAAAAATGAATATTTTCTCGGAAACAAAAGCGGTTAAAGCGACTTCCTGTAAAGCCTTATCTATTATGCCTGCAATATTTCCCTTGTCGTTTAAAAGCAAAGTACGCGAGAAATTGCCAGCCATATAAAGAAAAGGTATGTTCAAATATTCATAAACTATTGTTCAGTAGACTCGGTTAGTTTAGGGATGAAGTATGTATCAAGGTATATTTTTGAGATAAGAAAGTTGGCAGAGTTATGTAAGTTAGCTGTAGGTAAGCGAGCGATTTATTTGAAGGTGCCTAAATAATTCTATAATAACTTTACTTGAATATGTAGTATGTATATGTATATTAGGATAACAATACTTGTTTGTAGAAACAAGCAGTTTTTTCTATGTCCAAAAATCTAACTTCATTCTTCCATCTATGGGTACCGAAAATAGAGGTACTATTAACTGATCCGTCAGTTTATCAAAATAACAAAAAAAAGTACCAAAATTGTTTATGTGACCATAAAACGACTCGCTACATAACCTCGAAACTTTTTCATAACTCGTCCCCAACAATTGGTTTTTATTTAATCTTTTTTTTCACAAAATACGAGCAACCAGTTCTAACTTTTTGCTCTAACATTACTGGGAGCATTTAGCCTGGAACCAGCCATCAAGAGTTAACGTCGGTCCGCGAATGGCCCTCCAATTAAGGGTAATGACGCGACCTCACTAAACTACATTTACATACCTATAGAACTTCCCTAAAATATCCAAGAGGGTATTCTGTGCCCATACGATTATAATTTTCCATGTAAAATTATCGTCTTTAAGATTGATCCTCTAACTAATGCAATGCCGTATCTAGTATAGCACATGTAAGAAAAATAATTAAACTTAGAAGCTTTTTCACCACTTCTATCTGTTAAATAACCCGTCAACCTGATAAAATAGCTGTCAATATTCTGAGAGAATAGCATAGGTTTACTAGAATTTATAAGCAAATGGTGGTCAAAAACTTCCACATGGTCAGCAAAATAAATAAAACAATACTTTAGAACGTCATTTCAAATGTACAAACAACTAATAGTACCTGACTAACTAGTCTATATTGGAGGATACGATGAAAATAAAACATTCAATAGTGTAGGTAAGTTTCAAAATGATAGGTACTAAAATATTTGCTGTTCACAATAATCATTTTACACGAGAAATGTTTCATCAACATTCGAAAGCTTCCGTGTCTAGAAATTCACTAGCGCCCTTTAGCATCCGTTTGGCGTCATAAATGAGCATTAAAAGTGGCTCATCATGGTTTGATCGCATTTGGCAACAGTATTGTACTCCCGATACGTCGAACAAACGCATGATAATGCCTGAGGGTACTTTTATTACGAACACTATATTCGATACCATTTTCATAACTCAAAACATACGCCGCGCTTAATATCGCTGGGTTGTATCTTTAAATCAGTGTGCGAAGTAACTCGAACAAGTAGCCTGATAGAATCGCATTTACAAATGGAGAAATAAAAGATTTAAACCTGTATTGCTTAAAGCAAGTTTGTTATCTTTAGTGTACATGATTATTCTATTTACAATTTCATTACAGGAGATATCTCATTAGTGACTTGATTAAATATAAATCGTTCTTAATCTTTTAAAAACAGCTGTACCTACTAGGTCCTATAGTTAGTATCTACGAATTAGGTATGTAATAAAAAAGATACCAAATTGAAAAGGATTGTCCTACGAACATTTTAAATAAATTTTACTAAATAAAAACGGTCCTACAATAATATTATTCTTTTTGGCGAGGTCTATGTCCAGCGGTGAACTTTTTGTGGCTGAGATGATGATGATGATGGGTTCTTTTTGGTGTAGTAGCGATTGCAATGACCGTACCAAGCATACTCTGTGAGCTACCGATATTGTCCAGTCAAAATAGGCGATAATTATGAAATGTGGGCCCGATTGTCGCTCCATTAGACGGCTTTGTGGTTCTGGCTACGTGCTGGCTTCTAGATATGCAAATTTATAGTACTATATATTATTTGATCAGGATCTATTTTGAACTATTTGTTCGTATGTGATACAATTAAGCATTAGAATTTAAATACACTAAATACTTATGCTATAAGAAATAAAAGTTAACTTACCTCAAAAAAACATTTTACACCGAAACTTGAGAAAAAACTTTTTTTTTTGCTCTATTGAACTATAAAGGTAAATAAAATAATATTTTTTTTACTCTGCAACAAAACGAACATCCCGTCACCACTATATTAGCCAAACTGAGCGATTTTTGCAAAAATATTGTCAAAACACCAATAAAAGTCAATAATTCACCTGCACAAATCACTTGTCAAAAAATCCATAACAATTATTAAAAAGCATAACACAATAAAAAGAAAGACTTTCTTTTGAAAATAAGGTGTAATTATTTTGGCATTGTTTACTAATACGCGTTATGGGGCAGAACGTGTAAAACATTAAACTGTTAGTGTTACATTCAGCGAGGTACTTTTTAGTGGTTTATGACGCAATAAAAATGGTTTGGACAAGGCCAAACATTGCGGGATTCTATAGTACAATTTCGTAAAACATTAAAGGTGCGATAATATCGAAAATCACAAGTATTATACTATCTCTTCAAGGACATACTCTATTGCGCAAGCAGTTAACCCATTTTAACAAAAAATGGCTTTAAGGGTTAACAAAAGATGTTTTTAATGTTTTTTTTTCATACTGTTTGGGCTCTTCTGCGAACGCGGCGTTACAAAAGAATAGAGGTTTTGTTTTATCGATGTTAAATATACGTTTCGGACTATTGTTATAGTCAGTCCGTTGTGAAGAATTTAGTCTTGAAAAAATCTTTCTAGTGCACGCTCGGTTTTGGACATGTTAGTAACAGTATAATTTTTATTATTGTTTAATGTGATTGCAAGTAAAATGAATGTGTATATGGATTTTCAAGAAATTTTCTGTTACAATGGTAAGTTTTAGTTCTTAAAAATTTTAAGGTTTTTTAGGGCAGAGCTTAATTGTATTCAACGTGTGTTTGACGATATACATCAAAAAGAAACTTAGAGTTGTCATCAACATTGATTCCTTTCAAAGAACCTTATTGCTTCTACGATTTAGTAGGTCCATAGAGTGCAATGATTTTTGTCTAAAATCAACATCCCTAACCAAGTGGCCTTTTTACCGCTATATTTAATAAATTTACCTATGTCATTTAAACGTCAATTTAATTCTATGTGGAAAAGCGTTTATAAATGACGTTTCTTAATTATCTCAAATCGTAGAGCTCTATTTATGCTTTATCATATTTTTAAAAGAACTCCATATGCTTTGTCCTCATATATTTTGTTTCTTCTTCTGACATTTTAAGTAACACGTATTCAAACATTCTCAAGTATTTTTAATTCTCAATGTGCATTTACTTATTTCTACAAAATGTAGGTTTATGTAGGTACAGGCACACAAACAAACAAACAAAACAAAACTATACACTGCAACACCTACCGACTCGTAAGTATGAGAATCTTGAGCACGATATCTGAGACGCTATAACTCAAGCCGGCGTGTTCGCTCCGAAGATAAACCCCCGCCACTTCCCCGCACCGCACCCCTCGCCCTCCCACGTATACTTAATACCAAATAAATTACACTTAGATAAATTATTACTAAATTATTCCCACTCGCTCTTTTTTGCGACTAGACATTGGATATTTACAATATTTATGCGTTATACTTGATATTACTCTGATCAATTTGCATTGATGTATTTGACAGTGTTTTTCTATGTATTATTTAAATAGCTAACGATGTCTCATGACACCTATAGGTAGTTTTTCTTCGTTGAGGTTCTCTGATATATTTTTGTAATATCCGTTTTCCTAATAGTATTTTGACTAACGGTTTGTACCTATATGGGTACTTTTAACCGTTGTATAGAAATATTATCCGAAATGAAAATTATTTATTTTTTATTCAATTTGTTTATTTTAACAAGAGTTCAATTGTATATTTTCTTTTCTTACCTATAGGTACATCGTCTAATCTCGTTTTTATTGTAAGTACTTCTAGGTAGAAGTTACAATACTTCCTAAAAAGAGAGTTTTCAAGAAAGTTTAGTTTTATAATTTATTTATTTTTTTAATGAGAACACGTGAAGAATAATTAAAAATATTAACATAACTACCTACAACATTTATAGAGAAATTATAAAATGCACAAAAATCAAATATTCTAAAGGCAAACAAGGCTTACACAAACTGGAAGTGAAATATAAATACACCAGCATTTTGGTCACGTTCGTCCTGTCGTGACAGTGTGTACATCACGCGAGATAAAAGCCACACTCGGTTACTCAGGCGAAAAAAAAACTGCTTAGCACTTAGCCACGGGTGTTGTAGTGATTCACTAAACTTTTCTTTTTTATAGAATTCTTGTTTGTTTTTTAAAATCAGCTTACTCTACATTTAGCTATTAATATAAAATAGGGGACTGGCTGGTCTATCAGCGGTCAATTGAATCCACTGGTCCTAAAAACATGAATTTTTACACAGTTTGATTTAGTTCTCTTTGAACAGATTTTCGGTTTTTGAATTGCAATAAAGGAAGATTTTGCACCAGAGTTGAGCAGTTTTCCGAATAATAACGCCATCCCTCGAAGCTATCCGTCTCTTGTAGACTTTAGTTTTTACGTTCAAAATCGTCGCTCCGCTAAGTCGTCTTTACAGGAATTCAGCGAGGCTATGTATACATAAATAAATAAAAAATTTGGTTGTTAGTTAACAATTAAACATTGGCAACCTTGCTCATCTCTGGTGATAACACAACCTAATGGGACTGCGAGCGCTGTTTTCGTATGATTTAATAGGTATCAACATTTAAAAATCCAAACTTTCATATTTTTTATATTATGACCAATAAACTGGCGTGGGGCTTTCAAGAAAGGAGGGAAATTCTACGAGTTTCTACACTGGGCGTCAAAAATAAGTAGTACAGTTTAAAAATTGCAATATCTCCTAAACTACAGAAGCTAGACCATTAAAATTAAAAAAAGTTAAAAGACAATTTCATTTCATTTAATAAAAACTTTAAGCATGATATCGTCTTCTAAAGATTGATTTTTATTTCAAAATTCTAACTTCTATAGTTTAAGAGTAATTGCAATTTTAAAACTGTACCTACTACTTATTTTTGACGCCCAGTGTATTATAAATTCTTGTCTTTGCCAGTCTGTAAATTATATTTCATAACATTTTGATATAGGTAGGTAATTTATATGTAGGTAAGTAAAACTTGTTAATTTTTGTCGAAAAAAAAATTAAAAAAATATCAAAACAACATACCTTTATCTACAATGTGTATTTTATGAGTCACAATAAATTTTCAATAAGTAATAATATTGACACACACAAATAATTTATTTTTTATCTTTGAACAATTTATTTTAATGCCATTATTTACTTTATAGTGTTAAATAAACACTAAATAACTATTGATTTTTTAAATAAGTCACACTATCTAAATAAAAATAACACCTACTTACCTCTGTTCTATATAAAAGAAAAGAGAATATTATCAAAATGATCGTCGGAAAGGTCAAATGTATAAACTCTTATTGGCTAAATTGCTTATAAGACGGTGTAGGTATAATTAAATAATGAAAAAAAATGAAACGAAATACTATAGTTGCTCGACTAAGTGCATAACATCTTAAAGAATCACTGTTAAAAACATTGCTATAATACCTACAGAGATTTAAAAGTTAGTTGTATTTATTTTATAATTATTACTCAATTTTTATTTATTTACTAGTAAAATACTCGCTCCTTCTTTTGCGTATATCTCGCATTCCCGTGGGAATTTTGAAAAATCCTTTCTTGGTACAGACCTAGACGTCGTAAGGAACCTACATACCAAATTTGGAATCTCTAGACCCAGCGGTTTGGGCTGTGCGTTGATATACCCTCGCAACTTCGTTTGCATATATCTCAGTTTCCCGTGGGAATTTTGAAAAATCCTTTCTTAGTACACTCCTACGCGTGGTAAGGAACCTACAGTCCAAATTTGGAATCTCTCGACCCACGGGTTTAGGCTGTGCGTTGATATATAGTTAAGTCAGTCAGTCAGGACTTTGAATTTTATATATATATAGATACATAGATAAACGGTACTCGTATAATAATGTAGTTACAAAATTTTATGCTTATATTAATGCATAAAAATATTTGTTTATGGTAGAGAACTAAGCTCATCTCTTTCATTGGTTGACTCTACCTATTCATTATGGATGGATGGACTTAAACTCAGTGGAATAGTTTTTGACATAAACAAACGGTTGTTGTTGTTATGGACTTAAACAACAAAACTTGTTGTTTAAGTCCATAACAAATGTCAAAAACTATTCCACTGATACACTATCGGCATTCTTTTGAGACACAATTGAGACACAATTGAGAGTCCATTGGTGCATTTGTGTTAGTAGAATCGGGCCCCTCTTCACTTTTGTGTGTGGTCACATTCTTGGTCTAGATATTTTCCAATACCTACCACTAAAGATCTAATTGGTTATTAAGTAACCAGTAGATTACTTTTAATTTTATTCCGCCAACAATATTTCTGCCTTACCCGATGGTTGACTGGTAGAGAATGCCTTGCATTAAGTCCGTCAATTGTACTTTTCTTTGTGTAATAAAGATTAAATAAATAAATAAAGAATCTACAATCTAGACATCTTTTTCAGTACCACTAAAGAATAGAAAAAAAACCATGAAAATGTTGTATTACTTGTAACAAACACGAATTGCAAATACTAGGAGAGCAGAAAGTTGTAAGTGTAGAGGTTACAATGGCGTCGTTAGAAATAGTTGTGAGTTGGCAACTTATGTACGCCGTAAAAGGATGTATCTCCACGACAACGGACGATAAAACCACAATCCTTGCGAAGCTCCAACACGGAAACTAGAGCTTTATGCTTGCTTGGAAATATTTAAAGCACTCCTTTGTATATATTTATATGTTTTGCAAAGGAACTTTACATAGTTACTGATCTACATATTTTTTTTAAATGTATCATATTTTTTAGGTCATTATTTCTCTTGCTATATAATTGACGAGGTAATTTTCTGTTTTTATGGTCAAAAATAATTTATGCGCATGCAAGTCAAGGTGGCAAAGTGACATATTAAAAGTGTGGCTGGAGTTTAAAGAATTATAGTTATTTTATTAAAAAGTGGAAAACGGGTTGTGTAAATTAACACAAGTGGCAAAACAATTAAGAAATAACGATCTTTTTTTTGTTTGATTACTGTAATTTAACACTTAGTGCTTTTATTGTTAAGTAGTGTTAGCAAAATTAGCAATAAAAAATTACATTAAGATAAAAAATAATGTAAAATTGGTCTATTCTGCAATGAGTTATTAAATATACATACCTACTTTCAACCAGTGATATTTTTTAAAATCGGATGCAAATTTGATGTGATTATACATTCATTTAATCTTTACTTTAGTTCTTAAAAGCTTACATAAAGTATGGTATTGGTATAACAAGACGATTGAGTACCTAGATATAAACATTTATGAAACAAGATAATATGTCTACTCACTAACAATCAACTCTTTAAATGGAAGAACTATTATCTAATAACTCACTCTCGCTCCTTCAAGAATACATCGCAAATTGCTATGCAATGCAATGCAATCACATGCGCCGGCGCAGTTAATTCAACGACATTTAAACCACGGTTCCGTACTCACACATCTACCATACAACTCCACTGCACTTTTAATTCCATTTACAAGAACATTGAGTTGAGTTTACATGTTGTATATTTTTCAGTTAAGTCATTATGATTTGTTTTAAATAAACAGATTTATAAGACACTGGGCGTTGTGCAGAATATTGTTTTCGGTCCTGACATTCGTGTTTAATGTCTTTGTTTCAATGAGATGCCGCTGGAAGTTATAGCAACAATGTCAGATTGGTCGCCATCTTGAATTGGTTTAATGTTGGCAATCGCTTAAACGGACATGTAAAGTAAATTAGCCTGTCAAATTAATTGACGAAAACTGATACAAAATATTCTGATAATTGATAAAAGATTGTCAATTTATTTAAATAATGCCCGTTTGTTTTCACCAACAATTGGTACGTGTGTGTTTTGAAAATCGATAATGTCATACATATATGTCATACACGTACCAAAAACAAGAATTTGGACATAGAGAAAGCTGTTAGGAGACTTTTAAATTTTAGGAATTGTTGGTGAAAACGGGCATAAGTTTACAGGGACCTCTCAAGAAGTTGTGAAACCCTGCTCCTTATACTTACCTCAAACTTGTATTTTAATTGTAAATATCTCTGTCCTTGTTACTCGATTCAATTTCTTTCTGATTAAATTAATTGTGAGTAGGTACGCCATTTGTATTTTTCCCCGGGGGTTCAATGCTCTTCACTGCTTATTTAATTGTCAATCTGTGGTCGCCCTTGTTAAGCCTGTCTGTACCTACAGAAGACTGCGACAGGAATGTGTACATTAGTCCCACTCAAAGAAAAATTAACGACTATATTGCTACTTTAAACTGAATCGCAAATAAATCTCAAAAGTCGATTTCTTTAATACATTTTTATCTGCAAACAAAAGTACAGTAGTACCATTACTGATAGGCAGCCAAAGTGGTGGTTAAAAATAGCAGGCGTTTACAAAGTAAGCTACCTCAATATCGTACGGGAATCAAGCAAATGAGTTCATAAAACCGACTGTATTCAAACCTGAAGTGTAAAGTGATTAACGATTAAATAATAAGCCACAGCATACTCGTAAAACAAAGATTAACATACAGTTACGGGTGTAAATAGCCTATAACTTTGATTTTTACGACTAAATAATCGTAAGGAAGCCGCTTTATACGGCCAACTTTAGTACGCACAGTGGGTTGCCTACAATGTTTGTGAGCGAGGGTATTCTAAATTCGGCCGGGTTACCACGTTCGGCCAATGCAAACGGCAGGCCCATTTTGATGCACTTTTATTTTACGAGCCACTCGTTACATAAAGAGCGGAACGTCTCAACAACGGTTACGATGACATTAGAGGGAAAGAGGGGTGTATGTCGCTCTCTGTTTGACTTTTTGTATTTTTTACTCTGTACAATGTCTCTCTGTCTTTATCGAGAAGCACTACTTTAGTTTAAACTGACCAAACTAAAGAAGTTACGCAACGTTTTTTTTTTTACATACCTTACCATACATTAATGATAAAATCATGGCGATTATATGCAAAAATGGTTAAAACCAAAAACGTAAAGTAAAGAGAGTTTTTTAGGTGATCTACTTATTAGATACCTACTCACTACCTATCCCTACTTGTAGTTATACTCACAAAAAATGAAAGCATTAAAATAAAATTATGTACGTAGTACCTATAATTTATTTAAAACATGACCTCAATGTCATCGTCGTAATCGGATAAAAAGGTCTTATCACAACGCCCAGAATGATATACCCCACCTAACCACCTAATTTTGCAGTGTCCGGCGCGCGCCCAGTGCGCCCATAACGCGGTTTCCCTGGCCAAAATTCCAAGTAATTAAACAACTGAAATTTTAACAGTATCCCGTATAAATTTAATAAGGATGGGCTATTAACAGCGCAAATGGACTGGTTGTTTCGGTTTGGCTAAAAACCAAAATGAGGTCTGTGGAACGGCACGCTACGTAAGTTTCGGCAGTAATGCGGTGGCAACTCCACTGGACAAACTACTTGTCTATAAACCATTGTAATATAGCCGTGTAGTTAGTTCTACTCAGTTAACGTATAGTTGCATGTTATCGGGTTGTTACCTGTAAATAAGATCCTAGATAGACACATAAATTGCTGTGCTCGCATAGTTCACAGTTAGTGTAAAATGCTTTTTGTACAAATAAAATTTAAGCGTGATTAAATTACAGTGTTACCTAATAATAGTCATTAGAGTTTAATACACTGTTGTATGGTAGGTATTTCTAATAAGTATCAAAGTGACTTGTGGATATTATTAATATTTTATATGTTATAGGTACATACACTAGTACGCGTCAAACATAATTTAAAATCTACAACAATCTGCATATAAGTCAATCATTTACCTATATCATCTTTACAAAATATAGGTACTTGTACAGTCACCTCCATAAATATGTAAACACTTTAGAACCTTGTCACTTTCGTATATCATTTCAATTACTTAAGACATTTGAGTGAACATGTCAACAATGTTATAGTGACAAGGTATGTACCTACTAAAGTGATATATATATTTATGGAGGTGACTGTACCTTAGTTTTAATAATTTTCACACGGAAATATACCTAAAATAACAATCACCTACATTTTAATTGAACAGCGGAACAGAGATTTTCGGTGAGTGCTGAGTAAACGTCGTGAATCGCCCAATAATAATGAAAGTGATGGCTGTGACGCCGTCGGTGTATGAAGCGGCAGTTTCGGCTACATAAACAGCCCGTATACTACTTCACCAGTATAAACTGACACACCATCCCAACCTTAAAGTTATACCAATAAGAGCTAAGTTACCTTGTCTGAATATCTGAATAAAGCAGATAACCGGTATAGCTCTCCCCTCTATAAGGCGCGGGAGGGGCTCAACGCAGCCGGTTCACACAAAATCAAAATGGCCGACTTTTTTGTCAGTATATTTAGGTAGGCCGCCATGAGCGGATTGATTTTTTTAATCTCTGTTATGTGTTATTTTTGATAGCATTCAAAAACATTATTCAGGTATTTATTTTATTGTTATTATTATAAAGTGTACACCTACGTATTTTAAATTAATAGTTTTTTTTTGTAAATTATTAACAAAATTAGTTGCAAAATTATTTCAACAACAACTTTAGTTTAGTTGTTAGTACATTCTTCCATTATGTACTTATTGTAATAAAATATCGTATCGTATTAAATAAAATATCGCGTCTATAGGCTACGGTGACGGCTTACCATCGGGCCGACCGTATGCTTGTTTGCCGCCTTTGTGTTATAAAAAAATAAACATATAAATTTTTAGGTGACATGAAATCTTTAGACGGAGAGTTCCTATCTACCTAACGTTTTTTTGGTCTGATCATAAGTAGGTAACCTACTTATTGCATATCAGACACACGTTAGCTTTTATTTATTTGAAAGAAACATTTAACTAAGAACTTGAAACTTTTTCATTTCTTTTCATTAAACATTTATGTATGTACAGTGACAAAAAATATAGATGGCCCGCATGTAAACCTGCCGTAATATGGGGTGGTTGGGTATTTTCAGTCGACGCTTCCCGCACCGGAGCCGTCGGCTGTGTTGTTTTTTTTTTCTTTTTCTGCTCGGCATCTCTTTAGAAAGGTAACTACCCAATGTAGCCTAATCTTAACGTGTCTTTTCATGCAGCTTTTCATCCTTAGATTAATGAAATCATTTCAAATACATTTGTCAATTGTTATTATAAAAAATAAAACCAATAATATCTACCCACTTATTTACCCACGGACACACTGAAAAGTAAAGTAAATCTCGAATTTGAAAGTAATGGGATTTAGTAAATTTACCTACTTAGGGAAATTAAATTAATAGAACCTAAGTGCCTACATATGCCTACCTATGATATTATATAAATTACTTAAATTAATAATTATAATTATATGGTTAAAATAGAAAATATACACTTAAGTATTCCTTAAATGATTTCTTCCAAAAGACCTCGTGGCCGGAGTCCCATTCGATGGTCAGACCAGATATCCAGTAAATATGACTGTCAGCGCCGCACTACACCAGGCGTCCGAGCGCAACCGATGGCGGCAACTAGTCGACAAGGTCGTGTAGAGTCACGATCCTCAGCAGTGAGGGAACGATCAGGAAGAAGAAGAAGAAGAAGATGCAAAATCTAATAAAGTAATAAAATCTAAATAAAGTTACAAGATAACTGTTACAATGTAATCGATAATGTGATCGCGCCGCGTATCGTAGTAACATACCTCAGAAAATAGAATAAGGAAGAGGAATAAAATATTAATTTTCATTCAATACAAATGCGGGTAACCCGCGGCATACTAAACCACTAAACAATGGCGGTGGTCTTAAGTTATTACATATGACCCCATTGTATCTACGTTCAAATGTATCTATTTTATATCCACGCCATTAGTATAGGAGATAGCGAGACGTTGTGTATGTAAAACACTTTGAAATAAAAGCAGGAGAAAGGAAAGTATGGTGTAAATTGCAGTCTCTGAGTTATTTCGATCAGCTTTAGATAGCTTTGGTAGGTCATTGTAGTTTTATTTCAGATAGTGAGTTAATAATTTTAGGTACTGAAAAAATATTAAATAAATTAGGTAGTATTTACTGTAAGTAGTATAGTATTTTTGTGGCTTTGAAAGGGTACAAAACAAATAAGTAATTATAGACGAATGTCTTCGACCCGGATAAATCAAGTAAAATTTAAAGAATATTAGTACTAGCTGTTACCCGTGACTTGGTTCGCGTGAAATGTTCAAATAAGGATAACTCCTTTTCCTGTCATGCGATTTAAATGAAACAAAGCCTATATTCTGCTCAAAGCCGAGTTCTATCTTTCTGTGAAAACAGCATTAAAATCCGTTCAGTAACTTAGATGTGCGCGTTCAGAGAGACAGACAAAAAACTCCAAAAAATTTTTTTCGCTTTTATTACCTTTCTCTAACTGTTCCCTTTCCATTTTTGCCAAATATGTTCAAAGTACAGACATATCGGGGTCTACTGTTTTATTATAGGTATGTATAGAAGATAAAAGACCTTCCTCTCATACCTATACTAAAATAATGTTGCAAGAAAACAAATTTTAGATACCTATGTAATAAAATTCAAGAATATTATTACGTAAGTACCTATTTATTGTAAATATTACCTACAACAAAATTTACCTACAAAAAATTTCGACTCCATTAAGGTAGGTGTACCTATACCTAGGATATTAAGAAAAGGCCAAATAGGCCCATGAATTACTAGTTAGTTCCATTATTTCGATGTGCCATCATAACATCGATATACTCAATAAAACAATCACGTAATTATCGGCTTCAGAGCGCTCTGGTGTGAAAACAAACAATGAGCGGGAGTTGAATGCTAAGGCACAGCGGCGCCTGCGCACGTGCTGATATCGATATCCGCCGAAATATTTATTTTTATTTATAGTATTGTCGATGACAGACATACAACTCTACGTCTGACGTGATTTTATTCTAAATAAATTATGTGAGTGAAACAGTATGTTCTTTTTTTGTCCGGGGCTCGTGTGATGTAAACCACTGGGTGGTAACTATTTTTGTAATAATGAATTATATTTTTATATTAATATATATATTTTTTATTATTGATCTACCTGTTTACAATACTTATTATAGTCGATAAGTATAAATATTAAAAGGAAATAATGAAATAAAACTAGTTACGGTCTTTTTTGTACTAAAACATTGTGTTACTGACTCTGGAAACTACCTATATGCACCTTCATAACTGTTTCTAGGTAGTCGTGTTCACCTAATCAAAGTATGCACATTGCACATGCATTAATCATAAGGTCAACCGTTGTAAATGCAACAAATCATCAGTAATTGCAAACAAACTGTATTATTTATGTAGTGTGCTGTACGAACACTTCAATGGAATGCCAATAACCAATAAATAACTGAGTTTGCGATAAATACTCCTTTGATAAAGTCATAACCGCCCGCAATTACATACTGCTTGTGATTAATTGATATTGTTTATTAAACGAATGAGATAATTTTATTATACTTAATTTAATTTGTTTACTGCCCCTGTGTAGGTGGTAAGTCTCTATTATTTTTTAATAAAAAAAAATCCGCTATAAAAGTTTTCAATTGAAGCTGTTTTAGGCATAGGCGGGCGTTTTTTTAAATGCATAGCAAAATTATTACTTAAATATTTAAAGTTAGTTTGGATAATTGTAATTATCTTCTAAATAACTCCTACTTAGTTCATGTTTTAGACTAAAAAATCCCATTAGGTACATCTTATGCTACTTACACTTCTTTCTCCATTTTTTTCCCCAGTGGTCATTTTGCTTTGTTTCCGAAATAATGGTAGTTTAAAGAGTAGCTTATTTATTTAATACCTACTCATTGTAAGTGACGTGTCTATCTAAGTCCCCGCGAGGGCCTACAGAATAAAGTATATTTTGATTTGATTTATATTTTATATAGGTAATTAAATTATGTACCTATGTATTTTATGGATCAAGTTAATTTTTAATTATAAATTAATAAATTTTTTGTTTGTACCTACTCATAGTTTCGAACCACTGCTGGGATGAAACTTTTACTTTTATAATTTTTTGATCCTCTCTATTATCGATTCAAGTAGAAATAAAGAGTGTCCGATGCACTGAGGGATCGAGACAGTGTATCCAAGTGGAAGGGTTTATTTTTGTATGGATTAACAGTCATTGTACAAATCTAATCACCGCAGTCTCCTGAATATGGTTACGCGAAAGCAATGAAGCGGACGCCTGAATATTCATCATATGAATATTTAACGCTAATTACCTTATTGAGAATTACCTTATTAGAACCATTTATCTTTACTTAACAAAGGCTTTTTTTAGAATGAAGCGTTTGCGGTTTCTTTCAAATGCATATAGGTACTTAGGTAGGTTCCTAAAAATACAATCCTTACAGTCTTTAAATCTCGAGTAAATAGGTTTTTTTCTAGGTGAGCGTCACATCGTAGACACAGCAATGCTTACCATCAGGCAGGCTGTATTCAAACGCAAACATATTTTAAGTAAAAAATGTACCTACTTGGTAGGTGTAAAGGAAATACCTACTTTTATCTACCTAATGTGATAAGTCCTTGTTCCCTACCTATTACTTATGCCCATTTTCACCACCACTTCCTAAAATTTTAAAGTCTCCTACTTAACAGCTTTTTCTGTGTCCAAATCCTTGTTTTTGGTATACTTGTTTGACATATAAAATTCGATAAAAATACGGTTTTTAAAAATACAATCGATCATTTTATCGGTATGTCATACACGTACCAATACGTGTAGGGTACATACATACGTACCAAAAACAAAAACAAGGATTTGGACCAATTTGGATAGATAAAGCTTTAAGACTTTTAAATTATAGAAATTGTTGGTGAAAACATGCATAAGTTTTCTTTTTTAAATGGATGATACGATGTTAGGAAGAAGAGAATTCGATCTTACATTTAAAATGTCTGTTATTGTATCTAACCTTATGCTGACGAAATATTAATAGAAACAATATTTTATTTCGATCGCTACGAATATTTCTGCCGGTTTAAATTGAGCTACATGCTTATAAGTTAAGTTTTGATGTGTGCTTCTCTTCAAAAGTTCAAGTTATATTGGTTTTTGATAGAGCGCGGTTAAAATTAGCGTTTGCCGTCGGGTCGGATGCACGTGATACCGAATTTAAATTGCCCAATCAATTTTTAATTTCGTTGCAGTACCGGTTCGGTATCGTTTGGTAAATTGTTTAGATTTCAGCGTTTACCATGGCGTTACCTGGCAATTTAGTTTAAATATTGTTCCATTATTGTAAAATTTTAAATTGTCTTCAGTATTTTGGTTAGGCACCTACCTACATACTTAAATTTAGTCAAGAAGTGATGAAATTTAGAATTAATTTACATGAACTAGTGTATAAATCTTCTTGTCTATTTTCATTAAAAGGCACTATCCATTTATTTTGTTTTACTAACTTATCTTTTCTTGTAGATATGACCTAGTTAAATTAGCTCTTAGTTACCTTAGGATCTTCAAAGATTTAAATATCTAGGACTTTAAAAGAGTAGACCTATTCTTTTATTCTCAATGGCAGCTGTTATTTTATTCCCAATAGCACCTCTACATAGAGGCCAAATCTCATAGGTACTCTACATAGAGAGAGTCTTAATTAATTTCTTGAAATAACTTAAATATCACTTATCTACTACCTACCTAGATAGGTATGTACCTTATGAGTAACCTATTAGTTTCTATTTGTAGGTAAGTAAATGAGACTTAGATAAAGACATAAAAACAAAAAATAATTTAGTAATAATTGCTCATAATAATCACCTATTTAATTAAAATAACATCAAAAAAGTTTGTAAAACAATTACCGAAAATTAATATTTTTAAACATACTTAATACAAAAATTTCAATGCGGCCATTCACACTTACTTATTCTTATCGCCATAAGTGCGAAAGAGACGGGCGTCTATCTATCGATCTCTTTTATAGCTACGGAGCGGCATAATGGCGAACGTATACAAACAGAACGCTTATTTGAATTATTTAATGGTTATTTTGGTAACAAACACTGGAAATAACGAAATTTTATCACTGCACACGTCATTTGGGCACAATTCGCGCGATTTTAAAGCGAAATTTCGTGAATTTACATTTAAAAATTGAAACAACAGTCGCATTGGGTGTTCGTCACACAACGCATCGGTCGCCATATCCAAATTCCGATATGCAGGGACGAACTCGCATGGTAGAGATATTTTTCTGATTATTAAGTAGGTAGAGTAGAATAGAACCAAACCAAAAAAATATTTAACTACGTATTTATTAACACCATTTTATTTAAAATAGGGATAGTATTTTTTATTATTTTGCCTATAAAATAATTGAAATACAGTAAATAAATAATTTTATTTTCTCTTATGTCTTTTTCTATTCCAGTTTATACGAAGTGGTAGAGTCAAGCTGTTAACTATGAACTGCATCGATCAGACGATCTACGATCGATGATGAACTGATAGTGGCTTGTAAATGGGTTAGGTCGACCAGGAAGTATATACAGACAGCTGCAACAGAGAAACCTGACGCTCAAACGAAGTAAGAATTTGGTTTTTTAGGTAACTCTAATCAGATTTAAACGAAATTTTATCGAATACTAGACGTAATAAAAATATACATTTTTATTAGGTAATTTTTGTTTACATTGAGAATTACATGAGAAAACTTAATTCTTACTTCGTATAAGGGTTCAGGTTTCTCTGAACAGAACAACTAAGTCTTTTATTCTGTCATGACCTGCCGGGCTAACATGGCAAACGCGACAAAATTTTCTCGCTCCGCTCTGCCAATAACGTATCTCGGTTATGTCTACAGTAGACAAAACAGGCATTGCTATTGGCGAAGAAGTTTTGTCGCGTGCGTGAAACTATCTCGAGTGTAAGCATGTTAGACTGGCTGGTAAAGGTATCGACAGTAATTTACGATTCTAAAGAAATTATTCTCTATGTTTAAACTAAATGAGACGTATGTATGGCACTTAACATTTAATGTATTTTGGAATCGGTGCGGTAAAGCGTGATTTTATTTCAAACATTGGGTACCTAGGTACGTACTGTTTAAAAAAAAATCGGTGACCCGCAAGCTCCTTTGTTAACCTCTGTCAGAAAAAAAATATTTCATGAAATTTCATTTTTACAACAGAAAAAAATGTAGGTAAAGAGAAAATAATGTAGATCTTTTGTTCGTTATTTACTTTTTTAAATAAAAAATTTAATTACAAATTTTGCCTAAATAAAAAAAAATACAGAGTCATTCTAATAAGTGTAAATACTCAAATAAAATTGTGCCTGGTATCCACGAAATATTTAAACCTGATAAGAGTTAACATAGGTATACAGTAATTTAGAAAAATATTGAACAAAACCCAATTACGTCCCTGTGCATGCACGCTCCGCCCATTACAGCCAACAAAAGTTGGCGGTGTTCCTTCAAAACATCTCGTTTGGAGGCCATTTTGACGATCGTGCGCGAGGGAGATAGTGCCATTGTATTGCCATAACGACTGCATGTGCGTGAATGAGACAATTATGCAAAGTTAGTTTAGTTTTAATGTGAGTAGCGAAAGTGCGTGGGGACAGTTTCACTTCTATGTGTGTGATGAAATGGAATGGCAGTGTTGTACAAGTCGCCCCGGGAGACATTACTAGTGCAGTAGGCCAATTTTTGGTTTGTTTTTTATATCATTTTTGTAGATACTAAGCCAAAACCTACATAAATAGAAATATGTAAGTAATACCTAAAATGTCTGTAACAATTTGCACTGTTAAAATAGGCAGATAATTAAATATTGATTTTTGTTCTTCAATTATGATCCAAGAGCCTATTTAAATACCTATCTACTTATAATAAAATACATACCTAGGTACTTAATTGGAATACCTACTAATATTTATTATACTTACAAACAGAAAAAAGAGAAAAATACTCTCTTACCTAAAGGTTACAATCCAATAATAGTCAAATTAAATTAAAATAATGGTGAGTTTCATCCACAACAGCATTTTAATTTGTAGGTACCTAATAGCCAAAATTAAAATGTGTTATTAGCTCAAACTAAATACCTAGGTACCTAAGAGAAAAAGAGATTCCTATCTTAAGACTTAAATTGAATTACGGAATTAAGATTTCCTTTCTGCAACAGATTGTATGTTACCTGATCAGGTTGTTTTAAATTTTACGTTTTACCTACCCTACCTAGATAGGTAGATAGCTACCTAATAATATTTATTTTCTTTCCAGAGGTACAAAATTATTTTAATTAATTAGTAGAGTCGTTTCATCTTTTTTAATTAAATTTTTTAATACCTACTTACTTACTTACTAATCCTATGCGTATTGCATAGGTACCTATTTAGGCATTCTTCTATCGGAGTTCCCCATGCACTGGGGGCTTCCCAGTTTCTCACACATAGTGACTAGGTAGGTAGATACATACATACGCCTATGTGCCATTGTTTACCTAACACTTTGGTAAAAAACTAACAAATTTGTCAACCTTCGACATCAGCCGGGACCGACGGCGACGGCTCAAAGTGTCCTCCGAAGCTCGAAATAACAAACTCATCCAAATACTGACTACGGTCGATGCTTAACTTACTTGTTGTTTAAGAATGCAGTGCAACACAGCCATGTCATCGAGCACCCTCTACAAATGTCCATTCAAAAATTTTAAAAAGGTAGAGACCAACAGACACCCCCCACAATGGAGAAGGGAGGAAACGGGAGGATTCTGTCGTACTGTCTCTTCTCTATATTTTTCAGTCTTATAACAAACTGAAGTTATGAAAGGTAGAGATTGACTGTATCAACCTTTTCATTTTCATTGTCATACTTATGACTGTTATGAGAAGTTGATGAAGCTGATCGAGGTCGGTTTCTTAGTATAAGGGGATCTGGATTCAGTTACATACATAATACAACTATTTACTGGTTACCTAAGTACTTAGTTATGTAGGTCGATGCGGTTAAAAGTCCCAGTTTTGAAACGGTTTAAATAAGAAATTGTTTTTTTTTTAGGTTTTTTGTATGTATGTATGTAAACAAGTAAAACCACAATTTATTTGAAATCTTGTTTGTGAATACATAGTATCTTTGCTTCTGTGCTTCTACTTTGTTAACTTAGTTTTAACTTACCAGTTGTTTAAAAAAAACCTTAGGAAGGTTATATATTGAAAAAACTCTATCAAAAAAAAATTGTACCTACCTAAATAAAAAAAATATCTAAATAAATGTTACCCACTTAGGTACCTACTAAATATCCAGAGACTGGTTTTTTATTGACAAATGATTCAAGCAAATAGATCGCTGCTCCGGTAGAAAATAGATTCAAAAATTTACGTTCAAAATTATTATTTATTCGTATTCCTATAAGATCTGTTTTTGAAAAAGCATTTCTGATGTTATTCGTTAATACTTAGGTACGAATTAAATTACCTAATTTATATGTAGATATTAAATTTAAATAGTATTGTATTTTTTTATTAGCACAAAATAAGTAAAACTATTAAATCAAATGGCACATAAACCACAAAATCAGTTTACGAGCTTTTCATTCATTCATTTTGGTTTGAAGCGCCACGAAGCATCGTAAAACTCAGCTATCAAGTGACGTCAGACCTGCTGTGACGTAGTAGTCTCGCCCTTCACCGCGAGATGGCGCTAAACCAGACCAGGCCGCACTAGCTCGCTCGTAAAAATAAATTTTATTGTTATGATGAAAATAAAACGCTTGTCGTCAATTTAAACATCATTTTACTGTGTAATAAGATTTATTTTACGATTAACAAGTCTCTTGATGAATTTATATAGCCGAATGATGAATAAAGCAATAAAATTCTCTTTTACGATCGTGTTATCGCACTTCTATTGGCAGTTATGTTCTTTTTCATATGGAGCCTTGTGTTATGCAATGTTATGAGATGATCATAAAACTGATTTACAATACGACAATATAAACATAAACTAACTTCTCGTGCTGATAATAATTAATGAGCAATTAAGTTTATTTTATGTCTCGTTTTTCATTTAAGTTATCTTAATTATACTTACTTTAACAATTAGTTTATTTCTTTTGTTTGAAATTAAATAGAATTTTGATAAACTTGCGATATGTACTGTTATTTGAATGCCTCATTTACTTGGGTTCAAATAAATTATTTAAGCTTTGCCCTCTTTTCGTTCAAGGCTACAGCTGTGTCGTTTTGTTTTATTAAGTTGACAACAGATGGCAGTTATTGAAATTGTTCATGTCAAGCATTTTTTTTAAACTGATACAAATTATAAATGAAGTAAAGATGAAGTAGGTATTAATTTTGTTTTCCATTTACTAACAAAACAAGCTGTAACTAAACAACATGACAATTTTATTACAAATTGAATAAAATATATTGATATTGTTTCTCGATAGGTGGCGTAGCTATTGCGAATGCTTAGTCACATACAAATAAGAACATTTTCTTTTTTAATTTTCTTGCATTATTTACAATCATAGACAACAAATATAAAAACATCTATGTGCTGTGCATCGACATTTTTCTTTCATTTTAACTGTGACTACAATACAACTTACGTTCAAATTCAAATTGGATACTAAATTATTAAGCCAATAGCATTATTAACACGTTAAAATTAATTTTATTGCATATAAAATAAATTATGCATTCCAAACGTAATTTTATTAAAATTAGCACGTAATCCGGCGAGCGTGCCAATAAAAATAAATCATTGCCCATTCCAACACATCATAACAATCATTTAATAGTTGATTGTTGTTTCATTGATTGTTATCAATCAGACCCGCAATAAACCCACGATAAAAGGAAAATTACAGTAATAAAAACAAATGCGACGCCGCAGACACACGGCCGCCATGCAGAGCCGACACTACATTGTATCCTGCGATGAAGACATAAACTAACAACTCCTTTATCTATATTAAACGGATGATACTTTAAACAAGTCAATAATGGTTCAATAAACGTCTAAAGAACAGCATAATAATAATCCACGTGCTTCGGGCGGGCTCGTCCATAAAGTTTCGAATTTATATTGAGAGGTTTAGCCCCCGAGGCGTATACGAAATAATCTCAGCGGTGTTTACTGGGAGTTCTACAAATGGCGCAATTCACGTGACGTTTACGAGCATTCGAGTGGTTGTAAAAATCGTTTTTACGATGCGCTCAGGCATGGTCGCGTGCGCGCAGGCGCCCGGTGACGCGAAACCGCGCCTGCATGCGAATGAGTTTAGTTGACCTTTTTAGTTTGATAAGGTTTATTGTGGTTCCGAAACGGGAGTGTTTTTATGACGTGTCAAATCACCTACGTGCTAATATGTTTGCAAATAATTATATTGGTGCTCAAACGTATAGGTACCTACATAAATAAGTATTCAAAGCACGTTCTTTATGATGGGAGAATAAACGCCTGATAGTTTTATTTAATATGGAGGTGTGAGAAATTCGAAAGCCTTCCGCTCGTATGCTTTGAAATTTTTTACTACCTACATTCTGGGTCCTACTTATGAGAAAGTTGATAACTGTAGTTACCAGAAGCAGTTGTATGCTGCTGTGTTTACACCTACCTCCCTTCCTTTTTCATTCCTTCATAGGTGGGAAACGCTTCCAAAATTTTTGTAGTCGTGGTTCAGTCGTGGATAGCCCCGGTAGGAGGTTTGTCCTCTGTCATGAAAAAAAACAGAAAACACTACTCGTTTACCAACTTGAACATTGTCGACAGATATGTTGGACTCAACTAGTCTAATACTGGAGTGGAGACTTGATTCCAATAAGATTGTAAAGTGAACGAAATTATGAACCAATCCTAACAAAAGAATCTGTAATTTTAAAATTAAATATTTTTAATTTATTTAAATTCTTCGTTTTTTACTTTCGTACCACCAGTTCAAGAGGTGGAAGAAATAAAAAACTTGGTAATTAATAAGTAATAAAAGTTTGTAGAGTCAACAAAATAAAAGAAATGTGCAGGACCGTAGATGTGATTCAGATTTTGTAAATAGGTAGATACTGTATGAAAAAAAATTGTACAGTCAACAAAGGAATGGGCTAAACCCCCCCCCCCCCCCAATCCGGATATAATATCTAAGTTTAATAGCGTTACTTACTAAATTAGCCACGAAATCATTGTTCTTGGTTCATTACTCTGTTTTTCTTATTTGACTGCACGAGTCTACGAGGCTGATGATGACGTAAGTATGAAGGAGGCTGTATAATGAGCCTCCAAGAATGATAGGGGAGGAATTCCCTTTGATTCTTCGGGAACTGTCACTCGTCGAACAGCAATGATGGTGTCGTCGAACAGCAAAAGTGGTACTTCCCGCGGCTATCTTGGAATTCACAACGAATTTAAACAGACCCCTGGAGGTATTTTTTTATTTTTTTTTCAATGTACAGAATTGGAACTGTTACAGTTTTATTATTTAATCAGATAGATGTAGGTACCTAATGAGGAAGTATTGAAAGGACTTCCCTCCTAAGCAATTACGTGAGATAAAGCAATTCCCGATCGAGCTAGTCCATTTTATAGATGCTTCGCCACTTTAAAAGTCTAGTAAAATAGTCTAATAGATTTGACCTAAGCTTTGCTCTACTATGCATCTACAGGAGCCAATGAGTTAATTTCAATGATAAAAACAGGATCATCTACACCTAAATTACCTAAACAATAACTGAGTTTTTATATCAAATTAAATAAAAAACACTTTATTCTATAGGTACGCGGCTACGCGGACACTTAGACACATCATTTACAATGTTTTATATATATTTATATATATACCAGTCCATTTTATATATAGTTATTTTGGCGGTGAGAGCCCTACGCTCCCGGTGTATCAGAAGAGGGTGTTAGTTAGTACACCCGAACCTGAACATACCAATTAATAAAATGAAAATAAAAAAATAGTTATTTGCGTAGATTTAAGTTAGACACATAGCTATTTTTTTTGATCAAATTAGGTACCTTTATTTCAATCAGATTGCGCTAAATCAGTGTAGGTACTAGGTAGAGACAACTGCAGAAAAATCTGACCCAAACGAAGTAACAATTAAGTTTTCTCATGTAATTCTCAATGAATTTAAATGAAAATGAATAAAAATGTACATTTTGATTCATTTTCATTTTTTTGATTCGATGAAATTTCGTTGAAATCTGCCTGAAACCATGAAACAAAATTCCGAAAATACGAACTGTGACGTTTCGTTGAATTGTAACCTTTGAACCTTATTTTAACTGGTAAGTAAGTAAGTGGTAGTGGTCTTTTTTAAGAGGACTACGTGTTTCGTTGTTTCGGATGGACACTTTCATGGTTTCCCCCTGATTAGGGTTACCTACCTATAAAAACCTAATTCTTACTTTGGGTGGTCAGGTCTCTTTAGCTGTCTGTACACAATACAGTAATTAAATCATCCATTTATTTTATTTTATTCGGAAAACATGCAGTCGATAAATCTTAATATAAAACTATTTTGATACATGGGATCATTTACATGACCTCGCATAAGTGTAGCAAAAATGCTTATCTGTTTGATATTAATGGAAGAAAATAAGGTCTAGTTACATACAGAGTGAGAACCATCAATACTTAGAAATAAAATTTTATAAATGATTTTGGTTTTGAGTTAAATAAATCCAAGTCCATATTATATACCTAATGATCCTTATTTCCAAATTTCCGTAACTAGAAACAGAGACAGTTTCTCCGCTAGACCACTCTCAGACGCAATTAATGGGACTTTGTGTGTTTGTTGGACATTTCACAAGTTTAACATTCAGCCAAATGGTACTTCAGGTGTCGATGAAACACGTTATAAAGGTAAACTGCTCGTCGTGGCGACGAGACGACACTTGGACGGCTCAGTTTTATTTTAATCTGTACTGGCGCACGCTGTATTGCCGGCCCAATCCCATGGGAATTCTTTATGTGTATATGACACACATATGAAGGAATTGGAAGTCCTTTCAATACTTCCTACGCCGACTATCTTCTTTCTGATTAAATTCGTTGTGAGTTCCAAGACAGCTGTAGTTTCTCCACCAGGACGTCAATAAGCTTTATCGCTTATTGTCAATCTGAGGTCGCCGTTGTTGATCCTGGCTACACAGGAGACACATCTGTGGGAATGTGTGGTGGACTTGCCCCGAAGGAATTGGAAAGAAGATACAGAAGGAGGTTATTATTCATCACTTAGGAACACAACGTCAACATGTAAGAGGGTGTTCAAATTTGAAACAGCTCATTTAGGACTCAATATCTCAATAACTAAGATATGAAAACCTTAAAAAAATATTTGTTTAATGGAAAACCGTATCTAAGTCCGACCAATGATATTATATAGGCAGTTCCTTTATATTAGATCCTATGTTTATGTTAAAGGAATAGATAGATAGTCTTTACCGTAGTAAATTCTTTAAGATTTGATCGAACTCAATTTTAAGAAAGGTAGTTTTTTTAAAGTCAATGAACCTCATTCCTCATTTACAATGTGCATGTTGACTATTTAATTTGTGAATGAATCGTGGGTGAGTCACGCATACATGTAAATATTTGCTAGTGCTACGACGGTCTACGCGCTACGAATTCATTCAATTATCTATTACTGGTAGTAAACTCTAGTTACTTGTTCGCTACGAATAATTAATTGAAAGCCTACGCTGAATTTGCTCGAAAATTTAAAGACAATTACCTACACATTATTATGATGGCTGTCAAGTACTGTCAACTAAAGAAGAAAACTTTTAAAAAGAGATATCTTGAGACTTTTTTGAAGTTTTACAAACGCGTCAATCTCTTAAATATTCAAGAATAGTTTTCAGTGCCACTAAATATAAGTTTTTCACCATATCAACTTTTAATAAACCTCGATAGTCTTCATTTTATTATGAAGGAGCTCGATAGCGTCGATGTGTGTCGCACTCTAATATAAACACGCAAGTTAAGCGACGTCGACCCTAACCAGTGTTTGGATGGGTTTCATTATCGCGAGCTTCTCCGTGCTTCGGAGGGCACGTTAAGCCGTCGGTCCCTGCTGTTGTCGATGGATGACAGTTGTTAAGCCAAGTCGGTGGCCTTAGGGCTTTTTGAAAACACCGGCCTCTGCCAAACCGCATTGGAGCAGCGTGGCAGAGTACGCTCTAATCACCTTCGATTGAAAGGAGACCCGTAACCCAGCAGTGGGATGATTATGGGTTGATATGATGATAATGAACCTACATGCAACTTCATCATAAAACCTATAATCATCCTACTGCAGGGATGGAGCACGCTGTAATCCCCTACGTTTCAAGAAAGACCCCTTTCAATCGAAGGAGATTGCGTACTCTACCACGCTGCTCTATTACCGATTGGCAGGTCTTGAAGGCCACCGACTTGGCTTAACGACTATCATCAGCAACAACAGCCGGGACTCCGAAACACGGAACAGCTCAAGATAACGATACCCATCCAAGCACTGGCTAGGGTCGACGTTGCTTAACTTGCGTGTTTAGAGTGCGACACACAGCGAGGCTATAGAGCTCCACTAATTTGTTAATATCTATTACTCATCCTCATCCTAGTTACCTACTTCAGCTTGCCCTCTTACTATATAAGCTATTGGTGTTCTTTCTGGAAAAGGAGACACTGTAAAATTTTTGGCGGTGAGAGCCCTACGCTCCCGCAACAGTCCGGTGTCTCAGAAGAGGGTGTTAGTACACCCAAACTGAAATTTTCAATTAATAAAAAATAAAAAAAATAAAAATAAAAAAAAAATAAAAAAAAAAATCTGGAAAAGGACTATGTGCATTAGTCCTTATCCACAAAGCACACCAACTGCTTAGGAAGCATAGGGAGGTGTCGTTTGCGTAGCATAGGGAGTTGTCGTTTTCGTAGCATAGGGAGTTGTCTTTTGCGTACCGCTGCCTATGAACATCAGTAACATCAAGAGCTCTTCCAACGCGTTTCCCTTTGATAGTAAGATGGCAATATATAGAAAAGGAGTTGGGTTTCCGTATCTCTCACTCACCGAACGAGACGCAACGCTGATATTCTGTGGTGCAGGTTACAGCTCGAGCTGGCCCATATCATCAATGCTCTATCATTCCAATTGCTCTACCAATCTTTATGATGCTAAATTGACCAATTACCGCCTATTCTCGATAAAAAAAAAACATATCACCCCTTTTTACCCACAAATATTTGTTTAAAGAGATTCAATAAAAATTCGAGCACTTGTAGGCCGCTTAGTAAGGGCCATTCATTCCTTTGATGACTTCATTCGAACTGAACGCTTTGCGATAATGCGCTATTGTTTACCCTTCGATAGTGCCACAGTGCACGCGCCCGACTACGCGGGAGCGAGACAACAACACACATCATCGTACGTCTCACCGGCAAACGTTCCACAAACGACGCCCCGTCCCTCTTTCTCGTATGACAAACAACCACGGCAGACAAGGACGCCGACCTCACTCGTAAAAACAGGTAGTAGAAGAAATAATAATCATCTTTACGACTTCTCACTCTATTCAGCACCTTGTTACGATATTGCGCGCTCATTGTGGCCCGGTCGAAGTGGTTGTAAAATCTTTTCTTTACTCGCCCGTTTCACTAATTGTACGTTTATGAGTTTACGACTTTGTGGCTTAACTTTTCAGTAGTAAAGTCATTATTTGACTTTTGTCGGCGTTTTTATACGTCGTTAACTCAACTACTTTATTAAAGCTTCTCTGAAGTGTGTTGAAGACTTAAGATTTATTAATTTTAGTTTGCAATAATTGAATAAGTATTTTTATTTAGGAGAAAGCGATCGTACGAAACTTTTATGGTATTGAGTTTCTATCAGTTTTCACGTTTTTCAGTCGCAATAGGCACTAGCCACGTGCTTTTCAGGAGGAGTGATAAGAAAGGGAAAAGAGAGCGTAACTGATAATATTTATAGTCATTAGCGAAAAGGGGACGGAACAATCGGCCGTGTTGCGATCGCAGGCCGTGCGCGGGGCGGCGCGCGTGGCAGTACACTGCGTGACTCGAACCGCACCGGTCGTACGGGGCTTCCAGCCGCGCGCCTCCAGCTCACGCGACCGCAAACTTCGCTCGCGACACCGCTGCGTCTCACACATCGCGAACTGACAAAAAAAATATACAACTTACCACCACCAGAGTGAGACGAGCTGGCGCCGCAAACGGAACCGCTTAAAAAGTCGTAAAACTCGCGGCACGCGCTCCCAACTCGTAAAATAATCGTAAAAAGTAAACACACGTCAACCGGCCTTTATCGCCGACGAAGCCCATTATGACGCTCGAGTGACGTTTAAGAGGCAATAAAATTAATAAAATTAAATTTCATTGTCTGGTATTTGGAGTGACATTGGCGGAGGTCGCGTTATCACGCCGCGTGGGGCCGCGATGACATAAGTGCTGTCCGACTGAGTGACGTTTGTGTGTTGGCCAGAATGAACTCCTACTTCGAGCAGGGTGGTTTCTACGGAGCCCATGGTGTGCACCAGGGCGGCGGTGGCGGCGACCAGTACCGCGGATTTCCCCTGGGGTTGACGTATGCCCAGCCCCACGCGCTGCACCAGCCGCGGCCGCAGGACTCGCCATACGATGCATCCGTTGCGGCAGCCTGCAAATTATACGCAGGCGAGCAGCAGTACGCAAAGGCAGA
Organism: Endotricha flammealis; assembly: GCA_905163395.2. Taxonomy (NCBI): domain Eukaryota; kingdom Metazoa; phylum Arthropoda; class Insecta; order Lepidoptera; family Pyralidae; genus Endotricha; species Endotricha flammealis. Next base: position 5,924,765 of record LR990860.1, on the reverse strand, counting down.
TTGTTCAAAAACAGGCGGCGAACAACAGAATGGATATGGAGGCAAAGAGTGGGGCTCTGGGTTAGGAGCATTAGTGAGGCCGGCAGCATGTACGCCTGAAGCCCGGTACAGCGAGTCGTCAAGCCCAGGAAGGGCCCTGCCTTGGGGCAACCAGTGCGCCCTGCCAGGATCCGCAGCAGCCTCCGCGCAACCAGTGCAACATCAACCCACCAACCACACCTTCTATCCTTGGATGGCCATAGCAGGTCAGTTACCTTTCTATAATTTTTTGTACCTATACTTTATTAACTATTATCCAATTACAGGCATTTGCATTTTAATTGCTTTATTGAGTCGGTAGTGAACACAATTAAAAACGACAACTTTTGACATCAACCAAAAAAATTAAATCAGCATAGTTTCCTACTCTCTAAAAGAATAGGCAGGCCCTAAAATGTCGCTCGCTACTGTCTGGAATCATAGTAATGTTATAGGTAGTCGTAACAAATTCTCAAGTCCCATAAGATACCAATAAGAATGCTCATAACAGGTAGCGACCAACCGAGTCGACTCAAGTGTCAATAAAACGCACATAAAACGAACGACCCTTGTTAACACCTTATTAGCGCCGACAGATTTGAGTGTCATTTGTAATTTACGACAGTCATCAAATCGTAAGAAATATTTACAGAATTGCCTTATTTTAAGCATAAAAATTATCATAAAGCAAACTTAAATTAAAATTATTTGCATAATTACGGAGCAATCATTTTAATGATTACGAATGTCAATGGAGTTAAATTATGTTTTTATTGTTATGATGATGGTAATTACTGCGATAATATATTCAATCGTGTTATCAATAGGCATATGATCTAAAATTTAATTTAGTAATAAAATATGAGCTTTTAGTCAAATTCTTTATTAGAAATTAATTATTTTAATTTGATTTAATAGGTGATTCTATTTTATGAAATTATGTGAAACATATTTGTGATGTGAAACGGTCTCCTTGTGTTCTGTAAAGAATAAATATAGTTTAAATCCGTTCATTACATAACCAAAGTTTCACTAAATTACATTAATCAAAAATTTCGTCGAGCGAAGTCATAATTATAATATAATGTGATATCATTTCATAAATAATAAAAACTAGTTCTATCAAAAAATTTGGCATTAATCAAAACTAGTTTAGTGATAAAAATCTTCAAAGTATTCTGGGTGTGGTATCTGAATATCGAGCATGGCACTCACGAAACTCTATCAAAACATCAGCTGGTTCCGATTAGTTTTACGAGTGCAGTAGCATTTTAGTGGCCCGCGATGTTGACGGGGACTGAGCGCCCGCGCCGCCCGCCCGGGTCAATGGCCCGATCTAGTTTGGGCGCATTATTATTAACTTGAGGAGTGCCACTGACCACATCTCGACAAATAGCCTCTAGAAACTCTAGATTAAGAGTTTGTCGATCTCTTGTTAAGTCTAAGAGTTTGCTGAGAAAAAAAGTAAATGTAGATTTAAAATAAAATTAATTTAAATATATACTTTACATTTCTTATAGATGTTTAGATGGCCGATAAAATCTTGCTAGAATTTCATCATTTTCTAATAACTTTATTACTTTGCCAAACACGCTAATTGGTTAACAGTTCTTATGAGAAACGCTTACAATATTTCTATTCTGATAAGAGACTTCAAATTGAATTTTCTAAGTAAGGTATCAGGATAATCCGTAATTAACGACGCGTGTGGTCCAGCCTTCATAACTCATACGACTTGATAAAATTAAGTAACATACCTAAAAAATAAATAAAAATAAGTAGTCGAACTGTCGGCTATATTTCACTTGGGGTTCACGCAACACGGCCCGCGAAACAATACAAGGACGGTCACTGGTCGTGGGCTGCTCTGAGTTGGCTGTTCCGATGAGCTCGGACTCACTTTCAAATTGCATTTTATCTACGCGCTACGCCCAAATTGTGTTTGACACGGACACGGCACAATGTTTTTTTACTTAAGAAAAAAAGTTCTTATACTTACCTAGTTATGAAAAAAGATGTTTAATATTATTTTTTCATTATATACCTAAATAAAGACGTGAATAATAATAAAAAAAATGTAATTATCTTGAAGAGATTGCTGTTAGCAATAAGGCCGCCTTGTTGCAATTTCACTATTTTGTAAGTTATCTATATACTTATACCGTGTCCTATTTTTGTGATTTGCAAATAAAGCATATTCCATCTAACTTAAATCATTAAAAAAAATCTGGACTAAATTGTTTGATGGATGTTATAGCCAGAGAAATAGCGATAGAACCTTTCTGGAATATACATTTTAATTTAATACATAATGAATGCATAAGTTCTACAAAACACAAAAAAATCTTTCCCCAATTGTAAATTATAAGCAGTACGGCCCGTGTGTAGTGCAGTTCAAATTGAACTTGTCCGTTACAGTGTGATGAGCTTGAGTGGGTTCGCTTTCACATTGAGGCTCTTAAAATTACCTAAAGCAAGGTCAGGTTTACCATGTATGACGTGGTTCTTTTGTAATCTATGTAACAGCCAGTTCCTGATATGGATGTTTAGTTAATGACGCTTTGAAATATATCTGTCAAATTAAAGAAAAAAAAAAGATAACTTGATACTTAATGTGGAATTAAAATTAAAATGCATTTCAGAAACTGACTGTATAATTTTATTGAACTTGATAAATTAAACTTATGATAGAGTTGGTTCACATAGGTTTATATTAATTGCATACAAAATTTCTAAATAGTAAAACTTTGTTTCCAAATTATTCGAAGATTTTTCACTGTCAGGTATTCAAGAAAGATTCAGTATGAAGGATTTTTCAAAATTCTTATCGGACGGAGGACACATCAAAGAAATCAAATTTTTTAAATTTATTTATTTAAAAAGAAATATTACTGCTAAATTAAGGGTCGGCGCATTAATTATCCTATGATGTTCAAAACGTCCATAGACTACCGGTGACCGCTTACCATTGGGCACGCCGCACGGTGGAACGAAAATGAAAATTTGGGACATAGGGATTTTTATGCATATTTTTGAATTCTATGTACTAATACGATAATTTTATGTCATATAACATTTTTTGATATATTCGATATTTTTGGAAATATAACACTTTAAAGTTTGTATGGAGATTAAATTTTTTTATTTCTGATATTTTTAGTATGTATCGTGTAAATTCAATAAAAATCTTAAAATGACATTCCACACCACCAACAAGGCTCTTTTTATTGAATTAAAAAAATACATTATTTGTTTAGAAGAAAAATGTTTTTAGTGACAAAACAAACAATGTCAATTGTTAATAACATTGTTTTTAGTAACAAACGTATAATGTCATAAGTTAATGCCGTCGATTTTATTTAAAAAAAAACAACGTCATTTATTAATGACGTCGTTATTAGTAGCAAAAAAACAACGTCATTTGTTAACGACCTTGTTTGTCTGATAAAAACAAAGAACGTCATTAGCTAATGACGTTTTTTGTTTTCTATCATTCCCCCCCTCCTCTCTATGTCGGCCAATCAGAGCGCAGATAGCCATGACGTGTCTTATTGTCATTGGTTGATCCAAATCAATTAGGAAAAAGTTCGGTTGCGTTTGAAATATCAATGTTATATAAATTTAAAACATTTAAAATAACGTCCAGTACGTTGATACATAACATACGGACTACTTTGCGATCAAATTTTCGGTCGGTTAATTTCGTCAAAATGTTTAAAGATTTGGTGACAAATATTGACATGTTTGTGAAATTACAAGAAAGTGGCGGTATTAAAAATAATAATTTCTTATACGAAACTTTAAAATCTCGACTACCTGTAAATTTAAATATTGAAGATGATAAAAATCTAAAAGAGTTTTGCTATAAATACTGTTTTAATCTTCATAGGAGGTGGATAAGTGCTAACAGAAAAGAAATTCAATTTAAAAATAATAATAGTCAGTGGTTAGAGGCAAATATAGTGTGGCCAGAAGTTATTACGAAAGTTTTTGAGACCTCGACTAACCAATCTGGACCGAGTACGGTTATTACGGGAGTGGAAACATGTGATCAACCTAGACCAAGTACATCTACTCAGTGTTCAGTACAAGAAAAACAAACAATAGGGACATCGCCTGAGGTGAGTCCAAGAAAAATATTTGCAGAGTTGTCAAATAAACAAAAAAAGAGGCGTATAGAACATAATATGAGCACAACTATGTCTTCAGACGAACTTACTTTTGCTTACGTTTCAAAATTAAAAAATGATGGTAATAACGACATTGCACAAATTCTTGAGCACTTGCTTAAAAATCCACAAGATGTGAATCAGGTAAAAAATTGCATTTTTGAAAATAAGAAACCTCAATTTTCTCCGGATGAAGCTCTTAGTTTAATGGTATCATTAAAATTATCCAAATGGCAGTAATTTATTTCCTTCATACTACACTATTCAAACCGCAAAGCAAGACTGCTATCCACCAAAAGAAGATATTACAGTAACGGACACAATAGCGAAAATAAAGATGCAGGCCCTTTTGGACATAACAGCAAAAAGAATAATAAAATCAATCGCATATGACAACGAATGTAAGGAATTAACAATGATTAGTAAATGGGGGTTTGATGGTGCTTCTAACCAAGCTAACTATAAACAGAAAACGCTATTAACTGAAGTTGATGATTCGAGTATTTTCATGGGAAGTTTAGTACCAATTAAAATGATTTCTGGAGATCATGTAGTCTGGGAGAATGAGTCACCTAATTCGCCATATTGGTGTCGTCCACTCTTCTTTAAATTTATTAAAGAAAATAAAGATACTATATTACAGGAGAATGCCATAGAGTCAGAAATAAATGATTTAACTCCAACAAGAATAGGAGAAATAAAAATATCACATTCATTGCTTCTAACAATGATAGACGGTAAAGCAACATCAGTGCTAAGTGAAACGTCATCTCAAAGATGTGATATTTGTAAGGCTACGCCAAATGAGATGAATAATTTGCCATTGGTACTAAGTAAGACAATTGATACTGACTTATATATATAGATATGGTATTTCATCTTTACATATATGGATAAGATTTATGGAATGTATTCTTCATATAGCTTACAGGTTAGATTTAAAAACATGGATTGTAAAAGGTGACAGCAAAGTTATTATGGAAAGTAGAAAGAAAAGTATTCAGGAAGCTTTTAAAGATCAAACAGGACTTTTAATTGATGTTGTAAAACAAGGGCATGGTACCACCAATGACGGCAATACCGCTAGAAGATTCTTTGCAAATACTGCAATAACGGCTTCTATAACCGGAGTAAACGAAAATTTAATAAAACGGTTTTCAGTAATCTTAGAGGTAATTTCTTCGAGTCTCTTTATTGATGTGTTAAAATTTAAGGAGTATACTGAAGCTACCGCGAAGTTATATAGTGAAGTGGAATTGAGAATAACACAACAAAAAAATTATTTGTCGCAAAAGCGCAGCGAAGCGCAATTACAGCGGTACCTTAAAAATAGTAAAATAAATAGTATAATACAAATCTAAAATCATTTTTTTAAGAGCTCTTGAGAGTTCGCAGTTTTTAAGGAATTTGTGTTTTTCTCCATACAAAAAAAAGAACAAAAAAAAAAATATTGTCGCAAAAGCGCAGCGAAGCGCAGTTACAGACGTACCTTAAAATAGTAAAAAAAAAGTATAATACAAACCTAAAATCTTTTTTTTGAGAGCTCTTGAGATTTCGGAGTTTTTAAGGAATTTGTTAGAAAAAATAAAATAAAAATATTGTCGCAAAAGCGCAGCGAAGCGCAGTTACAGACGTACCTTAAAAATAGTAAAAAAAATAGTATAATACAACCCTAAAATAATTTTTTTGAGAGCTCTTGAGATTTCGGAGTTTTTAGGGAATTTGTTAGAAAAAAACAAAAAAAAAATATTGTCGCAAAAGCGCAGCGAAGCGCAGTTACAGACGTACCTTAAAAATAGTAAAAAAAATAGTATAATACAACCCTAAAATAATTTTTTTGAGAGCTCTTGAGAGTTCGGAGTTTTTAAGGAATTTGTGTTTTTCTCCATACAATTTTTTTTTAAATAATTCATAACTAATAAAGTATCGATTATATCAAAAAAGTGTACAAGTAATTAATGTCTTATATTTGATAGTAGAATCGAAATCCATCATAATTTTTTTGTATAATCGAAGTTGGTTTTCGATTGTCGCTATGTCCACTAGCGGCCGTTTTCGTTCCAACGTGCGCCGTAAGCCTATTTGCCACCATCATGGTATAAAAATTAAATACTTTCTCAACCCTTACATAATTAAAAAAAAAAAAATAACTAAGCTAAGCTACGCAGGATTAACTATTTACGACTAAAGTACTTTCCTTCTAATAACTAACAAGAACCAGCCATTTTTAACCGTATGTTTAAGTGTTTTGTAATAACAAATTGCTTACTACTACTTAAATTTCGTAATCTTATATACCTACCTAAGTATAAAGCCAAAAATTTAGGGTTCCCTGTTTATTATACAGAAAACCATTTTTATTCAAGAGTCGTCTAAATTGTCTAAAACAATATTTTGTCTAGTCAAATATTAAAAAATATAACTTTATTAGAAGAGGTTAAATTTTGATTACCTATCCATATCATTGTTTTTTTTTTAAATTAAATACCTACATAGTTTTTCTTCCTTAAATTTAATAATGTTTTTGACCTAATTATTTTAATTTTTAATTTTTCAATACAACACTTGGATTGGAAGACACATCATGTTTTATATAATTTCAGTTTTATAAACAAAAAGGATTTAAATTTATTTATTTTATCAGGCGGACGGAAACAAACTCAAGTAGTTATTTTTTATTGGAAACAAAGTCACATCTGTCATGTTCTACCTATTAGGTACACATCTGTAGTGCATAAAATATGTAAAAATTGTAAAAAAACTTCATTCCCTAATATAAACACTAACGCAACACACAAGTTTGTGTATTTTTTTTTAAATTATAAATTTATTTCATAATTGAATATTTCTTCAATAAATTGCTCATGACTTTAATATACCTACTACTTACATACTTAGATTTTAAAACGATTTATAAATGGTTAAATAAAAATAATTTGTATAAAAATAATTAATGGGTTAATTCAAACTTTATATTTTTGTATCTCTGAAAACTAATATTTACATAAAGTATAACTTAAAACATAAATGAACAAATCTACTAATCTTAAAACAAAATGATTTATTTTAAAATTATGCAAAACTAATCTATATTTTGCTAATCTATTTCGAACTAAGTATATGGATGCATTATATACTATGTAAAAAACCATATAATTTATAAAATGGTACGGCTATTCTTGTCTGTATGTACATAAATTAAATAGGTAAAAGGTATAGTATCATCATCACCTGAATCAATCAAATAGTATTTTAAAAAAAAAAATTAAAGTTTTTATGACACAAACAGTCAGTACAATAAACACTGTGCTGTTCCTAAAATTTGGTATACAATTAAAGACCTAATAGTGTCAGTACAGTATTTCTAAATAATATCAATGAATTTTGAATTCCGTCATTTTCAAAGATAAGTAAAAGATTTGTATAAATAAATTATTTTATTCATACGGAACTCTTTGCAAAAAAGAAACGGCGACATGCAACTTCACCGGATTATTTTTCCAGCGTCCAATGCAAAACTTCTAACCTCGTACAGGCTGACCCTATAATTTCTAAACCAGTTCCAAAATTGGCGACGCAATCGCTCCGGGCTCAAAACATTTTAAATGCACCTTTATTAAAGCGAAATGAGATATTGTAACTACCACTTATTGCTTACTTGTAAAGTACGTAGTGATTTCATTTTTCAGCTTTCCTGCGTTTACGGAAAATAGTATAAGTAGTAAAAAACCCACATTTCGCTACCTTTTTTTACGGCAGGCAAACAAAAAGGCATGAAAACGTGGTTTTTATTTTACTAACTTCAGGGGCACTACATTACATTAGTAACACTACATTAGTAACTTCAGGGGCGCTACCAAAGCGTTGATCACTACAAGAAAGGGAATAATAAATAAATAATATATAAATTTATCTTTATTTCTCCCACAATAAAATCTCCCAGAATAGGGAGAACAAGGATATAAATGGAGTTGGGCTAAAAGGATAAACAAAATATGCTTCATTTGCAATATCAATTACCTATATCTTACAGAAATAATTAATTTATTATTATCTAAATGTAAATTATTGCGATACAGTTTTTTTTTATTTATAGTAAAAATAATATTAAAATCACATTAAAATAATGGATAAATAAAATAGACCAGTTAACGAGATAAAACACGTTAGACATAACAGTTTCCATTTTTACCGAACACCCGTGATCCTGTCTCATAGAATGCGGGCGCATCCGTGAGTCGATGCACCGCATTGAAGGTGGCTCTACTTCGCGCGTAATTTTTTTATCATGTTTTTTCCATTCTAAGTTAATACAATAAATATGTGGTTTTATTTTTAGATGCAATAAGTATTGCATCTAAAAATTTAGTTTTTAATTTTAATATTTTATTTATTTTATTGAAGTAACATGCAATGGAAATTAAAATGTAATTGCATTTAAGATTGAATTAAATATTTTAAACATAAATAACCTATAAAATGCACAAATACTTAATGCATAAGAAAAATCTTTAAGTATGAAAAAAAATAAAACGAAATATTTATTGTTTTATTACACATTTTTATTCTAGCGGCACTTACTCAAGAACAATACGAGTATCTCTATCTAACAGTATTCTTTAACAGTTGCCTTAGTTGCTCAATTTGAATAGAGGTTTGTAATAGACCCCCAATTGGTCCGGTCGTCCACCGCACACAATAAAAACAAACAGTATTACACACAAAATAGCAGCAATATAATAGCCCGGTAACAGTCGCAAGCAATAAACTAATAATGGGGGAGAGATGTTTTATGGTTTTCAAGTTTTGAATACGTTAAACACTTTTTTAATTTTAGTAATACACAAACCGTCTGCGTGAACGCACGTACGTTGCAAAATTATGAAAAACAATGTGTTCTAAATTGAAATTCAAATGTGCAAATATTTTATAAGGAGTTGGTATACTGGAGGAGGTGCGCGTGCGGTTGTTTCCCGCCTGTTCGCGCCGCGCGCCGGCGGCGGCCATCTTGGATAAGGATCGATCATAGGTGCGCAGCTGTGAAGTGATAAATATGAGGGACTGCCTTGTATGTGTGCACTTTACATTTTTTTGTTGAACCGACGAAAGAAGATGTCTTCGGTTGCTATTCTCGACCTGCAAATAGAAAATATTAATTAGTATAATTATTTTAATCTAGTGTTAAGTAATGTAATCTTCGTCCGCGACAGAGCATTTTATGCCGTAATTCCATAAAACAATTATTTGAGGTTTTCTGAATAAAATCTTGTTAAAGTTAAGTTTAAGTTAAGATAAATTTTTACTAAAGTAGAATAATTTCATTATTATAAGTAAATAATGATTGTGACATTTTGTATACGTAATGCACCGTAGAGTCACATTTTTTTTTATTACTCTACATGTATAATACTCATAGCAAAAAAATATGCTTTGAGTCATTATAGATAATTACTTACATTTATGTCCTAGGTACTTATCTAGGCATGTGCATTTTATTTATCCAAGCTAATTTATCCTTCAACTGATTTAGTTAAACTGTTTATATATTATTCAAATAATAAATCTAGGAACATAGGTCTTGAAAATAATTAATTTACTTAATAATAAAATGAAAGGCTGCATAAGCTCTGATTAACCTATCTGTCAAATATATGTACCATTTTGAATTGTACAAAAACATAAAAAATTGCAAATTTTTAACATAATCTCATTAAGGAAAATTAAAAGAGATATTTCAAGGCTGTAAAATTAATCTTAAAATACGTTAAAAATATATAAATCACAGACGTTACTACAGTTACTGTTCAAGATATAAATCAATTGACCTAATGAAAACTGAATTGATTGAAACTAAATTGAATATAAGACATTCTGTAGCTCAGAAATTCCGTAATTTACCAAAGGTCATTTTACGAAATGCTATTCCACAGAGGCATGACCCGAGTCTGGTTATTACGCGTTGCATCGGAAATCATCGGTTAACGGCGCCATCCTATGGTTTGCCCACAACACCGCAATCTTGCAATTGCCTGATAGTTACCTGTTTAAACCTTCAACACTTTTCCCTTTACGATTGTTCGCAAATTATGTTTTGATTTACCATGAAATTATTGACAAGAGATTCAATTTCGCAAGTCGACAGTGAACTGGGTTTTGCTGGCGACTTCGTCCGTTTGACTTTGGCTTGGCAAAACAAAAATGATTTATTTCTCGGACGGAAACTTTCTAAATCGCGAAATGGTAAGATGGTGGTAAAATAAGAAAATCTGAAAGTAGGATTTTCAAATTGCATTTTGTAAGTCTAAAATTATGTCTAAAGAATGCCATCAAAGGTGTAATTTTGTGTTTAATTTTATACCTATATAATAATAAATATACCTAATAAAACAATATAACTATATAATAATATCCAATATAATATTACGTTTTTAGGGTTTTATATCTATTTCTCCGCTAACTTCTACACGCACCGAATTTCGATGTGGTTTTCACTTTATATTTAATTTAAAGTAGTTAAAATTTTCATAGAGCACCAACGGAACAACGATGCTAATCAAAAATAAATCTATTGTCTAATAGGTCATAATTTAGCGTAGTAATCTTAAAGTTGGCAGTTTAAATTATTCTTCGGTAACTGGCATTTTACCGAAGAATACCTCGTTGATTTTTACCATTTTTGTTAAAACGGTGCAGTATAACCCCACCTCTATAATTTATATCTTCGATCGTAGTACTACATAGAGTAGGTATGTTAAAAATGCATTATTACAAGTCGGTCGGTCGGTCGGCTGATCGATCCTTGGTGGGAATACCAGGCTTGCTATCCAGTATCCAATCCACATCCAAGCTATAAGTCTAAAAAATATTTATAATAGCTTAATACATTCTACAATCTGTCACAAAAAAAATGTTTAATTGAAAAAAAAAAAAATTGTGAAAAATATAATGTCGGTAAAGGTAAGTCTTTTTTGATAAAATATTCCTATGTATAATATTATTAGTTTACTACATAACTGTATTCACAATTCACATAATTTAGAATACAAATATTTTTTTTGAAGTGGACTTTAGCGGCACTTGGCACTTTTTTAGATGGATAAAAAATGTTAAACTCGCGTCAGATCCGTAGCCTGATCAAAAAAGCGTAAGATTCCCTAACCATTTCAAAATATTCAAAAATGCACAACGTTTATGTTGAAGTTTTCACTATTGCGGACACTCCCGGAGTGCAACCCGTCCTTTTTTTTACCTACTTATAAGTAGGTAGGTACGCATTATTTATGTATGTATTTGCAAATTACCCCGTGTCAATTAATTTATCTGCAATGGTTCTCTATGTAAGTATCATTACATAGAAGTCAATTGCTAGGAAGGTCTCCAGTTCACACTGGTCTATTTATAACATTTTTAATGTATGGTCAAGTGCATATAAAGTGCAATCGCAGTAGGTACTTTTTCGATTATAATATTTTAATCAAATATATAACAAAAAAACTACAAAATTCAATGAAATACACATAGCTAGACTTTCACTGAAGTGCAGATACTATCTGAGAACCTACATAAATACATAAAATGTTATAAAAAAGATAATATTAAAATCAGGCTTAAAGGTATCTTGCGTTATCGAAGTTAGAGCTCCTCTCGGCTGTGCCTGAAGACTGAAATCTATTTTTGAGTTATATTTTTTTTAACCTACACAAATACATAAAATGTTATAAAAAAGATAATATTAAAATCAGACTTAAAGTCATCTTGCGTTATCGAAGTTAAAGCTCCTCTCGGCTGTGCCTGAAGACTGAAATCTATTTTTGAGTTATTTTTTTTTTAAAGATAAATTCACAATGTATTTATTTTTAATAAAATATATCTTCGCTTGACATGGAGTCCGATCTTTACATTTAGCCTGGGCCTGAAGTCTGTGTGGTAATTAATTGTTGCACGATACCCCACACTGGAGGTGCCCGCCAGACTGGATCTGAATACTCAAGTAGGTAGTATTCTCGAAACATTACTAATAAATCCACACAAATGATTTATTATGTTTCGTTTCACATAAAAAGTAACATTTGAAAATGTTAAAATTTGTCTTCGAAAATTAGCCTTTATGATACAATTTATTTATTCAAATTTTAATCAAGTGACTATTACACTATTACAACAAATTCTCGGGCAGTAACCCGTTCACAGTAAACTATTAAACCATATTTAATTTCACATAAACAGTGCACCGTAACATACACTTCGTATAAATAACTTCGCTACACTAGCCTTTCATACGATACAAAAATCATAGAATCATGGAAATATAATTTTTATTACACTCATCTAAAGGTGCATTTTTCATGAGCGTAAATTTACTCCCATGTTATTCATATGACGTCTGAGGTGAACCTTGCGCTGACGTCATAAAGGTCATTGTTGCGTAATATACGAAGTATTTAAGATGTTTCGGAGTTATTACCTGACGTAGAGGGCTTCGTGCCGAATCTAGCGTTTTACAGAACAATGTGTCTTCTTTTTAAACTAAGTCGGTTAATAGTGTTGGTTGGTTCATGTTGGTTCCATTCCATTATGATCCTAGCATAAAACACCGTTCTCTGTTGCGATACTATTGTTTGTTTATCTACATCATCTAATTTACAATACACCGAATGAATACGTTTTAAAATACTCAATGGTTAAATCTTAGAGGCTAACATCTATAAAATGTCGGTTTTAAAAATTAAAAAGAAATACTAAACTGAACTTCAGGAGTTATGAAGACATGCATGATGCTAGATCGACAATATCGACATCTACGAAAAATATATTTTGAAATGGTAGTTATGGAAATGTGAAATTGGTATACGCAGGTCACCACTACATTGGTGTGCGTCTATCTTAGTTTTATAGTACTCTCGCTACCTCTTAATTATCCTTGGTCAATCAACATTCATCTTAGCGCCCGTAACAAATCTAGCCGATCCGTCATACCGCTCACGAATTTGCTTCGGTCCTCGTTCTAATGACCAATAAAGTTTATCACACCATTTCAGTAGGAATCTTGATAATTATCCCCTCATAAAAGTTTATAGTAGTTTCGATTGTTAGAGTTTTATCGCACTGTGCGGTGAAAGTACCGGTTAACCTTTCCGTATTTTTATAGTGTGGCAAAATCTTAATGATCCTTCTTTTTTTTCACGAAACTATTATTTGAATTTATTAAAAACGGTTGAAAGCAATAACATTAGAAATCACCGCGGGAATTGATCAGAAAACATGCTCTGGCGCCGATAGCCATGATGTATGGGCCCCACCACATACTTAACTAATAAACCCTTCCAAATTAAGGACACACACAGTGAAATATACCTGTCTCTGTTACTCACATTGAAGTTATCAGTTTAACAGTTAAATAAATTCACGAATTTCTCGTTTTTTGCTGTTAAAGCTAATCGTAATTAATACTATACGTATGAACTTGATCCGTCATTATCATACCCATTTCGCATTTATAATGCATTAACACAGTGGGATTTGTATGATACATCCGTTAATAAGCTTCCAAAAGAATGTCTTAATTGGTTGTTCACACACAAATTAAAGTGGTAACAACCGCTTCGCAGCAAAACAGTTTTACAACCTTGAAATTTCGTTTGATATTACAATTATATTATTATAATGATTATGTGAGACAGGGATGGCTATATCAATCAAGATGTTACCGCATTACCAAACGGTCGGCTGCGAAGGACTGATAAAGCGGACGAAAGACTAACTCCGGTTAAACGTTACATGCGGGTAAAAAAAAGACGTATCTATTATAGTGGCCGTTTTTTACCACCGATTGTCCAGAAACACAATCGTAAATTATAATTTATTAACCCTCAGGACGAAATTAAGATATCCACCTTCTATCTAAGGCGGTTCTTTTGATTATTATTTCGTAAAATATCTAGTGGTGTTCGGTATTTTGTAAGTTACGGACGTTATAACAGTGTGTTTCATAATAACTGTGTTAGCAATTTCCAATACTAAAAGAAAAATACCAGTGACCAATATGCATAAGGAATCAGCATTGTTGAAGCATCGTGACCTACCACAGTTCAATTTGATGTCGGTGTTCGATCAAAGCGCTGCGATCATGCAATGCGATGCGACACACGTATCGCCAATTTACGCATCCAAATCGGCAATGCCTCTTGGCAGCCGTCACGGCTCACCGAAGATGGATTCTTAACGTGCGATCGCCTTACTACATCGCCTGTCTATCATCGTACGGGACCACGCAATTAGTGCGACAAACTCTTCATTAGCTGTAGCCGTTCTCACCTATTTACTTTTATTTTCTCACACGCGTGAGATGTGCTCTGTTGTCGCATCACGAATGTTGGAATCAACGGCGCCCACGCAGAATTTTGATGAGAATTTCCTTCTGTTGCATTTGCAATACATAAACATTATGCGGCCTCAGTCATGTTTACAACGGAAAGTACAATCGCGGGTTGTGTATTAAAAGCACTTTATAATGTGTTTTAAATTACTTATGAAAATATAAATGGTATTGTTGGAATTGGTGTGTTAAAGAAGTGATACGTGATTGGAAGGATAATGTTATTATTTATAGATTTAAGAGTTTATTATTAGTAGGGTATAGAGAACCGGTACTATCTCAAGGAACCGGGATTTTCGGTACCGGACTATGCTGGAACCGGGATTTCCCGGGAATTTCGGTACCGTCGGGATTTTTTTTCAATACATCAACACCGCCTAGGGATGTTTTGATTTTGCTTAATTTACACATTTTTTGTTAGACATACTTATTTTTAGAAAGCTCATTTATTGGACTAGGTACATACATGTAAAAGTAAAATAATATTATATTTATGGCGTAAATATTTTTTTACAAGTGAAATAATGATACAAGTAACGACCGTATTTGTTTAATACGGTCGTTACAAAGAAAAATAAAAAAATTACTTATGCAGTTTTTTGCAATTATGCGAAAAATCAAATATCAATAAAATATCCCATGATTCATACAATGGTTCTGCATCGATTTTTCATGTCATAAATAAAATCTGCCGACATTACCCAAGTCCTGGTATGATGCTAAAAAGTTGCTCTTGTCGCAAGGCTTGCGGTAATCAAGGTTAAAGTAACGTTATCATGCTACTGGGGAAGTAAGTGAAAGAATGCTATGGCCAGAAGCGCAAGGACCATACGCACGAAGACCGATTTTTGCTAACTGATGCGAAAAAACAGCCAAATGTTACGGCAATGCTGTTTCTTCAAATGCTCTCGTCAGAGCACCAGTTGTTTGTGTTAAATAAAAATTGACAATTGGACACCAGCACTGCTTCTGTCGCTTGCTCGCAACTGACTGAAGGCAAATACTATAGAAGACTAATACCCACAGCTTCGGAAGAATTCGGGCAAGACGCGACACTAGCGCCCTTACGGCATGAGGGCGGCATGAGGTGCACGATTTCAAAACTTTTGTATGCAAAATGTTATAGCGCCCCTAGCGGCATGAGGTGAACTGTGCGTTTTGTATGCAAAATGTTATAGCACCCCTAGCGGCATGAGGTGAACGGAGGTTGCCAAGTCATTGTATGAGAAACGTCAAGAGCTGTGGGTATTAATCTTCTATAGTATTTGCTGAAGGGTTGTGGTGTTAATGTCCGTACGCAGACAGCGCGAGTGGTGACCAGCTGGCTTCAGGAGCACGCACGATATTTCGGTCTTAGACTGGCCTGCGCAATCACCAGACCAAAATCCCAAAAAGAACGCATAGAACATGCTTCCTCCACAAACATTGAGACTGAAGAGCAATTTTTTTGCATCTTAACAGGACTTGAGACAATTCTTGGGAAAATTGAGACTTCGTGATTTTGATTCGAAGCATAAAAACCGTTTCAGAACCATTGTAAACATAGGTGTTTTTAAAGACAACATTTTCTTTGGCAAAATTGCAAAAAAGGCATAGTTTAGATATTTTTTTTACTTTTTCTTGAAAACATACTCGATCGTTTGTTGACCATCAAAATGTATTCGATCGCACGTAGCGTCACTAGCGTCAGTGTTGCCAATTGCCATATAATTAAATAAATAAAAAAATCCCGAAAGTACCGAAAATCCCGGTTCTTATATTTCAATTCCCGGTTCTTTTACAGCTATAAAAGAACCGGGAATTCCCGGGATTTTCGGTACCGGGATTTCCCGGTTCTATACCCTAATTATTAGTGCCATAAAGAGCTTCAGTAACCTTTAAGGTCCATTGTGATTATGAATGCAGGCGCACGTAGCCGCCGCGTCAGAAAATATGTCTCCACAAACAAAGTAAGACCAAACATAGACTTTAACTCTTTGAATAAGTAGGTAACAAAAACCTGCACTAGCATAAATGCACGTTGTAACAGCCTGCGTTGGCTGTATTTTAATAATGGTCCAAATTAACTTTCAATTACGTGAAGTAATTACTCTATGAATAACTTAAGTATGGGACCGAATAATTGGTTTTTTGACGTGTTAGTTTTTATCTTTTATAATTAGTATTTTACCTAACACAAAGGTTATGTGTTTTTTTGTCAATATAAGTATGCTATTCTTCATGGTAAGTCAGTAATGTTGCTTTTATAAAATAATAAAAGTATCGAAAAAATCGCTTTGATGTTTAAGGCACTAATATCACGTCAAGTAGCAAAGAAATAATTTTAATAAAATGTTACCAAAAAGATACTTAGAACTTCTTAGTAATAAAATCTAGAATTTTCCTTTTTGTACAGGGTAGGAAAAATAATATATACCAGTCTCTGTGAACTAATAATGATTATAGTGATTAGATTTTATAGAAAATTGAATAATCAAAATGCAGTTTTTAAGCCTACCTCCCGCCTGTATTCCAGGGTAGGTCGGGGCAGCGACCCCGCCCTTCCGGCTTGGCCCAATGACCTCGCAAACTGAAACACCGTTTCATAGATTAATTTACAAAAAAATAAAGATTACATTATTTATAATAATTTTACAAAAAAAAAACCTTAATGCCATTTCTTCCGACTTGCGACCGCTTGTTATTATTCTTACTTTGTAGTTTGAAAGAAATGTAACTTTATTTCAAAACGGTAGAGACGGACATCAAAGTATTGAACAACAACAAATATTTATACTTATGATCTTTACTTAACTTTACAAAATAAAATATTGAAAGTAAAATTCATAAAACATTTCACAGAAGATTTATAACGTGAAAGAGTGCTTACTTACTCAGCTCTTTCAATAAAAGGAAGTGTTAACGTTATTACACGATATTAATAATTTTATCACAACAAAATCATATTATCGCTTTCAAAACGAGTATTCATTTGGCGGCGTTAAGCTCGGTACACACAGGCCCAGTAGCACTTGAATTAAGATAATGTTCGCACCTGCCCACCCTGTATAACGTCACATTGCCAGTCGAACGCAGTAAGACGAACTGTTTACGATTTAGCTGCGTCGTACACCGAGTATTTGCTTACAAATATTATAAGATGATTGTATTCCTACATACCTACATTAAAAATGCAAATTTTGATTTTTTTTTCGTTGGTTTTGTTTCTTGTTAGATAAGATGATACATAATAAAGGAAAGTAAGATGATATATAAAGAAGAATTACTAGTAGACGTTCATTTAAAGGATTTTTTAGTTCTTGTGGCTTTTTATTTTCAAAACCTTTAAAAAGGTAAAAATAATTATTGGTCATTCAGAATGTGGGATCAATTAAACAATTAATTTGGAAATATATTATAGATTTAAAGAAAAGAAGTAGGTTATATTATTATATTACATTGATATGAAATTGGGTGAGAAAACTCGATATCAACCAACTAGTCGCCCTGATCTTATAAATAGAAAATACACGAAATTGAGGACATGCTCACAGCTAATTCAAGTTTACGTGTGACGTAACCTCAATAAATTATGAGACATGCGTAGAAAGTTTTAATTAATTCAGTCGGAAGGTACATTTTTGTTATGTAATTAATTAATTTTGAATAGCCTTATTTTCCTTTTTTGCCATGTTTGAAAAAACAAAAAAAGAATTGGTAAGTTTACACTTTTTAAAGTTTCTAATAAACTTTGCCTTAGTATTTTAAATATTAATTCAATAGTAATTTATGTAAATCAATGCGAAAGTTGATGAATTTGTGGTGATAATATTTTACGTGTTTTTTTTAAATAACCATATTTTGGTACAAAATATTAAAATGTTTGGTTAAATCATGTTATACAAAGCTATTAATTAGCTTAACTATTATTTATTACAAATAAAAAAATATACCCACGCAGAAATATTCGGACTTTTTCAAAAGTAAGTATGTAGGTAGGTAGGATGTAGGTAGGTAGATAGATACTAGTGTGCGCCACGCTTTACCCGTCGCGCGCTGTGAACTCGCGGTCCCTTTTTATTGCGGTACTGTTACACCATATTTTATAGGATCAGCTGGTACCACACTAACAGTTGTTAGAATCGGTATTTTAAACCATTTCCCATTTTCAAATTTCACTTTATAGCCTCCGTCTAATTTTATGCAAATTTTATGTATCCAAAACTTGAATGAAATTAATATAATTTTCAAACAAATTACTTTAAGACAAAATTGTGCATTTTCTGCCGGTAACCTAGTACGTGACAGTGCAATATTACTAGCATAATATGTTTCTGGCACTAAACGTTTCTCATTTCCATAGCATGTCGTAATCGCTATACGCCTATACTGTATTTATCATAATACCTATGTTACAATTTCAAAGTAAGTTCATAATAAAGGCAATATTACCAACAATTTACACCTATTTATTCACATTTAAAATCAAAACATACGTAGACGTAGTGTTTTGTTTTTTTTTACAAGCAGATAAAACTACTAATAAAAATTAATTTCAGTTTTAAATAGATTAGGTAACATTTTGTCAAAAATACAAAGTGTATTGAAAATCTTAAGGAAAATGCCGAAATGGCTGCATGTAGAGCGATATTGAAGGAGAAAATCGTACAATGGTGCTAATTCTGTTGTACTGTACATATACTAAACTAATTTTTAACATGACTAGAAAGTTGCTATCCTAATCACTAATTGTAAACCAAGGAAGGACAACAACACCTTTGGTCCTGTCAAAATTAGTGTAGTCTAGTTAAATGTAAAACCGAATTAGCACCAATGTCTACCACCTCCTCCTTTTTTGAAGTCGGTTAAAAATATTATCTTAATTAGCACCAATGTCAACCAAATAGGAAAAGTCAAGGACGACTTAAAAAATATTATCTTGTCAAGTTCAACTGTACGTAAAAATAACTTAAAATTGTCTATCTTTATTTAACTTTAAAAATGCCTTTTTTGTTTGACGTAGTTTATTATCTCAAAAATATTCAAATGTTAACAAAAGTGTAAACCAGGTACATTTTACCGTTGAAAGCTTATAGTGTTTTATGGCCCAAAAAAGACGTTACGTCATTTTACGATCACAGGTGATTGTCGATGGCCCTTTTTAAAACATTTGTTTGTGGGAGCACAATAGTTTACAAAGAATATTTCCGTTATTTGTAAAATTGTGTAATTTGAAACGTGCAAACCTTTTTGATAGTTAATAATAATAAAAAACGACTTTGTCTCTAGAATAAGTCGCTAAGGTAAACTTAAACTTAGACCTACGGTTTTGTTAAACCGTTACATCTTTCCTAGCGTCATAGTCTAGTAAAAGTATAATCATTTAGGTAGCTAAAAAAAAGAAATTATAATAGAAAATTCGTAGCAATAAAGGTCTAATTATCATGGCAGTAAAGTATTGCTCTTGTAAATGTTGTGTGATACAGGGTGTAAATAAATCTTGAGCCATCCACTGCTCGTGCCATTTCCGACACGCTTCCTCTACTGACCCTAATCTTCTTTCTCTTTTACACTGAGAAATGGTTGTACAAAGTAGTGCAATTTAAAGTATTATTTTGTATAAATCCTAGGTATGTAAGTAGGTACTATATTATATTTGTGTACATTTTTCAATAAAACCAATTCTTATAAAATTAAGAAGAAAGTAAAAACCTAATAAGTAGTAACTTTTCCGCTGAATAATTTTAAACCACAACAATAAAATATTTATTTTAAGATGACCCATTTCAGTTATTATCCATTGTTGTTACTTTTGAATTTATATATTACTCGTTACAATTGAAGATGTTTTAAATTTTCGTGATACAAATTTCAATTTTCGTGTTGCTTCAATTTCATATGAATTATCCATAATGAGATTTCATCTGAATTATCCTAACCAGATTTTTCTTTTTATTGTTTCTGAAATTGTGTTGTATTCGTACACTTAGTGGTAAAAGTGTTTTTTTGTTGACGTTCCTGAAGTTAACCTGAAAACGCTAACTATTTATTCACTCACACTAGTTTCGATTTGTATTTAGAAAAGCAACGTTTATTCAAACGAAGTTTTTACAGCTTAATATTTTTTCAGCATTAATAAATAAAAGAGGATGAATGAAGATTTTTACATTATTCGAAGTAAAATATAGTTTTACATTTATTAAATTTTGAAGATCAAAAACAGTATCAATCAATCATAATAAATAATATATCTATCCACATACGAAAATATACAACAGACCAGTTTAATGCGAATGCCGTGTGTATTGCGAATTTCGTTTCTAAGTTTCAATGTGTACCTAAAGGCAAATCTTGACTGACTGTAACAATATTTGAAAAAAAAAATTTTTTTTTGTTTTTATTTTAAATATTGGTTGGTTGTTAGTACTTCTTTTTGTGACTGTACCATACAGATGTCTGATTATACGCCGCAATTTCGTAACAAATAAATGATCAAGCAGCGCCCGACTGAGCTCACTCTCACGACGTAACCGGAAAACATGCTGTATAATACCGGTGTTAGTTGATTTTTTAAATTTATTTTTTAATATCTACTAATAATAAAAATATCTGTCAGTCAAAATCACCTCAAGTTTATACTTTGAATGTAGAGATTGTACAGGTAGGTACGAATGTTCAGATCAAAATTTATTGATATTCTAATTGTTTTTTGAAACCATAAAAAACGTTTTCCTGTTAACACGTTTTACATAATATAATTTGTACACGTACTCATTTTTTTTTGGCAAATATCGTATCTCAAAGCAGTCTGAGTACATAAAGAAAATAAGCCCGCTAGATGTTGCGGTTTTGTTCACGATCACGACATAAATCCATCATTGCACAATGTTACTTCAGGCGTTCATTATACCTTATTTTATGTTTAACTAATTAGGAAAAAAAAAACGACATCTGTAGTTAGGCCCTGCGTACGCGCACGAATATTGAAACCGCGACAGTCGCCTCACCTCATAAATCATATGTTGTGTCTCGCCATTGTTCCACCGATGTCAAAGATCAGTAATTTGCCATTGTGAGGCCAAGGGCGGTACACTGCACCGCATACGTACAAACGTACATGTAAGTTTTAAGATACATTGCCCGTGGTATAGATATTTGCGTCGACAAAAAGTGATTTATGTGTCTGGTTTTAGACCAAAACCGCTTCTGATGGTAACGTTCGCTGTAAAAATATATATGCGGACAATGTTAGACGAATAGTAAGTTTGTTTTCAAATAACAGTTTACATATTGAAACAAACAGACACTGTAAAACATATTATTTGGTAGGTTTTCAAGATCTCTAATGGTTCTGAAATAATTATTTATGTATTTTATTTCTATAACTCCAAAAGTTCTAAATTTAAAAAAGCACAATTATTAATTCAGCTTTATTATTATTCTCAGTAGGTACACACCTAGTTATGCGTGTTTTTCAACTTCAAAGTGAATTTAAAGGTCTCATTGAATTTTTACGATTATGTTGTAAACACGAATAATAAAATGTTTATTACTCGGCCTAATTTTGTCGACGTCATTTTACGTTCACGTGTAGTAATTAACAGAATAACAAATAAAGTAATTACATCTTGTTTGTCGGCTTTAATATTCTATAAAAAATTTAGGTTAATAATTTTAAGAGAGGTAGGGCACAGCGGATAATCCACATCGGAGCAGCCCGTCTGGGGAAGGACCTCCGCACCTTACAGAAGATCGTAGCATTGGTCTTAGGTCTTAGCCATGTTGTGTTCCTACGGTGAGTTAGGTGAGCTCCACTTTTTACAGAGTCGGCAACGCGCGAGTGATTCCCCCGGTATTGCAAGCGTCAATAGGCTACGGTGACTTCTTACCATCAGGCGGGCCGTATGCTTGTTTACCACCTTCGTGGAATAAAAAATAATACACACCTGGAAGTCGCAATTACTAAAAGTAGCACCGCATTCGGCACCACGAACAACCTCGTGTTTCGATTTTCGATTGTAATCGCACTCAGTTGCTAAGCGCAGTAGTAAAAAATATAAAGTCAAGTTTACATTGTGATTTCAAAACAGAATAATTATTTTGTATATTTTTATGAATTTATTCTATGCTATATATAACGTGACAAGGTGGGACTGATTGGTGACTAGGCTTCTGGTTCGCGGTGGCATGGCGATGGGGCTCACTTCTGAACTCCTCTACCTACTGCTCAACATCAGGTGGGATATAGTCAACTTAATTGGCAAAAAAAAAAAATATTTTCACACAATATCATTATCGGTATTATTATGAGCCTGTTTTTAGATTTACAATTTAAGAAACCAATTTTGATGAATGTTAATATGACAAAACGAATTACATTATCTTAGACAAATTGGGCATACCAATAGGTACCAATATAATCTAAGATTAGTCAAATTTTACGCATATAAAGGTCGTATTAAGCCTAACCTGGGTGGAGGTTTTCTTTTGGTTAGTTTTCCACAAAATAGTTTTTACACGTGTTAAATAACCTTATAAAGTTTTATGGCTGGTATCAGAGTTTTCTGTCTGGTATCAAAGTTTTCTGTCTGGTATCAGAGTTTTCTGTCTGGTATCAGAGTTTTCTGTCTGGTACCAGAGCTTTCTGGCTGGTATCAGAGTTTTCTGACTGGTATAATAAAATGGTTTTTTGGCTAGTAATTTTAATCTACTGCCGAAATTAAATTGTATAGACATAATTATGTAGAATCATTATATACATATTTTATTTCCTAATTTTGTACCTCTATGATATGAATAAAATATTACATTATATCCGCTTAGGCGTTTTCATGGCAGATTTATATTGCACTATGATTTAGTAAAGCCATAAGTGGAGAATAATTATTTGTGTGTTAATTAAGTAATCAAAATTATTTATAACTTATTTTTATGCGGAAGACCTTGATCGTAAATCAAAGTTTATCTTGAATTAAATTATTATAGAATCGGTATTTAATAAAATTGTTGCAGATGTTTATTTATGTGAGTGTCTTTGACAATACATATATTCTTGGCGTTTAAATCTATTGTCATAAGTATATAGTACGAAATTCAATGTGGTTTATTGAATCATAAATATGTGAGCTGTAGGATACAAAAATAGTCGACTTATCTTTAAAATATGTATATTATTATACTAGCTTCTGCCCGCGGCTTCGCCCGCGTGGCCTACTAGCAATTAGCATATTTTTCTTCAGAGACAAACTCCGGTCCGATCCGGCACTGTCCGGTCCGGCACGGGTATGTGTCGGTTCAGTCCTTATAAGGAACCTACATGCCAAATTTGGAATCTCTAGACCCAGTGGTAGCCAGCGGTTTGGCTTGGGATGTGCGTTGATATACCCTCGCAACTTCGTTTGCGCTCACCCGTGGAAATGTTGAAAAATCCTTTCTTAGTACACCCCTAGACGTCGTAAGGAACCTAGATTCCAAATTCCTAGACCCAGCGGTAGCCAGCGGTTTGGCTTGGGATGTGCGTTGATATACCCTCGCAACTTCGTTTGCGCTCACCCGTGGAAATGTTGAAAAATCCTTTCTTAGTACACCCCTAGACGTCGCGTCGTAAGGAACCTAGATTCCAAATTCGGAATCTCTAGAACCAGCGGTTTGGGCTGTGCGTTGATACTCTGTAGGGTAGGGACCCACAACAAATTTAAACAGAACAGATAGAGAGCTAATAGCACGATTTAGATAATTTTGTATAGAGCAGTATTGTTGCAAAATATTGTTGCAAATCACTAAAAACAACAGTCAGACCGCGGCCGCGGCCGAATTATCGACCGACCGAATTGTACAAGTTCAAGGACCCTATAAAAATTACCGAGCAACCACGGACGGGACGTGACGAATACGATAAAATTATATCGTAATAAACCTTTTACAGACTGCGTGTTTATAAACAGATGATAGTAAGAATTCTCTAGCCTACATACAAAGTTAAAAACCGCTATAGTAACACTCTTATTGCTATCCATATAAAGTTGTTATTGTGACGAAGACCTTTGGAAGTTTGGAACGTATGATATGAATTATTGTCATTGTAAGATCGTAAGTGTTCTATAAAAGGGGGCCGTCGCGTTACGTTGTTTGCTTTTATAGCATAAAAAAACAGAAAGTGAGTACAACTTTTTCTTGTTTAGAGATTGTATCAATTATTTTCGCATAGATAAGTAGTGTCTAAACTTGGTAAATGTCATAATTAAACATAATTAACATAATATTTAGATGAATAACTTCCTTTTAATTACTCTACTTTTATTATTATTGTAAAGGCAAGTTATTTTTGCAACTTAAAAAAATATGTAAAATAAAAGACGCGCAATCTTAAATCTAAATGAATAATTAAAAAGTAATAATTTCAAAATTAGAATAGAAGCATAGGTTTATTATTCATAAAAAAAAATAAACGCAGTGTGTGAAATGTCTGAGTGTTCCATTTTGAAAATGTATGTTCAAAATATTATTTGCATGATCTCTGAGGAGGCAAATAGTAATAAATAAATTCAATTCCGAGTGTTGTTCCTACATTTCTTAGTTCCACAAGCTTGTTCGCGCCCGTTATGAATTATTAGCTTGAGGGCATGGTTGTGTTCACAACTCCTACTGCTCATTGTATCCGGGTGTATTAGGGCACTAATGTTAAACCATTGTTTATTATAAGTCTAGCAAATGATTGGTTGCTTGCGTAGATTTAAAATATTAAGCAAATGATATAAGAAGAAATACTTTTCTATATGGCCATTATATTATAAACAATACATAGAAAAAAAAATTTGTAAGACGTGTGTTTTATTAAATTTAAAAATTGTGCGTTTAGTAGGCGAATAGTTTGCCATTTAAATAGTATTAAAATATCAGTTAGGTATAAAAAATATCAATTAAAAATATTTTTTTTTATTATGATGACTACTTTTTGTTAAATATAATTTTATTTTGTAACTACTAGGCGGACTGTTCGCCACCTAAATTATATAAAAATAAATATTAATTATTAAAAATATCATTTTTTTTAAATATTATGATGACTACTTTTTGTTAAATATCACTTAATTTAATGTAACAAATCAATTGAAATTATTAATGTTCATAGAATCTATTTTCTTGTTAACACCTTTGCTTTGTAATAAAATGTATGTGAACTTGTCTAGACTTAGTAATACAATAGCGTAAGTGTGGACTTTGAAAAAATGAAACAGTTGTTCATGTTCCCACCACAAACGCTGGCTGTTTGTAGAGTTTTATGAACTGTTATTTTTATGTTGAATGTATTCAATATTTGAGAAATTAAATAAGTTCCATTGTAACATTGTAATATATTCGAGACTTTATAATAAAAGGATTTTTGTTCGGGTCTTTCATTTTAAAATAGTTTAAGTATGTAAAATATGTATGGAATACGGAAGGTTTATTTTATAAATTCTCTTTATTTTTACCTTTAACAAAAAGTGACAAAGTAACGACTACTCGTTACTTCTACTTCTAGAAGATATAGTAGAAAACTATTTTTTTTTCTTTTTAGTTATTTGACACTTTTTTCCTATCGTTTCTATTCTTATATGGAACAGATGTGTACTATTTTAAAGCTACATTTATTAAGTTATAAATTTACATGAAAATTAAAAAAGGACATTTAAAACCTGTTTTCATTTTCATGTAACTTTTTAACTGTCATTATCAGGATAAATAACAGATAGGATAAATTGACAGATTGTGTGATTTTTAGAAGAATTATCTCATGGATAGGCATCCGTGTAATGACTTCCATATTGCCAAATATGGAAGTCATTAGAATATTGTAAAACGTGCCCATATTCAAGCAAAATTCAACGTTAAAATGGATAATTACGTATAAGATCATCCTTCATTGATTAATAGCATAGATAGACCTATTACCGAATTTTATGTGCGCTCGGATATAATACCGGGGCTATATTTATGTCTTTATAACACATTCGCGTGCTTAACTGTAATATCCGAACGCATGTCTCATACGTCACCATCCTATTACCCACATAGGATTATCAATTACTTTTTTCGCACCAAAATCCTTATCATTAATCAGATAAGTATATAAAAAAAATATTAATACAAAAACTTTACCTACGCCTTTGTACATACAGGCGGTAATTTTACAAACGGACCTATGTTACTTTACGAATGGTACTAGTACAAGTTATAGAGACCTGGTGACATAGGCATTCGAAGAGCTGAGGCTTGATGGTAGATATCATTAATTTAACAACTGTATTGCTTAGTAAATATAAATTTCGTTTTATTGTTTCGGTGAAATAATTACATTTAAATCTATACGTATAATTCTTAGCCAATTTTACTATTAACAAAATTTTGAAGCTGTCTAATCCACAAACATGCTAGTATACTCAATATAGCGTGTATCACGACAATATCCTGAGCAGGAGCGGCAGACTAACCACCATACGACGCCTGATAAAGGGTTATGCCTTATAATTTTTATATTGTAAGAGCTCATTTCTCTTTGAAACTACTTGAGCTGATCAAAGATATTTCATGCTCGTCATATTTCATAATAATCAGTAGGTATCATAGAATACATATTAGGTACTTCCATAGATAATATGAAACCGTTTTATTATTAATACATATCAAGATGGCGGGTCTACTACAGCGATTTGAATGTTTTTTTAAAGAAACATTGCATATTTGATACACAAAAAATACAAATGCTTTTTTGTTTATAGGTAACATAAATTTAGAATAAATTTAAAATTTCTGCTGTGTATCATAAAATAAATTTGGTAATCTCTCTGTAAAAAAAAATATAGTAAAAAAATGTACACCAATTTATTTTGACACTAATAAATAAATATAGTAATAAAACAAAAAGTATTTTTTTTTCAATCCTGTTATAATAGTTGTTATATTTTGAATCTTACAAAATGACTACTCCATGGTGTACGCTACAGTGCACATCGTGGTTTGTCATTTTGGTAGTTACCAAATTTTATATATGAAAGGCAACATCAATAATTTGAGAAAAACAGGTATATTATTACAAAACAAGATACTTATCAAGTACTTTATTTCAATGTAAGTATAATTACTTTAATTGTATGTGAAGTATTCATTTCATATTAGGGTTGTATATCATATTTAAAAAAAAAAGTAAACCATGTCAAAAATGATTTTGTATTAAATTAGGGAATCAATTGGCAATATTCTTTGAGAAATACTGCTTGGTGTTATACATAATGTAGTAACCAACAAGTTGTCATAAATATTTTGTAACATTGACAGCCCTGATTTAAAGTACAGTACAGTACGATTGGTAATTGTTATGGCATTTCCCTCGTACTGACCACCTGTAATTGCGGTTTGGTACTGCAAACCAGTAGTGTAGTTTTTTTTTTTCATAAATCCAGACTTGCGTGTCTATATTGGTATTAAATTCTTTACATATAAGCAATAGTAGATTCGTCTACAAAAAAATTTAAAATATATATGAAACAAAATATATTTTTTTAATTAATTCTGGGAAAAATAGTTTTTTTTTTCATATTCTGTATTCTCTGGTATACAAATAATATAAGAATATATTAAATTAATCTGTTATTGCTTAATTAAATATTTGATATTCATTGAAATCATAAATTATACTGTACTGTTTACTCAGTTATACTATACACAACTAATATAACTCTAAAAAAATTAAAAAAAGTAGCTTAAATTCATTGTCATAAAACAAATTAAATATAAAACAATTGAAACACTTCAAAACAAAAAATTGCACTGCCTCGATCTAAATATTTAGCACATTTTCAAACTACGGTTGTCCGGTGAAACTGGGTTTATCTGGGAAAAAACTATTTTTGTACGGCCCTGGAGCCAGTATAAAGCTACATTACATTGTAAAGAGATCGTTTACCCATGTCGAAGCGAATAAGATTGATGGCTTTAAAAACGAATCATTTTATTTATGTAAAATGGAAATAAAATGTGTGGTTTTGTAGATAAAATTGCTGAAGTAAGTTGATACATAAGTTGGTAAGTCACATACTTTCAAGCCATAATGACAAGTGACATAATATTATATTTACTTTCAAAAGTGAGGATGCGCACTGCCAGAACAAGACTCTTATGGAAAGCCCATGAAAAGGCCTATACCCAGCAATGGGTGATGACAGGCTGAAAGAAGGAGATGACATACTTTCAATACTTCCTATTCATTCAAATTTCTTTCTGATTAAATTCGTTGTGAGTTCCAAGACAGCTGTAGTTTCTCCCTCGGAACGACAATATGCTTCATTGCGAATTAGTCTCTGTTCGTGCGTGGACTGTTCTTGTCTTGGTAAACAACACTGCGTCGACTGTTCTTGTCTTGGTAAACAACACTGCGTCGACTGTTCTTGTCTTGGTAAACAACACTGCGTCGACTGTTCTTGTCTTGGTAAACAACACTGCGTCGACTGTTCTTGTCTTGGTAAACAACACTGCGTCGACTGTTCTTGTCTTGGTAAACAACACTGCGTCGACTGTTCTTGTCTTGGTAAACAACACTGCGTCGACTGTTCTTGTCTTGGTAAACAACACTGCGTCGACTGTTCTTGTCTTGGTAAACAACACTGCGTCGACTGTTCTTGTCTTGGTAAACAACACTGCGTCGACTGTTCTTGTCTTGGTAAACAACACTGCGTCGACTGTTCTTGTCTTGGTAAACAACACTGCGTCGACTGTTCTTGTCTTGGTAAACAACACGTTTGATAGGATTCGTCGCTGTTCGTATGTCGACTACGTATGTACCTACTATCGACGCACAAACAGCGACCAATTCTTCATTGCTTATTGTCTGAGGTCGCCGCCGTTGATCCTGGCTATACAGGAGACACACACAGCGGTGGGAATGTGTGGTGGGCCTGTCTTGACGGTGTAAGTAACTAATAACACAATCCTTACTAATATTATAAATGAGAAAGGGAGTTTGTTTGTTTGTTATTCCTTCACGGCTTGACTAAGCAGCCGATCATTATGAAAAATTTGCATACATATTGTTAGGGATGCAGCCCAACATAGGCTACTTTTTATTCCGTGAAAGTATAACGTTCCAATGGGAAAATATTTTTTCTACTATAGAGGGCGCTGTATCGGCCAACAGATGTCGAGACAAGTCGCGCTATGGGTTCTTTGGTTGTCAAACGAAATATATACAGTCATAAAATTAACGCGAGCGAAGCCGCCGGGAAAAGCTAGTGTAAAATAATAGTATATGCACATAATTTGTCTCTACTACATAACCCTTACAGGTGAAGTTAACGCTATTGAGAGCAAAGGGTTTCACGCCGAGTTCAAACTATTTGAACGACGTAAATGTGCTGTAATGACTGATTACAAGCACTATGTAGGTTGTATAGGTAAGTGGCTTTTTAATATATAGTCTGTAACCTCGACACGTGGTCAAGTGTTATTATTTGTAAATCTCAACTTGGAAAGTATACCTTATTTCGTCGACATAAGAACAAAATCACTATAATTTCAGCTCTTGTCGTCCCACCGCTGGGCGAAAGCCTTTATACAAACTATGGGATTATTTCGAGGAGAGTTGAAAGGAGGATTGAATATCTCTTTTTTGATTCTTCTCTCTTTAATGGTGGGCAGACATAAGAAAGCTAACATTTTATATAAGTAGTTAAGTTAATCAGTGTAAAAATTAGATGCCCATTACTACCCTTTGTGGGTGCATATTGAAATCTAGAAATAACGGCTCTATCAAACAACATTATTTCGACTTCAAGATTGGTCTAAAACCATCGACCTACAATCATAGACTATGCAGACTATATGCAGTACACGTTACTAAGGCCGACCTTGCCATCGTAATAAATTCGCCAGTTGTGACATGCAAATATCTACTAACTGCAGATGATTTATATTGTTAGTGCCATTGATCATGTATTCGAAGATTGGTATACATCCACGATGAATAAGACATCTATATATATAAAAGGAGAAGCTGACTGACTGACTGACTGACTATCAACGCAGGGCCTAAACTATAAGGGTTAGAAACTTGACATTTTGCACAGGGGTTCCTTTTATAACATAGGAGAGCACTAAGAAAGGATTTTTCAAAATTCCCACGGGAAAGCGAGATAAACGCAAACGAAGTTGCGCGGGTTTCGCTAGTTGTTTATAAAACTAAATTAGGTAGGTACCTACCATATGAGATAGTTGCCATAATTAGAGAAAAGAAATTTTAGGCGTCTTCTTTTTAACATTATTTACAGCCATCTGAGACGAAAAATCGCATTCGTTTGCAATTATTAGAATATAATATTGTTTTAAATTTAAATTATCTTTCTGATGTTCTAAAATTACAAATTAAATAGTTTATGGCAAAAAAAATACAGATAAAAAGTTGAATTAGGTCAGTGAGATTGTGTGTTCTGGGTACTCAGTCCATGCTACTAGGTCCATGGTTAACAACGTATACAGACAAGCGGAGTACAATTTACTTGCATTCGTGTCTTGCACTCGCATCAGTCAATACTTGCATTTAGTAATGGATTCGCTGTGAAAATTGTTTACCTTGTTCACGTTAATGGAATTTGGAAAATTCGCGACAAATTTCACTGAATTGCTAGAATTACGATACAATAACAGACTGTTATATTCTATTGGTGCATTTGAATAAGTGACAGGAAATTCTATTTTGATAACGTAGGTCTCTATTTATTAATATATCGTTTTTTGTTAAAACTAGCGAACGACTGCGGCATTTTTCGATCTTTTTTTGTTCTTCTCCATATTGGAATTTTAAATATCTTAGTGCTTACTCAGGGACGTCACAAATCAAAACATTTGTAAAACTTCTTTATTTTCTTTACTCTTCTATCACAGAAGGATGACGGAGATAAAAAAATTGCGTGACCTAACAGAAATTACTACAACAACGCTACCACAGATTACTAAACAGCTTGCTGTTAGTTACTACGCGCTACGCTGTGCGCTTTCACGTTAGTCAGTTAAACTGTCAGTCTCTTCTTTTATAAAATTAAATACAAGTTTTTCCATAACATACTCGTACTAATACACTCTTTAGTATCGTATTATAATATCGTGTAAATTTAATAAGGCTTGTGTGACATTTTATCAACTTTTAACTTATTTGTAGTATATGCAGATTAGTTTCCTACCATAATATTTCTTATGTTGTTTGCACTGCGATACTCGGCGGGCGGTCGTGTGCAGGCGCCGCATTACAACGTTCCCATTGGCCCTCGAGCGACAGGACTGCCAACCGACAACAACGAACGAGCTGTACCAAGCCGTCATTATAATTTAATTGAAGAACCACAAAATATACACTTGCAAAATTAGAACTGTGGAACGCAGAAATATTTGAAATGCTGTTTTCTTTTTTTGGATAATAACGGCTCTAATTACCAGTACTTTTGGAGGAAATACTTGGCATAATAAAATAATTGTGCTGACTGATGGATATGTAAAAATAATTATCCAAGCGTACTTTATTCGAGTATCTTTCTGAAGAATTTAAAAAAAGTACTTATATTATTTTATTTTTTGTAATTAAAAAAAGTACTTATTATTTTATTTTATGTAATTTTCAATTAACAGTACAAGTTTGATATTTCCCAAAGATTAATTTATGGGTATCTAATACCTTAATAAATTATAAAAATGTATTATTCAATAGCTCTTCTATCAGCTGCTTGTCAGGTAATTGGATTATATTAAAGGCGAATAAATTACTGTAGGTCGCAAGGTGAAGAAAATATGTCACAATCAATAAAATTGAACCTTACAAGTTTGTTATGAAATACTGAATTATTGGCGCTCTTGCTGGCTATTGGCGCGATTGAAAATTTTGGCAGCGGGCTTGTTTGCAATCTTAGTTTATTAAACAATTAAAGTAATATGTAAATATAAAATGTGCCATGAATTTTGGGCACCCCACGTTTATGACGCCTTTAGTGTGGGTCTAATAGCAGTGATAGTGGCTATGTTGTATACCCTTTTGTGATAGAGTAATGAAAATGGAGCATTCATCAATACTAGCGCAGAGTAGTTTATTCGCATTAAATCATACCACTCATAAATCTCGCAAACCCGTTCTGCAGCTTATCAAAACAATACGCAGACACACTTCATACATCCCATTGAAAAATGTCTTCTTCACCGTCCAGATGCACGCAACATTTTAACCTAAATTCCAAAACACAAGGTCCCATTTACTTTAACATGAAAAACGCTTAATACATTTACGATACCAACGAAGATCATTTCAAAATTAAGCCTCAAGAGTATGATAAATTTTCATAAATCAGATGTTATTTATTGGAGTATAGACTTTAAGGTGTTGCCAATTGGTTTATTTTGGTTTTAGAGAGATTTATATTCTTATGACCTCTCTAAGATGTTGTATCTATGGTATAATCGGACTCTCATCTCTCTTATGATATTTTTGCAACATAGTGGATGCAGAAATAAAAAAAATGAATGGTCATTATCGATGCTCCGAGATAATGTTTCACGGAATGTTCAGTCGGAATAAAAGAACTGATTTTGGCCAGAGGGCTCCATTAAGTCTAAAATGCAGAGATTTGTAGTACAATTTATGATTCACAGCTTTTATAAAATGTTGACAGCAACAAGATTTCGGTGTTTAGTACCTAATTGACAAAACATGAACAAATAAGCGACGAATTTTACCGTCAAGTTTGGAACACACTTGAAGAGGCGTCCAGTAAATTTGATGGTGTCACTTACACCGATGATGAGTCTTGATGCATGACAAGTCTACTACAAGGTTTTCATTCAAATTTTGTTTTGCCGACTTCAAGTTTGCAGCGTCATGAAAATTTTGATCGTGTTCCACCATGACCACACTGTAGGTTGTGTCTACCGTTGAAGTTAAAAAAGTCACTAGCTTCTATTTTTCCCAGACTTTTTTTATGATTAAGGTGTTATTCGCACGATTAATTTTCAATAAATATCGTTTGCAACGGGTTGTATTGAACAGCAAGTAGTCGACGCCCCGTGCGGGCATCGCGCGGCCATCGGACCCTCCACGGTTCGACATGATGCTTTGACGTGTAGAAATAAAAGGAATTTTAAACGTGCGCCTTTTTCTACTTATTAATCCTTTATTCACAAGCGATATGCGATAAATTAAGGAACTTTAAATGTTTCACATACTTATTACAAAAATTAATTACGTTGCGTACCTATACCTATACTAAGTTTGCTTCACGCAGTTGGTGTAAAATACATGTTACCAGATGTCATCGTTTTTAGGTCGTCCATCGATCATTGGTGACTATCACGTACTGACAACAGTCAGCATAACGTATCATCTGAAGCAGGCTGTAGCCCGAGATTTGAACGACCCAACTAAGCTGAATGGAGTTGTTGTTTGCACATTCTTCAGTTTTATCACGTCATAAAAACATGTTATACAAATGCGACCCCACCTATTATCATATTTTGTGACATCCCCATGCATACCAAAAGTTACCGACCGCTGATTTAAAGTAGGTAATCAATCAATGATCGCAGAACCTAAATAACCAGTAATTTAATTTGTCTTAAATCGTTCTTGACTTATTAAATATCAGTTGGCCATTTAGGAATTAAACATGCACCATATTATTACACATGTAACCATAAATACGTACAAGCCACAATAGACCGTCGTCCATACACCCATATTCGTACCAATCGTATCTTCTTGTGAGACTATAATTGCAGTATTCGCAATTGATTTATTACCTCCTCATCATCGTCAGCCTTTAGCAGTTCGCTGGTGGACATGACCTCTAACATGTCACGCCAACCCTTACCAACCTGAGCCTACTTCATATTACCGCTCCCGCATGTCTTCTGGTATCATCGATCTATCTAGGGGTCAGCCCGGTTTACGATGCCCAATGCGGTCTTCTCTCGAGTGTTTCTCGGTTACACGGTTCTTCCCCAGAAGGAGTGCTAAAAATGTTTAATAATAAATTATTATAGGTGGTTAAAGGTTACTTAACTCCCACACGCTTTCTGTTTGGCTCAACAACACGATATTTAGGTGCAGCAATTAAGTGTGCATACAATACGAATTATAGTCTCTAAGGAACGTATGAAAAATGAGGTTTTGACGACGGTTTACAAGTATGCATGTCTTATACTCATATCTGTTGCGATCTTTATCACTATAATTGTGAAAAATATTGCTTGTTCGTCCGTCTGTCTGTCTGTAGATACGAGAGATAGTTGCCCTTTGTTACAGCGTCTTTTGTTTGATTTTTTCGTGTTATTAAAACCAATAGGTATGCAATATGTCATGTTAAGGAAGTCTGAACCGGCATATTAATTATATGCGAGAATAAAATATGAGGCCGGTATAGTCGTGGTAGTCTTTCTTTTTAATTTTTAGTATTCAATGTTTAGAAAAATCTTTATATACAGCCTGTTTCGAAATTATAATGTAGTTTATTTTATATTAAACTAGCGAAACCCGCGCTCATTTTGTTTGTTGGATCTATCTTTCTTGTTCAAAATAATTTTACATCCTGTCGTCATTCAGAATAAGCCACTAACATTCTCAATTGGGTGGTTAAAAAAAAAGACAAAACTGTCTGTTCTCAATCTAATGTGGAGGAGAATGTAGAGTTGTTATTAAAATCGTTCCGCACGTTTTGGTTATTTCACTTTTTTAATCCCTCATACAATTATGTTCGATTACTAGACTTGTGGCGGTTTTACCCAGAAATTATTCTCACACGAACTCGTGCGTATATTCCACTCTCACTATTTATTAATTCAACGCATGTCTGCCGCGTTTCAGGTGTGGTAAGTGACGGATGAACGCACAGACATCGATAATGCGTATCACTTGGGATCTTAATCGATTCGATCTTTTTTTTGTTATTTATGATCGATATCCAGTTTGAACCGCTAGACAGCTTGAATTAGTCACAATATGAGATGCCTTTGCTCCAATTATAGAACAGAATACGTATTCATGCATATTCTTAATGATTAAGTAATTACCATACAATGTTCTGATGTTATTAGAATTTGCTAATTAAAGTGAAACTATCTGCATTTCCTCACTTTTAATAAATTTAAATTAACATTCTAGGAGACTTTTTTTGAGCAGACAAAGACGTAAAAAACCAGTTGGATTATCGTTAATGTTAGAATCAATTTTGTATTTACGTCCAAATATAGATCATACTGTATATGGTTCTAAAGCCAATTGCTGTTCAATCAGAGGTCCAATCATTTAGTTTTGAATTTCAAATCATCGTGGGAAAGAAAATTCTGTATAATTCAGTTTCCGCGTGATCCAATTAAAGTTATGAAATATAAAACTTACAAATCCCAAGTGATAGGCAGAGTCTAATAAAACATATACCTTACATAGGTGTACTTTGATAGAATGGAATGGTTGTACTTTACTCATGCTTTGATATAATGGATTGTATAGTTAAGAACTAAATATAATTAATTATGTATATTCAATTCATGGCTTTATCATTCGAAACTGATGATTTCTAATGTGACTAGTTCGGCTTTTGCCATATAGGGACATAGGGCACGTGTTCAAGAGCCAGGGCCCAGGGCTTCACAAGCTTAAAGATTGGATAAATTTTATTTCTGGATTTTCGACCAAGATACGTTTTATACGAAGTATACTCGTAATTTAAAAATTAAATTTGAATTTTTGAATTTTTATACCCAAAAGTCCAACGGCTTACCAAGATGGTCCACGTTTTGCCTATAATTTAACCTACAGAATATCCAAGTAATGTATGTATTATGTACCAATTAATTATATATTGAGCATAAACAATTTTCAACATAAATAGGGTCTCATGAAGATTACTGTGTAGGCAGAAGAGCGGAACTCTCGCACCTAACCTAGTCATTTCAAATTGTACGATAATTTTTATCCACTTATGAAACTACTGTTTACTTTCAGAACCTACTTATTACAAAAAGGGCATTGTATGTGTAATTTTGTTAGACATTTTATGCATTTTTTTAGTCTGCTTATTTACTCAAATTAATACGTGTAGAGCTTATACGTACTGCGGCCGCGCAAGATATCCTCTTATACCACATTCATAATGTAAATTGCATGCGCAAAGTAAGTGCGCTATGGTATGGCAATCCTAAGTAGATTATTTTTGACGTTTTTAAGATTAATGATAAAGCTCGTCCCTTATATGTATTTTTTTTACGAAATCGCGTAAAACGTTATCGATTCGCTAAGTGATGTTTTCCACATCCAATCGTAATAAAATGGAAGTTTTTCATTTAGTTGTAGAAAAATAAATAAAAGTATAATATTGATTAATCTTATTAATATTAGTTACATACTCGATGTCAAGTAACCATTAGTCATAGTCACGGCAGTATACCAATGCGCTTCGATTTATTGCATGGAAATATAGACAGAAAATTACAGATGTGCCAACTAGGTATAATTTATAGTCGGCTAGACGCGATCTAAGTTAATGTGCGGTTCAGACATCTAGTTCCATCTAAAAATAGGATAAGTCTAAGACTATGAAATCAGGTAATATCATAGATTTAGTATATACTAGCGTACCTATAGATCGGCTTTGTTTGATTGAGGCGAGACTAAAAACAAAATACACTAGTGTGCGTGAATGTACATGTGTGCAAGCAAGATATATAATTTTTAGTTTGAGTTACATCCAATCCAGGCACTGCATAGGTAACCATATTTAATCACGTCGAATTAACACCAAAACTACACTTATGAACCATAAATTTTGTAAAAATAAGTGGGATTTGTTTTAACATGACTTACGTTAGGGCGATACAAGACCATAGCGTGTATAGGAAAAATGGTCTCGTCAATCTGTCTCTCTCTAACAAACGCGTATGCTATGATCTATCTCTCTTGCATTGCCAATCTTCTTACGCTAGTAAGTTATAATAAATCTATGGGTAATATAATGTGTTCGTAAAGAGCACGTTTAATAAATTTACGCCAAACCACAGGTTGCCAAACTGTTTTTTGAATGACAAAAAAAGGCCGTAACTGGTTTTCGTTCGCCATTTGTTTTATCGCTGCTATTTTGCTTGTTTCCGAAATGGTGATAGCGTATTAAGTACTTAATTTATAGGTATTAATTTAATTATAAGTGACTTGAGAATGTATACATGTGAAGGCGAAGAAGAAAAAAATATATGAGTTTGAGTTTATTTTACTAATTAATAATTCCGAATATTAAATTGAGGTACGAAATGCAATATAACAAATCAAAAATAGCGTCCTATTGATGCAATGGTAGTGTACAACTTAATATTGTGCAGAGATGAATTGTCGGTCTAAGGTCTTGTTCACACAGGTGTTGAAGTGAAAACAATTGACTGCTTTT
The DNA here is from genome assembly GCA_905163395.2 of Endotricha flammealis. Taxonomy (NCBI): domain Eukaryota; kingdom Metazoa; phylum Arthropoda; class Insecta; order Lepidoptera; family Pyralidae; genus Endotricha; species Endotricha flammealis. The sequence goes on along the minus strand of LR990860.1, from coordinate 5,886,783 downwards.
TACCACCTCTCTTTTGTGGGATTGTTGAAATGAGCTCTTGTTTTGCTTAGACTTTAACAATAATCTTCTGCATGAAAAAAATGCGTAAGAAAACACAAAATTTCAACTAATGACTAGTGAGCAAACAATTTTATTTAGGACGAGCTGTTACCCGCGACTTGTGTATGTGAATGTTAAAATAAGGATAACTCCCTTTCCTGACATGCGATTTAAATGAAACAAAGCCTATATTCTGCTCCATCCCGAGCTAAACGAAAACAGCATTAAAATCCGTTCAGTAACTTAGAAGATATGCGAGTTCAAACAGACAGACAGACAGACAAAAAAAATCCAAAACATTTTTTTTTGCTTTTATTACCTTACCATTCCCTCCCATTTTTGCCAAATATGTCCAATGTACAGACATATCGGGGTCTACTGTTTTATTATATGTATAGATTAGGTACTTTATTTTTTTCCCACTGCTGGGCAAAAACCTCCCCTTCCTACCTCCTTCCTTTCTATTTATTCATTAAAACAATAAAAATATTTGATGAATTATTAGTTACCATTATTGGGTCTATAAACCAAAACCATGCAGAATATAAATAAATACGAGATTAGGCATACCAGTACAAAAAGTTGAAGGTGAAATTAAAAAAATCCAATCAAAACAACATTCTATTTATAATTAAAGATCATTTTCCTTTAAAGTATACGACCACTATGCCTGCATTGATACAACTGAACTAAATATTCGTATACATATTAATGAAATCTATTGCTAATAAATTGACTACTCTAGACTAGATGCAATTATTATGATAAGAGATAGGCCTGATGAAGTTACAAGTTCATCTACCGACGCTATTTTGGTTGATTTCCTGACGATTTACAAGTGGAAAAGTAAACATTGATGTGAAGATTTTAATTTTCTATATTTATTTATTTTTTATACCACAAAGTTGGCAAACAAGCATACGGCCCGCCTGATTGTAAGCATCACCGTAGCCTATAATAGACGCTTGCAATACCGGGGGTATCACTCACGCGTTGCCAACCCTCCCAACCCCCCAAGTGGAGTTCTGGAGACCTTACTCACCGGCCGATCGTAGCCAAATAGCATTGGTTGAGACCAATGCTATTTGGCTACGATCTTCTGTAAGGTGGAGGTCCTTCCCCAGACGGGCTGCTCCGATTTGAGCGGATTATCCGCAGTAACTCACGTAGATTGCATATTAAACTACGTTTTGCACTCGACAGTTTAAAATGGAAAGTAAAACGAGAACTCTTTAATTGAGGAAAATCCATGCGTGTATTTCATAAGGAAACACTGATGTAAATTTTTTCAATTTCTATAATGCATAAACTTTACGTTTTGCACTCGAGAGTGGAAAAGTTAGTGAATGGAGCTAGAAACGAGAATTTTTGTTTTAAAAATCCATGCATGAATGAACATGAAGCCATACGCTACCTAATACGTCAAACGAACCTATATTTACGATAGGCATTAGAAACGCATGTTAAGAAGTTATTAGACGTTTACACGGCTAGCCAGAAGCTGCGCTGGACTGAGACGAGAGAGAAGGATGAATTTTCTTAACAACGTGGGACATAATCCTCCGTGGCGTAATGGTTACCACGCCACCGGGGATCGGACCCAGGAGGTCCCGGGTTCGATCCCCGGTCGGGTCATGATGAAAAACTAACTTTTTCTGATAGGCCTCGGGTCTTGGATGTTTACCTATATTTATTTGTTATAAAATATAATATCGTTGAGTTAGTATCCCATAACACAAGTTTCGAACTTACTTTGGGGCTAGCTCAATCTGTATGAATTGTCCCTATATATTTATTTATTATTTATTTATAATACTAAAAAAGACGTTGGAGGAAAGCTCACGTGAACTAGCCCTTATGACTTATATCATGCAAACCTATGATGAACAAAAGATGGCGGATAATTGAACTCATTATGTTACTTATGGTTATTTATATCCACTACATACGGTTCGGGCGGTTTAATATGATGATATTGTTTCAATAAAAAATATCGATATTTTTTTTCATAATGCATGTACAGTCAGGAGCCCGTTGAGCTTTACACCTGCAGTACAATTTTGGCTCTTAAGACATAGAACTTAAGAATAATGGTACAAAGTACGATATGTAAAGGTCGACCTGCTCTTTACTGTACCATAGATTACCTCTTTCCATTGGTAAAAACAGCACAAAATTCAATACAGTGATTATGAAGTAACTATTAAGTAAACTGAGGCAGTGTTATTAGTTCAAATTAGTCCGAATAAACACAACCTTTTTATTTATAAGTGTTATGTAGGTAGTAAATCTCACGAAATATTTTTATTTTTATGGGCATAATGTACTTATCCAAAGAATTTACTTCTATTCTGAGCTAAACATTTGAAAATTTTAAATGTTCATGAAAATAATATTTATAAAAATTTTATTTCTATCAATTTTGATGTTAAAAATACATACCTATACACATACCTACACAAATAAATCAACGTTACCAGTGAAACAAATACACCTTTTCAATAATACTTCACCAATGAACAATGTTCATTAGAATAAAGTTTACAATTTGTCGATGGACGCCCGGAGGCTGCATTTCGCCAGTTCATAAACTCATAGTGAAGTCAAATTATAAATTAAATGGGAAACAATTTGAAGAATTCTGACGAAAAGGCTGATAACAATGCCCAGTGCGTTGATAGTAGTAGACTTTATACCTACGCTTAAGACCTGTTTTTGGTATGTAGAGTCAGCAAAACAAATTATTAAGTTTTATTTTTAAACACAATTTTCTTTATTTTTACCAATGCTTAGATTCAACTAATAAAAAAAGTACTTTTTTTTATTTAAAAGTTATGTTAATTTGAGTTTTGTTTTATTTTGACATAAGTATGAAAAAATAAAATTAATATTTCTCGTCAAAGGTTTGTTACTTGTTTACTACTTACCTCCTTCTAACTACACTATTAGTTTGCTTAGGTACTTGATGTTTTTGCGCCTAACGGACCAGGCCGATGTGTAGCATGCATGAGTGACATATTTAAAAACATTAAATTCAAACATAGACTTGAGTTTTGCTGTTTTAATTTGTATTCGAAATACCAAAAACACATTTTTTAAATTTATTTTAAAATGAAGAATATTACTACATATTAGATTGAACATGTTTTTGCCAACTCTACTGATTCATGTCTACGAACTCAGTCCAAGATGATGTTATTTAAGATGAGATCAATTTTATTGAGATTTATTCTGTGAACATGTTTTGTATCGATTTTTTTTGTCTATAAATTATCGATTTAAGTTTCGACCTTTGATTAATGATGGTGTGATAATCGACGATTTGTTTCTTATTAATAATTTGTACTGTGGGTTTAATTAAAATTAACCTAAAATGTCCAAGCATCCATATAAAAAAGTATTTATCATAGGTGGCCTTGTAAAACTTTTCAGCTAGGACGCCTTGTTAAAGACTTTATTGTATTTGTATAATATCTTCGTGAGACCCGAGGTCCCACAGTCCCACCCGAGAACGTGATTGAGATGGTCGAGTGGCTAGTAATGGCTACATTACCGTAAGGGCCGCGAGTTCGAATCCCGCGCAAGGCAAACATTGTACGTTGCTTTACTTACAGTATTTGCAAATTAATTAACTAAAAAAAATATTATGTAATTCAAATGGGTTTAACTTAAATAATGAAAACCAAGCAAGTTCATGGTTCGTTACACACGAGTGTATAATTTATGTAAAGAAAAATCAAAATATCATATAAGGGCGTTATCTAATGAGACCACCTTCGAGTTTATGTGGGTGCACCATGGATCAGAGATTCAAGAGGAATATTCCCAAAAGAGGTTAACAGAACAATGTGCTATAAAATACTGTTATTGCCATAAGCAAAACGAAAAGTTCACATATAAAAAAAAAAAAAGGAAATAATATAAAATTAACGTAATTTTTAACATAATATAATGTCGCTTCGCTATCGTGTAGTACAGACGTGTTTATAGTTTTTGTCAATGTTTCATTTGTGCAAAGATGGTGTCAATCAACTTGTTGAATCTATTTGTTGATTTGTTACTTTTATAATTCTACCGGTTGGTTGCAGTGCAGAAATATATTTTAAAGTTAAATACACATTAAAAACGCTAATAATGATATAGTTGGGACTTAATGTGTCTTCACTACACTACATAACTTTGAACGATTTTGTGCAACTCGGTGTAACAAATCTTTGAAACCAAAAACTAGTTTATAATTTTATTTAGTGTAAAATACTTACTTATGATTATTTTCTACCTTTGTATCTATTTGTCCAGACATATTACTGACTTATTTAATAATTTAAAATTCATAAAGAAAAATATTTTACATAATCCTAAATTGTACAACTAACGTGGTTACCATAATGATTTGTAATGTGCGTGAAACCGTTCATCATGCAAGTTGCGCTGGTGTAATTCTTATGTTCTTCGTCGTAAATGTCGTAATGTAACATAACCAGTGTAACCGTAACCTTAGTTGACATTGTGCTCGTTAAGGTTAATATGTAAAATTAAATTAAAATTTAAATTAAAAAAAAAGAAATGACCGAAAGTACATTTTCGTAAAGTTTTTGAAGCTAAAAAAAAGACATATTTCATAACATAATTAATTTTGATTCATAAATTTCATAATTAAAAACATAAATCACTAACTTGTAAAATAAATAAAGGATGTCCATACATTATCTAAAATTTCTACAGCATCAAAAAATAAGGCTGATAGTCGCTTGAATGCGCTATGCATGCCGAGACTGAAGAGGAACTTCACTGCAGACGAGAGCGAGGCACACGTTCAACTATCTCTTTCACGCATTGTCCTTAAACGCTAAAAAGCTCCACAGATGGCAGTAAAATCGTTGCAACGGTTTGAAGCGGCCACTAGTGTCGCCATCTAGCGTCGAATAACCGAACTTTTATGGCACGTTTATTGAAGAGGGCTCTTCGGCAGCTCGTAAACGATTTTATGAGCACTAACGAACTCAACTCTCGTGCTCGATATTACCCGACCGAGTACGGTTGGGAATGCAATATTTGGATGCTCCTGTTGAGTCGGGTCGTATTCAATTCGACCGGTGTTCATGGGCTTTTATGTGCGATTCAAGGTGCGATTGGATGGCGTGCTCGGGCGTTTATTTGGCTTTATTGTTGGGGTTTGTTTATGCGATTGCTGTTTAACCAAGTACGGTGTTTGTACATGCTTTTGTATGATTATTATGTTGTTGCGAATAATGAAAAGGGTACCGTGAGAACTTTTTTGTTTTTTACATTATTTTCAACTTTCTTCACGAAATTCTAACAATTTCTGATTGGATCACGGCAGTTTAGTTACAAATTCTAATTAACTGTGATAACAATTGGAAATGGAAAGCAATATTTTCGTATTTGGTGGGCGGTAACAAAGTTAGAATTAGGTACGAAACCCAATAACCATTTATCAGTGATTTATATTCGAGTTTTCCCCAAAACGTAGCCGTGAAAAAGGCAAATCATAAATAAGATCCGATTCAAATTTGTAGAAGATGGTATCGGTATGATTTGTGAGCTCGCACCCGAGAGCGCTTGTCTAGTGATGTGCTAATTGCGGCGTCACGTATCGATAAACTCGATAAATGGGCTGGACTTGGAAACTTTACGATAGGCGCGTTTCAGATATATACTGCATAAACCGTGACTTATCAGACTCCATTATGAGAATCATGTTTTGCAGTTTGAACTTATCCTCTAAGAATTTCTTGAACACCACGGTTACATTAGGAAAATTAAATCGAATCATTAATTAAAATATTTCTGATGTAAACTTATTTGATAAAAATCTACCTACCTATGAGGCGTTTATCAATATCGGTAATAAATAAAATCATCCAAATATGTGTAGAGTGTAGGTAGGTATATAATTTTTCTTCAGAAATTAATATTAAATTATGATGATGGAAAATTCTGCAATTTATGCAACAGCAGGCGAGAAATAATACCGAACGCTCCGTTGTCTCACATTCCCTCAGTCAGCATCTTCCGGGCAGAGCTGCGGGTGAAATATTACTGCGGGCCAGTTCTTTTTATTCACCTTTTATTTCTTATTGCGTTAGCCTGACGTCCGTATGTAGGCGAGAGTTACGATGTGGCACCTCGACTCCGCGGGACATCACTAATTATTATTTTTATTATTTTGCTGCGTTGCATTCACTTTTATTCTTATAACAAGTTCGCATTTCAATGTCTGCTATTTTTATCTACTTGAATCGAATATTATCAAGTATCTACGAATCGAATGGGTACCTATACGTATATCAAAACATTATACAGGAAAGTCCAATAATTCATCTACACAGTTATTTTGTTATTCGGTAGGTAGTTACGTGAAACCTGTTATGCATTTAAATTAAATAGGCACATGTTGTTGACAAAATATGAAGTAGGCTCCCACGAATGTAAACTCTACTAGCTGACATATAAGATTTAAAATGATAAAAGTATAGTAACATTATACATATAATATACCCGGAAACTGCCCAAAACGGTCTGGCAGTACACGATGCGACGTATCAGTGTCCGAAACATTGAGCAATAAATCGTCATTAATTCAAATTCGATACACACCCACGCACTAGCGATAGCAAGATGATTTAAGACAGTTAAATATTTGTCGTATCGCGCCATAGCAAATTATAAAGGACAAAAAATAGGACAAATATAATTAATTAATAAACTGTAGGTAAGGCCGGCCGTACCAATATTTGTTACCTGGTTAATGTATTCCGAGCCGTGTACCACATAATATATTAGAGGACCAATGATGTAAATGCCACCCTGAAGGCAACAAATCTCAACAGCGTGCGCCGACAAACATTTTTTTGTAAACCACATACCCGGGACAATGCGTTATCTGTCCTAATGTGATTTAACAGGTAATTTTTAAAATAGATTACCATTAAACAGAGCTAGATTTATGCCCGGGCGCAATGTAAATAGGCAACGAACAGAATGAGGAACTACATTTATTTTCATTTACCTCCATTTATATCATGGCTCCACGTGGAGATTACGTGATTTAACAAAGGGAGCGTTATAAATCTGTGAGTCCTGTCTTAGTAGGCTTTTGTGGGCATTTTTGATATGTGCCTTTAAAAGCTTTTTTCTGTATTTAGATGAGAATTCATTGTGTAATTCATTAGAGCGGGGGGGTAGGTCGCGACTGGGCGAAGTGCGGCGCGCGGTCGATATCGAGAGATAACGCTGATATTTATGACCGACCAATGAGGTGTCCGACAAGGACGATACTTTTAACGACCGACGAATTAGTCTATACAAATAAGGCCAGTAATAACGGCATTGTCTCTCTAACGGTTGGGCGGAGGTAGAGATTGGAGGTTACATATAAAAATAAGGATAAGTTCCATAAACTGAAATTCTATATAACACCATGAGAATTAGCAATAGTGTGTTTATAATTCCTTGGCTAGATGTGGTTTCCCGACAAATTTATTAAATAACCAGATCACGTTTCAAACATCAGTATACGTAGACATGCATTATTCATGGTTGGTAGGTCTTAATACTCCGGTAAAGTGGTGCATCGATCTAGCAAAGGTCAAAGAAAAGATTTTTGCTATGAAAAACCTGTTTGTAAAGGACTCGATAAAATATTAATGATGCGGCATTTGTCCGGGATTTTTTCCACTGGTATCAATGTTATGATAAATACTATAATTATCTCCTCATATGTATTTTATGCGCGTTAACTAATATACGTCTTTCGTTACGGTTACTCATATGTGACGCACGCAATTAAACATCTTTATGTTTGCTTTCTAATTAAATTACCTTAGCTGTCTATTTACTAAACTATCTGATTACTGGTAGGTACTCATAAAAAATATATGTATTAGTCACCTTTATTTGGTTTTGGTATGATGCGAGGATATCGGAAACGCTTCCGACTGAATTCATGGATTCATTGTATAGCAATGTGATGCGTGCAATATTTTGTATTTAAAAATAAGTGGCATTTGATAAATATGGACGTTTTGCTAATGAAAAGTTGTTTTCTAACGGAACTATTTCAAACTATAGAATTTTTGATGTCTCTCCAAATATTAAAATGGAGTTCCCATATATCACGTCACAAAAACACCGATTCACAAGCATTTCCTCGTAATATTCAGAATATTCATATAAATTATAACATAGATGTGTGGGTGGTCCCATAAACTTGTGCTCGCATTGTCTATTCTAGGATCGAACCTGCGATTTGCATTGAGAACCTACTTGGCATACATTATTATGGCGCGAACGGCAGCTAACTAATTAGCACCCATGTCGATATCGATATTCGCATCATACTCTTCATTAGTTTACATCACTACAAATGTAAGAAAATAAATATGAAAATTATTCTGGACTAAGCAGTTTCATTAAAAGATACCTACATGTTAAAGAATAGTTAGATCGTAATATTAATAAATAAAACTCGTACAGTGGCAGTAGGTATCAATTTACTTTCGCTCTATCAATTTGAGTACCTAGGCCGACGTTTTATTATGCCAAACAAGTCACAAATAAAATATTTTAATTTATTTTATAATAACAAACCATTTATTTTCCACTGGCAAACAAACGTACTGCTTTGACCAAGCGCCAGCGGAGTAATACGTCACGACTAGACAGCTGCCCCCTCCCCTCGTCCTCTCGATGCTCCAGCTTTACGTTAGAATGAGATACATGTATTACGAATAATAACAGTGTGAAAGAGATGGAATGGGCTCGTGAAACATGGCGTATAACGCCCCTTGATTTATGGGAGTGTGCCAAAGTTCGAACTTTATGTGTGCGTGACGCTTACACGTATCATTTGGAATTACTTTAATAAACTAAAATATTTTATAATTATATTATCAAAATAAACCTTACATGTAATATATTAGAGTCTACTTTGTTTTTATTTTATAAATTAAAATGATTTCATATTTTTCTTTTGGAATACAAACTCCTAGGTGACTCACCTAAAATGAATCTCAAAAATAGAAATGAGGTATTTTAACCTCACATTCAAATTGGAATAGATCAAATTAGCAGTCATGTCATAAGTCATAACCATACCATAACCAAACTATTAAAACAAGCAATTGAATTGTATGAAACTCTTATGAAACAATTCAATATGGTTCTAGACCAAAATATCGTTACACTGGTATACATATCTTGGTAAGAAATTCTCAAAATCTAAAAATAAAAATAATACAAGATTGTATTATATGTCGGTACATATTCCCAAAAGTAATTTCATCATCAACACCTAAGCCAAACGCTTCCTTCCAGTAATGATCTGTATGACGCTGGCTGGATGCAGGCCGCTGATAACCGGTCAAAAATTATAAAAATTAAATCGTTTTTTTTTTCATTTTAAAATTATTCTATCAACATTACTTTAATGCACAATAAATTATTTGTTTTACATTATTTCTCCTATCGGACACTGATGGAAGTCATACAAAACTACCATATCTACCACTATTACAGTTCATTTTAAATGATGTGTCAATTTGGTTGACTATTACTGTAAAACTATTTGGTGCTACAGGCAGACATGTAGGTATCTAGATTGTATTCAAATGAGCTATTAACTCGAGTTTTGTGAATGGAGGACTAGTGGCCGAGTCGCGTGCCTAGACTTGACTCTATTTGCATTACATTATTTAAATGTGATAATTAACAACTATTATGTTATTAAGGCGTCTATTACGTTTGAATGGTGGATTTATACAACGGATAGCAAATTGGCATATTACAAAAGCATGAGATACAGTCCAATGATGACTATATGTAAAAATATACCTATATGTAAATGGCTGTTTGTTGCCATAAATAAATAAAAAATAGACCAACGCCCGCTGTTTTACTTGCTCATTCCCGTTCTCGGAGTGTTGCTGACATAAAAGTTTTTTTTTATTTATTTTTTATTATCTTTATTTTTTTGGAGCTTTTGTCTTTTTAGACATGGCAGCTCCATCATCACAAGACATAAAAGTTATCATTATATCCTTTCCTAGTTCTTAGCCCGTTCGTACATACACAAGGCGACGCAAGTCTCCGATACTCGGCGATTTTGGCATCCAACGACGCGAGTGTACGTACGAACCTCAATGGACTTGTATGGCGGTAGTCGCTTGGATACTAAAATCGCCGAATATCGGAGACTTGCGTCGCCTTGTGTACGAACGGTCTAAAACTATCTCTACGCCAAAATTAGTTTAGCACTTTTAGGTGATTTTTAACATGAAAAGTCAACAGACAGTGTCTCGCATCTAAAACTTGTGTTTTAATTTATCATTCACTAGCCGCGTTTAATTTTATACACAACAGCGCCATCTATATCAGACTTTTGATCAAATTCTACGAGATTCGCGTACTTTTCGGAATAAAAGTACCCTATGTGTTAATTCAAAGTATCAGCTGCCTACATACCAAATATCATAATTGGTCCAGCCATTTGACCGTGAAGAAGCAACAAACATACACAAACTTTCGCCTTTATAATATCAGTAGGATTTTTATAGTTAATAATACCGATAATTTAATGTTTATTTCTTAATTTAATTTTTAAATAAATTATTACCTACTTCTATTTTTGTTGTATTTCCATATAAAGTGCATAATTTAAACTTAAGTGCGTGAAGTGGGAGTAGGTTTCGGAATTTATTGGATGATGTTTTTATTTTAAAAATTAGCACAGTAGTACCACACACATATTAAATAAGTTTTCCAGTAGAATAAATTTTATTCTTTTTGTATTATTTTGGTTTTAATGATATCTATTTAACATTTATTTACCTTTTTTCCAGGTATGTGTTCACAACCCTATCTTGAGCAATTTTGGTGAGTAAAAATTTTTTTGTAAAAAAAAAATATTTAAAAAAATTTAATTTAAAATATACCTAAGAGATTCTCGACAACAATATTCCTTCATTAAAGGGTTATTAGACTGAGCAAACTGAGCAATTTGCTAAGCGAGATATATAGCGTAGGTGGGCACAATACGGCCTGGGTGCGCTATAAACAAGGCTGCTTCCTCGCTAGGAGGTCTTAACTCAACCGCGATTATTTATTAGCTACGGTGTACAGTAGCTTTAACGGACATCTTTCATAGCTGTATGTATATTAAGATTTATATTTCTAGTACACGTAAAAACAATAATTTTTCATTCAAACACCTTATTGATCGTTTAATTAAGACCGTTCGATTACCATTAACACCAGAAAATTACCTGAAAAATATCTTATACCGATCTGGTTCATTAACAATTTTTATTTTGAAATATTTGATAAGTATGATTACCTATTAATATTACATATTATTATTTTGATATAAGAAAGAATAAATAAATGGATTTGGATAATCTATAAATAGATAAATGAATTAAATATATGAGCAAATGGCGGGATAAATCAGCGGGTCTATACAATTTAGACCTGCTGACTTACCATTTATGACAATTAAGTAAATTTTTGTATATTTATTTGAATATCCTTGTTATGGTTTTTAAATTCTCTGTAAAGTCTGACGACAAGCTTATGTAGAATTTATCATATTAGTAGTAAGTAATTATATAGTTAGCCTGAAAACATTACTTTATCATAATTAAAATAATGATCAGAGAATATATAATTTTTCTAATAAGCCTCTTTACAATTACGGGTAAATTGACTAGTGTAACCGTGCCGGACGCATTGTTCACAATGACAAATAATGGCAGATAATACCACACTATCGGGTGTCTGACCAAATTTAGCACTATGTTTCGAGCCAATATTCCCACTTGATAATAAACAGCTTATGGTATATACGGATTTTGTTTTAAATTCGCTTATTATTATTATTTATACGTACTTATACAACATCGCTTATTAAAAGAATTGGAAGAAAATAAAAAGAATTTGTATCCCAATCAAAAATACCTATGTATACTTAGGTGTTTTTATGAACTCGACAACCTCAACTACTTTAATTAATTTTGTCTCAATGAACTATAAGCCTTATTGCCCACTGGCTACCGCTGAGGGATCCTGACAATTTACCTGATTTTGTATGGATACACAAGTTTAATTTCAACATCCAGGTCGCGTAATGGTCGCTAGCGGCAACTTAGTGTTAGAAACTGTTATTAAATTTATAGTAGGATAGACTGAACTACACCTAAATATCACTTTTAATATTTTACTAGGATACTACTACAGGTATCAAACCTGGCAATACCTAAGGACACTGCGGGAACAAGGTCTGCTTGTTTCTTTTCTTGATTTTGGAATGTATCGCGGGCTAATGTTATTGTTTTCTTATGTTAAGATTTTACTAGACATTTGCCTGGATTCTTTACCAAAATTTCTTCAAAATTCTGTCTATATTTATTTTTAATATCTATAACCATGTCTACTTGAACCAGTCGGTATTCAAACATTTCTGAATCAAAATTCAGGTTTATATGTATAAATTATTTATTAGATTTTTTAATGAATTTTTTGAAGTCTTTTAAAACATATTCTTGAAAAAAAAATTTTACCTGAATAATCCTAAATCACCACTTGACTCTACGGTCCAAAATACGTTATTATACTTTTGCAAGATTTACCGGATCGGCTTTAGTCACGAGAGTCACGACCCACCGTGAACACTGCCTAGAGTAATACTTTTATCGTTCAATTTAGCACATGCCCTTACATTTAAATAAGAAAATTGAATATTGCCCTATATAGGTAGTAATTTTGTTCATAATTTTTATAAACAACACAAGTCTCAAAATATTTTTATTTTATTTTAATAGTGGATTTCTTACAGCCAGTTTCTACAACTTATTAAAATTAATGACACCTCAAAATATAGCTGTCTCTATCAAACTAATGACGACTAAAAGAGATAGCTAGAGATTTGATGTGGATCTAAAATTAAAATGCGTCTTGTTAGACACTTTTGGTTTTAATTTCACTCCGAGAATTGAATATAGATTGACTATAGTAACATAAAACTCCAATTACAACACTCGAGCTAGTAAAAGTTAATAATACACTCTATTACAATTTAAACCCGGGTCTAATCCGTATTGGTCATTATGACCGTTCGTGGTCACCCTATCCCTTAGAAGGGCCACCCACTAATATTAATTTTTAATTGATTATTATAGATTGTAAAACCAGTTATATTTTTATAAATGTATTAAATATATATGTTATGTATCGTATTGGAGGCGTTTGGGGGAGGCCTATGTCCAGCAGTGGACTTCTTGTGGCTGAGATGATGATGATGATGATGAAATGTATTGAATGTTTATGTGACACATTTAGCAAAAAAAACAGGCAAATAATTGGCGTAAAAACAGTAGTTTTATGGGCTAATAAACGAAACCAATAATATGAACAACAAAATATTTAAGTACACAGTCAAGCAAGAGCAGGTCGACCTTTTCATATCGGACTTTGTAGTAGGTTGTACCATTCTTAAGTTCTATGTCATAAGAGCCAAAATTGTGCAAGTGTAAAGTTCAACGCGCTCCTGACTGTACCTATCAAAGAATCTTTGTATGTTGTTAAAATGAGGTCTAATAATCCAATTTAGTGTAAACATTATTTACAAAACAAAAATGTATTCACGAGAGATACACCCAAACAACTAAAATAACACGCATCAATCTCTTATATTAGCCTCGGGCTCCGTGGAACAACATAAAAACTTCCTGAAGTTTCCTATACTCGATCATAAATCTCACGTTTTTTAATAGATAAATAGGGCCTCGCACAAACGAGCAATATCGCATTATTTGGCCCTCCCTCAGGAAAGGCCTCTCTGATAAAGCCTCCTCGCCTCACACCCTTCATGCTAATGTAGTACGCCAGACGGTGACAACCATTTTTTGGCCCACTTGGCTACATTATGAGAGCTATAAAGAGTATTTCAAATTATATTTTCTGTGTCCATTAAAAAGGAGACGTGGTTTCTCTGGCTTATTATTTAAGCTGCTTTTGTACCGATGCTACATTTATTTGTGTTAAACGTTTTTTATCGTTTAATAAATTAAACAATTAAATACAAGCAAAAAATGTAACTGTTACAATCTTTAAGAATATTAAAAACAGGTAGGAATTTAGTTTTTTTAACAAAAGACAGTTTACAAAACAACAATTGTTCTTGTCGGTCGCTCTAAGGGCATAAAGGTACGAGTTCACGGTACAACGTAATAAAATGTTCAAAACTTCGAAAAAATATGCCGTCATAAACAAAGCGGTTCGGATGCAAAGTTAGATAAAGAACATCTCACACACCTGAGCTAGAAAATTGCTTTTTTCTAAGCGCCTCCAGTTTTTTACGCAACTTTCTCCAAGAATAAAAGAAGTTTCGTGGAAGAACTTTCTTATTTTTTTGCTGCGAGGACGTAAATCATACCTCATTCGTGAGGCTTGACGGGCCGCAAACGCGCGAAATATGGAAACAATAAAAATATTGTGACACAACTGAACAATTGCTCTCTCGCTATTCTTTTGTTTTATGTATAAAAAGTAAAAAAATGTAGTTTAGAAACTGAAGCCTTGAACTGAGACAGATGCCAAACATTATATCCCCGCGCGGCTTACGGAGTATTACTCTAAAGTTATTACTGCGCGGGCATAAAACAACGCGAACCCTTATCACAACTAGTTAAAAACTAATTACTGGGGTGACACCACCTTTCCATAAATCTCGTGGCTCCGCCGAATTGCTCTGACAAAAGTTATTTTTAAGAAAAAAGCCCTTGAGGCTCGATCCGCCCGCTCCTCGCCCCGCGTGGAATTTATCACGATTTATATTCATGGCATAACAACAAGAGCCGCGTTTAGGGTGATCCCATTCAAATTGTGGACTGCGGAATAAACCTGTTGTTTTTATTTTCCACCTATCTCAGTGTGATCTAAAACTCGCGGTATGATTTATCGAAGCACGGATAGTTCTTTAAAATTTTCTGATGATTTAAAAATGGCTATGGCGAACTAGATTTCACGGTCAGAGTGACACCCGTGTATTGCTGTCTTTAGGAACTAAATAATTTTATTTTGTTGTTTCGACCAGCAACATTAAAGGGAGATCTTCTGCATGTCTGCGTAAGATCATAAACTTCTTAACATTTGACAATGTTTTTCAGTGAATTTAGTACCTTACAATGTAGGTATAAACTCGGCTTATTATTACAGTTGTGCCCTAATTGGCACTTGGTTGTTTAATACCTACTTTCCTACAACTACAAGCGTGGCTTCTAGTTTAGCACTAATTGGCGCTATGTAATACGTCGCAGGATTTATTTAGTTAAATCAAAATTTTATTACCGTAAAATGAGGTTAATATTTAATTGTAAATTATCTGGCAGGTTCTAAATTTTGTCAAGGAACACATGGTGTATCCCAATGTTTCATGGTTTCGAACTATGGAATGTAAGTCATGAGCGGACGGAACCACTAATCAACTGCGGTTTCGAATGCTCCGTGCGGCCTCTGCTTCGGGAGCAACCATTACTTATTTGTGGGGTGGAACAATTTGACTAACTTTGTCTAATTAAGTTATTTAATACGGTGAAATTTTAATGTGATACCAATCTTAGATGCTTTGTCAAAATATGGAATTTATTGTAAGTAGGTAGTTTAAACTCTACAGGCTTTGCTCGTCCGCAGTCACTTATTTTCGCATTTTATTTGCTTTATTATTTTTATAATTTATACTTAATTCCTTTATTAGATTTTTTAGAAGATGCTTGCTACCTTCCTATTCTGTCGATAATTTTGTATCAAATCAGAACCATACAATTAATATTTTATAAATAACAATTAATTCATAAAAATAAATTTACTAAAAACCATTGACATAAAATACATTTGAATTGTACTAAGTCTGCTCTGCCTAATGTTATCTAAACAAACCGAGCTCTAGATTCTAAATAGTAGTGACTAGATCACAAGGGGTTGGCCTTCAGGACTCCAGGGGGTGGCTCTGCCATAATTGATGAGGTTCTTAGCGCAGCAGGGCGTGGAATTATCATCGCGCGACGCCCGGGTACAAGCTCTCATTAATTTGTGATTAGCCCGCAGTTAGGAGACTTGAGGCTTTCTTAAGGCTCTCTTCTAATTAGATAATCAGTTTTTCCACCAAAGCGGGATTTAAAGATCTTGAACATGTTATTAATGATACGACAATAAAATAAGAGGGGAGTATCAGAGATACGCGAAACTTTGCATTATTTTGCAAGTAGATATTTGTGATTGTATTTATCAATATACTTCGATAATTAATAATAAATTGTCTATTCTTCTTCATAGTTCCAATAGCTCAAAGACTACATTTTTTAAAACATATAAATTTTATGCTACGGGAAAATAATAATAGACACTATTCAGTTATGAGAAATACGAAATTTGAAGTAATGCATATTTTTCTTTGTGAATTCACATACAAAAGGGCTCAAAATATCTAAAAAGTGAATTCATCCCCTAATAAATATCTTAAGCATCGTTTGCTTGGAATGAGGCAAAAACGTTATTCCCCTGTACTGTTTATTTAAAGGTGGATTTGTTTGATATTTATTCACGAACGTCTACACACATGCTTAGGGGCGTTGTAAACGGATCCTTAGAAAGGGCATCAGATAAACTTACTGGAACAACATTTTTCTTACAAGTCGAACCTTTATGTCTAAAATTAGGTATAAATATGCACATTTTAAGCAATTTCTTCCACACGAGAGGTAATAATAGTCTAGACTACTATCTCACTTTTTTAGGCTGTTGTAATAGAGTAAATATTACGCTGTCGGTAGCAGATCCAGAAAGAAATGGCGAGATGAGCTCGATGCCTATCCAAAGAATTGGAAAATTAGAAGAAAATAATTTATATTTTATATTATTTATTATTATGCTCTTGAATTTGGGATTTTATGGGTGCATTGTTCAATCATTTATGTTTTCCCCGAGAATTTTAATCATCAAATTCAAAAATACTTTTCCAAATCCGGTTGGTATTTCCAGAGAAGATTGTGTCAAACTTTAAGCAAACGCTTCGGTTGTTATAGGTTAGTGATTCCAAAGAATATTTTTGAAGTAAATGTTGGAATATCTTAGCATGTCACTATAGTTCCATTGCTCCATATTTCTTTAGCTTAATAAACAATTCGTATGAGCTTCAATCTCTGCCCCTGCTTCATATTTCTTCGCCTAAGTGGTTTTCGCTAAGAAAACCTACGTATCAGATTAATTCGGTTAGAGGGGCTTGGATGGAGCCAATTTGTCTGATTGCTGCCGATGTCAATTTATGTAAGTTACCTATGTATGCCCCGACTTTTGGATTTCAATAAATTGTGACCCTATCTTGTTGCGTCCCTATCTATAAATATTTGCGCCTCATCAATTCAATCAAGTTACTGCGCAGTTGAATCTGTTGAATAACTGTGTTATTTCTACAAAATTTTTTGGTCAGCTCAGTTCTTTTCTTCCTTTAGTAAAGATTCCTTCATTTGTAGTTACGTTACTCGATTATCAAATGTGTATTGAATGTATAAAAGTGAGCTGTCGTGATGAATGATAAGTTGAAATAGAAGAAACTTACATAATGTACCGACCAAACGTATTATTATAGTAAGTTATATAGGAGGATATACGTATATTAGCCATTAACTTTGTGAAGACTTCCTTTTTGTACGTAAACGACACGTCCCCCAAAAAGACAATGGCAGTTTAATTTATACGTACAAATTTTTCTTGTTGTATAAATTAAAAACCTGATACCTTACAATGTTAAGAACAAGTTCCCCAAAATGGCACAGTAAGGTAAAGAAAAAGGGAGACCTCGTAAAATGATCAACTTGCACCTCATAGACTGTACAGCAAATTGTTAATTAGAAGGTTATGTACCCGACCCTGCTGGCCATTACCATCAAATGGTACACGCCTCTTCTGGGTAACCGTCCCAAATCACGGCAAGAGGGGAAAAATCAACCGGTAAATATCGGAAAGCAATCGGAGGTGATTCTATTAGATTGAGTTAAGCGGGAGGCTTACCTTGCTTTGAGGTCTTTGGGATCACAAATGTGGATTTATTTTGTATACGAAAATGGACGTTAGGATTTTAAATTTTCTGAACTGGTTCTGTTGGCTTTATCAAGATAGTCCCCCGAAATATTTTCAGTTCTGTGCCTATTTAATCATTATATTATTCTATAAAATTTTGGGTCATTATTGTAAACCACATTACTTTCAAGCAAAATAGTTATTGTGTTTAATTTAATAAGATTTTCAAAAATGTTTTGCAAGTAATTGAGCATAATACGAGTAGAATTAGATTCGCTTTAGTATGCCAATGTCTTTATTGTATTTCTCAGGAGAGGTTCAGATTTTATTAAGATAGTTTTTATTTTCTTTATTTCCCCAATCTCTTTTAGCAACATAATTCGTAAATGACATTGATTATCATATTACCTTACTCTAATTCAAAACCGCCAATAATTTGCTCAATTTCGTACGAATAATTTCTATAACATGATCGGAATATCAATTTCGCCTCTAGGGATTTACTTTTGGGCACATAATTTACGTATAACTAAAAGGCAAGCTCCTGTCTGATCATCGTCCTGCCCAGACCCTTCAAGACATAGACCTGGAGAAGATGAATTTAAAAAAAATCCCACGGGAACGGGAACAACGGGATTAGTTTCGGAAATGTCTGCTAATTACTTATAATAATATGATAGGAATTCATTCACAGATCTTTGCTTGGAGATCTGCCTTTATTTTAGTGCGGTATAAGCTTGCGTGCGGAGCAAGATTCATCTCTTGAGTCCAGGCAGTGTCTGTCACTATCTAGATCTACCAATGAGAGTCGAGTCCACACTTAATTGGCACTTCTTGATTACATAGAGGTAGTTATGTAGATAAATATGGGAATGCAGTGTTTCATTTCCTTAATTAATGTGGTTGGACGAGACCATTTTTTTGTGATTTGATGATGAAAAAACTCAAAATTTTGCTTTAATGAGTACATCTACTTATATGTTTTTTTAAGACTTACCTACTTGGGTTAAAATTAACGTTAATGAAGTTGCTATTTGAGTAGGTATATTTTTTAAACAACCGTAACGCACTTTTAATGTAGACCAAAACAATCGTTTAACATAATAAAAAAAAAACGTACTTAAAAATATATGTATCGATAAAGTAGGTATGTAGGTATTCTACAAAACCATTTTTATAGGAATCGCCGGAATGCGTACGGGTTAACTCCTACGATCAAGATAAGCCGTCACATTCGAGATATTTAAATCGATTTTCCCCAATTTTCCGCGAGCGGGCGCGAGTTAAGGCCCCAGTCAATTTATCCAGTGTCGCTGCGGGGCGGTGGGACCCGGCTCTCCATTGTTCGCCAAATGAACTACGCTCCAAGCTTAACAGGATCGTTACACTGCCTCCGTCATTGGTTTTACACAAAATCTGGCGAAGAACATCCATTCGAATATCACAATAGGTACAATAAAATTATTAAAATTGTATAACAGTTTATAAAAAACTATTGTTGGCACGATTTTATACGATACGATAACAAAAGCAAAAAATATCCTTGGACTTAATAGGCAATAGAGCCTTCTCTCTATTAAAATTTTAATAAAGATCAATTTAATTAGAGAGAGTTTATTGTCTCAGAATAATATCTTTGATATAGTAACAAGAAAGGAGGTATACCTACGTCTTTTATTATAAAACCCATAAGTTTTACACGCAATCCACGACACGCAACTCGCAATCGCAATAAAATATTTGCAAAACGAAGTAAACGGCAATGCAGACCCTCCTAACCCTTCAAATTTTCTTTCATTAAAGAGTTTTGCTTATTTCGCTCAACCGGAACCTATTTGTTGGGCAGCTATTTAAAACATTCGCTCCGACTTACATAGATCAGATACGTTCAACAAAGGCTTTTGTAATTAAGAAAGATATTTTAGTTGGTGGCAGCTGCGAAATGAATTTACTGGTTTAAGGGTGTTTTAAATTTTGTTAGATGGAGTTGTTGTCCCTTTTCGTTCGATACAAAACTTTTGGATTAAGGTTTTGATCGTTAAGGCGACGCTTATTAATGTTTAAATTTATTTAATGAAGATTTTTTTTTACATAAATGCTAGCTGTATACACATACAAGTAGTATTTATGTTAAACAATCTTCAGCTTAGACTTCGTCCTCGTGTAATTCAGTTTATATGAACTTGGTGTATTTCATCAAATATTAGTCAAACAGACAAATAATAGGACATTTTATTAACGTTAATACTTATTCGTAAAATATGTGGTAGTTAATCTAGTTTTAAGATACTTAAAATGCATAGAATATTTTGCTTATTCCTGTGTTTCGCATGATTTATGACGACGCATTTTGTTGCAGTGTTTCATATCAGTTAAATGGTAAAACAATCTCTTCTAGGCATGAAAGACCAGCTGTAACAACTTTATAATTTAATTTTTTTAAAAGCTGTATGAACAAAAGGGATAGTTGGAGAAAAAGAGGAGAAGCCTTTGCCCAGCAGAGGGGCATAAATGGCTAGTAAAAAAAAATTGTACAAAAAGTAACTCAAGCACAGGTTTCACTAGACACTGATTAGGGACTGAATACGGCCAAAACACGCAAAGCAATATTTCGAACGGCTAACAAAAATAAATTTCCGTATTCCCACCCCAATTTAGGAGTGCATTATTTTCGCTTTCACAGACATCCGATACAATTAAAATCTTCTTTAATTAAGGGACGACTATGAATCATTTGCACGTGGCGCACTGAGTTTTCCACTTGTATACGCACCCGCCTTAACAGGAAACGATTTAACAAAACGTAAACCCATCGGATATTCGTCTCTAATGTCAAACGCGAAAGCTCAATTTTGTGTTCCCCTAATGGGCGTTTAAGACGTAGTTCTTTGTGCTTTTCCGGTATCTCTTTTCACTTTATCGCAGTGTCTCCGTTATTTACTCGTACGTGAGGGATGCTCGCAATAAATAGGTGCGCACAAACATATTTGACGTTTACAAATACCTCCCAAATTGGTTTCCTTGGCGTGACTGGCCGTTATTACGAGTTGTGTTTACTTATTGCCCCGAAACAGTGGCAGGTTGTGTAAGTCGGTGGATTTGTTACAGATAAATTTGGAGACAGCTGTACAGGGATTAATTGCCAAATCGACGATAATGTTTTAAAATAAATTACTAATAATTACAAAGTTGATCTCTTTTAAGGGAGCATGAGATAGTAATTTAATGAAATTCTAATTTTATCGGCTCCAGTTTGACGTCAAACTCAGCTCACTCGTCATTGAGTGAGGTCTGTTATTTTAACGCCCTTTCATCTCAATCTAAAAACAAAAATACGTTAGAAACAAATATATAAATACGTGCCAAACAATAATACTACCTAAGAATAGAAGACGAAAACATTGGCTATTTGTAAAGGCACGTGGGCAAGGTATTAGTCAGCCAACGCGCTCACATCACATGCTTGTAGCACGGAGATGTGGCGAAACGAAAACTCATCGAAAAATAGATCATTCTCCAAACGAGGTGCGACTCGCAATCGAGTGTGGCCCGTCGGGAGTAGTAATTCAAGTGACAAATATCGAAGGCCACAATTCATATTTCTGCTATCTGTGCGCTGGTGCCGCCATCTGTGCCCGAGGGCCGCTCGCTATTGGTTCTCCATCAAGCGGTTGGGTGATCTATTTTTGTTGCGAATAAAACATTGTTTTTCCTCCGGGAAATGTTTTATAAGTATTTTTTGGGGTTGTACGTGATGTGATGTTTTGGGGCGTTACATACGGATTTTGGGGAGAATCGGTTCGTAAATGGAAAAGTGCATAAAAACTTACCCTCAGTACGTGTAATGCGTGCTTTATGTCTCTAGATAATATTATGGTTATTGGTTATTATAATAGGACAGTATTCGGTTAGATATCTTGTTTGTACATTAGCCAATTTTATTTAGTAATTATAAAAATGCAATTTAACTACATTTTACGAAACGACCCTACATGTAAAGTTGAATAAGCGCAGTGAAATATTTCGTAAGTGTTGTTTGAAGAACGTAATAATTTCATTGTACTTTTAAATCCTGCAATAAAAGAGGGACGTTAAGTCTTCTCTGTTTAAAAAATAGATACTAATATTCGATAATGTAATATGGGCAACACAAGGCCGATGCATTATCGAGATCGGAAATTTCACGTGGCCATATAATTTTAAGCTCGTAAAACCCGAACAATAACTCACTAGGAGCATTTGCGGAAAATGCATTTTATTGTTAAAACGTGAATTTTATTTATCGCCGACAGCACGCGGTGGGCTGTAGTGGGGGTTGATTTGCAGTGGCGCATCGATGCCACCCTTTGGCACGGATTATTTATACTAAAGGTAATATCCCCGGTTCATTATTGGGAAATGCAACATTTGTGTATTTCAGAATATCATTTGCAGTTCATTAAAAATAAGCTACATCCGCATTGCACTCCGATGTTTCCGAATTTTTGCGGCCATTTTAATTGTTAATGGTATTGAGGTTGACATTAATTTAATTTATACACGTTTAATGCAACTATAATTTTAACCACAGCAATAATTTCATTTACCACAATAGAAATACAAAATTTGCCAGACGTTTGATAAGATAAAAACTAACTTACGAGACAAAAAGTCAACTAGTCTTTCATTCCATTCCAATTTCGTGTATAACAGCATTTTCGCAATAATGTGGCGACTGGCGAGACGCAGCCCTGGCTCTGTGAACAAAAAAAGCAACTATAATAACCACTTAACTGAAATTACCCGTCCAATTGAAAACGGCAACTCAGCGGTTCACAAGTCATAAAATTTCACCGACTATGTATTTTATCTGGTTGTCTAGCACGTGTTAAGGCGGCCCTTTCTGCCCGATAGTCATCGTGAGGCGTTGCTACCACCGATCCGGCAACGCCTTTCGACCATTACACGGTGTTTAATTGCAAATTCGATTTGTTTATTGCCTCTACATTGTTGCACTAAAGAGGATTCCTCCATTCATTCGAACGATTTTACGAGCGTATTACATCGAGAGCGATTTGCATAGAATTATGAGATAAAGTCATTTGGATTCCATACGTTCACTTATTTTTCATTCAGAGGAAATTTGTAAATTATCGTGGGAATGGCACGCAATGTAGGTAAACAATTACAAAACATTGTTGTTAATAGATCCGTTGCTTATCATTACAAGAATAAGGTTTTAGTTTTTTAGTGGACTTCAAAAAGGTTAGAGCTTCATAAATCAACCGTATCATTTTACATGTTACGTGAATAAAAATCTTTAGGCTGGGCACAGTCTTGGATCGACGGTCATCGTTGGCGTCATTAAACAAATGTAGCCGTAAGCACGTAGAAAATCATCAGCGCAACAGTATACGCGTTTATACATTCGCGTAGAGTTAGCTACGTCATGGCTACGTCCGACCAACGACGACGTTAGTGATGGATGACCATCGGTCGCACACTTTCCAACCTATACTCAAATTCGTCGCAAAACATAATAACACAGGACCACCCTTAATTATCTTCCGCTTATCCATGTTAATTATACGTTGCTTACAACAACAAAAACACTATTGGAAACTGTAAGGAAAAACAAAAACAAACTCTTTTAAAAGCTATTTAGCTCCAATCCCTAGATAACGTCTACCGCAGTTGGGGGTCGTTTTTTCCGCGCTGAAAAGCCAATTTGGAATGAATCACTGTAACAGAGCAGCATCTGTGCTAATTTACCTACCAGTGGACAGTCTAATTCTACTCGTTCGATCGTAAATATGGAATCGCGACCGGGAGCCGAATATCGAAAGCCGGTATTAGTCGGAAACAGCTAATACACACGGGGGTATGTGTTGGTGCGAGCTATAAATTATCGCGTTCATTTGGGCTCGATGTTTAATCTGTCTACAGCGATACAGCATCGCCTCGGGTTGTTTTGCAATTGTTTGCAAAATCATGTTGGCTGTGTGTACAATACATTATAATTGACTATTCATTAATGCTAATTCTACTATTCAAGTTATCTGATATCTAATAAATTAGGTTTATCATTTCACTAACTGGCCATGTATACCATTAATATACAATCACAAACTATTCAGCTGAAAACTTCTTTTTTAATTTCAAAGCAATTTATCGACATATAATCTCATCAGATCAAAAATTTTGATTGCTACTTCCATGATTCGATTCGAAATTTTGACTAATGTTTGACCAATTGTATCGATTTAGGTATAACGATACGGTGTGGAATACTGCATGGATATTATATCGGTTCCCGCCACTGTTTGTGTCTACGTGCCCGTGATATAGAGCCACGTTTGCAATTCGTTCCGTCCATTGTTTATGTGTGTAATTCATGTGACGATACCTTTGTTTCCACGTACGTACGTGTGTGTTTTACTCTAAGATATCAAATATATTTCATATTTTAAAATGGCAAGGATATCCTCAATTTTGTTGTCTGTTGTTTTAAAACAGGCACTATGTAACAACTGGACATTGTTACATTTGTTACCTAACTGACGTCTATAACAATTTCCTTTGTTTTATTATTAAATATATTTAAATTATACTTATTTATTTGTCAATGAGGATTGAGAATAGATTTATATAATTCATAGAATAGGTAAATCGTATTCATTTATTTTCTTTGTCCATGATTCATTTAAAGAAAACATTCTAGATAAATACAACATTTTATACAAAAATAAATTCATGATAGACCTTTATTGTTTCAGGTATGACATTAAGTAAGAGATCGTTTCGACCCATATATTTATAACGTAAGTAAAAAATCGTAAATCTTATCACACGCACAATTTTATCAAAAGGTCTTTTGATATGCAATAATGGGAGCAATGTATCAAACTAGCTATCTAACTTAAACGCAATTTGAAGTATGGCGGTCTCTTAAGGCTCCCCCTAAAATGGAGGTAGGTGGGGGACCGTCTTATCGCAGAAATGCAGGCACTCCGCCCGTTTACCTTAAGATCTTTAATATTAAATAATATACTACAGTTAAAGCCGCCTTAAATATACTGCCGAGACATGCTTTATGAGTGTGACATCGCCTTAAATTCTCACAGATAATTAATAGGATGCCGTGTTTAAATCTGATAGTGTCTATGGATTACCTTATTAAAAGTTTATGATTTCCGTATAAATAATGGTGTTTCGAAGGGAATATCGTACCTACCTACCGCCTAAGAGTGAATGAAACAAAGTATCTTAAATGATTGGGATTTCTATACTTAAAGATTAGTTTGCGAAGGTGTAGCAATAAAGCGGCCTTATTGCTGAAACCATAGAAACTGTGAGTAATTTTTTTTTTAAATAAGTACTTTTAAATGAGTCGCGGAATAATAACGATAATTAAATAATTATATGGATACGAACTATCTTCATACTATAATATAATACATACTTTATATCTATGCGGTATAAGCGTGTAAAGTAGGTAATAGTTATAAAAGTAACATATATTGTGTTACTTATATACAGAGTTGCTTTCACATTGAACAATTAAGAATTCACTAAAATACGAATGTGATAAAGGTCGGTGTATAGTGGTCACTAAACATGTTATTCTTTGAAAACAATATAAATAATACTATTACTTAACAGACGAAAACAAAAATAAAAATGTACCTAAATAAAATCGTGTAAGGTGGGTGGACCATGGAAGGCCATGCTCCTTTGAAGGCCAACTATCAAAAAGTCGTAGTTATTGACATGTAAACACATATTCCTTCGGCTATACACTAAGATCCATCAAACTCGAGGCCACAGATGCGGCGGCGAGTCGCTCGCGCCGCTATTGTGGCAGTGCGATCTCACGCTTCGTAGACTTCGGTCGTCGACGTTACAATTGTTATTCGCACGCACAGCAAAACGTACGTTTTTAGTTAGATAACCTATTATTATTTCATATTTTTTTACTGTGAATTGTCGTATATAAGGATATGTTTATGGTACTAAAGAAAAAAAATAGTTTTGCCTCGATTTAAGTTAAAATATTGGTAGTGTTCCCAGGAAAGCCGGTGGTTCCTTATAAGGCCAATCAAAAATTTGTAAGGCCATTTGAGGTAAAAAAAAAAAGTTTTTAATTTCATTATAATACGCGTTGGCAAGTTATTTGATGTCAATATAATACTCATTACTACTGTTTTAAAATAATTTCCATTAATATATTCTTAGTTATACGATGGTGTTCAAGTAATGTTCGTTGAGTTTTTTATAAATGATAAAAATATATTGGGCATTTAATGTTTTGCTTAAATGAAAGAGCTTATTATGTAGTTTTAGTAAAAGCGAATATATTAACTGTTACAACTCTATTTTTAAGTTGAACGACTGATGTATAATATTGGCCTTGTTTGGAGCCGTGTTCCTTGCAAGGCCATTTGGAAGAGCTTAACAAAATTTAAGTTTAATGAATACTGATTAAAGCTAGGTTAAAAAAAAGTGATTTATATGGTACACAATAAAACAAAGTATTATTTGATCATTTGTTTTTTTCATTTATCCAGTTAATAAACGAATAAAAAGCGTTTACTCGTTAGAGTGGCCTTCCATGGTCCACCCACCTTATTAGTAGTGCGTTGCGTTGCGTTGCGTTGCGTCGCGTCGTCGCAACGGAACAACGCATTGTATGCCACACCTGCGTTACGTTGACGCTGCGACAACGCAACGGGGAATCGCTCTAAAATATTTATCTCATGTGTAATATTTTATTTAAATACTAGTAAAATACTCGCAACTTCGTTTGCGTATTTCTCGCTTTTCCGTGGGAATTTTGAAAAATCCTTTCTTAGTACACCCCTAGACGTTGTAAGGAATCTACATTCCAAATTTGGAATCTCTAGACCCAGCGGTTTGGGCTGCGCGTTGATATATAGTTAAGTCAGTCAGGACTTTGAATTTTATATATATAGATAGATAAAGAAAGGAATACAAGTAATTGAAGGATCAAACAAACATTTGAAAGTTTGCCACAGAAAAGCTTTGAAAGCTTATATTAAAAAATAGGCTTTTAAAAAGCTGGTTTTGCGTTCGTGTAAGTCCCAGGCTTCAGTTAACATCCGCGTGCCTGCATGCAACTTGCGTCGCACCACAGGGAATGAAGACGTTAAATAATTTAATCGGATGTCGAGATGTTTTATGCACTCCGACTACAGGGAATGCATTTACGTACACACCAGTTTAGTATAGTCTACGTTGATTTCTACGATGGATTAATTAAAATATTTTAATTATTATTTCTACTTTCAATAAACAAAAACGATTAGGGGAGAAAAAATGTAAGTTCTCAAAAGAATTTCTCATTTTATTAATTCATAAATTATTCTTCATACTTCAAATATATTATTATTAAAAAAATAATTTTGTTAGCTAGTTAAAAGCTATACATTATTTAATTACTTACCTACTGATTTTTCCATGAAATTACTGTATTCTATCAAAGTTTTGCAAAAAAATATAGGAGGTCATTTCGCTTCTGATTACTCGTAATTATTCAAAATTCTACATTCCCTTTGTAAAATTAATCCGGTTTGTGGTAAATCTCGTTCACTTTGACCAAATCTGAAATGAAATTTATATAAATTTTAATGAATAACAACAAGTAGGTACCTAATGTAATATTACAAATAATATCCACTAACTACCGTTCTGTAAATTGGATTGTTCCTATATAGGTAATATAGCTAACAATCTTGAATCTAGATATAGGTTACAGTTACGCTGTCACTATAAACTTCACAGCGGTGAAGTTGTGTGGGCGCTGTCCGCTGTTTTATGTTGTTCCCTATTATTGTTTCCTAATGACTCAATATTATCCTGCATCATCCCCATATTCATAATTCTATCTCTAATAAATAGGGTTAATGACAAAAAAACTAAATGAACTCAATATTAAACTAGTAAAACAACTTCGTTTGCGTGTATCTCGCTTTCCCGTAAGTATTTTGAAAAATCCTTTCTTAGTACACCCCTAGACGTAGTAGACAGACCCAGCGGTTTGGGCTGTGCGTTGATATATAGTTAAGTCACTCAGGACTTTGAATTTTATATGTATTTTATATAGATGATAAACATTTTGGGATGAGATGGGATGGAATAATGGATAGATAGATGGAATATGCTTTATTTGCAATCATCATCATATTAACCTATAATCATCCCACTGCAGGGATACAGACTCTCCATTTAACCGAAGAGGATAAGAGTGTACTCTGCGGAGGCCAGGTGTCAAGCCGCCTGAAGGCGGTATTTGTTTGCAATACACAACTATAATGACACAGATCTTACAGATCGTAAAAAGGCGGACTTATTAAAGCAATTTTCACACGGGTAACAAATTTTTCTTATTTACATTTAATGTTAGCACCATTTATCGCACCATTTTCAATTAAAGTTACTCTTCAAAAAAGCATTTCAAATTGAACACGAAAGAATGGGTAAGCGTTAATAATCTTATGAAATTATTATAAATTTTTGTTATTATATAGGTAATTAACTTTTGAGTAATGCGTGAAAGATCTTTATTTATTTTACAAATCGAATTGATGTAGTTAATCGTTACTGAGTATTTTTATTAGAGTATTCGATATCTCGATAAAGCCATTACGAATTGTACAAATTCGACCCTCTCACCGAACCAAAACTCTATTCCTAACGAATGTTTAGCAATATGTTTTATAAAAATGTCATAAACGTATTTATCTTTTTTTATAGCTTTTTAGATTAAGAGATTTTAGCAGTAGGTACGTGAATTCTAAATTCTAAGAGGTAGTATATGAGTTTATGAGGTTGTAGTGGGCAATCTCTGGATTTACTGAACCGATTTTGAAAATTCTTTTACCCATAGAAAGTCACGATATTTGTGAGTGTCATAATAATATATTAACCAGAAAAAACCCACGAGCTAATGTAAAAAATAAAAAAACATTGAAATATAAAGATTAAAATAGCACTTTGTCAAAGTATAATTTTCACTACACATTGAGAATTTAATTGTGACAATGGTGTAGTAACTCTTCGTTTGCCCCTAAAATGTCAAATGTATGACCAATCATATTTTAAGACGCCAAGTGAGACAGCGTGTTCCGTAGCGTCAAAATGAAGATTTATGAGTTAGACAAAATTAAATGCCTTAACCACAATGTATTGTAACGGACCCCACATGACTGCTTAAGACGGGGAGAGAAATCTTGGTTAATTTAACTAATGGACTTTTGTTATGAATAAGAGTACGTTGTTAGATGACTCACTCTATTTGTAAAATGATCCTTATAATAGAGGTGGCGTAAAAGGAAGTCTTTGAGATGAAACGAAGCCGGGGCAAGAAAAAAAAATACAAGATTAGTACACGTGAAAATGTAATAATCACAGGGCACATATGCCCTTAAATAGAAAGTTTTTTGCAATTTAGTAACCAAATATTTATACTTAAAAAATCTATCATTTCTCAATTAAGCGGACATTAAATTTAAATATTGTATTTAAATTTAAATAAATAAAAATAAATTAGTCTCCTTTTTAAATTTAAACCTTTTTAAATACTTAAATGATTTACTATAATTTCGATTGCTTTTAAATACATTAAAAGATGAAATATAAATGAGTTTTTAATTTAAACCTTCTACATAAACATAAAATATATAGCCTATAAAATAATCCATATAAATTACATTATAATTAAATTAATAAAACCACGTACGTGCATTATCGCGCTATGGTCGTAAAATTACATTAGTTTCCCCGCTCGTATTTTCCTATTGTGGCTACCCCAAAATTTTTCCATCAAACTTATTTGAACTGTAGTAATTCAATATGGTAACTTGACTCAATGTACCAAAGGGAGTCTCGGAAAAATACGTCTACGTTTTTCTCACAATAAATATACTAAAGTTTGTGGTTTTTGCCAAAATTTGTACTTAGGTCTCAAATCTAGAAATTAGAACTAAATAAAACTGTTGAGTAATGGTACAAAATACCTACATTTATGTATCAATTTATTATTTAATTAACTCTTTAATTAACAAATAAATAATCTTTGCATCATTCTACATTATCGGAATAGAATGAATTTGTCAACAGGATTTTACAGAATTACTTATCATTTACTTTAAAAAAAAAAAAAAACATTTATTCAATAATTAGGTCGACGCAGTATCATTTTCTAGGTATCGTGTACAGTTCATTTTTAATATTATTAATTTAAATAAATCAAGTATCTGTTACATTGGTTTGTTATTCGTCAGTCAATATCACAGGTGATTGAGTATTTTTTTTGCATATTATTATAGGGTGATAAACAAAAGGTTCGTATTGCAAGGATCGGCTACGCTCACGAAAGGGAGGGAGGTACCACCCTCTACAAAATTATGTACGACGAACTGGGACTAATATATCAAGGGGAGGACGTGCCAGACTAAGGAGACTGGGTATTATGGGGTGGGCCGGTGGAATACTTAAGAACCTCCGCGACACCCCATTAAAACACACGTATTGCATTTTTGGCCAGACATTTTAATTTGCGCCCCTACGTGGATATGTTCAACCATTTGCCCCTCATTTTAAAAATATTTTTACTACAATTTCCATAAATTATCCACATTAGAAATATGTAGCGTTTCAGATATGTCCAATTAAATGAATTATAATAATAGGAATAATTCTAAAATTAAATAATGTAAATTACAAAAGAAATGTGCCGTTAAGGCAATATTATAATAAAGGAAGTAGATAAGAGAAATGGAATTAATTAAAGATTGGAATTTACTTCCCGATTATTTTTTTTCTGAGGTTTACCAGATTTTAACTCCTGGGTATTTTTAAACAGGGATACATATATTTTAATTGTACCTACTTTTGACTAGTTCATAAAAAAAAACTTAAAACAAAAAATCCTTAATGATTCATTGAAGAAATCACATAAAAATCCGTTTCGTAGTTTTTCAGGTTAAAGAGATATAGGTAGGTACCCTAAACCTAAACAAAGCGGGGGGACTTTGTTTTGTAAACGTAGTGTTTATTTGTCACACACTCGATTTTAGAATGATGGCCGCAGAGTGGGTAGCTTTGCTTATGTTCAAAGGAAGTAGGGACAAAAGAAATGGAGATAATTGATACTACGAGGATCCTTTCCAGTGATATTCCGTAACAAGGTGATACTTTCCCGGTCAAGCCAGCTTATTTATAATAAAAATATCTATCTATGTAAATATATATTGCATACCAATGCATTAAACAGTTGCAGCGGTCCAATATTACAGCGAGGCGAGGCGTGAAACACGCGGTGCCCGGGAACGCATCCGGAATCATAATTCCAAAATAACTTCCATCCGTTCCCCTCCCCCCGTTTCACACCCCTAGTCCCCGTTTCCCTCACTTTTTTTGACTAAACTGGAATCCCCGTCCCATCGTTAATTCCCAAGACAGACATAATTTGGAATTGGCTCCATCTATCCTCCGTGCCTAACAAAAATAAGTTCACTCTTCATGTAACAACAATTTTTGGGCACGAAACAAAGCGGCCACGCAGCTGTCACGTATTTGATTGTATTTGGAAAGCATTATACACTATGTATTTCTTTAGTATATTGTATAAATAAAATTCGTAATATAAAGTATTCTCGTAATATATTATTTAATTGATTAAGTTAGTTGATTAAATTTTATTTTTGTGATATGATATGGATTACTTCGTGAATGATATAATATAAGTAACATTTATACTCGAACACGATACCCAACTTGAAATAAAATTAAAGTGTAGTAGTTAACGATATAAAAAAGGTCTTTTAAGTATAAAGTTAGTAGTCTTCATGCCACTATTAAGACATCCGAGATTTTATGAATGTAACAGATTTATAAAACGCATAAAAAGAGCAACTAACCATCAAACAATTCATTTTACGAGCGATCCTTACGCTTAACAGGTCATAAAACGAGCGATAAACATGGCTCGTCCATTCACAAAATGCCCTGTTGTGTTTACTTGCGTTTTAAATGCAAATACAATTTTCATATGGAGTTTTAGCAGAAAATTTTTGCCATACATTTTGAGCTCTATTTCTTATATGTTAGCTCCGTTTTTATTATATGTTTTTTTTGCTCAAACGCCTCAGAGCTGTGACGTTGTACAGACATCGTGCAAGATAAAGTATATTCGCGTTTTTTATTTCACCTTTGACACTTTAATCCAATTTGTTTCCTTGTATCTCACCCCGGGGACAGGGGAAGAATGTTTCCCTTATAATTGTTATTTTGAATTTAAAATTTCTTTATTTATAACGGAATTGTACCCATGCGCGACATTTTTCATAAATATTTGGGCCGTAATAAATAGTTAAATTAGACGCAAAATTTTACGGTCAATTATTTTTAATGGACTCAAAGGTATTCTAACTTTGTAATAGCGTTAAATCGAAAAAGTAAATATTTTTAGGTAGAGCTAATAAATATGTTAATTAAATGTAAGTAAAAGATACGTATGACTAATGAAACATCGAAAGCATTGAAGCAAGCAAGCAGCATTATTTCATGAATATCTAAAATTTGTATATGTTTTAAATATACATACTTATCGATTGACTTAAATAATATTGATTCAGAATATACCTATATAAATTACTTATATCAAAATACTACCTAAGTAAAGATAAGATATTTACAAAGTGCAAAATTGTACCTAATTATAGTAGGCGGTATAATCTCGAAACATAAACAATACGTTGTCTAACACTACTGTTAGACAAATTAGCTATTGAAATTATTACAAAATGAGGCATAATTTAACCCTGTCGCAGCGTAATTGGTGCCGTGCCCAAGGCGTCTAGGCTAGGACTGTGCTAGACTGTCAATTAGCCCTTGACATCTGACGGCATCAAGACACTTCGTGATATACGGTGTGGCCCCAAACTAGACGTGTGTGTTGGCGTTTATCACGCTGAACTTATGGCCTCATAGAAACTATAACTTTGGTGTTCAGTTGTTATATTATGTATGTATGTACAAGAGTCCATTGGTGCATGTGTTAGTAGAATCGGGCCCCTGTATGCATTCAAATCAAACAAATTGAATTAAGAGTATAATTTATAACAGATAAAAAAGATTTCCCATTCAAGTCGTAAGCAATTCGATTTTTTTTTTTTTTTAAATTTAAATATCCGAACAATTACATAGATGCAATCGAAAAAAATCATTGAAAATCTTTTATGGGCCCAATATAACAGTGATAAAGCAGTAGGTATCCACACTTCCATTCATTCCGCGTCCTGATAAGATGGGCCGAATACTTGGACATTTATCTTTAAGATTAATGAGCCAATTTTCTTAGTAGGCCATAAAAAGAATCGCTAGGCCGACCTCGGGACCATCACGGTCACTTATGGGTTAACTTTTGGCTACAAATACTTGCATTAGCTTTTAATTTTGTCCAATACATTATGATCTTTTATTAAGTATTTAATGGGTTATATTATCATGTTATAAAATTTTTATATTGTTTATAATATGAATTCTCTAAAACAAAACAAACTATTATAATATTATTTATTAAATTTAAAAATATCACTAGACAAAAAATAATTTTACATTTAAAGTAGTGTATGTACAAATGTTAACTTGATAAATAACGATAATATATCTTGAAGCTAACTCCGCTGGGTAGCAAACAGAATACTCAGACTTTAAACATAGCTCCCCAAGGAGACATTAGTTCATTCAAAGAGATGTTACAAGTTATATGTTAGTTTAAAATGGTTTATGTGATACTCAAGTAAACATTTGGAGGTTTGAAATTTTGTAAGATGTATTGGCAAATGTTACATAATGAAATCTCTACATGGTAAAAATGTAGTAGTCGTTTCCGTTGTCTGTTCTTTAAACTTATCAACGGATTTTAATGGAGTTTTCAGCAATAGACATAATGATTCAAGAGGGTTTATTGTAAAATAGGTACATATAATGATTTTTCGAAATTCTCACGAATCTCACGTGAAAGCGGGATACATGCAAACGATATTGCAAGGGTTTCGTTAGTCCTATCCTATCCTATCCTACTATCCTATCCTATCCTACTATCCTACTAATATTATAAAGGTGAAAGTTTGTGAGGATGGATGTATGGATGTTTGTTGCTCTTTCACGCAAAAACTACTGAACGGATTTTAATGAAATTTGGTACACGGGTAGATTATAACCTGGAATAACACATAGGGTACTTTTTATCCCGATATTCCCACGGGAACGGGAATAATAGGACTACTGTGTAAAAATAAATTCACGCGAACGAAGTTGCGCGGGTTTCACTAGTATTACATAAAATGTTAAATATTCCGATGAAAGTGACACAGAAAATTGTACTTTTACTTGCTGACAAAGTAGGTAAATTTGAGACGGTGTTTTTCGCGGTTCCGGTGGGTCTAATCTGATTGTTAGACTATTTAACATTCTAGATGCAGTCATGTCAGTCACCACAAAAAAAACAAATACTTTTTTATATTAAAGAATTGCATTAAATCTTCTTCAGTGTTAATTAAGCAAAAAAGAAACGGTGATAACAAAAAGCCTTACTATTCCGTATAAAATATTCCAACAATTCCACAAGAGCACAGATAAAAACAACTAAAGAAAACTATTCATTTTATCTTATCTGTTATTTAAAAATAAAGCAATGCATCGAACAAAAGGGAAGTGAGTGTCGCGAGGAGCCGAGCGGAAAGTTTGCGACATAAATTCTAGGCAACGAGTTAACTGAAGTCGAACAAAGTCGGCCAAGAAGAGCCGTGCATGTTTACTTGGAACTTTTAATTTTTAATGATATGTTACGAAAGACTTTTCAATGGATTAGTTTATAATTACATTCTTTTATTGACCCAAAACACTCAATTAATGTAATTTTAAATGAAACACTTTTCTAATAAAAACAATCTGTTTACTCTGAGATTCAGACGAATAGGTTTATAGCCGAGTGAAGCCAAATAAACTAAAATTCAGTACATTTTTGTCACAATTATGGTGAGAAATAATTTAAAATTTTGCATCATGTAAGATAATAATATCTGTCGCTGGTCACTGGCATACGTCAGTCATGTACCAGAAATACATAAAATTCACGAACAAAACGTCTCCATCCAGCTGACATTATCCGTCCTTATCACACTTATTCATCAATGTCGCACGTTGGAGAGGAACGAGCTGTAATTGTATGCAATGTAACATCTCGAATGCCTGTAAACGTCTCACACAAGACGCCGACGCGACGTCCGCATTTCTCAGGTGTTAAACCAATAACAAAAAACAAAACAACAAAACAACATTCTTTCAAGCGTTTTATAACGTTTAAAGAATATCATACAGGACTTGATGCATATTTCGGCGCGCTCTGTGAACCCATACTCCACAAACATCAGATTTCGTATTCAATCATTTCGATTGAAAATTTATTCCACTGGGGAAATACGAATGAGTAGTGGGCTAGTGAGGCGATAAATCGTGTCGATGTTGCGACGTGTCGCCCGTCGGGTTAAAAGCTCGATAACCGAGACGGCACACACCTACCCAAGCCAACAATAACCTCTCGCTTTGTTTTATTTCTGTACGTTCCAATGTGGCCCGACCAGATATCCGCCAAGTATTTTATGCATAAAAATATCGATATATAATTGCTTCATTACGTCCCTGTGTTAGTGAGTAAAATATGTGGGAGTCGCACACAGGTGGTTTTATTTCGTGGGATTCTTTCGTTATATTCAATTAAGGTTTTAATGTATTTAATTAGGACTTCATTAGCATCTTCCGTGGTTATAAACTTTGTA
Organism: Endotricha flammealis; assembly: GCA_905163395.2. Taxonomy (NCBI): domain Eukaryota; kingdom Metazoa; phylum Arthropoda; class Insecta; order Lepidoptera; family Pyralidae; genus Endotricha; species Endotricha flammealis. Next base: position 5,850,808 of record LR990860.1, on the reverse strand, counting down.
ATTAATGTACACAACCGTATACAAATATATACCTCTCTACTAATTAAGAACTTTTCGATCTCAACGTGTACAGTATTATTTTCTACTATTTAAAATTAAAATTAGATGCTCATTACAGGTGCCTATTTTCTAGGAATTAATGTCTGACATACCTATACTCGTTCTATTCTACGAATAGAATTAGATAATCTTGATAATTTGTTAATGATGTTTCTCAGCCGAGTTTGGCTACGCATAACTCCCATTACCATTAAAACTACGTTAGATATACGTATTCAGCAAAACTGAGTAGCCAGCGGCCATAGTGAGTTGTAACTTGTAGGACAAACTGGTATATTATCGACAATATTATCTGTTTAATTGTTGTTGGCATTTATGGTTAAAGTATATGTGAGTTTGCGAGGGGTTGAAATGGAGCATGCTGTATGTGCCGTTCGGAAAGTCGAGTTCTCTGGTGTCTGTCGGGGCTCGCAGTGTCGCTATCGTTGTATCGCCTGTGCCACGCCGTTTGCTTTATGGTGCCAGCTTGGGTGTAATATTTCATGGGGATCGCACGCCATGATTCATTCCGAGGCACTTTTTAACTTTTCGAACGTGCCTGTAATGAAGGTGGAAGGCAGATAATAGAATTTTAAAATCGGAACGAGACTTCATTTTTTCAATTAGTTTATGCGTTGTTGATTTAGCGTTTAATCTTTTTTTGTACTTCTTTAATTGATCGTTAGTAACAAGAATATAGATAGTGATGGACGAACACTGTCGGGTGGTTTCGAATTGAGCTGGCGGCCGCGCTTGCGTCGCTTGTCAGTTATAATTGGCTGAACTTGTCGACGGAGTCGTAGCGATTTTTTTACTCCCTCCGCCGACATTACTCTTCGTCTCTCGGGAGACGTAAATTGCGAGCACAGAGGCCGTGGAAACAAGCATTGATGTGACGTATGAATACACGAACATGTTGTTTTATTAAAATTCAAATTTCAAATGGAATATCTAACGGGGTCGCATCAAATTATTTCACATTGAAAATTTGCTATATTGTCGTTTACAATTTTCGTATTCTGCTATACAGCGATGCATGTGTTGTTAACTTACATGCAAATCTATTTTGCAATGGTAATTTTGTGGTGTTCTGCAAGATATTGTTTTGATAATCTGGTGTCTTAATATTTTTTGTAGGTACGGTAGGTTTGTAACTACGTACGTACATGTTAAATACTTGACAGAGTTAATTAAAAATTACATTACCGTAATGTTAAGGCTGTATTTTGATACTATTTATCAAACAAATAACCGAAATTAAGAGCAGAAACGGGCATCTAATATGATGTACTTTCTGAAGACTAGAAGAAAACTATTTAATTTATTTATTCAAAAATTAAAGTTTTGTATAAAATTAACTTTGACTCTACAAACAGTTGTAAAGCGAATTGACAGTTACTATGCAAAATATTTCTGCACAAAATATTAGTAATAAGGATAATACAAATAATATCCTTGTGTAAAGCGTAATACAAATGTGTATTGACCGAAAAAGTGATATGTTTTCATTGTATGAATACAGCTGGTCTTTAAATAATTCATACCATCGGTTTGCGTACAGACAATGACATGTGTTGCATTTTGCATCTTAAAGTGTTGTTTTAGCACCAATTCTCAAGTGATTCACATCAGATTTATATTTATCTTTAAGAATTTTATAGGAGTTTTAACATATTTTTATAAATAAATATCTATTCTACACAATTCACACAGCGCCTACTGGTCCCGAATTAAGCTAGGCTTAAACTACTTGTGTTAAAGGTACCAGAAAACGGCCTGAAAGGTATATTTAAATAAAAATAAACAAATAAACATAAATATATACGGACAAATCACACAGATTGAGCTAGCCCCAAAGTAATTTGTGTTATGGGATACTAACTCAACGATACTATATTTTATAACAAATACATATATAGATAAACATCCAAGACCCGAGGCCAATCAGAAAAAGTTCGTTTTTCATCATGACCCGACCGGGATTCGAACCCGGGACCTCTTGGGTGGCGGTCTGGCGTGGTAACCATTACGCCACGGAGGTCGTCGATTATATAGAAAAGTCTAAGATAACAGTTTCATTTCAAAATAATCAAAAATTCTAAAAATAATGTCAACAACACTATTCTTTTCTAGATTATATTTCGATTAATTTATTTACAAACCTTAGCGAAAATTTCACAAACAAAGATCTTAGCTTACCTACTCCTACTACCAAAGGCGAAATAAAAAAATAAGCACCTGCAACTAACCAAAAGAAAATAACGGTGTATTTAAATGGCAATTTATAAGTATTTTCCATAATTATAATTCTAAATTAATATTAAAATATAAAACGGCATCTTGTCCGCAAAGAATACTTTTATTTTTCACATACATTTCATCATTCAGATAAGATTAGTTTTATTGAATAAATTATGATAACGTAACACATAAAATTACCGGCGGGACCTCTTGTTTATATTAAACAATTATTTTATTAAAAAATTTCCTCAATATTATTTTTAATATGTAACATTAAAATTTGCAGTAGCGTTCAACTGTCGGCTTTTGTTTTAACCCTTTACCCTTAGGTCTGTAGATCTCATTAACATTGTGACTAGTCTGTTAGACTACTTGACCACCTCCCATGACGCAGCTGAGATTCTTAAGAGGGAAACACAGCATAGTCATGTTAGGATAAAAATAATATCTGTACCTAGAGTCTAGGTCGTAGTGTGGTACTAACCATACACCATACTACATACTAATGCACAATTACTTTAAGGTAGACGAGACGGCCTAACATTATCACTGGTTTCCCGATTTTCGAGGTTCGAAAAACTCGCCTTTAAAATGTGATCGCAGATCAAAAACAAAGTTTTTCCTGTATTGATGAGAATTTTTATGATCGCAAACAACTTCAGTAAGTTAAGTTAGCATCGTATCACCTTAGCTTTCAGTGTGCAACCGGCTTAAAAACCTCGAATTATGCAGGCGTGAACACCTATGTATATATTGTAATAAAAACTTTATTTTATAAACTCGTAGCTTAAGCCTAAGATAAGTTTTAAGATAAATAGTCACCTCGGTTTCGCAAGCAAAAAAAATATCCGACGCTTCTAATAAATTATACATGAAGCTATTTATGTGGTGCTCATTAAGTGACTAAGTTTTCGGATGTCGACTTCTTTGCTTCTTTTCTCCTCGTTTGTTTATTGTTTTAGTTTTATAGTAGACTGTAGATAAAGTTAAAATTACATTGTTAAACATTTACTAGATGTGACATTGAAACAGTAAAAGAGGGAATGATAACCGAAGATTATTTTTTTCATATTAATACAATGTATGAAAAATGTATTTCATACATACGTATGAAATCCTGAGTGACTTAAGTCAGTAAGAAAGGATTTTGTAATCCTTTAATTTTTGTTATCTTTATCAGTAAGTTTTATGAACACACGTTAAACTTAAGACCATATTAAGTCCCTAGCTGTCACTTTTGGCTTCCTTTTTTATTTTTAAGACAATAATATAAAATCATTACCTTAAATTCAACGTGTCATTAGCTTTAAAATAATTTTCTGCATTTTTTTATATAAAAATAGTTTTATCTGAGAATCAATGTTTGAATATTATAAAATATAAATTTAAATAATATTTGTTTATAGCATATTGTTATAATACAGGTTTAACATTTTTATGATTTATTACTTTACATTATTCTCAACGTTATATTATCCGATGTCATAAACGAAACAGTATTATTGTGAATAATTAATTTATCATGTTATGATTGTTTTTTTTTCTAGTTATTAGACAACTAGCCATTCTTATAAATCTTTATTGAGTATAAAATAAAGTCACTTCCAGCTGTCTGTTTGTCCCTATTTATGCATAAATCTTTAAATGTACGCAACGGATTTTGATGCGTTTTTTATATATATATAGTGATTCAAAGGGAAGGTTTATGTGTATAAAACATACAAAGATTTTTCGAAATTCCCACGGGAAAGCGGGCTACACGCAGACGAAGATGCGCGGGTTTCGCAAGTTGTGAAAAAAAAATTATCATGTTGTTGTCACTTCCATTTCGTCTATGTTGTTGTTTTAAAGTTTAGTTTTCAGTTAGTTACTGCCTGTAATTAGTTAGCAACGCTGCGGTTTAATGAGCATTTCGCTTCTTTGTTCACAAACTAATTATTCAGCACTGCTATTTGCTTTTTTTAATGAATGCATATTTTATATGAAATAAACGTTGGCAAGAACGCTACTGAAAAGGGTTTATTACACTGCTCTATTACGACCTGATTATAGCAGAGCAATTAATAATAACAATAAAAAGTATACTGGTTAGATTATGATGAGATGTTGTTTAAAACTAATTGCGATATAACCTTAAATTTGAGTTTCGAAAAATATATAATACAAAAATGTTACTTCGATAATTATTGTCGAAATTGTTTTTTGATTCGAAATATTTCAATTCCGATGTTACTGAATTTTGACAAAGCGTTTCTTCGACAGGACTTAACTAAATTATGTTATGAATTAGTTCAGGTTTAAACTCATATAAAATCATATCCTAATTCACAAATCGAGCTATTTTTGTGTACCTATTTGTATTACAGCAAAACATAAGTTGTTTTAATTTAATATCATTGTAATTATTAAAACATTTTATGCAATTAGATTAGTTTTTGCCTATGATCGCAATTGCCATAAGTAAATGTGTGGAAATACCCAGCTTATTTATATGAATGAAAATTTAAGTAAATATAGTAAATAAATTATAGAGCAATTATAAATATTATAACTGCCTCACAAAATTGAGATACAAATTAAAATATTTCAATGAAATGATTTACGCGCCATTATCATGTTTTGTACGTAATGCAATAAATCGTTCATTGTTAATTAAGTGCTTCGATTGTTATAAATCAGTGTCCGTTTATTAATTGATGAATATTTTAAATTTAAAGTTTACGTACACCTATGATTTAAAAACTTTAATATAAAATAAGGTGAGACGAGGTGGTGAAATAGCGAAAAAAATTGACTTGCAATAGGTACCTATGTGTGTTGCACGGGCATGTATGGTGTATAAAGTACCTATAAATTATAATCTAAATAATAGTAATGTCTACATAAACTATTCAAAACAAAATAAGGACCACTCGATATTTCGTACCTATCGTTTAAACACAACTTTTACCTATATAACGTTTACAATAACATTGTAATGATATGTTATATATTGATGTAAATGTTTCTAGTGTGAAATTGATTCAAAAAGATCCTCGACTATATAGTATTCCTGGGATACACAGGAATGCCAGTGCTGTGTCCCTGGAATACGAGATGCTCTGATAGACTCTGAAAACAACACTGTGCCAAAATAGTTGTTACTGTATGTGTGTCAAAATTTATAATAAAATCCCACAAAAATATAAAATGGGCTAAAATGCGCCAATGACAAAGCTGCTACGGTCATGGTTGATCAGCCAATGTTTCTATAGTCTTAAGGAGTTTTATAACCACAAGTTTGCATGCTAACAAGTGTTAACAAAATAGTGAATTGTAATAGTTCAAGATCTTCTGTAACCTATTTTTTTTGCAAATAAACGCTTTGACTTTGACTACCAACTTTTTTTAATAGTATTTTTGAAACACTTAAAATTGTGCCCGTTATTTTGTTTTGATTAATATTTGAATGCAACACAATATCACTTCGATACAAATTACAAAAGCAGTACGTTGTCAACGCAACGGTTATCATATCACACGCTTCACCTCGCGTCACCTCTGACTGATTTGCACTCTGATATAAACGACCAGTGTATTAAGAGCTCACTAGAAACAGATTAGCGCATGCATACTGTTTAGTTATAGTATAGGTATTAGAGACAGAGGAGAGAGACCTTTGTCCAGCAGTTTTGGAGTGGTAGAGCCTTGTTGTCACTATTAACATGTAATGGATCGTAAATATGCTGGGTCGATCGGGACAGTACGACCCTTTTACAGAATATCGGTGTGAAATAGCAGTCGCATATCACCATATGCGACTGTGTTTCGTACGATGAGTGACAGAGACAGCCTAACTGGAAGCTGGAACGGAACAAACGGAATTTCATATGACACATCTCTCCATTTGCAGCACATCTGCTTTGGTAATATTATATGTTTTATTTTATTTTTTATACCACAAAGGTGGTAAATAAGCATACGGCCGGCCTGATGGTAAGCCGTCACTGTAGCCTATAAACGCTTGCAACACCGGTATCACTCACGCGTTGCCAGCCCTCCCAACCCTCTCAAGTGGAACTCTGGAGACCTTACACACCGCAGGAACACAACATGGCCGAGACCAATGCTATTTGGCTACGATCTTCTGTAAGGTGGAGGTCCTTCCCCAGACGAGCTGCTCCGATACTCCGATTTGAGCGGATTAACCGCTGTGCCATACCTCTCTTAATATCCTACATTTTGTTCAGCTACGAGGTCCAAGTGGATACTCTACCTGCACCCTAGGGAATTAATAGAGTACGTTAAAGAGGGAAAAGAGAATTAATAAGCATAATTAAATTAATTAATTACGTATTAAATTAATTACAATGCAACATTGTAATGTATATTGTGTGGTGAAATGTGTGTGGTTCATAGGTCTTGTTTATATTGGCCGGGGCAACAACTAGTCAGTGCTGTGTAGGAATTATGACAGATGGCTTGGCTGGATTTTATCTCAAATCGACCTTATATTAACTGTTGATAATTGCACTAAAATAATATTTAATTTACTAGATGTGCTCGCGACTCCGTCTGCGTTAATATTTGTTTTTTTTTTGGCTCTACCTTCTTCTTTTCTTCTGCCACTTACTCTCCTCTACATAACATTACAACTAAGTTTCAGGTAAACGAAAAATTAAAAATATACCATACAAAAAATACTCTAAAGAGGTTCCTTCTGAGTCTTCAACTTATTTTGATACCTATTTTTGGTTTACGTTAACCTGAGTTAAACATGTATAAAAAATACTTTTTAAAAAGATTTATAAAAATACAGATAAATCACCCTTTACGTAAAATTTTCCACCACTTCACTCCCCTACAACGAAGATCATTTCTTTAGATAAACTTGTAAAAAAACCTATTTAAATTCAACGTGAACGTATCCTTAGCTAACTTCTCCGATCCGTCACGTTCCCCACAATAAATCTACCGCGGTACCCTCCCTAGTAAAGCATAAATAAGGTGGATCTTGTTAAAAACTTGCGGAAAAAACGTTACCGTTTTCCGCCATTTTTAAAACCGAGCTCCCCTTAAGGAGCGGTTTCATAAATATGCAGATATTCGTTCACCTGGGATAAAACAGGCGAATTTGGTGTGCCAATTTATCGTAATAGAAATATTGTAAATACGGATGTATCCTGCGTGTTTTAATAGATTTGTGGTTTGGCGTGCTTTCGCATAAGCAGCCAGCCCCCTCATTTTAGTTGTGTACGTAGGGACAACGTAAACGATTTGTTATTATCTGATAATGTCTCCGCGTACACAATATGAATCATTATCATGGTACAGGATAAATTATTTTATGATAATTAACCTATAGTTAAATATTATTAAAAGTTCATAACATTAGCGCATTATTTTACCAATGGGCTCTATCACCACCGGACTGATGCTTAAATTTGATTTAGGCCTCGGTCGTCCCTCGAAATGATTTTTGGTCATTTAACATTTTATAGTATATCTTTTTCTTATAATTTCAATGCATTAAAACGGTAGGTATCCTATATTACCTTTATACCAAATATGTAATAAAATTATCGTTTGTTGAGTATTAGAATTAAAAATTAGCTGTTCACGACCACTTAATAGCTAGGTATTTATCTAAGGGATTGCATAATAACTATTGAACTTATGAACATTAATTGCTGATACTTAATTGCATCTAAATGTTATTGACATTCTATGATAAATGTTTTAGTTTAGTTTATTTTATCAATTGAAAATATCATATTAATTGTTGCTAAATGCAAGCGGATGCCAATCATGGCCATAACTCATTAATTATTTCACAGTGAATAAAATAGATAATTATTAACACACATGTCTTACTTAGAAGTCAATCTTTATATTATATAATTAGTCAATATTATATGTATATGTGTAATATGTTTTTGCACGTGTAGGTATGTCAATGAACTAATAATTCTCCTTTTTTTTATATTTTCGAATGGACTCCTTTAGGAATAATATATTATTAGGTTATAAGGTTTAGATTAACAATTGAAGCAAGTAAGTCCTGATATTGGGTTTTAAATATTTTTGGCAGTATTTATAATGATACTTACTTAAACTTAATTAATGACTACGTAAAAATTATCTATCATTAATTTTTACGTAGTCATTAATTAGGTTTACTCACATTATTTTTTCATTTAAACCCAAAAGTTAAATAGCTAAACGTAATTCAAGTTACCAATACTCTATACCTGATCACATAATAAATACAGGCACACATGAATCACGTAATACTATGTAGGTATACTAAGACGTGGTTAAACTTTCTATTCTCATGTTACTTTTTAGCTATAAAAACACACGTTTATGTGTTGTTATATACCAATATTATAAATGTGAAAGTGTGTTTGTTCGTTTGTTTGTCCTCTCTTCACGTCGAAAGTAATGAATGGATTGAGATGATTTTTTTATTGGGGATAGTTTTAATTCTGGATAGTGACATAGGCTACTTTTTATCCCGGAAAAACCTCTTATTCCCACAGGAAAAAATAAAGTATATAATTTTTTGTTCTTCTTTCACGTCGAAAGGAACCTAAGATCATGTCGGTACTTGGGTACCGACATGATTTTTAGCAGAGATGATTTAAGATCTGAAGAGTGACATAGGCTACTTTTTATCCCGGAAAAACATCTCATTCCCACGGGGAAAAAAAAGTATAACATTATTTTTTCATAATTTTTAACGGGGATAAATTTAAGGTCTGGAGAGTGACAAAAGGCTACTTTTTCCTACGAAATAAAGAGATTCCAATGGGAAAAATTATTGACATTTTCCCTTGACCACGCGGGTGGAGCCGCGGGTAACAGCTAGTATTGAATATGTTAAAAATGAAGTCGTTCAGTATATTATCATGTAGAGACAAATTGAGGTCAAACTAATAAAAGTTAAAATGTTTATTAAACATACAAATAAATTAATATATTTACTCGGAATGTCTTAATCTTGAGATTTTAAATACATAAAATATTTCTATATCATATATCAATCATCTTCTTAGACCGAGCTGGCACGCGTGTATGTTTTAACCCTACATTTCTATCATCAGATCATACAAAATCTACTTTATCTCACTCACACATTACATAACTTTCGTAACGCAGGTGTTAAAAGCGTATTACGGTAACAAACAGGCGCTAAGCTTCGGGATTCGGCAGACCATAGCTTGGTTAAAATGGGCGAAGATTAGCGTGGACTTGCAAAATTAATGACCATCTAAAGTATCAAGCTTACGATGTAATTATGATATAACAAGCTTTTGTTATTACGCGTCCTGTTTATAGGGTAGCTGAGATGTCGTGTTATATTACATTTTTCAATATGGGTTTGAAATTAATAGTATATTGGATTTGGGGACTTTGAAATTGGAAAGGAAGGATTAATCTAATATTACTGAATATTATGTGTATAAAAATATTTGTAGTAAGTTATTTTTTTGAGCTAAATGTACTTTTTAATAAAATAGAATATTGTTCTGAATGCGACAGTCATGGTGCAACCTGGTGCAATACAAAAAAATGTAATGGTAGTATACAAAATGCAAAATATCGTTTCTAAATGTATTTTGAACAACGTTATCTAGTGACACCATTGCAAACTATATCCTAGATAGATAGACAAGAGTACATTTAGTTAAACATTAAAGTCCAATTCAAATTAACATCTTTTTAATTTCCCATAGGAATGCAAAAATACACATGAGCAAAGCTGCGGAAACAGCTACTCATAAAGAGCCTAATTTTATTGACATTAGGTTTCATTCTTCTCATTGTTAGACAGAGATAACATAATAAGTCAACGATAAAGACGCATATACATCATTATAATAGTTTTGTTTGACTACGGCAAAGCCTGTATGTTCCTATATCAGCAGAGGACTGTGAGCTCCAAACATCAAGTCATATTTCTTGATATCAACAGTAAAGATTATATAACATAGTTTTTAAAGTCGTATTTTATTTAAATGATTACTTAATAAGAATTATTAGATTTCTGTAGTGTATTTGCAAATCTATGAATATAATTTGGATATATAAATAGTAATGCTGTTTCTAAATCTCTTAATTAGCGTTAACATTTAAAGATCTCATATTTCTTAAGATAAAATGACGAATTAGTCGCAAAAAGCAGCGTGGCAATACAGTTCTAGATATTGAAAAAAAGAGTTAATGTTGCCTTAACTGGGCGTAAATTAAATGTCAAATGATAATTATTTGAATTTATCATTTCCCTTTTTATTCGCTATTTTAGGGACCTTCAATTTTGTTTTTTTAAAGATATTAAAGACAAAAAAATCCCTTTTTATATGAGAATAACTCAAAGCTGATATAAAATGTAAATAGCATAATTTATAAATTAAACAAATGGGCCGGAGTTAAGCCTACTTAAACAAATTTACAACGATTCCTTCTGAAGGTGACCCAAATTACCATGAAAAAAGTTTAACAGCCCTTTATTTCAGAACAAACAGAAGCTGTTGGTGGGAATCCCATGTAATCCGACCCACTTATCACGCGTGCAAAATGCAAATTCAGCCCGTACCGTACGCAGAATTAACGAAAACGTTAACTGGACCGGGATTGGTACGTCACGGGAATTATCAAAGTTTGCTAGTAACAATGCTAGAGGATGAACATAGCTAATATAATCTGTGTTGTTATGGATCAAGTTCTTAGAAGATTTTTATTTTTTGTTGTCCTAAAAATATTGCATCAAAAATAATATATTAGTTAATTTTCATTGACAAAATAGCAAGTTAGGTTAGTGATATGTTAGTTTTAAATATTACTCTGAAAATTGCACCTTTTTGTCCCCCATAATAAGCAACGATTTTCGATTGATATGAGATACTTGTCAAACGTCAATTTAACAAAAAAATTATACCCATAGAAAAAAAAACTACAGGTTGTTCACAAAACTGTAGACGGATTAATGTCACGCGCAGACGTTTAATTGAATTATAAGTAGTAGAAAATAAACAAAAGAATGGCGTGTGTAAATGCTATAGCACTTGCGCGCTTTTCAATACCTCTTCCCATTATTGATTAAGTTCCGAGAAAAACTTGGCACGCCGTCGACAGCATATGTAGTCAATGCGAGCGGATATTATGGGGCAATTATGGGAGTTTTACTTTACTATATTCCGATGGGATTTGCCATAAACCTATTCTAACTAGTTCTGTCTTTGTAACTTGCTTTCTGTGGATTGTTGTGTTACCATTCCGTATAGTATAACTGCACGATTGGCACTATTTACCATAAAAAAATGTTTAGTTCTCGACTGTGTATTAATAAATAAATAAAATAATTAATCTGCAACCAAGATTTGCCTCCATTTTGTTTGGCTTCTAAGGGTAATAGAATGATCACAGCTGCAGCAACATTGATGTGACTGGTGTTTTCAGAGATAAGACCATTAAAACAAACTGTTTGTCATTTTTGTATATTTATACGGATATTTTTCTAAGGATGTTATTGGCAAAGAAGTATGCAGGGTCACCTGACGCTCGTGCAGCATAGAGACACCAGAGGAATCCCTGAGACGTTGCCGACTTTATAAAAGATAATATCAGACTCCACATTTCAGACTATCCGCTCTTCATTTTACTCCTTTACAATATTCATTAAATATTCGAATAAACAAACTTTACATTACTACCTGGTGCTTCAAATTGACGTAAATCTCATAGTTATGAAAAGAGTTTCTTCGTTATTTTACCATCGTGTGATTAATGCAATGCCACCACGAAACGCCGGCTGACTTCCAAAATTTGCCCAGTAAATCTCGGCATTCGTTTCGCTTCTTTTGCCCCAGCTAAGACTTGGCAGCGTATTTATCTCTGTAATGCAAGCGTTGCATTGCAAGTAAATAGCTACCAAATAAATAACTTTAAAGAGACGTCAGTATTATGTAACATTTTTATGACAATTGAGATGTAAAGCCGAAGTAAATATACATAATCAATAACTTAAACTCCGAAGAGCTAAAGTTATTGGTTAAATCTACTTCGTGTGCAATTGAATTTCTAAAGCAATGTATGTATAGTCAAATAAATATGTACAACTGACTCCCTAAATATTTAAAAGACAAGTTGATAGAACTATCATCACACAAAACCACTGGTTTCGTGTTATATATAAATATAACTATTTAGTTACCTATAACTTTACAAAAAAAAATTGCTACGTTGCGATTTTTTCGAAAATACCCTTAAATATACGGTAATAACAAAGCCACGCGGGTCACCATAACCTCCTCCTATCCTCTACTATTGAAAACACGAAAACAAATGAATGCAATGGAAAAAAAGCAATAAAATTCAGAATAGTTGCAGCAAACAGAAATGTTAAAAAGTAAATCCCGGCACGCAGTTTTCTCAGTGCTAAAGTTTTTTCTATGCAGATGCGGTTGTAGATCAGTGTCCTATTTAGGATTCAGAGCCGTTCAGCACAACGCTAAACTTTCACAATATCGCACTGACTGCACACTGAAGTTTTATCTGCGTCTTTGACTTCAGCGGAATTCACAGAATATTCACCCTGTCGAGTTAAATAAAATGAGTTGAGAAAAATTGTTTTAGTTATTCTATGAATCTTTTTTGTTTTATTATGACAATGTCCTACAGATCAGTTACCGTCACGCTTTTCGTTTTAGCGTCCTTTATAATTAAAAGTATAATTATCCATATTGTTGAAATAAATTACAGTAACATTTTTGCAGATAATCATCAACCACAAGAATATAAATATTTATTCTAGAAATATGTAACAATTACTAAATTTGTCAGTGGAAATTAATAATAGAGATAATTACTTACCTACGCTATAAAGATCTATGCCTAATAGGCTTGTAGCTAACTATCATGGCATAAACAAGTGAATTTTCACTAGAATCCATTTTTAACTAACAAAATAAAAGCTATAAATAAATAAAATTAAACTAAATTATTTATTAATAGAAATACCTGTTTAAAATTGATGAAATGAAAATACTAATATGGCGGATAGCCGGAGATACAGTTCGCGCATGCGCCGTCGGCCGCAGTAATTTCCGCGCCCGTCGGTATACCTCTTTAGACAAAAAATATGAAATTTAACACAAAAAACTAAATAAAATTAGAAAGAAAAAATTTATACTCATAATATCTCAATTATTGTGTATAAAAATGTAGTATTTTTCTTACCAGGCTCTTTCTATCAAACTCATAGCAAAATTTTAGGTTATATTCTTTTCACAGGCATTTTAAGTTAAATTTCGTTCTATTTTTATAATTTTAACATCACAATCTATTAAATAATAATTATATTTTGTAAAATTGTATTTTTGCACGATTTATCTAAGAGGAAATGTTCATTTTCCATTTGTTTACGTTTTGTTTAGGTTATGGAGAAGTATTTGTGTTTTTATTATGACAATATAGATTATTATCATGAAACAAGATTTTCACAAAGAAACATGTACATTATTAATAAGAATAATAAGCATATGACATACTTATTAGAATGAAACTAAAGTATACTTACTTCATTACTATCTTATCAATCAATACGTACCTACAAGTTTTATATTTTGCAGATATCATATTTTTTTATAAAACCGTACCTAATGTAATTTCCTACAATAAAACATGTTTATTAAGTTGTTGAAAAGAGAAAAAGGAAAATCTAGAAGGAAAAAACACTGTACAAACTGAACAATGAAGATAGCTTTAGGTAGTTACGAGCGGCGTCCTTCCAAAACAATCATGGTTTTCATGAAGAAATTAAATAAAAACACGGTTATTATACCAAAATATGACGAATCACATAAAACACCACTGATTTTAGTGCAAAATAATTGTGTAAATCATTAAAAAACCAAGGAAAACTCATAGAAACGACACGGAAAACACAGATAGGGACTTTCACATTAGTTCATGCAGAGGGCAGCCCAATCACATCTTTCAATATGGCGAAGGAACGCTACTCGTTGATTGGTCGGCGCACGCATTGCTGTGAAGTTGGCGCGCGTGTGCGAGCGAGGTGGATTTATGTGATGTTTTGGCGCCGATGAAAGACGGAGGATGTGTTGGGACGAGAGTACATTTGTATGCCGACGACGTTTCATACCGGTTTTGTCAGAGGCGTTTACTAAGTGTGCGTATGTGCGCGGCGGCTATGTGCCGAGGGCAGGTAGAGCTACCTATTTATAATGACGGATTACATCGTTCGCGGCGGTTGTATGAATTAAAAGTTTAATTTTTAATTTTTATTGTTTCAGGTAAGGATAAACGAGCTACGGTAAAAATCTGACATGGTAATATTTAATGGATAAGTGAACATAAGCAAGCGTAGTTAGGAAATAATAATAAAATATACATTTTTATTGTTACTTTAAAATAGGTAATTTAGTAACTTTTACACTCATTAAGTAGAGCAAGGCTCGACACTTGTAAGTACAGGTTTTTTTATGTCATAACGCAAGCAAACAAGCAAGTAGACCAGCTAATGAGAAGTGGTTGCCATCGCTTATAAAAGCCAGTAATACCAGAGGTTCTACCAATCCGATGCCTAAAAACCTACAAAGGAAGGGAATAAAATAGAGAAAGGAGTTAGGCTTCGGGATCTCTCACTCACCAAACGAAACAAATTGATATTCTGACTTTCCTCTCTCCTTGACTCCAAAAAAACCTGATATTTTTATTTTGTAGTTTTCTCACGATTTACCTAATTATAAATAAAAATAAATATGGTTTTATTTATGATGGGTATAAAATACTTGCCTATTTGAAAATTATTTTCTAAAGAATGACAATTAAAAATTTAGTCACATTATGATATTAATCATGAAAGTAGGACAGCTATAGCTCTACATAATTTATATGAAAGAACAATAGAAAGGGCATTGCCACACAAAAGGGCAAGATTCATAATTATGATTGTGATGGATAATAAATATTATTTTGTATGTGATGTTATTCCTAACTAATTTCTTATTCCGTTTGCGGCTACAGTTTAAAAATTCAGCTTTTTTTTATAGAAGAAGTTGGCAAACGAGTCACTTGAAGGTAAGTGATCACCGCTGGCCATAAACCAAAGAGACACTAAGCGAGTCACTAACACGAAGGTGGAAATTGGGAGAAAAAGGAACAAAAACTTCCAGCACCGATCGAAACGTATTGCAGCTTCAAACAGTTTTTAAATTCAGCCATTTTTATATAGAAGAAGTTGGCAAACGGGTCACTTGAAGGTAAGTGATCACCGCTGGCCATAAACCAAAGAGACACTAAGCGAGTCACTAACACGAAGGTTGAAATTGGGAGAAAAAGGAACAAAAATGTCCAGCACCGATCGAAACGTATTGCAGCTTCAAGCAGATATTCTGTGAGAGGATTATACTTTTCCTGTTATAGCCCATTTTGCTCTACCATAAAGTCGATTTCTTATTATACGAGTTGGGTACCTATGACATTTTGTTTTTGTTTCAAATGAAATGAGAAAAAAAAATTAAAACATTTTATTAATTAATTCTTATTTAGTTAATTTTTACTTACAAGATTAATTAAATCGTAGGTAGAGGGTTTACCAAATTATTAAGGGTATTTTGGATCTTAGGGTTACTTCTCTAATTTTTTTTATACCACAAAAGTAGTAAACAAGCATACGGCCCGCCTGATGGTAAGCATTGCCGTAGCCTATAGACGCTTGCAATACCGGGGGTATCACTCACGCGTTGCTAACCCTCCCAACCACCCCTAGTGGAGCTCTGGAGACCTTACTCACCGTAGGAACACAGCATGGCCGAGACCAATGCTATTTGGCTACGATCTTCTGTATGGTGGAGGTCCTTCCACAGACGGACTGCTCCGATTTGAGCGGATGATACGCTGTGCCCTACCTCTTTTAAAATAAATGCTGGGATTTTATTAACTAGGTATGCTGGGTACAGTATTTTTTTCAAAGTAGTATTTCATCAAAGCATTGAAACTTCAGTTACGTACCTAATTAAAAAGTATATTAAGTACAATTAAATTATAGAACACAATTAAGATACATGCCAATATTTATATGCAGGAATAAATCGAGGTTTATTATACCAATTCTACGTTCAACCACACCCAGACAGACGAGCGGAAGCTGGAATATGTGTCGAAAAGCAAAAAAGAAGAATATGGCTCAAGCCCAATGGGCTAAGATAAATTTATTTTGTCGTGTAACTAGCAATAAATATGCTAATTCAACACTATAACGTCCGTATGTCGCCTAGCAGCTTCACCATTGAGAGAGTGAAAAAGATATCACAAAATTGCACTGCGCATTGCTCTTTTCAGTCATACAACCTTCGAGTGGTATCAAGCAAAAGTTTACTCTGTTTCAGTCGCATCGAAGGTCGTGTTTTTTTCTATTCTATTTAAAGAGTTACGTCGTTCTGTTGTTGGATGGTAGTTTTATCGACCTACAGCAACTACTAACCCAATAAATTTTGGTGTTTCGCTCAGTGAATCCGTTCGCTGAACGAATGCATCGTCCCAGATACGAATATACGGGATTTGACTCAATTGGTTTATCACAGTATTATGATTTAGCGGGGCAATTTGTCGTCTCTGGACTATATACAGTAGTTTCGAGAACATACAATGAAATATTACCGATAAGTTAACAATAAGTAGATTCATTCGAGTTAAGTAGGGTCTAGAAAAAGAAAACATACAATAAAAACACTAGTATGCTTTGTGTTTTTGTTTTCTAGACCCTTTTTAATTTTGCAAAATCGACACTGAATATCTTAATTAAGAAATACAATTAAAATATACCAAGAACAAAGCTTAATCTTCAAAATGAAACAATCGGAATCAATATTTAATTGATGGTCCAACCTTAATTAACTTGTAGTTCGGCGGCGTTCCAAAGCCCCTCGGATAAAAGAAGCCATCTGCATTTCGGTATTCAAATTATTCTCCAAACGTGTTCTCTTTTCAAACTGTGGTGATATTAACAAAATCGTTGCGTCACGTTCACTCCTGCGCATCCAGAATGGGTGAGAACAGCGCAACCCTTTCTCGCGGCATTCTCGGCGTCGCGTCGCAGGGGCATAATATACGAACTCATACAGACCCAAATAAAACGGAACAAAAAATCACATCACAAAAGTTTGCCTAAACTAACCTCGTTAAGAGATTTCTGGATAAAAGAATACCGTTTTTCAGTACCATCACGATTGTCAAGTCGATCGGATAGCTCGATCAGTGGTGAACTAACAACTGAGTTTAAAAATATCCCAATATTCTATTCAAGTTTTTGTCTTTTTTGTGATGACGTAACATTTGGCAAATCGTGTTGTAAGGAGAAAGTTGGTTTTGTTCCGTAAAAAGTACAATAAAACAAGGACTTTTTTTATGTTTTTGTTCGGAGAAAGTCACGATCGCTTGATAAAAAACCTTTTGTACCTGCGAACGAACCAGCGATCAACGGCTTAAGTTTTTTAGTTTTGAAATAGTCTTGTAGTAGAATGCTTGTGTTTAAGTAGTGAGGATTTAATATAATCAAATTAGTAGAGAAGACCAGATGTTTGTAAACAAGAGGATAGAGATTCTTCCCAACATATCATGTAAGTAATCCCAATTCTAACATGTTAAGTAGAAACTATGCTTGATGGAATAGCTAATTGTTCGACTTCAACAAGGAAACTTTGTGTCGCATGTTCGTTTCCTGCTACAAGATTTTTCTCTGTAGAGTGTCAACTCTCCTTATATTTTTACTTCCCTCTTTCTGAGATTAACCATTATGGTTCCTATAGTTATGAACATTCTCGCATAGGGTATCCATTACGCAGTACTTTGCGTTATGTCTAAACGTCATTTAAAATGCTCTTTCTGCCTCAATCGCTGTCTAAAACGATTTTTTTACACGTCTATTACATATTATATTTATGGTAGATCACCTTTTCCATTAAAAATATAAATAATTATGAGTACAAACACTGCGACACAAAGTTGGCACTTGCCCATAAATAATGTCCCAGATTAAACGACAGGAAACGGACATGAAAGCGAATTTTCTCCGGAAAAATTAATCGGGAATGACACGAAATTTAATTTCACGCTCTTGTACACGTACACTGTCTGTACAAATTAACGGTGTTTCAGTTTTTTGTCACGCATTGTATTAGGTGGTTTTAGGGACGGGGAGTTTACAATATGCAATTTCATTTACCATGTTGGATGTTATGTTCTGTGCTCCGGACGGAGGGCACGTGGGTCCCGGTTGTTGGCGATGGATGATCGTTCAGCCAAGTTGGTGGCCTTCAAGAGGCTTGTAAATACATTGGGGTAGCGTGGCAGTGTATGATCTAATCCACATCCGATTGTAGCGTGACCCGTATCTCTGCGGTCGGATGGTTATGGTTTGATAAATTGATATAGATGTTGGATGTTAATAATCAGAATTACAGCTGACATTAAAAAATATTTTTTTAAATTAAATTACAATGTCACATTATACTTAGGTACTTACTTTATTATCGTTCCTAATTGAAACCATTTTGTTGAACTTAATGAGATAGATAGATACTCTGTACAAAAAAAAATCGTTTTTATCCATTACCTCTTAATGCCATAAAGATAAAATTAATCAAACTGCTTCTTGTCATGGAAGATTATATTAAGCTTTAACAAGTAAAATGTCCACCTTTTATTGTAATTTCTGATCATTAAGAACAGTGCCATTCATTAGAACTGAAATGCCAAAAAGTTTTTATATTTACGTTTGAAGTTGAGTGAAAACCATACAAAAAGTATTTAAGCTGAAGCGTTTTTCATGCGAATATATGCAGTATACCATT
Source organism: Endotricha flammealis (assembly GCA_905163395.2). NCBI lineage: Eukaryota > Metazoa > Arthropoda > Insecta > Lepidoptera > Pyralidae > Endotricha > Endotricha flammealis. The sequence goes on along the minus strand of LR990860.1, from coordinate 5,831,672 downwards.
GGTCTCAGAACAACAGAGAACATGTTGAATGTCTTTACGCACATACAGACAAAGGAGACGCTTAATTAAACTAGCGGAGCGGGGCAAGCGAAACGTAAGCATTTAATTTATATCCCTGCAGTAAACTCCGCGGCTGTGCCTTTGTGTTGTAAGTTCATAAGCGGAGCGAGCTGCGTCCGCTATCCTGGAGTTCAAGCGGAGCGTGTATCCTAGAGTGCTATGTAATGAATCTAATTTGTTTTATTACATTACAATTGGGTGTTTCTTAGCAATATTTTATTAATATCTAAAAACTTTAATTTACTCCATTATGTTACATTACTTGGGTGTAATGTGTATAGGATTTATGTAAATCGCATTTAATAATACTAATAATAACTACTACTTTTGTGTAGCATAGAAGATTCATTCCAAAAATGTTTAAAAGGAAGATGCCTTGAGATGCCTTTTTCTCCTCCCCCTTCTCCTAAATAAAAAAAAACTAGATTTTCCGTCCTTCCTGTTTTGTTATTTGGACTGTGTAAATTATAAATCCACTTAATTTTAGTTAAGAGAACCTACATAATATGGATAACTAAAAGTCAGATTAAATTTATAAGAATTATTAAAGATATCTCATAGTTCACAGGATATTATGACAAACGATAGCGCATTTATTACTGTAAAAAAAAAACAAAAATAAAATTACTTTAGTTCGAGATAGTTCGGATCTACTCGACGCGACCGCACTTGACCAACGGCTTTTTTATCCGACGAAATCGCTTATCGGTTATTACTTAGCCCTTATAGATTTCCTAGTATATGCGTCGGAAAAACTCCCTTTAGCTTAACACCGGGCTAGAATAAACCATTTTAATTACAAGTTACGGTAACCACTCGGTTAATATAATTAATAAGTGTGTTTAAATTGATTGTTGAGATGACTAACAGCCTTTCTGCATCATCCGGTTTGAAAAATGATAGTCTGTAAGCAATTATAGAATTTGCTAGTTATCTATAGTATATAAGTTTGTACATAATTGCATGTACACCTTCGTATGCTTTTGTGTGATGTCATTACCTTCTGTACTCTTTTATATCGGACGGTTTGCAGTTTACTGACGGAGAGACGATAGGATGTTAGGAAGGGAATACCTACTACCTATGTATGTTCGTTTTTTAATTACCTCTCTTAGTTACACTACTGCTTGGAAAGATGCTGCTGCCTTTTCCTTCATTATTCTTAAAAATTTATCAGCTCTCTAATTCTATTGTCCACTACTGGGCAAGTCTCATCTGTTTTCCTACAACTATTTTCCAAATGTTATATATATATATTTACAATATAATAATATACACTTTTTTACAATTTATACCTACACTCAAATCTTATAGTCCCGTCTCTTTTTAAGTCTCTTTTGTATTGGCAACATTATTCAAAATAATATTTCAATGGATGCACCAATTCTGAAACTAAGCTAAATATTATTCCCAATGGGTTTTGGTGACCGGACCACTACAAGTACTATAACTTTAGCATCTTGATTTCCCTACAGCCGAATTTCAAGGCAAGTACCGTTATATAATGCATTAAAATAATTGCTACGGAGGTCTTACGATTGTATAAGGGACCATTGCCAATGGGTTTAACACTGGGGATATCATAGTTAGACAACCATTCAAACTAATGGTGAATGGTTTTAACTATGAAGTTAAAATCAAGTGCGTTTCGTCTTTTGCGATTCCATTAATCGTAAAGATTATACTTTTTTTAGAGTCTCTAATACAGCTTGTTTTTGAAACCATGTTTATTGCTGTCACTGTCAAACTAAAGAAGAAAAACAGAGATAGATTGAGACTTAATGTGGAAATAAAAAGCGTTTCATAAACTGTCTGTATTAGAATCACGTTACTCTTCATCTATCTGTCCGTCTCTCTACCTTTTATTCGCCTGTATACTTTCATGAGATAATTTTTACACTTTATGGTAAAGTAATTTATTTCAGCCAACACATTTTTAAGGATTACGGGCAGGTATTGTAGACAAAGTGTACTTGAGCAATAGTTTAGTATTATATTTATACACAACTATTTATACTAATTCAATAGATACTAAACTTTATTGCAATGGGACTCCGTAAAGTTTACTCTCTTCACTTCTATTCCATTAAAAAAAACCCAACGTTTTATTTACATACAAAGATTTCCTTAAGAGCCCCTAGTCCCTATTTCAACGGGCCATAGATTAAACAATAATGCACTGCAGCACCCCACTATTTGCATAGTTCGGACGGAGGCCATCTCTAAATTCCTGTAGATCTTTCCACCTATTCTAGCGTCCTTAATTAAGTCCATACTGGGTATAGACAACAATGGCGCCGATCCGAAGCAAGATATTCAAATATGTCTATGGTTGTATGGAATAGTGAATTGTACAATGTTTGTTTAATTATATTATTTTAATTGGTTTTTAATGATGTAACCGCTTGTATTGCGATTGTTCTGTAATTATTTTATTTTATTTTGTTGGTTACTAAAGCTCGGTTTATTGTCATGTAATACTATAATATTTTAATTTGAAATTATGATATTTTAAATAAACTAAATTATTTAACGTACTCGCAACAGCGTTGGTTTGGGATACCAATTAAGATAAACATTTAGTATTTACAGAATGTCTCATATGCGAAAAACAGGTTTTTTTGTGATACAAAAATATGATAAAATACGATTAGTAGATGTGCTATCATAGCTTTAAATATCTATGATAGGTAGGTTGCCCGGCGCATGGACGCAATCATAAAAGCAATCAAAAATATTGGCTAGCTGGCTAATAGAAAATAATTGTTCACTGCGTTTTATCCATACTAATAGTTTTGCAATATCCATCAATATGTATGCAATGCACCCGTTGCCAACTAAAAGCAATCAGTACACCCTCTTTTTAAATATAAAAAAAATAGATTGTTCTATTTTAAAATGGGAATTATCTTTGGGCGATATAAATTTTGAAGACGGGAACAGTTTTTCTGTCGACGCTCCAGCCAGCGTTCCCAATTGGGACATTGATCCTCCACTAGTTTACCGCTTGGCCAACGCACGCAACTATATTTACTCCATTAAAAAAGGAAGCTTTTAAAATCTCCACAATTTATTTACGAACTTAAAGAATGATTTAATGAGCCTTCAAAAGGGTCGCTTCCCCTTTGACAATCGTAACTTACGTTGCGTTTCAAAATAAGTAACTCTAAATCAAATTATGACATCTGAAAGATTTATAAACGCAATTATTTTGTGTTAGCAAAGACTAATTTTAATAGTAAGTACCTATATTAACTGTGCCTACGGTTTTACACGAATATCGTGCCTACATCACAAGTCTGTCTTACCAAGATATAATATTAAATTCAATTACCATTCCACGTAAAATATATTTTCGTAAAAGTTTCATTCGTATTCTAAATTAAATATAAATTACTCTTTAACCTTTAATTTAATGTAAATTCACTATAATCTAAATTTAATCTTTCTACCTTAACTTTTAATACTCGCTTATTATTTTTCTTGAAAATATTAACAGATAAGTACATTTTAATGTAGTATCATTATTCTTGAAAAGACAAACAGGCAGGATATATTTTTTTACATTTAGTCTCTTTTAAAATACTATATAAGCAAAGTATTAAACCTAAATGATTTGTATTAAAAATTCAATCACGAAGACATGTTCAGACTGAGAACGCTCATACGGGTGGTCTATTTGACGATATTATCTCCTCGTACATGGTCCAGCAAAATAGCTGGATACTAGGTTGTTTTGAAGTAACTGTTCCTAACCGCGTGACTTGATAAAGCAGTTTTCAGGAGATACCATCTGTCTTGGTACGATTTATATTGACGTAGTTAACAATGCTTACTGGACTCTTTGTTTGGTTGGTTGTTTACATCTTATGAAATAATAACTCAAGTAATAAGTAATAAATAGTAGCCCTTATAAATTTCGTAAAAGACGAATTTTGTGATATAAATCCACATAATACAAATAAAATTCGTTACCTCTCTTTTAAAGTAAAGACAGATTAGTCTGTCTTTTTATCTGTAAACCACTGAACCAATTTAGACAAAATTAAGTATGGAATGAGTCTGATATAGGTGATCTAGGTAACGATATAAGATTTTATCTTAAAAATCATCATGGGAAAAGTAAAAATTGGTTTGCGAGTTAAAATCGATGCTTTGGGTAGTCAAAAATAGAATCATAAAATATTATTAACATACATATCTAGTTATTTGTATATGAATAAATTCAATTTTTACTTGAACATAGCATGAAGTCAAACAATTTTTTTACAAACCGTAATAAATTCACATATTAACATTATTAAAACTTTTATATTGACACTAATAAGGTAAGTGTACAATGTGCTGAGTACTTATATTTTATTCATATAATATGTAGTCGTTTGATACTATAGTAAATAACGTGCAAAGGGGCAGATGCGCTTGCGAAATAAAAAAGGAGTAAAACTACATGGCTCTTGATTAATACTTTAAAGGAAACTTGCGCTGCGAGACTAGGCCCCGACAGCTTAAAATATCTACAGCTCTATATACTCACAGCACTGTTGTACATGGAAGCCGACGACGCTAGGTCTATTATTCCGCTTTGTAATAATCTCTTTCACTCTTCATTTCTTGGGGCAAGTTTTTTTTTTTTTTGTTTTTATCTGAAAAATCGGCTAAGTAAAACGGGACAAATGCAAAAATATCTTTTGAAATTCTACTAGATATGGTAGATTTAGTAATTAGTGCCTTCGAATAAGCAAACTCTTCAGCTTATTAATATTAGTAGTCTACGACCCGCCGCGCCGCGGCCGTTATGTCGGCGACCAAACAAGTTGGAAAAATTGGGGGGAGGTTGCTCTGCAGACCTACCGTAGGCAGAACCTTAGTAGTTCATAAATGGAAGCCAAAAACCATCGCAGTAGTCATTTAACACTAGACTTCAATAAAAAAAAATCTAGACGCATTTGCCTTAAATCGGTGTCGTTTAAAACATATTCTACTGTATTATCTCGATGTGTATGTTTTATCTATGGTGGAAGTAATGAACACCTACCAAACATAGCGTCTGATACGCAAAAACAAAGCGATGGGAAAATCATTAGAGAAGTAGCCATTTATAGCTTTCATAATACAACTGACTAAAAAACAGACGCCGATAAAAGAATATAAGATTAAATGAATCATATTATTTTTGTGTAGACTCAGAGTCTTGGACAGGTTTTTAATAAATCAAAAATTGCAAACAATAAAAAAAATATTTTGGTGCATAAGTAAGTTGTAAAAAAAATTTATGGTTAGCAAACGGCAAGTTCTTTTTTCTTCCTTGATGCGATAACGTTAGAATCACAAGTTTAAATTACGTTTCTACAACTCGCCGCAAGTAATTTAGCCAAGCTAAAATAATAAAATATCCACCAACATTGTAAACCGAATAACTAATGGAAACTGAGGACGAAGAGAACATTTTCGTATGGGAAACTAAAACCGCGGTACTAGGTGACGATCTGATTGAGAAGCAGACCAGTTTACATACGGCTGAGGTAAAAGTAAGGAACTCTGGACCTGCCGCATAAATTGGCTCTTCGTGATGCAGTACCTCGTTGAATATGTATAGGTGCGCTCCCTTCCGTACTTCTCATTTTACTAATAGATTTCTCTTTGATTAAATTTGTATACGTTTTATTCATACGGCCGCGGTCACTATTGTTAGCAGGCGGCCATTTAAATCACCGGTTACTGCCTCGGATATTCGCTCCGTAGGTACATTTCCAATTTATATATCGTACATATTATTTTCAGAGATACATGTAATTTCATATGCAGTATTATGTTATGTTACCGATGACGCATAATGGTAATTGAATAGCGGCTGTAAATCGCAAACACTGCTTTATTTAACCCCATTACTCTTCGAGATCTTAATGGACTTCAAACGCTGCATCATCTACAGATGCATCCATAATATGACTGTTAATGAATTGTCTATAAGTGGTATAATAAGTTAATGTAAAATTATTTATGTGTTAATAAATATATAACCGGTAACCCTTTGGCATTTGGCGTCCGCTCACTGGACGTACGTCGAAGAATCAGATATTTATAATGGCTTTATTAAGACAAGCCATCGTCTGGGCTAACGCCCGCTTATTATTATAATTTAGACGACTGCCTAAAGCCTCATCGCTGAATGAAGTCATCATACATTTTTTTCAATCGGTTTCTTTTTGTTTCTCTCAAATCATGTTCAACAAGAACCATTCTACATCGAACCGCAAATTCAAGTTAAGTTTTTCTTTAAAGTATAATTTATAGCGTCTGACTAAAGCATTTCTAGTTAAATGCGCTGATAAGGCATAGGTAAGAAATCATAGCCGTATTTGTTATGCAAAAATGCAAGCGAAGATTCCGTGACGCGGGGCTATGGCGGTGCCCCGTCCATGTTTATAACGTGTTTATACTTTTTGTAGTTTGCTCTACACGTGAGCTTGTTCCTCAAACTGAATAATGAGTGGAAAATTAAAATATAAATAGCTGGACTTCATTTTGTAGTCTCACGATTTTGTTTTATACAATTTTATCAGACGAAATCCTTGGCGTTTGCTTATCATTAAAGGAAACGGTTGCTTCCGTTTTTCAAAGATATAACACGAAATGTTGTTGAGAATAATTAAAAAGTTAATCTTAATTACACAACAGTGCTTGGAGGCTTTCTTCACGAGTGCGCGTAAGTAACTTTGGGAATGAGCAAGTAATCTCGAACGGTGATATTTATGGCCGCCCTACCTCATTGGAGATATTAAAAGTTTGAAGCCATAACGGCGGCAACTCTTACCTTTCATTGTTCATTCAGTGTGCGTATAATGTTCGAGTTGAAATTTGTAGGCGGCACTGAAAAAGTGTCAATTCATCATAGCAAAGCCCGGGGCTCGAGACCGAAGTCCCCAATATAAATCTCACTTCCATACTTTCGCGCGGGGAAAACGACTGCTTTATGCGATCCTTAAGGCTGTATGGATTTGGGAAAATATTTCCTCTGCGTGCTAGCCCTCGACAAATGAAGGAGCATTGGGCACATTAGAATGTGTGAAAGGGCCTATAGGCGTTTTTATTGTTATGCGAAGCAATTCGTTTAAAAGCGAATGCGTTACTTTAGCGCACACCAAGTGCCTATTTGCTAATATTTATTAAGCCAAAGTGGTTTTCGGGTTAGAGAAAAAAGGGTACCTAATGTTCAGTTTTAAATCACGCAAGAAACTTTAGGGTAGTATTTCCAATAGTGGCAAGTGCATTTACTTGATTATTCGTATTTTTAATCATTTATATTTCAGTGGTCGTCTTAGACATCATTATGGAGTAATTTCTGATTTTCCGTTCAAACATTTACATCATTCAGTAGAAATCTTCACTAATCTTGATTTATGGATTTCCGTGTCTATTTGAATATTGCAGCACGCATTCGAAAAGTTTCTTTCGTTTCCCAAAGTTGTCAGTTTTGTTTCGGAACTATTACCATAGATTAAGTTGTTTCGAAATATTAATGTAGGTATTAATTTGTATTCATACCTAAGTATATAAAGTACCGTGAGCGTGCATGGAGGGCAGCGGCCGAGTCGGCTGGGCGCGCCTCATTAGAACTGCATCGCCCCCCTCGCGCCTCCCGCCACTGTGCCCCGCTGTGCTGCGCCCGCGCACCCGTTTATCCAGAACCCGAGGACATTTCCATTGGCGGCGCGGAAAATAGACATTTTAGGAGTGCGCCCACAAACATAGAGATTCCTTCAAGATAATGTTTATTGTGTGCTAATACAGCTTCTAGTTACGCCGGTATGTTAGGTAATCTATGTGACTGACGACTGGTTTATATCTAACTGGAGACATAAATTAACACGTCTACTGATAAGGGCCTAGGATATTATAGCATTTATTGCGCAAAATGTGTACTTAATTAAGATGTAAAGTGACGATATAAATAATGAAATATATTTTTTTAATTAGCTATTTTCAGTGAAAACAACTAATACTACCCGGTAGATAGTCAATAGTCATATTTTATCCGGGACTTAATTGGAAACATACATTTATTATGATTTATCTGGTCAGGATGTTTTATAATATACCTAAATAAATAATCATGTACAATAAATATTAAATCTTGAAATCGCGATGACCCTACACTATTAACTGTGAGAAAGTTCTTAAATGAAAACAATCGTATGCCATATACGGCGGACCAGCCCTAGATAAATTGAAAGGCTCGTGGGCGATGTGATTTGAATTGAATTAATTATGAGCAGCGGGGGCTCACGAACTCCTGCAGGAAATGCAAACGAGTCGCGAAAAATTACGAGGTTATGGGATATTTTCACCGCTACCTCACCAAGTCCGCACTATCTCGATATAGAGTTCAATAAACCAACGACCGCCGCCTGAATCGCGGACGGGAATTTATGCGACAAAATAATGCATACAGGTGTCGCGCTCTTCAGCCCTCGAGACAGCCCGATGGGCCGATGGGAACTAAATGGGAAACGGCCCCTTAAGCTCCCGTATTGAAGCGTTAGACACGAGCGATTCGCCGATAGCGTCCTACACATCCCCAATTACGATTTATACCGGCTGTAAAAGGCAGCAGTAATGACGTACCGAGCGCAGATAATGACTTACCTTTTTCTCTCACAATCGAAATCCAATTATTTCTGAAAGTAAGTAACTAAATACCGGTCGAGAAAGAGGGAGCGCACCGTAAATCGGCGCTGGATATTTGCAGCGAACTCGGAATATGAATTATTCTTGGTGATTGTTCTTGCGACCGCGTCATGGTTCATACATGAAGCGCGAACTAGTTTTTTTCGACGTTCCACTCGTCCTCGGATCGTAAATAAAATGGTATTCGTGAAATTGTTGGATTTTTGCCGCGCAGTGTGTTTTTTTTTTACGGTCGAATTCTTTGCTCTTTTACAGAGACGCTTGAAATTATGATTTCGTGTTGTTTATAATTAAAATTATCGGGGGCTGTTGCCGTAAGTAGTTGGGTTGCAGAAAGAGTTTTGTTCGGCGCCCGCGGTCCTTCTTCGGAGATAACCCAAATTTGTTTGGATGAATTTTTCGAAACTGTTTTTATCAATCGGTGTTCAGTAATTGGCGAAGCGGTCTGCTGCCCGGCAACCATAATTGACGGTGCTATCATTCTGAACTTTTCGTTCGGACATTCGGGGAAACTCTTAATTGGTCCACCTTTTGTGACGTTCAATAACGCCGCCTCGATAATAACACGCACAATTATTAGCAGATCGTTTCGTTTCATTAACTGTTGATGAGCTCGTGATCATTTTCTTGCTTGCTAATCTTGACGATGTGATAATAGTTAATTATTTTATGATTAATTGCTCGTAATTCCGATAAGTAATCTTATTAAAATTTCATCTTTGATTGCAGGTAGTTTTTTCAAGTTTGTTTATGTGGCTATTTGGTACTTTACAACGTTCAGTTAAATAAGTTTAACTAAAATGTCATCCAACCTTTTTTGTTTTAATAAAACGATTGTATCAGGACTGGAGCAAATAATATTTTGTCAGGTTCCTTGACCGGAGCCTGTTGGGAGTACTCTCAAAAAACTAATGAATCCTCAACGAGGTATTGTGAAACGACCATCTCCGTAGAAGAACTCATCGGTTCACAATTAAACCATCCTGAAGGTGACCGTGCTTTCTTTAAAGACAAATAAAAACTGTCCCTTCTTCGAATAATAAATGAGATCAGCTCCACAGAAATTCACTACCGAAAAAGTTCAACCGATACTTATCAAGTGTTTGAAATGACACAACCGGATTCCGGTCTTCCCGACATTATACTTTTTCCATGCGGGGATGGAACTGACGAATTTCTCAATAAAAGAGAGATGACCGTCGTGTCGTCACGTACTGGGCTCAGTGGGTATTTGGAGCGGTGCAGCAAAAACTATTCAGGGGGCCATTATCATGGCATTTTTGTCGTCTGACGGGGCTGGTCCGCCATCGCGGCGGCGGAGGGGGGCGGTATGCGCTGGGCTCCCCTCCCACCTCTCCAGCCGCCTTGCGCTGCGCCGCACACCCGCGCCATCCATCTTCGATATGCACATAAAGCGAACCGGACCCGTAACGGCAGACCCACATTCCCGCTGCTCTTAAATTTATTTATCTCTTTATTAATTCTCCACTTGAATTTTAATGTTTGCGTGAAATCCTTTAAAATTTTTAGAGTTAAAACTAGTTGATTGCGAGCATTATTTTTATGTGCAGCGCGCAACCTTTTATTAATGAGCGATATATCAGATCATTTCTTATTTTTTTTTTCCATTTAATACATAATTTTGAGATAAAGAATCAAGTAAGTAAGTAATTATATACGCGCTGACAATTATGCCATGAAGTTTAACAATGTGAACATATAAAATGCTGATATTATTTATTGCAACTATAAATGTGAACTTCTTAATTCAGTTCATTAAAGCTAGGCCGCCACTGGCTATGGTGGCTATACAAAACTCAATTAAAATCACCTGCTCCCATACTTGACAATGGGATCGATAACCATGTGGGTTATAAACCAAGGACTGGTTCGAGAGGAATGATTCCTTTAATGAAGTGACAGTGACTAACCCACGATGCATACGTATGTACATATATACATAAGAAGAATAGAGTTGTAGTAGATTGAATGTATTTTTGTCTTTCTCAAAATGTATGTATTCAAGGTCAATTTTATTATATGATCTAATCTTTGCAAACTCACCCAATAATATCTTAGCTAAGTTTCTACGAAAAGGCAAGTGAGCAAGCCCTCGGAAACAAGGTGACTTCACAACCTGACAACCATGTTTACGACCACGAGCGTCTGGGGACGTAGATAGATTGCCTGAATCCATTTAGGCGCGTGACGTGTAAAATATTAGTAGTATATACCAATTACAATTGAGTAACACGCGATACATCAATAGTTAATGATGAAGATCTATGCAAATGTCTACAATATATAATCTGATTGTTCAGTCAGTATGTTAATATTCAATATTTGTTCTATCTTTGCTTCTCTTTTCTTTAATTTAAGTTAGAATTGTGTTTATTGTGACAGTATCGGCGATTACCATAGCCGCTTTGAGATTTCTCATGCATGAAATTTGATAAGATCCTTGGTAATTAGCAAATTCAAATGTACAGTGTCAAAGGATTTGAGTAATAAATTGATATTACCTGCATCTACAATCTCGAATAATATCTAATGCCCATTGGTTCTAGATTGGTATCCAGTTAGTCTAATTTGCAATAGCGCCTCCGTGTTAATTGATCCCAGTGCAGTTGGTTACGATAATTGTCAATAAATTGTTCTGTACATTAATCTCTACATCAAATTACCTCTTGTATTAATTGCACGTTGGTACCAACATTTGTAGCAATGTTGGATGAATGCTATCTTCGCACAGTAAATATTTTTAAAGTGTGCCAAACAGTAATCTCAAACGTACACACATCCATAAATGCTTAAGAACGTGAGGCACGCACTAATTAACGTTCAACGTGAAACTTCGTCGTGTACCTTTGCCAATCAAACATGATCTCTGACAGTTTATATATCTCCCCCTTTAACGCCTCTTTCATCAACTTCGGGAAGGGTGAAGCGGGTCCTACTAAAGTGGCCGGTCGGTAATTGCGTGTCTAACGTTCCCTACACGTAACATGGCCTTTTATTAGGTGGAAATTCTGTATACGGGCACTACAGTCAAGCATTGGCTGGAAACTTATGAACTAGAGTCGAGTGTTCGCGTGTTTATCATTGTCTCCAAAAGTATAAATTATATGAACGGAATGAAAAGTAAATGAAGCAAAACAAAATTCGAAGTGTGTATGAATTATTCTGTTATTCATGAATACTAGTGTCATGATTTTATATTAGTTTTTTTTTGTCGATTCGGTGCAATTTATTTCTTAATCTCAATCCGCGATTCATGGAGCGTGTTTAGTTCAATGATGCTTGATATAGTTGATGTGTTATTGTCATGTCCCGCGACAGTCGTAAATGTTCACATTAGCGGGCCATTATTGTTTATTACCTTTTAGCACATCTTTGTTTATACATTAGTCACGGTGAGTAACTTTTAATGTGGATTAAATGATTGATTGCTCACTTATATCATTGCAGTCGTGTAGGTGTTAGTTTAACTACAATTTGATTAGATAATATATCGTTTTGGCAAATTTATGTTTCTGCATGTGAATTCTCAATATTCTTAATATTTTCTTCTTCATCTATACTAATCTATATTATAATATTATAAAGAGGAAAGATTTGATTGTTTGTTTGTTTGAATTGCATAGGCTCCGAAACTACAGGACCGATTTCAAAAATTCTTTCACCAGTAGAAAGCTACATTATCAGGGAGTGACATAGGCTATAGCTTTTCCTGAAATTCAATGTGGTTCCCACGGGAACGAGTCCGGAACTTCACGCGTACGAAGTCACGGGCAAAAAAGCTAGAAAAAAATACATTTGATATCAAATCGTTGGCTTTGTTTTTTATATTAGAATATTTTCTTCATAATTAGCTTTTTTTAATAAGATCTCTGACGACTATTTAAATATTATTGTGAGATTTAATATGAAATGGTCTTTGTACAAAGTGCCAACAATCAGCAGTACCAGCATACTACTAAGTTTTATTTCTTTTTAAACAGTCATGTCCTCGTTTGCTTGTCATTCCTTTTAACTTTGCATCACAAACAGGACTTCAGTAAACAGAGCGGTTCAAGTTTTTACCATCTACGGCAGGGAATTCTAAAGGAACTCGAATACTTTTCTTATGCGGCTAGACCCGATACGTCCACATTAAAACAGTGTACATACATAGGTCTGTTCCCTGGCATTGTTCGCTAACAAGCCCGCCTAACCGCGGCAAGGCACGACAACGGAACCGCGGTACGTATACCTAAGTATAGACATTATTCTTAAGTATAGGAGTTCAGTAAGCTTACCGTAAATTTGAAAGGATTTTTATAGGATTAGAAAATAAACTGTTGCAAGAACTTTTTGGTAATTGGTTTTAAGCTTCAACAAAAACATTAATTAAATACGTTACTTACGTTATAATTAGAAAAAGTTCCTGCATGGACATCAAAATTTTTTCATTTTTATTTCTAGCAACTCATTGCTTTTGTAATGCCTTCCGTTCTAAAATTTGTTTTTGTTTTTTCTAATTTATGCATGGACGAATGCGGTTAACCATACCCCTTTCAATAAGTGGCGAAGACCTCGTACTGTAAGGATGTGGTTGGTTCTGTTCAGGTATAATTTTGTGATCTAATTTGTATTCAGAATACCTAATGCTAATCGTACTGATTAATAGACTGACTGTATCTACGTGCTTACTCCTAGCAGCCATAACCTAGAAATAATGTCCAAATTGTATAAAAGTAATGGGAATTACGTCATGATTATTTTATATTGGAATCAAATAAAATTACTGACTTTGCTGTATAATGTAAAATTGTAGACTGGTTTTTAGCAATAGAGATAACCATAAGGTTATGACATGGTCAAACCCATGTCATTTTTTTCTAATTTAAGTTAATGGGGGTGTAGCAATAAAACTACACCTTGATCTAATAAGCTGGTGAACTGAGGACTGTATATTGATCTAAACTGTTGAACTGTACATTGTGAACTAAAATATTGACATATAAAAAAAGACTGACATAACAAAATAGACAAAATTTAAAAAGAAATAAGAATAAACAAATTTAACAAAAAGGTTGTACGTCTTGAACACTACCACTAAATAAATATTTTTAATTACTAAATATAACTGTTAAAAAACATTCTCTCAGACTCGAGTATTCGGTTTGCCCCCCGCCAGTATTTTTTGCAATACAGTTAGAATTCATTCAGTTTGAAACAGTTTTATTTATAACAAAGAGCAAACATCGAATTTTAGAAAGCTGACCGTTGTGCAACTTTCTCTCTATATCTTCACAACAAAAGGTAACTTTGGGCGTATTGTGTTACTCTTTTTATGATTTGCAATAATAATGTACCGGACTGAGGATTTTTACGACGGACCAAACTTTCTCTTGGTGTTTTTGCTTGTACAAAGTTTAATGGTTTTAGTACAGAATGTTTGGGTATCGATAAAAAATCTTGTGTTTGTCTATATAATAACAGTTAAATTGCGTATATTTCAATAGAAACCTTAACTGTAAAATGTTAAAGAATTAATTAGAGATGTTAATATTTTTTCTTCTTTTTCAGTACTAACTGCAATTTGTAGGTAGGGTACCTACCTATTTTGTTGTCGAATCTAATCTATCATCAATTCCGTCAATTTCGTCTGTTGTGGCTAAGTACTTTAGATCAAACTTCTTCAATCTTTTTGACGATTCTGGTTTTCTTATTTCTTTGATTGTACCGTTTTGTACCTCACTACTATTTTTTTCTGACCACATATTTCTGCAGCTGTGTCTCTTGTAAAGCCAAGACAATTGACGAACAGATTGACAATAAGTAGTAAAACTCATTGACGTTCTGTTGGAACTACTGTCTTTAAACTCAATCATTAAGATTGGTACGATCCGCTAGCAAAGATACTGACTTTTAGATGTAACTTCTGCCATCAGAACTCCTCAACTCCTTTGGTTTGTAGAGTTCACACATGGATAAACCTTGCTCTAGGTTAGGTCACGTCTTTCAAAAATCCAATTTATACCCTTGATTATCATAGAATCACATACAAATAGATACACATCTAGATAATAGTTAGGTATTAAATTGGCTAGCAACGACATTTATGAGCATATTGGCGTTGGTAGGGTGCAACATGCTACGCTATCAGTTACCGTTGGTGGCTAATTCACTGTGACAAATTAACAGCTAAATTCTGGACCCCTTTAGTTTATTGCTTACGTACCTGTATAGGTTAGGTATATCCCTGATTCTGCATATGTATTGCCTAGTACATTACTAAACGTTTTTGTTGAGCTATCTTCAATTACGAAATGGTTTAATCTATCTTTATCTAGAGCAATAATGAGAACAATACATAAATATTCGAAATTCAAATTTTCGAATTTCGGTTGTTATAAAATAGTCAGAATTCAAAGCCAAAATTCTGTGCAAGCATCATTTCCAGTACGGCTTTGGGGAAAATTCGAAAAATATTATTAGGGTTGCCACATGGTGTAGGAAAAAATAGAAACTATGATGTTGCTAAGGTAAACAACATAATTTAAAATTCTTTTTCTAAACATTGACATATACAACACCCTCCCTCAATGGAGATAAACAGCACATAGTTCACAAGAATATAGGAAAAAACAATTAAATATTAGTTAAACCCATATCTTTTACACACCTATGATGAGCTATACGCCTTAAGGGCTTGGTCAAAATATCAGCTGTCATTTTATCAGACTGCAGAAATTTAACGTCAATGATACCATCACAAATTTTTTCACGAATAAAATGAAATTTGGTATCAATATGTTTAGTCCTATTGTGGTGGATAGGATTGAGAGCAATTTTGTGGGCACTCTGACTATCATTGAACAGAACAACCTTATCAGCGTTACCAGTTATGTCGAAGACTAACCTTCTAAGAAACACAGCTTCTTTCGCAGCACTGCTTAAAGCCATGTACTCCGCCTCTGTTGAAGATAATGCTACGGTTGGCTGTTTTTTGCATTCCCAACTAATAGGACCGCCAGCCAGCGTGAAATAATACCCAGTGTACGACCGCCTGTCATACATGCAGTTTGCCCAATCTGCATCCGTGTATCCACATAGATATGCACCAGTTTTTCTGAAAATAATACCGTAGTCAATAGTACCTTTCAGATACTGAAGAACTCTTTTTGCAGCCAGCCAATGTTTCTTTTCAAAACAATTATTAAACTGGCTTAAATAGCTTATAGCGTAAGCTATATCTGGCCTGGTGTTGACCGCTAAGAACATAAGACATCCGATTAGGTTTTGGTACGGATACGCATCATCATTTCCTTTACCTTTCTCGTATTTATTATTTTCCAACGGAGTCGGCATATCCTTGCAGTTCTGCATGCCAAAACGCAATAACAATGCTTCGATATAAGTTCTTTGCGTTATATGTATTACGTTATTCTTCCTATTAATATTAAGACCTAAACAAAAACTCAGGTCCCCTAGATTTTTCAAAGAAAAATAATTTGTCAATTGCGATTTCACAATGTCAAATGACTTTTCATTTTCAAAGAATATGACAACGTCGTCAACATAAACAGCTAATATCACTGTCTCATTTTCAAACCTTTTTGTATAAACACACGGCTCCGAGGAGGTTCGTGTAAAACCGATTGAATTTAAGGTTTGATTCAATTTTATATTCCAAGCTCGAGGCGCTTGTTTTAAACCGTAGAGGGATTTTTTTAGAAGACAAACCTTTTCTTCTTCCCCTTCAATGGCGAACCCTTGTGGTTGTTGCATGCACACCTCTTCTTCTAGATCACCGTTCAGGAACGCAGTATCCACGTCCAAATGGCGCATTTTTAAGTCCATTTCTGCTGCTAAAGCAATCAGTGTACGCAGGGAAGAATTCCTAACAACTGGGGCAAAAGTCTCGTTGTAATCAACACCCGAAACTTGATTAAAACCTTTGGCAACCAGTCTTGCCTTATATTTTACCACTCTACCATCGGCATCTTTCTTTAATTTATAAACCCATTTGCATGGAATAATTTTTTTATTCGTAGGTTTATCTACAATTATCCATGTTTCCTTTTTCATCAATGATTTATACTCATCCTTCATCGCAGCATGCCAATTTGTACTATCTTCTGACTTTATTGCATCCTTGTAACTCTGAGGCTCATCAAGTTCACTAGTAAAACAACTTATAAAATTACCTTCTAACTTTTTGGCAATTCGGTTTCTGAGTGGATACCTTTCTTCTTCCTCGGTCTGCTCCACCATGTCCTCTTCACAAGAAACATCGTCAGCACTGAGAAAATCCGAAGTATTGTGAACTTGTTCCCTCGAACCTAAATTAGGAGTTTCAATAGAGCCTGCTTCTTCTATGCAATCACTACTTATAATACTTCCAGAGTGTGATGTGGGAGGAATCGGCGTATTTTGACATATCTTATGATGATTCAAATCGAAAATTGGATCACTGTTATTTCTCAAATGACTACTCTTGTCCTCCTTGAAATCCTTGAAACAATTTTCAAAAAAGGTTACATCTCTCCCTTTTATTAACTTTCTTGGACAGCTTGGGTCACGAAACAAATAACTTTGTCGGTCGTCTGAATATCCAACAAAAATATATTGTGCAGCTTTTGGATCCAATTTCTTTCTTAAAGCATCTGGAATCTTTACCATGGCGCGACAACCAAATACTTTTAAATGAGCCAAATTTGGTTTTCTATCGAACCAGAGCTCATAAGGCGTTTTACCGTTTAGAGTTCGATGAGGACACCTGTTCTTTAAGAACACAGCTGTTTCCACAGCATCTTGTCAATAGCCTTTCGAAAGACAACTATCTGAAAACATACAACGCGCCTTTTCTATTATTGACCTGTTAGTCCTTTCAGATACGCCATTCTGTTGAGGGCTGTAAGGTACCGTTGTCTGATGTTTGATACCTTCCTTGGCTAAGAAATCAGAGAACGTCTTATTGACGTACTCAGTCCCGTTATCCGAACGTAACGTTTTTATTTTTAAACCCGATTCGTTCTCAACAAGAGCCTTGAAAATGCGAAATTTGTTATATACTTCATCCTTTGATGAAATAAAATAAATGAACACCATTCGCGAAAAATCATCTATAAAAGTTAAAGCATATTTATTTCCCTGAAAAGAATTTTCAGACATTGGACCACAAAGGTCCGAATGAATAAGTTCTAATTTCGAAGTCATTTTCTTACTCGATACACTTTTGAAAGGTTTTCTTGCCTGCTTACCTTCTATACATGCAATACAAGGATCCTTATCAACTTCTCCATACTCTAAGCCTAGATTACTTTTACGAAGTGTGTCTAAACCTATACGGCAAAGGTGACCAAGACGTTTATGCCATAAACGAAAACTTGTAACGTCACCTTGTACTTCTAACGCTGATAAAGTTTTAGGTAGATTTACTGTACAATCCAAAGTATACAATCCACCACAACAGGACCCATGTAACACTGCATCACCTGTATAAGCAAAAGTTTCAGCATTAAAAAATGTACAACCTTTAGTATCAAAAACAACAGTAAAGCCATTTTCAGTAGCCTTTTTTACAGAAATCAGATTAGTATTCATCTTTGGAACATGCACCACATTTGAAATATTAGTGATATTAAAGTCACTTTTAAAGTTATTTATAATAGGTACATTACCTATACCCGCACTTTGCAACATATCACCATTTGGGATTGTTACTTGGCCATCGGAATATTTTTTATAATTTTCCAGCCAATCAAACCTTCCTGACATATGTGCACTGGCTCCAGAATCTACGTACCATTTCTCTGATGAAATGTTTCCACCTCCAGCATTCATAGCTATTAAACTAGATAGTTTGTTTACTGCAGAATCGGAACCGTCATTCTTGGACTCTTTATTTAAAGGACAGTCCGGTTTGACATGTCCAGGCTTCTTACACCTAAAGCAAATTATCGGCTTTCTTTTCTTCAGTTTTTTATTCTGAACGCTTAAAGCTGTCTGCGAAACACTCAACTCAGAATTATTCGCTCTTGCGAATTCAGTTAAAAGCTTACTCTTAACAAGTTCACTTGTAATCTGTACAGTAGAGTTTTCTAATGCCATGATTAAGGGATCGAAGCGAGACGTTAATCCGCCTAGAAGAATCGCTGCTATGGACGGATCTTCTATTACTTTCCCTATATCAGCTAAATCTTGGACCGTTGACATGACGGCATTTATATACAGCTTAACATTGTCAAAGTCAGTGAGACTGTACCTGTATAGCTTACGCTCCAAGGTTAAACGACGACCCATTGACTTATCCTCGTAAGCTGCAGTCAAAACGTCCCAAGCTTCTTTAGCAGTTTTGCAAGACCTCACGTGTGTTACTGCTGGACCTTCTAAAGTCAAACAAATCTTTGCTAGTGCAACTTCGTCGTTTCTCTTCTTTGTAGAAACCGACATAGAATCACCTCCTGGATATCCAATTATACTACTCCACAGATCTTCATGAATGAGGTACATCCGCATTTTGAATTTCCAAGTAGGATAATCTTGTCTACCTTGTAATGTTATCCCTGCTAGAGACCGTAGACTTGATCCTTTGTGATCTGACATGATGTAGCACTTTACACAAAAAAATTACGAAAAATTCACTGTTAAATGGTGAAATAACTTCGTAAACAGACTTTTCTATTAAAACATCAGCTTCCTATTACTCTAAAACATTTTTTTCGTGCTGATAACGATTTGTAGGAAAAAATAGAAACTATGATGTTGCTAAGGTAAACAACATAATTTAAAATTCTTTTTCTAAACATTGACATATACAACACATGGTCTTCTACAGCCTGATTAAACTTGGAAACATTAATTGAACTAAATAAAAGTCAAACCGATGCAAATCACTAGTCATTAAAATTCACTATAGGATAGCAAACGAATGATTTAATTCTAAAGTTTAGACTTATTTCATTTAGCAACATATTAGTGCCTAATCTAAAGAAAAATAATGACTAAATAAAATAAAATATCAATGAATAAAACCTGTTTGTACATCAATAGATCGATAAATATGCAGCTGTCTCCGTTGAATACCATCCCACATATATTATTGTACAAGACAGCGTTGATACAGCAATACCATTAATATTTTTTAGTAGATTATTAAACGCTTTATACGATCGACTAAAAGTGTTTTACACGCATACGTGATCACTCTTGGTAAATGATTCCTATCACTTTAATAAATTCTAAAAAGTGCATAATTAAATTTGTTTCTTGTTTTAAGTACTTATTACTGTCAATTATGTGTGCTACTGTTGTCTGGAATGTTATTTTACACAATTTACAATATCTGATTGAATCATTTTTTTTTCTAAATCCAATATAACCATGATATAGAGAACCTTATAAATTTCGCTTTTCATGAGATTAGAAGTTTTTACGGTGGAAGTATTTTATCTTTGACATTTAGATATTTGACAACATTACTTTTTTTATTTATAGCTTAGAAAGAACAAAAAAAAATCAATTTTTAAACTTTTTAAATCTAAAAGAAATATAACACACTGAGTTCCGTTACTTATAGGTACTATCTTACACCATCGATTTAAAATACTAAACCAAGAACAGCGGAAAGGGCAACGTGCAGTCTAAAACATAGTGCATTGTTAGGTCTCTAAAGGCAAACCTATCTAGATCTAGGCATTGTAGGGCTCAGACAGGAATAGAACAGCTATTGCGACATCGAGAGACGAAGCGGGGGACTCTCTTTGTACCCAAGTCGAATGTATTTACGGAACCAAGAATTTATATGGGATTCTTTGATTGTATCTAAGTGTAGGTTTATACGGTATAAAATATAATCTTACACCAACTTTTTTATTATTTTACAGTTTGAAACAAAAATCTGTGTATATTTTGTTTTGTAAGTGAGAAAGCGGATCATTTGATTGAAAGTTAACAATTACTACTAAACCTGTACATTTGCCTCTTCGTCAGAGTTTAGCAACGTAGCGTTCTAATCCTGACTGGTGAATGATTTTCCTACGGGAATCTCATTTGGGAGAAACATATTAGACAGAAGGAGAGGTAGGCTTGACGCTCTGCAGTCATCAATACAATACAATACAATACAATATTCTTTATTGCACCAAAAAAAAAACAACAACAAATTAAAAGTACAAACAGGTAGGTAAAGTATCAATCTCTTCCAGACGACCTTAGGGTAGAGAAATAAAATTGAAAAATAACAGGTAGGTGGCGCAAAATTTTACAAAAACTTACTATGATAAAAAAAAACAATAATAATTAGGGGCTAGGTCCAAACAGACGCGTCCGCAAAACACCCACATCAACCAGATATTTCACTCTTACGCCAACGAATATTAACGAAGAGATGCGTTGCATTTCTCTTTTGAAGTGGATAAACAGAGAACTACTTCAAGTTAGTATTCTGTCAGTTTTCAAAATTCATTTCAACCCTCCTTTTTCATACAATGCTGCTCATAAATTTCTGGTTTTCTTGTGTCTCTATTCAAAAGTTAATTAGTAATTGCATATAATAAAAACAAACTGCTATCTACTTACAAGGAGATTTTCGAAACATCTCAAGAAATATTACTCAAAACACATAATAAATAAGTTTTAACTGGTTCTGGTTACTGCATTTCATAATTAAAGGAGTTATTTATGGTCTAGGCTGAAATGTCAATGAAATATAGCTGGCGAGGTGTAAAAAAATAAGCAGTTTTTTACAATGTAATTAATGATCCTTGTTTTGAAGGTTGTTTTATTATTATTGCATGTTTTTCGTAATATTTTGGAATTGGACGCTGTTTGTGCGTCGACAGTTTTTAGTAAACAACACGTTTCATAGAATTCGTCGCTGCTCGTGCCTCGACTACGTATGTACATACGTAGTCGAGGCACGAGCAGCGACGAATTGTGGCCTCGAAGATAGGAGGACCATTTTAGAAAAAAATCGCTTGCACAACTTGTAAGCGGACTTTTTGGTCAGCTCCGTCCTTTTCTTTGTTACCAAACAGGGTTTTTGTTTAAGTATTAGAGCCACATGTGTCCACTAGGATGTTGGATGTTGCAACCAAAAATCATCCTAAAGATGGTCCTGCTATCCTGGAGGCGACTGTACCTACTGTCGACGCACGAACAGCGACCAATTCATATTGTGACAAGGTCTTCCTATAAATAATTACTTACCTATGGTTTAATTTCTTCGTATATATTTTTTTATACCACAAAGGTGGCAAACAAGCATACGGTCGGCCTGACATCTTTTAGAAACTACAAAGGGCTTGTAAAGGGAAATTCAATTTTAATTCTATCAATGTTGATATAATTGCCAAACCATAGCAATAACTAACAGTGTTTTTGCGTTTGCGTTTATTGTTAGCTGATTATTTTCAACTAAATTCAAAAATTCTAAATACATATTTATTTAGAGAGTAGGTCACACACCTCGGAGACTTCTTGTCTCGTCAATGATTACATTACATACAGTATTAATTTATTTATGTAATTAATATACTTAGTACTTACTCCATAAACTATACCATTTCGGAAAGAAAAGCAAAATGACCACTGGTAAAAGAAATGGCGAAAGAAAACCAGTTTCGGCCTTTTTTGTCATATAACATTTCATATTTTTAAAATAAAATATTTTTTAAATGTATGATTTCTCTTCTTTATCATCAAGGTCCTTTTCTTGGCCTACCAATTCACAATCAATGACTATTTCACATTCATAGTAAAATACTTCAACGGCGGCGAGCGTGAGCCAACAATCATTCCAATCTCAGCATGTCCAATAAACGACTGATGTACGGACATACAGGTTTAACAAACGTAACTGATCAACGGGCCTATTGTTTGTACGCCACACACGTTCCACGTTGCGAGTATTTTATGTATGTACGTGTTGTCAAAAATATTTATTGATATTGACAATGACTTTTTTTTTATTTTTTTTTTATTTATACCACATAACAAGCATAGGGTCGGCCTGATAGTAAGCCGTCACCGTAACCTACCGGGAGTATCACTCACGCGTTGCCAACCCTCCCAACCCCCCCAAGTGGAGCTCTGGAGACCTTACTTACCGTAGGAACACAACATGGCCGAGACCAATGCTATTTGGCTACGATCTTCTGTAAGGTGGAGGTCCTTCCCCAGACGGGCTGCTCCGATTTGAGCGGATTATCCGCTGTGCCCTACCTCTCCTAAACTAACTACCTGACTTATAAACTTTATGCTTCTACTTGACATGACGTTGCGTACCTACTGGCCCCCGTTTCACGTGACAAAAACCGATTCTATTCCGATTCAAATTCAATCGCTGCTGTCTCAGTCATACAATAGGAATTGAACGGGATAGTGAGTGTGTTTGAATCGAAATAGAATCGGTTTTTGTTACGTGAATTGCCCTGGTAATGGTGTTCGTTATTTTTGATTAAAAAAAATTATGCTTACGCAAACACCAAAATAACTTCATATAAAATCTTTGGATGTGTGTTAAAACCGATAAGCGGGTAAAATAACAAGTATTTGTTATTTTGTAAATAATTTAACATATATAATTGTCCAGTGTCCTAAGGTGTATCTAGCCAAAGTCAATATTGAATGTGTAATTTTGATTCCTAATAACACTTTAATGAACGAGATAGAGAGATAATCTTTATGAATGCCCAAGTGTTTTACTGCTTATCAATTGAGTGAATCGTAATTTACATAAAAAAATATGTATGCAATAGACATTATATATAACTTACCAGGAAATATGATTTATACGAAGTGAGAACTTTAACACTTGCTAACTTACAAATTGCATGTCTAATGTTCCATGGAAGGAAAAAAAAGTTTCTTTTAATTATGTAGACGGTGTCAATAAGATTAATACGTACAGTATCATTCCAGAGTAGATGTATAATAAGTAGTATATTTTTTAATGTCTTCCATTAGGTACCAAATTCGTATCTTCAATCAGTTTTTTGCATCGAGGTATATGTTTTTTTTTTGGTTACCAATCTGTAATAATGAAGTAGAAGTAGGTAAAACACAAATACTATTTTGTTTGACACTTTACCCATGCATAGAGCAAGGGTTTGAGATTTTCCACTAAAATGAAATTCTTTATCTATTCAAAGAATCGATCTTCATCTTATCTACTTTTACTACTACGAATCATAATATTACCTACCATCAAAGTACAGAGTTAGTAATGTCAGGCGACATTAATACAATTTATATTACAAAGGAAATGTTGATTAGTGATTTATATACATAAACAATAGCAAAACAAACCCACTAACAATGGGCGTGTAATATTTTTCATACAGTCAATGTGTTTAGTGCTCACCGTACAGTAAACACATCAGTCAAGCTACCAATCCACTGGTTAGACTGATATAATGCCAAGCAAAAAATAGCTTTGTTGCAACAACAAATTCAGGATTGTTTGCCCGCTTTCCACGCGGTGATATCCCATAAATTTACTGAAAAGCCAAATTGCAACTATGGTTCACGCCCGCGGGTGTAAATTTTGAGCCCGAAACGGCTTTACGATCGATAACTCGGAATTTAGAGTCCGCCGATTGAGTTGTGTTGAGATTTTCAACAAATTGTGTAGGATGAAAACTGTTTATTTGAAGTACTTACTTTTTTTATGCCTTCGACCGAGAAGTCATATTATAGTATCGTTTGACATAAATCGTTTAAACCACCTTTCCAGAAAGCACAACATTGGTCGATACAACATATAAAATAGCTAATGGAATAGTGGACCAGTGAGAAAAACTAGCAAGGATTTTCTGCTTAATTGTATGTGCATTAAACCATATCATAATCCTTGAGAATAAGCAACAGCACAATTTCTCTTATCTCTGAAGTTGCAATTTCATTCTACTCCGCACCGCCAGATTAATCCCTCAAAGCTTTGCAGCGGGAGCTCTGATAAACGGCAAAACTAATGCTGCCCGATTGCATTACGATGCAAACTTTTTCAGTAACTGCGCCGCGAGAGAATCGAATAAAAAAGTATCGAATAAATCGAACAGTTTCAGCGGTATCGGACGATCCGATAATTCCATTCGATATTTGAGTTTATTATCTACGAAAGTTTTTTGTAATTACTTACTATAAAATATTAACTATTAAATATGTTACAACATGTTAAAAATTATGCGGATGAAGTTTTCCAAGTTAGAGACAGAGTTATGTGACAGTCCCACGTACAGTATACGTAACTTAACGGGACGTTGACGTATCGATGTAGTAGAATTTATTACAAAATTGGAAATAAATTAATTTTCTTGATATGTACCTATTTGATTTGTCTTGTCATTGATGACCCCTTTGGTGCAGTTAGTATTCATGTCTCGAAGGTATTATTTTCTAATGAAGTTTGATTACCGCACAATGCTCACTAAAATACATTTTCATATTTATTTATTAAGTATTATGTATTTAAAAATTATATTTAAGCGTTTATCAGTCGTATATTATTAATTTGCTTTGCTTGATCAGAGACTAGATGGCGCTCTAATAAATTGTCCAGGAAATTATTATTAATACGCAATGTTGCCAAAGCGAACAGGCAATATCTGCAGTTTGTATGTAGTACACATACAGGATTCTCTTATGATGATTTAGTGCGGTGCGCGACGCGGCCCGATGGATTTACCGCCGTATGAACGGATTATGTGGGCGAGAGCAAACACGGGGCAGCGGACGCCATATTGTGATTTACTACTAACTTTTGATTCGCGGCTTTATTTACCTACTAAGCGGCCCAAAAAAGGAGCAATATTAAAGATCGATGCGGAAAAAACCTGTTTAGCACACGTAAGGTTAAATTGTACTAAGATGTTATTTTTCGATTGAGATATCGCTAAAATTATTTTATTCTAATTCGTAACAGTCCAGACTAAAATCACATTAATCACAGCTATAAAAATAATCTTTATAAATAATATATTATGTATTTAGATAAGTAAACTAAAATGATGTCAGAAATCGAAATAAATTAGTTATCTATATTAGACATTTGGATTTATATTGTTTTCATTAAATTATTCCATGCAGCAGACATCGTAAATAGAACTTACTCTGCAATCTCAGAATTTGCTAATAAACCTGGCAATACTTTCAATGTTTCCCCTCATACAATTTTTCTGAACGTCCAAGATAAATAAGATAAACAATAAATCATATACGCCCATTTCTCCAACAAAACAACGCGGGGGAGGTTGGAGAAATTACGACAAATCATGCATTAAACATGGCGAATAAATGTTTTCTTATCACGTACCTATTCTTGTTTTGATATTAGTTTTTCCTTTATCTTTATTGACACAGGTTTCGCGAGGGCACATTTATTGGTGTTGTATCGTCACACTTCGACCTACCTTTATTTACTCTTCGTAGTTCTTCTTAATCGTTATTATCAGTGATGAAGGTCGTGTCTAGTGGTATGGATCACTCTATGCATGGTCTTTCAGATCTCTCTATCCTCAGCAGTCTTAAAGCCTCACCTATTGGTAGGCCAGTGAGCGTCTTTACTAGGTCTGACCAAACTGGTGCGACCTCGTGTTCACCATCTACTTGGACAACTACCATGACCTTGTCAAGGCTGTCAGGGTTTCTACGAGCGGTACTTCATACTTAATTGTACTTACTAAAATATAATATAATGTCAAACACATCGGTAGTTGGTACCATCTTTCCAATTTTAGAAACTTGTCACTGGTTTTGAAAATTCCAACTAGAATTTCGATTTGTAACTACCTTTTATTTGACTGGATCGATTTTTTGCATCGAGTAATTGCATCATAAAGTCTGGTAACATCAATTTTGTAACAGAAATCTATTTTCCATTGATACCATCGTATTTTGATTAAACATTACACAAAACACATTAAAGTGAATGAAGCAGCGTCTTAGCATGGAGCCCGAACTGGAAATCTAGAATATTTATTTGAAACGACTGTAAAATCTCAGCGCATCCTTGGCTCAACGAAGAAATTTGCATTTAAGCGTTAAACACACTGCCAGATTTTTATCTCGTCGTTTTCACATTAAAGCATATAGCTTTGCTTGCGGTTTCAAAGGTTTGTTGTATAAAACTAAAATCTCATATTTTACTTAAAAAATTTCATCATAAAGTACTAGAAAAGTGAAATAAAAGTATTACGGAAAATCTAGAACATTGATGCAAAGAAAGATTTTCCAAAAAACTTAGACACATAATAAACTTAGACTCCATGCTACAAAAAAATAAAAATAAAAAAGTTGTATAAAAATCATTAATTTATTTTTATTAAGTATCCTAATGTTATTAAATTAAACAATTTAAACTAACAACACATCCCAAAATGAGTATTACATAACACACACATAATAGGTATTACCTTAATGAGTTCCATCTCTCATGTTTGTATCTCCGCCCTTACTTAGCCGAGATTTAAGCCAGTCTTCAGACTGCGAGGCGGTGCGGTTTCTTTACTTAACTCTAACTTAGCTTCGCCCAACTTGGTTTACCGAGAATACCTACTCCTTTGCAGGTGACTTTGTTTTGTCTTTCCACTGTTTAAAATTTCCGAGCAATACTTGAGCCGGCGGATTGAAGTTGGGAAATTTCATCGGATTTAGATGTGGGCTTGCGGATAATTCATTAGCTTTGTACGCTTTATATGTCTTTATTTGAGTTGCAGTTATACTAAAAGGCAATTTATTTCAGCTATTAATTCACACCTTATTTGTGTGTATTTAAATATCATATATTAACGAGCTAGTAATTTTTAAATGAATTTGAATGAAATGAAAACTAAAGTTTGTGCAGATTGTATGGTCCATTAAAAAAAATATATTGACGTATGCGTTTTGAAAAAGTTTTATTTGATATTTAACTGCATAAAAGTCAATAAATGCAAAAATGACAAAATTCAGCATCTCAGATTTCTCTAATTGTATTGCAAACTATTGCAAATATCTATGTAAGTATATAAAATTCAAAGTCCTGACTGACTTAACTATATATCAACGCACAGCCCAAACCACTGGGTCTAGAAATTCCAAATTTGGAATGTAGGTTTCTTACAACGTCTAGGGGTGTACTAAGAAAGGATTTTTCAAAAACCCACGGGAAAGCGAGATATACGCAAACGAAGTTGCGCAGATTTTACTAGTAAATAAATATTTTCTCTATTTTCAACTTACTAATCTCGCTATACGCTTATATAAACAATATTCTCGTTTATATCATAAATGGAAAAAAGACAAACAAACAAGAGCCCGAAGCAATTGCGGTAGACATAATGGGATTCTGTGTCAACAGTGCTTTGTTGCTATTTCGAGTAATGGATTGCCTCTATAGCCTATCAATTTAATAGGCCCGCAAATATTACTCCAAGGTTTTATTTCAACTCTGAAGTTTATTAGTTATTACTTTCATTGAAATCGTATGGACTGCAGAAAAGGTTTCTTTTTTATTGAGTTTCTAGCATCTTTATTCAAAGGATGCTTGAATAAACAAATAAAAATAAATGTTTGTTATAACATTATAGTATCGCTCGGAAAAGATATTTTTGCACCAAATTATTTTGTCTAGAAGCCGAAAAAAATCGAAATGTAAAGATTTGAAAGAGCAGAACAGTTTAAACAAACTATCTAAAAGTCGAAATAAGTATTTTGATTTTTTTAATGATTTTTATACCACTAAGGTGGCAAACAAGCATACGACCGGCCTGATGGTAAGCCGTCACCGTAGCCTAAAGACGCTTGCAATACCGGGGGTATCCTTCGAGCGTTGCCAACCCTTCCAACCCCCCAATGGAGCTCTGGAGACCTTACTTACCGTAGGAACTCAACATGGCCGAGACCAATGCTATTTGGCTACGATCTTCTGTCAGGTGGAGCCTGGAGGTCCTTCCCCAGACGGGCTGCTCCTATTTGAGCGGATTATCCGCTGTGCCCTACCTCGCTTCCAAATCAATTTAATTTTACACTTTCGAGTTTATTAACAGAAAATATTATTTTTACTAAACGTCCATTGTAGATAGACTTCTTCTTTTTTTTATTTAAGGCAAGATTGCAAGCATCTCAAGCTATTTCTTTAAAACAAAAGCTGTAATTAAATACGATTTTTGCTATCACTACTAACTCAATAACACGATATCAGATATCGAGAAAGATTACTGTACGAATGGTATGATTCTTTAATGTAAGTTAAATCGCAAATTGGAGGTTCCGACTGTCAGATACTAGTACAACCTATCATTATACTTTATTACATAGACATAAAATTCACATTGGCACATAATATGTATGTTTAATGTGCGCTCCAGTAGCACTGAGCCTACTTGAGGTCTGTAATTGAGGTTCTTACCGCAAATACCATTTTGCGGGTAAGATTAAGTTGTCTTTTTCTATGAGATACACGTCTATTTTTTTTTATACAACAGTAAGACAAATGAGCTAATCTGGTGGTAAAATCACAAATGAAAAATGTCCGCGAGCCTGTAGGAGAATACCTACAATACAACTAGAGGTTAGGTATACCTACATGGTTTTTTTATTTTAAGGAAGACAAAAAGCCAGTCACCTGATGGTAAGCAAAAAACGGAGTAGGGAGGATTTTAGGCCATAATATCTTACTAACTGAAAGAAATTAGGAACTTTATTATTTTAACTATTCTATGTATTAACCAATTTATTTTTGACTAGTGAAACCAGCACAACTTCGTTTGCGTATTTTTTCTTTATGCACAGCAGCGCCACCTATATCAGATTTTTGATCAAATCCTACGGGAATCGCGAACTTTTTGGGATAAAAAGTACCCTATGTGTTAATCCCAGATATCAGCTACTTACATACCAAATATCATAAATATTGACCCAGCCATATGAGCGTGAAGAAGTAACAAACATACACATAACTTTCGCTTTTATAATATTAGTAGAATATTTATTTTAACTGTTGTGAATTAACACATTATAGATTATCTGTTATAATTTGTGATGGCGAACTACTAAGTTATTATTTACCTATTTAAAATTATGTTGAAATAAGTGGCAATTTTTTTATTGCCAGCTAAAATATAATTCATATTTAGATTCTTAAAAAGTGTCAAAGGAATGCAGTTTGTAAAAAAATGTACCTCAAAATGTCAGACAGGATATTTATTATAACAATAAATTAAAGATTAGGTACAATAAAAACATGTTTTGGCTTAAAACGTCACAATATAAATCAAAAGTTTCATTTCTCGGTAGTCAATATAACGCACAAATTTTACACCTTCAGAACAAAAAAAAAACAATTTTCAATTTTTGTTTTTGAAAGTCACAAATAAATGGCCATTTTTTGTTATCAAAACAATATCAAACACAATGGCTTTGTTTGTGAACATGATGTGCGGTATCTATCAACCCATTTGCGATTTAATGTGGTGGTCTTCTTAATTTAGTTGTGTATTTTAAGACAAGGCGCGCGCTAGAGAAAGCCAGCGGCCATATTTCAAAGTTTGACAGCTACAAGCTCCGAGCAATATGGCGACCACGCCACCCAATGAGGGACTAGCCCGTCACACGGTACGTTCAGTTTCTGAGATACATTAATCACAAGTGATTTATCTGTGAAGGAGTGACACATTTTATATTCTATTTTCGAAAACTCCAACGAGTTTTTCAAAATGGAAGCTTGAGAGATCACAACAGCTGCGTCTTGTTAGCGTGATTTCAGCGGGTTGCTTTGTATCAAAATTATTTGCGTGAATGGACTTTGTATTTTTGAATTGTAATACAAACGTTGCCCCTTATAAAATTGACTAATACAAATGTTGGTTTTGTCATTCGAGTATTGTGCGAATTATACGAAGTACGACTTCCAATTTAATATCAGCCTGTATTGATTTATTGAGTCATTTATTCTGAGTAACAGCTGATGTATTCATCACGGTAATGGACGTCGCGCCCGTTCGGGACATTACACGTATCTCTGAAGCGCATAAATGTTTTAAGTGGTACCTAAAATTGATTTTTAAATAACTGAGGAGTGCGTCCCCTATACGGAGAAATAGTCTCAGGCTTTCATATGTCACATACGTCAGCATTTGGTCTAATCCCCGAGGGACGTCCATTTTTATTGCGCAAACCTGATCTATTGCCTAATATCGGACGGATATATAGAAAAGTGACATCAAAGGGGTTTTAATATTGTTTTGGGGTACATAACAATTGAAAATGTGTCAAACTTAAGTATAAAATATCGGTTTTTCTTTGAAGCATCTTGTACGTATAAAGACCGAAAGTCCAATTAGGAACAAGATCCAATTCCAAACGAGTTCCCCGATTTGTGACAATCGCAATGGCGATCTTGAACACCATCATTTTGCAATTTGCATTTAGGTAGTCACTCGAAATTATGGTCTAGGGGTGCGGTCGAAAAAACCAGAAAAAAAATCATCGACATTTTTGCGTGCAGGAATGATAATTTTCTCGGTAAACTGTGTTGAGAGTACGTTGTTTTTCAGTACGTCAATTTTCGTTGGCCAACGATGTTAATGCTCGAAAATTACTTTAATAACTATCGTCAGATAATACATAAATACGTATATAAGGTGGACTTTCGAACGGTACAATTGGGTCCGGTTCCTTTAAATACCAATGGGGATTTAATTATTTTCCAATCCATTTTACGCAACGAGACCTTAAAAACTCGCCCAATAAATTCAGGTCTTTCACGGACGTTTTGAGGGCACCGCTGTATAACAAGTGAACTTGTCAATTAAGTACGACCAGTAAATTATTTCGATGTATCTACCTAAGGTCGGTAATGTGTCTCATTTGTGTCATATGAGTTGTTTAAACTTCGTCCGGTATTTCCATGAAATGTATCGTGTTGTAAAAGTAGATCAATATTCGTTTCGTTTGTGATTGAACGATGACATGATAGATAGAATAGTAAGTAAGACACAGTATACATGACATGTTGGAGCAGCTCCATTTTTGTTCCAAGAAAAACATCTAGGTATACTCACCCTACATACCTGAAAATCGAAAAAAATATTCTTTAGTTTAGATATTAACCTTATGTAAATAAGTACCTATTCACATTATTATAAAATATATTTACTTTGTCATCCTTGAACATCAAGACATCCCGTGAATAGGGTTTCAAAATCATTTTTATATAATTAGATTAATTTATTATTAACAAACAGTAATTTTAATAATTCTAATTAACTAGGGTGGGGGGGATACCCCCACCCGCAGCCGGCGGGAATTTAATCACGTAGAATTTGTTGCAGTAGGTACTGGCCGACATCAGCGGTGCGTTATTGGAAAGTAAGCTTAATTAGTTTTTAATTAAATTGCTTTAGTATATTGATGGTGTTTAAGTATTATATATCCATTCAGGTATTTATTGAAATAAAACATCGTGGAAATAATTTTATATTTTAAGATAAATGTATGAGCAATTCCATATGTTTATCAAAATGAGACCAACCAACATACTTTTCTTATATCTGTTAATTAACTAACCAAAACTACCGCATATAATTTTTAAAATGAAAAAAAATCTTACATCTTTCTGGGTAAATTACGTTATTGTTCTTCGGTATTTCGAATTTCAAACCAATTATTTCTTAACAGTAGCAACCCTTAAGCGGTTTCACATGAGCGATTTAAATTGATTCCGTTATACTGTTCGTCAGGTACCGATTACATAAAAAGAGAGCAACCAAAGAACGCTCTTGCGTGTTTCATTTTCAACCTTTGAGTCAATTAAGCTCGCCAATTTAAGAGTACACTGCCCACTAATGTATTATTCATATACTTTTGAGATAACAAGCAGCTTCTTAAGTCGATACACATCTAGCGAACTGATTGGTATCCCAGCGGCGATGGCGGAAAAGCAAGCGGCCACTTGGAAACTCTATTAAAATTACAACGAGGATTAAACGTGAATTATTATGGCTTTCTTGGGAATTTATTTTAGTTTTATTAGCTTCTACGTAACAAGAGCTTGAGAACTCCTTGAACACCTGTCTACATAACCTTTCCAAGATATTAATTGGTAAATAAATATCTACTGAGTATAATAGCAATAGATGTTACTATCTTTGGATATAAAACTATTTTACAAGCATGTGATTAATTTCCTTATTAAATTTTATGAGATAAAAATAATTATTTTTTTGTGGTTCTTCTGAATTTAACTTAAAAATTATAGTAAAAGCAATAATCTTGCTGACCGTACCCAACTTTAATTACACCAAGTATTGATACCGTATTTCAAGTGGGCTTTTATTTTATAATTCACGGTTTGTATAGATATGAATAAAGGACGATACCCGCACCGTACAACCGTTTATATACTTTATAATCGCTCAGCCTGATTCCGTGGACCACCCAGGTCGACGATTCGTCCTACGAACTTATACGTACCAATATAATAATATGTACACTCCTCGCTTTGTATGTACAAGTATTTCGGCCATATTCTCACCGCACGCAATGTTTTCGGATCAATTTTGTAATTTGCGATTCCGGTTACCAATTTGAGTTATTATGTACCGCAGTACGGTTGGTCGCGAATATATAATAAAGCGTAATGTGAGCGCATATTATTAGGCTCCAATCGTATGGGAAATGAGATGTTAATGTTTTGAAAAACGAATAAGTTTTTAGATTTTATAATATTGGAGATAACGTCGTATATCGACGTCGTCGTCGGTTATATTGTGGGCAAATATAATAAAATATTTTTCCTTTTTTTTTTTTTTTTCTTTTTTTTAAGCACTTACTAACTGAAACTCAGCGCGCAATTGAAACTTGGCATATTATTGCATGTTTCAGTTGGTTGAGACGTATTTGAAACTAAAACGCTCTCAAAGGGTTACGCTTGTACGGTAACGACAGATACTATGAGAAATCTTCTCTGTTATAACCAAAATTGTTCACAATCAAACTTGATTTGGAAATTAACTACGAACCATTTGCTCTTTGTTAATTATTAATTTTAAATATTTACTATGGACATGTTATCAAGTTTAATTATTTAGTCAGGATATAAGTGTACCATTTATAGCCTATAGTTTTGCTACGATTATTATAAATGCTAAAGCAAGTTATGCACATAACCGTACCTGTCTATTATAACCTCAATCAAGCTCAACTATTATCCGAGAATTAAAATTATGTACCAACGATCTTAATACATAACTTAAAAATGTCTCCCAGCTCCGTCTCGACGAGTCCCAGACACATTAATAGACTAGTAAAACATGTTATACGCATTCGAACACACTATGTTATCTTAATTCGTCTCATTAGACTCTGTACGCAAATATCTACTTTACATAATTTTATCGAAGAAAATTGTGCGCGTGGGCTCACTAGTCGACGTGATCGGTTTTAATGCAAACCCTTCCTTGAAATATGCAAACACGACAATTGCCGTTCACTTGGCGACGTGTCTCTACCTACGCCCGGAGCACAATCAGGCGGTACTACAGCTGATCAACAGTTGCAGTCCACAAAAAAGTGTCGCGCAGTCATTAAAAACGATTTACGCGCCCACAAGTGTCAACAGGCGCTTCCCGTTCCCAACTTCCTTCGCCATGTGTTGTTTAAAAACCCAAAAACTCCAAACCCGCCGATACTAAAACAACAGTTGTAAATCACATGAAAAGTTTTACGAATTAGTAACAATTAAAACGTTGAAGCAAACAACAGTTGTTGCGAATGTCCCCCGCAATTGCGGGACCATTGAGAATTACGGGCGGTTTACAAGCTATAGATCTTAGTCCAAAATTCTTTACGACTAATATAACTTGCACAATCCTTTGAGGGGAAAGGGGCAGTTGGGCAAGTTTCTTTTGTTTGCGACACGTGTTCCAAAACGGGTTGGTGACACTTGTTCGGGAATCTTGGGAACGACTTCGTCGATTTCCAAGGAAGGAGTCTTTGTCTTTTTAAAATTTCATGTCGAATTTTAGCTTCGGATTACTGTAGTTAGTGGTTCTTTTTTTCGGCGAAAAATTGTGGTTTTATTACTTGAACAAACAAGGTCTCGATCTTGTTTCGAGAACAGTTTTCGCTTTACCTATATAATCAGCATTGTTTCAGTTAAGGTCCGGTAATGTGCCCCAAATATGCCCACGGCTGGAAATAAATTATTTAAAATTTAGTTGCGACGCATCGAACTTGTTATTTAAAATTAACATTTTCAGTTTTACCTTTTACGAAGTTTTAATGATCGCTTTTTACATAACCAATCATAGCCCTCCATTCCACACGGAAAAACGTTCAGTACCTTTCATAAATATCTTTTATTTGACATCTGAGTAACCATATCAGATGTGAAAAGAATATTTGGCTGTAACGTCTGACGTAACGGAACTTATAATGCGTCTACCCAGATGATATTTTCAGATTTGTGCGTAGAGGAAACATTCGACGTCATTATATACCTATTAAGGCCTGCCCTTAGTGACACTATACGATCTTTTTTTGCTAGGACATTGCTCCGCCCATTGCGTTAATGAACCCATTTGTGTCATGTTTATTGCTTTTACAGCGCACGCCGGATTTTGAGGTGAATTTACAAGGCGTAAATTGACACTAAAATTGTGGTCTCCCTAATTAGTTGGCACATGTGGAGTTGTGACGTTTTTGCTCAAGTTTTTGTTGCACAGATAACTGTCCTTGTACGCGTTTTCCGTAGCTACCGTGCCGTAAATCCTCCCAATGAGTTGCAAGATCGTTGGCTGGCTGTCTCGTTTCCCTGTTTGATATTGTATTAAACAGGAATGTGTCATTGTTAAAGTTACCGGCGAAGGATTTATGAACTGTAAAATTAATTGGTCCTTGATCTGTTCGTGATAGCATACAAATCCGAGATCTAGTTGGAAGTAACTATAACACAATACCATTATGTAAACCATCTAACGAATGCAATTCCAATTCGCTTAAATTCAGATTGGATATAAACGTAAATTGTTGGAGCGCTCTAATAAAGAACAGGGACGCATAGAGGAAAGAAAAGGTCCCCTAATATTTACGTGGTACCCTCCAAAGGCTTTTACGGCTTAGGTAATTAGCGTCACTCAATTAACCACTACTCTGGCTCGAAGAATTTTTGTTAATAATTAAAAAGGTTGCACTTAACTTCGCTGTAAGGGTGACGTAAATTGCCAGCGGAAGAACAGAAAGGGAAATGTTTTTGTAGTTCCAAGATCTTTTCCTTGGTTTCCACCAAGAAATGTCAGTATCGATGTTAAACTAAATATATTAAAAAATAATACCTACTTAGAGATCGGTAAAACAAAGGCAATTATATACGAGGTATATAAAAGAAAGTTATGTTAGTTACACTATATTATATAACTCAAGAACGGCTGAAGTGAGTTGGCTGAAAACTGGTGGTAGCTTAAAACCAGGAGAAGGACGTAGGGTAGGGTAGGGTAGTGCCTCTTAAGGCAGAACAAAGTTAATGTCAGCTAGTTGTTTAATAAATAAGTCCAATTGTATCTAAGTCACTTCAGAATCAATTAAACATTCGAAATAAAGACACCAGAACTAAAAAATCGATTTTCAATACCAGATACGATCTCATCTCATTATATTCTCACGATTTCTTATACAATATTTCAACCAGAATTGAATAGATAAACAGTATGTTCAGCTCAATGGTTGGTGCACTTGAGATAATTAAGCCATTAAATTGTTTGGTAACCCTTCTGTGAGAAGGGAACTCTGCTCTGTTTTTATTTTTAGCGCCTGTGTAGTAGTTTCTATTTTAAATATAATTTTAACAATGTACATTGATTATTAAGTTATTTTGACAGTTTATGCTGTAGATCTTTTTATTGTGGTGATAGTTTAGTGGCTGGAAAATAAATAGATCAATTACAGAGGCATGTCTCGCAAATGCACAAAAAATGCGCAACTGCATATTATTTTTGTACTATTTTAATTAATTTTAAAAACGCATGGATTTAAAATGCATTCTTCAGATCTAGTACTATAGAGTCGATTCATAAATTACCTACGTCTTTAAATATAATATAAGCGCATATTATTCGTTTTACATATAAACATATATTTTATCATGTATTTAGACGCAGATAGATACATGTCTACTTACAAGTTAATTCGCAATTAAGATTTAAATTCGGTACATATCGAGAAAGCTTTTGGAGCACAAAAAAAGAAGTGCACTCAGCGTGCGTTCGAAATCCTATACATTAAAGTGCACGCAACGCCCGGTATGCAATGAAAGCCTGTGATACATAACCTCAACGCCACAGGTTTGTTCTTGCATAGGGCTGCCAATGATTATACAATCAATTACTTTCAGAGATTACTTTTCGCTTCGGTCTAGATTTCATTCACTCGGCTATGGGAATGCATTTACATATTTGGAACAGTTGATTAGCGAGAAGTCTGACTTTTGTGATAGGGAAGGAGGCTCAAATAGTACCTAAGGCCTTACCATACCAGCTAACAAGGAGATATAGGCCATGCCATATCTCCCAAATAAAAAAAATTTCTTTAATTAGGTAACTAAATGATGATTGACTAAATAAGATATATTTTTTAGGCTTTACCATTTTTCACGTGAGGAATTTAAAGTAAAGTTGACTGAGAGTAGTTTTATCAAATTGTCTGTTATTAACATAAAATACGTGGAATTTCTTAAAAAGTTAAATGCAGACTGACGATGGAAAATTTTTTGTTCAGCAACCCTAAAGCCGGTTGAATTTTCGCGAGAAACGGCTATTGGCCTTCAGTTATCTTGGCTCCGAATCGAATTCCTGGTACCCAATTCAAAAGTCCAGTATTGAGTGCGGCAAATATCAGTTATTTCAGGTCATTTTTGACGGTAAATACGCTCACTGAATCAGGTAATACGGTACATAAAACGAAATAAGTACTGTACGATCGGAACACAACGATTACATAATTAAAATATCAAAGAGGAATTTTCTCAGCACTATCTCCAAACGATCGGATTATCTTATGTACATTAAATTGTATTACATTTTATGCTTGCTTATGTTCCTTAATCAAGATCGCAACCTTATTGAGCGGTTGTCGGCGTGCAAAAGGCTCTTCCAAGCCACATATCAATATTGACGTTTGAACGAAATGAAGCTGTCGTGACCGCCAATTGTAACGTCATTTGAACTTAGCCGTGAGACAACCAATCCCATTCAACATTCAAACGCTTTAAAACGCCTGCAGATACCAAAGCGTACTCCCCGCTAAAAGTGGCCACTTTAAATGAATCCCTTATCAGCCCGAACCTTTAAAATGCTTTAATATTCTTTTTCTTGTTACAGGAGCGAACGGCCTGAGAAGACGAGGAAGACAAACGTACACTAGATATCAAACGCTAGAGTTAGAGAAAGAGTTCCACACGAATCACTACCTCACGCGGAGGAGACGTATAGAAATGGCGCACGCACTCTGTCTCACGGAACGACAGATCAAAATATGGTTCCAGAATCGGCGGATGAAGTTAAAGAAAGAAATTCAGGCCATTAAGGAGTTAAACGAACAGGAGAAGCAGGCGCAGGCACAGAAGGCGGCGGCGGCGGCGGCGGCCGCGGCGGCCGCGCAGGGCCATCCGGAGCACTAAGGCTGCGCGGCCATGTCCTATGGCCAGCCCGCGGCCTCGCGCCTCGCCCAGTGATACGAACGCGTCCGCCGAACAGTCCCTAGCTTTGTGTTTTTGTAAATTTGTTTGTAATTATTTTTTCGTTATTTAAGTGTTGTTCGGTTGTTGTGATTATTTTTTAAATTAATATTAATTAGACACCTTGTTTTTCTAATTGAACGAACAATAAACTGTTAAATGCTAGACTAGAAACGGGTCGTATTATTTTTGTGTTTCGGGTTTTGTTTATTGTTGTTTTATTGAATATTTTAATTCGCTATCGTTGAAGGCGTTCGGAAACCAGTGCAATTTGTAGGAATCTCTTCCGTGTATAATAATGTAGGTGTATTGTAGTGCGTTTTACATTGTGCGACGTAGTGTCATAGCTCGGCAGCGTCGGCGAGACGAACTGTATTGTACAAATTTAATATGCCTACCAAAGAGACCCGGTCTCGTACCCTTAAATCTAAGTAAAGAGTCGTAAGTTAAATTAATTATCCGCTATTACGTCGGACACACGAGTGAAACAGATAATCTTCCGCGCCATCTAATCCTTCAATACTCTCGCATAAGTATAGTGTAAACGTGATCGTGTTCCTGCAGTTTTAATAGTCGGTGAAGTTAAACAAATTGCCATAAATATAAGTAGTTATTATTTAGGTAGTAGCGGTGTAAATAGTTAGGGTACATCTACAATGATGAAAGTGAGCGGTTGGCGATTGCGCGGGCGCTTGGAATGGGCAGAAAAAGTACCCGGCCGCGAGGTGCGGAGAGGGGCGCGCGCCGCGAGCCACCGATGGAGACTAGGTAAGTTTTTATCAAAGTCAGCGGCAGCATTATTTATCGAGTGGAGACGGTTGCGAAAAAGTCTCGTCACCAACCCGACGCCATTTTTGAAACCCTCCAAGCGCGACTTCTATGGTATAGCTGTTTTGCAATGTTTTAATTCACTTAGTCGCCTCGGGTGTGTTTGATGTTCCCCGACCGTCTCCCTCTCATTATCTTTAAGAGCACTAGCACTTTTAAACATTATTAAGAAATTAATGGCGGCATGCAACATGTGTAGGCTGAATCGTAAGGAATGTCTTATTGTGTTCTAACTGTTAATGAGTTCTCAATTATTTCATGACATTTGCACTAACAAGCAGTAATGGCAGATTAACGGCTGAAATGTGCACATCGGCTATCGAAAGAAACGGTAGCAAGTGGATTTTTTCATAGTTTACATAACGACTTAATTCTTTATGCAACTTTGTATGATCTAATTAATTTGACTTTTAAGTCTTACCAATTTATAATTAATTACTATTATAAACTCCTAAAAATGTTGCCCATAAACTGAAGCTCTAAAATCTAAATGTAACGTGTGCATAAAAATACAAATGATTTAAAAAAAATAAAAAAACATGAGTAGATAGTACCTAATATTATTATTAACACTATTAACAAAAAATGGTATTAAAACGTAACTATAATCAAATACAGTTTAAGTGGTTTTTTTTAAAATAAAATATTTGCATAAAATACTAAAGAACCATTTTATATAAGGGTAATGATAACGTAAGATATTTTATACGTTCTAAAACTTCTATTTGCTTTGACCGACGCACAAATTCAAATGCAATGTTGTACGACATAGTTAACAAAATGGAAACAAGACAACAAGCGTCATGTTGTAAGGCGAATACATTTTCGAACAAACAGAACACCGACTTCGGAATTCTATTATCCTTGTTTGGTGTCATTTGAACTGTCACAAGTACGCGGTTATCCGAAACGGCCTAATACGGTTGTATGGAAGCTGAGGAAACACTCATTTGAAAGTGTGATGCTGCTACGTTGGCCATATTGACACCAACATTGGGCCAATACGATTCACGCAACGCGGGATGATTGTGTAAAAGTCCCTTCGTCCACTTTGGTAACTAAACTTCCGTAACCAGATACAAGAGATTTTTGTTGCTTTTTGGTAACTAGTTGTGAGAAAAGAATTCTTTTTCGACTATTGTAATTTTTTGTTAGTTACGAACGTGGTTGTTTATTGTGATTAGTTTCGTAGACGAAAGGGGTAATCCTACTAATATTCTTAAGGCGAATGTTTGTTTATCATACTTTTTTTTTTGTTTTTGACGAATCACACAACGACATCTAGTCCCAAACTAAGCAACTAAGCTTGTACTATGGGTACTAGATTGCTGATAAATATACTTAAATACTTTTTTTTTTGTAAATAAATACTTATTATACATAGAAAACACCCAGACCAAGGCAAACAGACATGTTCATGCACACAAATGTTTACCTTGAGCAGGAATTGAACCCGCGGCCCTCGAGATAAAGTGACCATTGCTAGCCACTCGACCACCAGGCCTGATATATTTGGTATGTTGGTAGCTCTTACCTTGGATTAACACATTGGGTAGGTATTTTTAATCCCGAAAAGTACGCGATTCCGATTAGGATTCATTTGGTCAAAAATCTGATATAGATGGCTACTGTGCATAAAATTAAACGCAGGTTACACCGCGAGCAGCAGCTAGTAGTGTAAATATATTCTCGATTCGTTGTTTTGCCGACCGTATGTATACGCGCCATCTTTTCGGTCTCCGACCTGCGTCTGCCAATACGACGATAACAGATAATTATTTAGTCGATACGAAAAATTATTGGTTGCCCCGTTGCGGACGTATCGCAAGAGGCGAATTTTTAAACGTCTTCATTTCTGTGAGGCATTGCCGTTTCGATCCTCAGTCGGTTTACTCTAATTTTTATTTTCGTGACATAATAAAGTTATCAAAATGCAAAATATTTTGCCAAAGTTTTTTTTTTGCTGTTTTTATAATGTTTGCATTAGTAATATTTATTTTGTTTTATTTAATAATACTCGTTTGCGTATATCTCGCTTTCCCGTGGGAATTTTCTAAAAATTTTCAAAAAAAAATCCTTTCTTAGTACACCCCAAGGTAGACGTCACCGTCGTAAGGAACCTACATTCCAAATTGGAATTTCTACAGTCTAGACCCAGCGGCTTGGGCTGTGCGTTGATATATTGTTAAATCAGTCAGTACTTTGAATTTTATGTAAATAGATAAAAATATGATCGAAATAAATAAACTAAGTAACGCCCTACTATTAATATCTTGAGCAGTTTTGGACCACCCTGTGTATTTGATCGCTCTTTATAAATAGAAAAGACATTACGAATGAACCTGCAAGATATTCAATTAGAATAACTTCGGTGAACGTTTGGACACATAATTAAAACAAGCATGTATACATATGCAATGATAAAAACTTGTAAATTACCCATAAATTCATCAATAGTCTATCTATCCACCACAAATCGTCTTCATAACTTAACCAAGTTATTTCCATGGTACGACAATCCAATATGTTACAACTGTATGGTATAATGAAACTATAACTCGAATTTCGAAGTCCTTACTCATATGTCTCATTCTCCCTATTTTTATATGAACAACTTACAAAACCGCGCTGTATTATACGATAGAATAATTTTCATAATAGCCCCTATTAGTGAACCGTGTTCGAGTAAGGATCGAGATGGAGTTAATTAGACGAATTGAATAATTCATGATCGATTAATCTGACGGTTTTATTTTTAT
The DNA here is from genome assembly GCA_905163395.2 of Endotricha flammealis. Taxonomy (NCBI): domain Eukaryota; kingdom Metazoa; phylum Arthropoda; class Insecta; order Lepidoptera; family Pyralidae; genus Endotricha; species Endotricha flammealis. The sequence continues at coordinate 5,789,633 of LR990860.1, read as the reverse complement.
TTAAATTAATTGATATTCAGCGGCGGTTTCTTATTAAAATATTGCAATTTTGTTGTCCTGAACCTGTTTGTAATAAAAGGAGTTAGTACATGGCAGGCGCGCGGTCATGCTGCGCATATATCATTATATACACGGCCGGTCTCGGCAGCTGTGCCAAGATGAAAGATCTCTCTGCTTATGTGCAGTCGCTAGTTCGGCTGCGTTTTAGTGCTTGGCTGAGAATTTTGAGTTAAGAATTACAAATTTATGATGATTTGATGTTAATTAAACTCCAACTTTTTAAAATTGACAAAATTAAATATAAATATATAGGGACAATTCATACAGATTGAGCTAGCCCCAAAGTAAGTTCGAAACTTGTGTTATGGGATACTAACTCAACGATATTATATTTTATAACAAATACATATATAGATAAACATCCAAGACCCGAGGCCAATCAGAAAAAGTTCGTTTTTCATCATGACTCGACCGGGGATCGAACCCGGGACCTCCTGGGTGGCGGTCTGGCGTGGTAACCATTACGCCACGGAGGTCGTCAAAATTCACTAGTCATATAAAATTACTTTCTGTGTGTTAGTATAAAAAGTATATTAAATATTGGGACCCATTTATGTAAATATAGTCAAGATATCTTGAAGAACAACAGTAGTATTTTTATTAGTGACTGAAATACCACGCGGATGTCTCTGGAAATATGTAGCAAACAATAAATAAACGCCTACACGTGCCACTTAGTTATACAATACATGTCATAGAAAATCCACTAATGAGAATGTTAACAATGAATTGAGTGGTAAAGCAATATGTTCAACATTTTTATAAATAAAATAGATACAGAGTAAAATATGGTTCATTTAATATGTAGTTATGCGAAATTCCAACCATTATAATTTACTAGCAATTTAAAGAGTTTGCCAAATCGTACACAAACTAACCAAATGAAATTATAATTTACCTATTCGGGGACTAGGTACCAACTTTTTTTACATGTATTTTCTCTAGTAGTATTTTGACACACACAGTCATACAAAAATATATTCATCTAATTAAAGTGAACAGTAAAGTAGTGCCCAAAATTACATACTTAAATGCTTACATAAAACTTTCTGTAAAAAAATTATTACACCTGTTTGGTTTTTATTGTCAACTAGCTGCCCGGCCCGGCTTCGCCCGGGTACTGTTTCGTTTTTTTTTTCAATCTTTCTGAGAGATTTTCTTAATATTTTTTTCCGTAAGAACCTTGTACAGAGTATTAGAAAACTACAAAAAAAAAATCAGCCAAATCGGTCAAGCCGTTTTCATGTTATGTCGTGACAACGGAAAACGGGTTTCATTTTTATATATATAGACTAGCTGCCCGGCCCGGCTTCGCCCGGGTACTGTTTCGTTTTTTTTTCAATCTTTCTGAGAGATTTTCTTAATATTTTTTTCCGTAAGAACCTTGTACAGAGTATTAGAAAACTACAAAAAAAAAACAGCCAAATCGGTCAAGCCGTTTTCATGTTATGTCGTGACAACGGAAAACGGGTTTCATTTTTATATCTGTGCCTCTAGTGTAAAGGGGTTAAACTCGAGTTTATCCAATTTTTACATTTTTTAACCACTCTATGTCTTTCACGAAGCTATATCGTTACGTTTGACACTCAGTTAGATACGACCATAAGTTTCAATTTTAGGAGCTGTGCAAAGTGATCATTGTCTGCAAAATTTGACAATCATTTTGTTAAAAACGGTTAAACTCCATTTTAGTTAATAAAGCAAAGACATTTCTTAAAATTAAAATTGTGAAAAACGGTTACACTATAATTAGATCTTAATTAACAAACCACATTATACATGAGAGTTTGTGTAAAGAAATAAAAGTATACTTTGATTATTTTACACAAACGAATCTTTTTGTAAAAACGGTGAAAGTTACATTTTAACCGTTTTTCACAATTTAAAATAAGTGTGAAAATTCGTGTAAAGTGATAAAATTTTACTTAGATCGCTTTATTTCTTTAATTATTTCAAACTCCATTACATGTAAAAAGATTAATAATAATTTTAATCGTTATTCCTAAGACAGTTTTACCTGACATTTTAGTATTAAGTTTACTTTGCTCTTTATTCACAAAAGTTTAAAATTTCTTTTTTTATTTATTTAGGACAAAGTAGAATTAAGTGAGATTTTTTTTGTGCAAAACGGTGACACTAAATAGGAAGCGCGGGGGTGAGGTAATTGAGAAACGGCGGCGCATAGCGCATATGCGCCTCGGCGAGCGGCCGGTCAGCCAGTCGGTTCGAGTACTCGGAGAGAGAGAGGTTGTGTGTGTTCGTTTGGCGCCTGGACTGCAAAATTACGAGAGTAACTAGTTTAACCCTTTTACACAAAACTGGTTTTTTCTAATCTTGATTTGTTTTTAGTATCTAAACGGGGTATAACTCTATAATTGTTTTTTTGATTGTTACACAGACACAACCTGATAAATTTTTGAACAGTCTTCTATGAATTCGGGTCACCCTATAATTCCACACAAATCGAATTCATTTTATAATACTACTGGTGGTAGTGAGAGGTGTGGTAATTTAAAGAAAAATATTAATGTTTCCGTAAACTTTCTGAACGTATCATCTAACCCTAAAAATTTCTTAAATTACCATACAACCAGTTTTATAAGATTTGTGTGGAATTTATAATTTTATAGAGTCTAATACTCACTAAACACATACTTAAGCGTTTTTCAAGTTCTTTCGACGCATTAGGGAGAGACATGTCATTACTTATGACAAATAACGACCTAATCAAGAAACAAACGATCTTCCACAAGAAGTATACTACACATAGGTAAAAGATCAGACTGGGAAATTGAGACATCGGGTTCCCAGCTCATCTGTTACACAGATGGATCCAGAATGAGAAGCACAGGATTAGCTAGAGCAGGGATACACATACCCAGTAAACCAGCTAAAGATGTGGTTCTAGCATTGGGTACGTATGCCAGCGTTTTCCAAGAGGAGGTTCTAGGTATAAAAGAATGCGCAGAAATGGTACTGACCGACTCCGGGATAGAGACGCAAAGCACCATTATCTATTCAGACAGCCAAGCGGCAATTAGAGCACTGGCCAAGGTAGAGACCGTATCAGGGCTGGTCAAGGAGTGCAAATATGTTCTCAATAAACTAGTCGAGGTAATGACGGTCACTGTAGCATGGGTTCTAGGCCATCAAGGCACATCAGGGAATGAAAGAGCGGACGAGCTTGCAAGAGAAGGTGCCAGCTCGAGACCTATAGGACCAGAGCCTCAGCTTCCGATATCAGCCACCGTCACTAAGGGAGTGATAAACGAACTTATGAGACGCGAGGCACAGGACGCATGGGCTGAGAGTAATAGCTGCAGACAAGCAAAATTGTTTGTAAAAGGAAAGAATCACAAAAGAACCCGGTCACTACTATCACTAAGCCGGGAAAGACTGGGCATAGTCATGGGCATCATCACAGGCCACTGCAGACTTAACCGACATATGTCCCTAATAGACAACAGCATAGACTTCACTTGTCTTGAATGCGGTGAACCAGAGACCAGCCAGCACTTCCTGGCTGAGTGCATACACTACAGCAGGCTCAGGTGGGAGACTTTTGAAGCCGATAGGATCGAAGAAGGAAAACTGTGCGACCTGGACACTGGCCGACGGAGTTCTGTAGAAGGAGTTTAAGGTTTTCTGGGGGGAGGTCATCGGGGCCACAGTAACAACTGTATCCACACGGGAACAGTGTAATGAGTCCAAATAGCGACTTGAACACCCGCCTGTGCCCTGCAGGCGTCCCACCTTAAAATAATCAGAAAATAATAATAATGTATAATTTTCTTAAAATATAACTACTTACTTAATTTTCTTAAAGCATTTCATTTATTTCTTGAGCTATTTACAATCTATAAACACAAATAATTTATTAAAAACATAGTTCTAGTTAGAAAATCGACCCCTTTACACAAATTCACGTAAAGCTTTGTAATCATTTTAGCAAGTTAAAGTCTATTTTAACCCCTATTCACAGTGCTCTCCGCGGTGAACAGTGGTGAAAATAATTTTTGCAGGCTTATATCTCAGCAGCATTATTAAACTACAGCCTAATATTGAGTTCAATTTCTAGTTTATTTATAGTTCTAGTCGTAATCAGTCTAAGATTATAATATATTTAAAACAGTAACCGACAAAATCAGATTTAAATCCTTTTTTGCCGCCCTGTAAAATTATGATTTTTGAGTTTAACCCCTTTACACTAGAGGCACAGATATATACTATAGATATTATAATTTTAAGATGAACTTCGAAATCGTATAAAGGAAACAAAACCTATCGGCAGTCGGCCAAAAGTTCAGCAACCCTGTTCCACTATGTACTGAAACCCACGTAGAGCGAGGGACAGTTCGTGCTTCGATACTATCGTTGCACCCGACCCGCCCTGCACTTCGACACGACTCTTTTAGACGTCCCGCTATTCTTGGGACACGTTCTTGTATTGTTTGTATCGGTTGCGACATTTCAATGTTTCGAATTTTAATTGTGTTGAAGGGATTGTTTGCGAAATTATCGTTTTCGAATTATGATGATTAAGTATACTTAAATCTAGGGATTTTGAAATAGCTAAATGTTTTAAAAATAAAATGTCAATTTAACCCTTTGACTGCCAAAGACGACTTAGACTGGACACAATCGCCGACGACGCGACGGCTTAAGACGTCCACAATATAAATAAATAAATAAATAAATAAATAAATAAATAAATAATGTATGGTCCTCAAATATTGTATTTATTTAGAATCCCTTCTTCTTCTTCTTAGCCTTTCTCGACCATCATGCTGGTATAGGCCTCCTTCAGTTGTCGCCATCTATTTCGGTCTTGTGCCATCTGCATCCATTTAGAATCCCAAAGAGCTTGAATCCGCGCGAGCGCTTTAACCTTTAACCACATAAATTTAAAATTTCATCAAACTTAACTATCAGTTATATCATACCATATAACAATAATAACTAACAACTACACTGGACAATAATCTCAATAACACATAACCCATAAAATAACCCTCCAACGTTATCAAGTTAACCCCCAATGAAATTACGCGACCAATTCACAATTTACGGGTTACCTATACGAAATACTGTTACCATAATAAAGTTTTTGAATGTGAAAACTGAATTTGCAAATGGTTTATCTCTAGTTTGATTTAGTCATATACCTAATGTTGTAGATATTTAAAATTTTTTTTTTCATAGAATTTTTTTAATGTACATTTTTTGGGGCCTGCGATTAAGTCTTGCGCTAACACAGGGTAGTTGTTGGTTTTAACTACTTAAGAACAAAAATCGCAGTTACGTTACATAACTTAGGTAGGTAAGATATTTATTGATATTTACTCTTTGATTTTATTCGTTCGGACAACATAACACTACAAACATGATTACGTAGCCCTTTTGACTCGATGTCGACTCGACTACAATCACAACCAAATGTAATTTGGAAAATGCCAAGAGAGAGTCTAAAACAAAATCCGATAGATATCAATTTGAGATATTGTGGTAGTATCATCATGAATTGGGTGAAACATTCAGCACAGAATAAGTAGAAGTCTTTGTTAAATTATTACTGTGAGTTGCGAAAAAACATTCTTAGATTAATGGCACATGAAATTATGGCTCTCACTGTCAAACTAAAGAACTTGAAACTTAATGTAAAATTAAGATTAAAAATACATTTCTGCACCTGCCTGTAAATATTTACTCTGCGCAATTCGAATTGAAGGGTAATGTGTTTATTTTGACTTTATGGTCATGTCAAATCAACATTTCGTTCCTTTGTTCTGTGCTACTGTCATTTACGACTCACATCCACTTACAATCACTGAGGGATTGTAAAACTGACCAATAAAAGTTCATTATCTATCGGTTGTTCGCGCTTCCAACTTTTATTTTATTGGTTTATGACCTGGTGTAATAAAACGGTATGGTAGTTACTGGCATTCTACTTGAGTTTGTATGATTTAGTGCGATTCGATGCGCTGGTTATTCGGTAGTGTCATTGATCCCATTTTAAAACTGACTTATTGCGAGGTTTTGAAACGCATTTTTTAAGTTAATGACACATTTAATTATCGCCGTCATTGTCAAATTAAAGAAGAAAGAGATAACTTGAGATTTAATGTGGAATTAAAATGCAATTCAGAAAATGGCTGTAATGGTGATATTTATATTGAAAAAGTATGCTACTTCAGTATTAATTCTCTATCTCGTTTTATCTCTATTCCTAATGCAGTCTCATTCTCGCGAAGTTGTTGAAATACAAACTACAAATCAAACTTGATTTATTACAATATTTAATTTTAATCTATTGGCATTTAGATAATGTCAGTTATTTTATTACATTGCTGTTATACAGCCTATTATGTTATTATGTTGTCATAGGTATTATTAAACCGAGATCTTACGAGTTTGTGGTATTACTATGATGTTATTTTATGACACAGTCAACAAGTCAACTCAAGATGTAAATCCTACTAATATTATAAAGGCAAAAGTTATCTGTATGTTTGTGAATTCTTCACGCCGAAATGACTGGGCCAATATTTATGATATTTGGTATGTAGGTAGCTGATATTTTAGATTAACACATAGGGTACTTTTTATCCCGAAAAGTACGCGATTCCCGTAGGATTTCATCAAAAGTCTGATAGTAGTCTTGATGGCGCTACTGTGCATACACACAAAAAATAGACGTAGGTATAAAACATAGACAATATGAGTTATAAAAATAAAATGTTTATCAAAAGAGTTCGGTTTGTAACACCTTGTAGCACTCAAAACAAATCCCGTTATACAGGAGGCTGTTTATTATATAAAACGAAGTCCATCATTAGATTAAGCGTTTCATATTTTCTCCTGAAGCTATATTTACGCCTATTTATTTCAGCAACGCCCAAAACACAAAAGCAACATAATTCCAACATATAATTTTGTGTAGGTAGTATTCAGTAAGCAATACGTAGGCTGCTCGTCCAATCATTATAATTAAGTATGCTCTGGCAATTATGTAAGTGGCCACTTATCGGTGGCCAGTCTTGGTGTAGTCTCAAGGGGCTATATACCTATGTACTTTGCATTTTAATGTCACCACGCCCAGTAAAATGTCACTCGATCTCCCGTTATTATTTTCAGGTTTATAAAATGGTTTTGATTTTTTATATTTAACAAAAAAATAATAATGATCGTGAGAAAATATATTTTCCTTTAAAATATTATGTACCTACAATCTACATATTTACTGTCATCAGCTTATCCCACTGCTCGGTAATAGTTTATTATGAATCCATATCCAGTACCGGAATTAGGCATCCAGCTCATATCTCCATCTTTTTCTCGTCTAGCATGTTGATTGTGACCAAAGAATTGGTCCAAAAATCGCAGAATACTTATAAATGATTGATTAATAAATTGATTATGATTAGTTATCTAAGCACAAGTGTTTATTATTGCTTCATTTAAAGACATGGTAGGTATTTTACATCCTTTTTTCTCTACATAGGAAACTATTGAAGTTGGCTTATTCCATAGTCAGTTCTTGATTGTGAGCCATAGTTTCGATTATTTTTTATACATTATAAATATTAATTTATTTAATAAAACAGAAATACATGATATTTTCTCTTATATTTTACATAAATAACCGTAGAGTCGTCGAAGGATCGCGTCGCGACCTCGATCCAATAAGCCCCGCGTCCAAACGGCAAAAGTGCATAAATTAGAAATGTCGTAAATCCTAGGAGGCGTTTTAATTGAAATCGCAGTAGTTAATTGAGTGTGCCGAGTGAAGCGTTTTGCGCATGCGTTTGTACTGATTTATGTCAATCGTGGCTGTTTATCGAGCCGGCTCACGTTTACACCTGCATTTTCAGTATGTAAATAAGGTACACCTATTATTTTTCTATTTAAACCTGAATGATTTGTTTATAGCTATCACATGTAAATTCTTTCGCTTGAAATAAAATAACACTACAAAGTCACTAAAGAAAATAAAACTGTGGAATTGAATAATTGGATTTTAATATTGGACTTTTCCTAGTACACTCACCCCGCACACGCAACACATTACGTAACGAAACCTATTAGTGAAAAAAAAAATAGGTAATTTTTTTATTTTATTAAATAGGCATTAGCCATAATACTTAATGCATAGGTAAGAAATAAAACTAGATAAACCCATTTCGTCAGCGAACTGATAAATAAAAACTACTCGTATCAAAGTGTAGCGACAGAGGGCGTTTGAAGTAAATAAACGGGGAAGGGTTGAACACCCCAACTTTTTCCTTACACCGGGACCCGGCGACCCCTATTCGTCTTCCCTGAAGATACGCTAATTTATCTTTATTCGCCTTTCTTTATTGCCCTAGAGATTCTTCCTTCGCGGTATTGTTTAAGGGTCTGATTAAAGTCGGGGGCGTGTGCTTGTTTTTTATCATTTGATAGCGATGTTTAAGCCGTAATTGAGACTGCGATTGGTATCATGATTTGAATAAAAAGGGCAAAATAATACTTACTGACTTTTGTCACGTGAACGTTTCCGTTCTCAATAGGGTAGGATTATTAGTTCCAAAAATATATGTATTATTAGACACGAAATATTTTTTTTTATAATTAAAATTTCCAGTGACAAATTATTCCGTTTTATTGCTTAGTTACAATTAGAATTTGGTATTATGGACGGATATCCTGACTGCTAAGTTAAAGCTTGAGACTTTAGTTGAGACTACCATCCCAATCCCAACCAGCTTTGTCATTAGTATACTTACAAATACCTTGACAAAAATTCTTAATTGACATTGATACAACTTAAAAATTAAACTATTAACAGTTTACTCAACGAACTAAAATGTAGGAATATGTTCCTATTAGCCCCTATAGGTATTAGTAATCTTATTAATCGCATACTTATTGGACGTCATTCACATTCATTTCGATATAGTCAGAGCGACCAACATAAAATTCAAATAGATTTCCTTCCAAAATAGTTGCATTGTGAATATCTAATTTAATATTAGAAATATGACAGTTTGTAACAACGGAATTGTATGGGAAAACCTATAGCCGTCCACTAGTACCTAGCTATTACAATAAAATCTTTGCCAAATTGAATTTTAATCGAAGATTACACCACCACTGCTTGATCACCCAGTGGACCCCAGGAGGTTTTTTTTCACTTCAATCCACCACACAGTTACATACCAAAATTTTCCACAATCCATATAATTAAGTTTAAACCACGCTAATCCAGAACCGAAGTTGAAACTACCATAAATTCCATGTAAAAAGTTACTCGATATCTGGGGTAATTATAAAAGCGGGCCTGACTGACAAATCCCCGAATAAAACAACAAGGAAATAATTCTGAACATAAATCCCGTCCCAGTGTGAATAGAATAGCAATTATTTGGTTGAGTTGGTACTGCTCCCGTTCGTACTATTGGTTGAGAGAACTCGAAAGTAAATTCTTAAAACTCCATCTGAAAATAAATGAATGGTGGTCATAACCGGGTGATACGATAAATAATTCCATTATTTATTTAAAACTTTATTGACCACAATCACAATATATGGGTACAAAAGGCGGTTAACGCCAAAATAATTATCTACCAGTCATTATGTGTTTCTATAATAAGCATTGACTTTTTCTAATTACGTAAACGTTTCTAATAAGATTGATCAGTCTAAACTTTTTGGTTGATTCAAATAAAATTTAGGAAAGTTAAACCTAATAGCCAGTTGCAAAAACGTATTTAAATTTTTCTTCTTTAGTTTGACAGTCACATATTAAAGGTGTCAATAACATGTCAATAACTTTAAAATTATTTCTACAACTCACTAACCTCCCTGTATGAATTATAAAACATAACACAATATAAATTCACCATGAATACGTATTTGTTTTATTATTGTCACAACTCACTCCAATAGGTTGGTTTACCAATTCGAACACGAAAATACAGTGAGATTTTTGCAAATAGTATGAATCACAACCACTCTTATTAGATCTACCCCACACTCCTAAACCTCTGATTTGAGGGCCTCGAAAGGACTATCCCTCACTCCGGCTGAGGTCATCCAAGACTAGCTGGTAAATAAAGGGACGATGGTTACATGTGCAAAGGTTCCGTTATGTTGTTTAATTAAGGCTGTCACGTCTTACATTTTCTAAGGGCCGTTAGCAATAACTTTAAATTTACCTCAACATAGTTTTGTTGATTGTGTTAAGACCTAAACAATACGGAAATAAATTCAGTTCGAATGAAAATCGGGGATAAGAGGTTAATGAACTTTCATTGTTAATTTCTAATAAGTTCCACCGTTGTTTATTTATAAAAACATAATGAAGATACTATTTATTCATCGTAAAGCACTCATAAAATTCCATCTAAATCCATATTCCCGTTTATTTCTGAATGCTCCAGCCTATCTCATCGTAGGAATAAGAGTTATAGTAAGATAAACGTTTAAAAACTTAATATTTAAATATTTCGCATTTTATAAAAATACTTAATTAAACTTCTAACTTACTAAAAACAAAAATTAGAAACTTAAATCTTATTTTGAGATGTAAAGTATCGCCATCTAGTGGACAATATTTTATGTGACGGTTGACCCTTGCAGTGATAATAAAATTACAAACTATTTTCTTTACACAGCGCCTACAAATTTGAGCAATTAAAATTATTACGTCGGTAAAGTAAATATTTTTTATATCAATTTTGTCTCACATCTATAATAATTGAAATAAATTTCAAAATATCTATGAGGCCGTAAAGTACTCTTGTCAAGAAATGGTTTGCGTTTACAAAAAGCTTTAGGGGTGCACAGATAGATGTCGCTTTACAGAATTGTGAATGATTGCACGCAGCGCTGCTGTGAAGTTGTGGCGTAAACACGTACTAACTTTTGTTCAGTGGCACAACCGAGAGAAGTTTGGCTGCCGCGCTGCGACTGAATGTTTATGATGCAATTTACAGTTCGTATATTGCCAGGCACTTCATATAACACGACAATACACTCCTGAATTCCTTTTCAAGTTGTTTTGGAATCTTTTAAACAAGCGTACCTATAGAATTTTTGTTTTTTAGTAGAATGAAGTTTTGTGAATTTTATTGATTGACATTTTAATAAGTACATACCTATATAGTTACCTAAATAATATATATAAGGCTAAATTTATGTAGGCAATTTTATTTATTCCTCAATTAATTTTATTTGAATTTATTTATTAAAAATATTGTTTCTTTTTATGTAGATATAATTTCTCAGTAGGCCTACGTAAGCATTAAGCCAAATTCTTGAATGTTTATGTATAAATAATTTATAAAATAAAAGTAATATTGCACGTAACATGTATTTTATAAAATTAAAATGTTATAAATTTTATACATTCATAAATCTACAATATCGCATTGAGCACAAAAAGCACTGCATTTTATCGACGCGAAGAAGACAGCCGCATGATACACTAGCGGCATCATTCGAGGCCATAAAACATCTACTTTACGACGTGACGACCTCAAATGGCTCATAAAAAGCTTCGCAGAATAACTCACAGATGGCGCCACAATCGCGAACCGATGAGCGCCACCTATATCCAATGTTAGTGACTTACTCAACTTCAAGGGCGGTTATGGTTTTATTGGGACATAAAAGTTACGAGTTACGACTTTAGTCGTCGAATATGGAGATATCGGAGGGCGAATGGGCGTGTAAGACAAGAGAACGACTTTTATTGTTTGTAAATTGGCTGTAAAATTATGAGTTCATTCGTATTGTACCTAATCACGGCGATCAGCTGTTATTTTATGGGATAAATCACTTTATTACTGCAAGTGGTGGTTTATGGGGCTATAAAGCTTTATTCAGATGGGTGTTGGATTGTCACTTCCCATTCAACGTTAAATTTGTTTGACCATTTCGACAATTATTGTTTTAATTTTAAATTTTCAGAAATTAATCTATTTTTTTAGAAGTGACCTTATTATTGTAATTTAATATATTGTCAAAGATTTAAATAATAATTTTAAGGATACTTGTTTAATTTACTTACTTGATTAATAAAATTTGAAATCGTTATTGATCACTTAGTTCAGCTACTCGGTCATAGATGGCGCTACACTCCTACAAAACCCGATAATAACTATTTATAGTCACATAATAAAAATCACGGGTAGCTCCTGCAAAAAGCAAAACAAAAAATGCTTATCGGTGTTTATTATTTTTTATTTAAGTGTCGAAGCATGAAGCTTTAAAGTTAATTATTTGTTTTACGACAACGTTTACGATTATCGTGATCGTTTAGTTTGACTTTTACGATCGTTTGAACACCTCCGTGATTGCGGTACTACATTAGTGCCACTTTAAATTAATTATTGTAAATACAAACAGATCATTTTTATTAATTGTTTGTTGTACGTGCGAGGATTTATGCGTTAAATGTTTTCATTAAACTTGCATTGATTTATTAACATTTTCTATTCAAACAATGTTTTTACAATTTTTTACGTAAGTAAAGTAAATGAAGATATTCTTAAACGCTACATTATTTTTATTATTATACTATATGTAGGCTTTCCCGTGGGAAAAATCTTTTTCAACGTTTACGAATTTTATATATTTAGATTTATTTACATTTCTATAATTCACGTTTCTAGCTAAACTCAAAAAGTTAATAAAATTGTTTGCAATAAAGAATGAGTTATAAAAACGATATTTTAAAAGCCAAGTTATCTTTATTTTTCTTCCGTAATAAGGCAAAGACAGCATAATATTTAATGTGTCAGTCAAGTCAATAACTGATAAACATGTATAAATCACTGAAAGCCCTATGAGACAAGCAGCGGTAAAAGACAGTATCGAATTTCCAATAATAAAGTTGAATAAATTCCGATTTATATCAAAATCTTATTTTTATTACGACAACAGATTTCCAATTATATTTTTGACAAACACGCGAGCTAGATATAGGACCCCAGTGAATTGAGCTAGCCAGTTAATAATGTGGGAGCGAAATAAAAAGTATAAGAAAGGGATAGAATGTACAGAAGGAGCGTCGTTATTTATGGGATGCACATTTGGGCTCAACAGCACCAAATAAAAAGTGCCCGGTATGGTTATAATATTAATGTTCTTTTGTTTCACTCATAATAAATCTTGAAGGCCAGTACTTTTTCTTAATTACATATTTTTTTAAGGTTGCTTGCCTAATTTTAGTGAATTATTTATGAAAAATATATTCGTTTTTTTTTAATTCTGCATAGTATTATTTTTACAAGCTAGTTAAGTTATCAGCGAATATGTTCAATTTACGTAGACATTCGTATTTTATGAACAATAAAAAAAAAATCATTAAGGTAATTACGCTTTTCACGATCTCGTAAATGGGTAAGTAATTATATTTATAGATTTTGATCGTAAAGCTGATTACAAGTAGACTTAATACTATCGAGCGATATTAAAATTAATTAATAAAAAAAAATACTAGACACGTTTTTCTCGACCGTACCGCCTATCGCTATGAGTAAGTTATGGCCGCTGTAGGGTGAGTTACACCCTGCTTAGGTCACGTGGCTTGAGAGGGATGGATATACCAAAAGGCTTGTTATCAAACAAGGACAGGCGAACTTGGGGCGGCAAGTTATCTTCGTTTCATTCAACTCACACTCGCGCGGCCCGAACGTCCGTATAGATCAATAAAACTACTTTATCTCTTTTTGGCACATCCCCATCCCGTCGACGACTTCCTAGAATGATACTTGCATCATGCTTTCTCCAGAAAAAAATACAACAAAAACTCTTTTTTAATTTACAACCTTTTTCGAGCGTGTCAAATTTTAAAAAGAAACATTTTTTTAAAATTGAACAATCGTTTCGAATGTTCCGAAAAAGAAATTCCTTGAACGCAATTGTCGCTTTTTTTCGCGTCTCTAGCGTTTGTTTGTGAAGGTAATGGCCATAAAATATTATTACTGGGCTATTAAGAGCCACAGGTAGGTCCGGGTCGCGTCGCTAGTACGCTCCCGCGATAGCGAACTGCCGGTAGTTGTATGTAATTGAGGCTGTTAATTTGTCGTTTAGTGGCCGGTTCGAGTGTTTGTCTAGTACGTGATTTCTGTGGTTTGCCAATAGTGATATATATACTTATTTTGTGTCATTATGTAAAGTCAATAAGTTTTCCGCAATTTTGTTTTTATGTATGCTGTTTATTGCAAGATATCTAATGCTTTTAAATCGGTAAGGTAAGGAAAAATATATAATGTGTTGTAATAATTTTTTATTTCAAAATTAATTCTAACTTAGAAAAGACCAGGCCAGGTCTATCATTAAATCAATTAATATTAATAATTAATAAAATGTTTTACAAAAATATAAAATAATATGGAATTATTAATAATTAAAAAATTCAAGCGGTTCTTCCTAAACTCAGTTCCATAACTTCCATAAGTATTTATAAGCAAACAGTTATTCGGTGGGGCTGCCACCGGCATATTTTGCGGCCATCTTCCGTCACCTAATAAAGTAATTACTTCGCTTTTACTCGAGCTTCTTGTCCCTGTTAGGGTTGACACTTTTATTTTTGGCTTTATTAATTTTCTTAAACAATAATTAGGTACCTATCTTGCTTTATATTTCTAAGTTTTATATATAAGGTTTTTTATGTTTGTTACCTAGAAATTATCCAATTATTAAAAAAATCTATTGAAATAAATAAATCATTATTTGTAATAGAGTACTGAATTAGTCATTTATCAAATAAGAAATGTCAGAACCATACAAGAACTGTCAAAAAGCTATCATCAGTTTAAATTATTTTAGGAAAAGCCTGAAAGAGAGACGGAACAGAAGAAAAAGAAACTCACTCTACTTATATAAAATATTAGTAAAGAGAAATGTACAGGCACGCCTTAACGCCTCTAAAATTAAGTAATTTGATATAATAAACTCAAACCATATGATATTTATTTAGATTGATTACCTTTTAATATCTTGAGGTTATTGACTTCTCTCGTGACTTTGATTATTCACGACATACATCATAACCACGTGTTGTAGAATAGAAACGTGTTATTCTGGTATTATACCCAAACCAAAGCACTTTCATGTCAATTGTTAATTATTTTATGAAAACCTATTCTTTAGAACTGTCCATTTTTATTTTTTGAGTCTTTTTAAATCAACACTCACAGATTAAATTGAATTTGGCAGTAATTATCGATTGCCAAGAGGAAGTCCTCCCGAGTCCTGCCCGATACATTCAGCTGGACACAGTGGGCAAGCTCTTAAGTGTGCCATATCTTGGACTGGGGCTCCATAGTCGCAATTGATTTGGGATCCATGGATCAATGAAAGACGAATATTATCTTATATTAATAGTTGTTTGTCATATGACAGAATAATAATTATTTCGTATAATTTAATGAATCAGACAGAAATAGTCCTTAAAAAGTATTGATGGTCGTTAGGTAACTTTGGACTTCTTATTTACGCGCCTTCACAACAGCCGCATGTGAGATAAAAATATTTAGTTGGTATTAAAATTCTGGAAAAATCTATGTACTTGTTAAGTAGACGTTGAATAAATTCTATTCGGCGTGTAAAAAAAAAACCTTTTACAATTATAGAGTAATTAAACATATACAGCATGTGCGAACTCATCTACAACACGATTCAAAGGCGGTACCGGTTTTCCGATTTAGTTATCATATTTTTTTTTTATAGCCACGTATTAATTAAAGATGGCATTTATAGATATCACAATTTATATGTCACCGCGAAAAGCTGCGTTTTCTATGCCGCAGCTGCAATGAAACACAATTAAGAATTTTTTATAATTTATAATTGAAAATAAAGATGCAGTTAAGTATTTTCACGACAAAGAATCACCCTTTTATTGCTACCTAATTTATTTAAGTGTCGTGTTATTCCGTGGTAAATCGACAAATATTATATTTATAATTATTTAATTAAATTAACGAATCAATAGTTAAAGTATTTTTAAGGAAGAGATATTTTCTAAAACTAGATTTAACTTTAACTAAGAAACATACATGTTTGTGGTTAATCTATATATATAAAATGCTTTGTCCTGACTGACTGACTGACTGACTGACTGACTGACTGACTGAGAATCAACGCACAGCCTAAACCGCTCATCGTAAAAATCTGAAACTTGGCAGGTGGAACTATTATAAGACGTAGGCGTCCGATAACAAAGGATTTTTCGAAATTCGAACTCTAAGGGGGTAAAAAAGGGGGGTAAAGTTACTATGGGACAACTTGATTCCTTGGTCCAATCTACTTCAAATTTTGCATAAAAATTGTTTAAGAGAATTGATGGAAGATGTGATTCTTATTTTATTGAAATTTTAGAAAAAAATGTATTTTGTGGGTAATTTTCTTCGAGTTGATATCAATACTCATACTCCTTAGTCCTTTTGATTTCAATTACATTTCATTTTGACACATTTGTGAAGTGAAGTATGTCATCTGTCATGTAATTATAAATTGTGAATATTCAATCCTATTGTCGTCTATTTATTCTGTTTGTGATATCGGAAAAACAGCTAAAATTCTAACTATGTCTAAAACGGACTGAATCATATTAATCGATAATAAATAGTAAGTAATTAAATATTAAATTTTATAATATTTGACAGGGTTCAAGTTAAATAGGTCAATGGTTAAATGGCATATATTGTCTCTTTCTCACTTATAGGAAATCTCATTACGTCGACTCGCTCTATTATTTCGTAGTGTTGTTGTAGGCTATGAGGTTGTAAGTATTGAATTACCGATATACTTATACATTTTTTTTACGGAAGTGGTTGGAAAATAAGCTCAGGACTAAGGATCATTTGATATTACCGTCGACTATGGAGCACATAGATTTTAGGGTCCCTAACCCATTGCCGACATATAACAGGAAAAAACATGATATACCGAGAAATAGTATAAGGAATGAGTTAGACTTTTTTTATACCACAAAGGTGACAAACAAGAATTTCGGATATTTCACTCCTCGAACGAAACGCATTGCTGCTTCACGTCAATATTCTGTAAAAGGGTGGCTCTTCACCGGTCGGGCTAGCCTATTTCATAAACGCCCACTTCAAAGATTGTAATGAGAAGTATAAAAATAGAAAAAAATATATCTTACCTAAATGACAATTTTTTGGGTGTGTTCTGAATGTGGTGTATGATGCAGGCAACCGATATGAAAGGATTTTTTGAAATTCCCACGGGAAAGGATAAACGCACACGAAGTTGCGCGGGTTTCTCTAGTTGTAAATAAATTGGTATGAAAGAAAAAAAAAATGTATTTTCATGTCTGAAAATTAAGATATTTATTAATTTAATGTTTAGTTTATATTATCCAAAGAGTTAATCCATGATCATAATTAAGATGATCCGAGTCTGATTCGTGAAGAATATTCAAGAAGATCGTGTTTCTATGTGGTGGCATGGTCTTCTGACAGTTAGTTCACCTATTTAAGCAGAACTTATAACAATTAATCTTATAAGCATTCATTCAGAGGCTAGGCTCTTTTCACTTTCTCTAGTCGAAGTGTATAAGTGCGGAAATGAATTTTAATAACTCGCTATAAGTAAAAAGTAGAATATATTTTTCCTCTGGAATCAATATCAAGTTGAACTATCAGATAAACTGTTGAAGTAGCCATAGAGTAGTATATTTTCTCAATAAATAAGGAACTTCGTAAACATGTCATTAAACTCGTGTTCGTCTCCCCAACCCTGCAGAAATCACAATCGTGACCGAACTGAGAATCCCCATACATATGTTGCGAAAGTTCCCCATAATGAAGCAGACGGGGTGATTTATGTTGTATCCGTGTGCCAACCTCAAGAATCGAGTGACGACGATATAGTGTATTGACTATTTTTGCAACATAACATGGCCGCTTATACTGTCGCCACCAAGGCTGTCGTTTGACGAAGTTCGAAACTGACACTTATTACACAACGAAATCGATTTTCAATTGTTTTATAAGCTGTGAGTCGCGTTGTTGGCGCGTACTCTAGTTTTATTTATGTCAGAAGAGGTGAGCTATCACCGCTGCCTATGAACATCAGCAATTACAAGAATCTTGGATGCGTTGCCCGCTTAAGATGGAATGAAAAAGGGAGTAGAGAACATGAAGTGATAGCACAACGGGTATTAGCTTCCTGCTGCCTCACTCATTAACACAGCGACACATCACATCACTATTTCAAGGTGATATTCTATGAGAGGTTGGTACAGAATCGACAGCTGCTGGACAAAAGCTCTTACCAAATCAGTATAATTAGCTGGATGCTTGTACCAAGAGTAAATTAATCAACGTCTTGACAATTTCACGTCGCGCGCGCACGAAGCGCGAGTTAAATGCGTTCTACGGTTAGATCATTTCGCGCGCAAAAGAGAAAATGAAAAAAGAAAATGCGACACCTACTTAGGTAGTATCTATATCTATATATAAATATCAAACGTAGAACAACATAACAATATATCGTAGGGATTATATTTTCAGGGGTACCTAGACGAATCAAATTATCAAGAAGATATTTTAGGTAACCGTTAGGTACCGACTTATATTTTGAAACTTGAGAATACAACATTGTTCTCATACTTATATCGTTGGTATCAAACAAAAGTTTGGTCACGCTTAATGCCTTTACGACTGCCGGGGGTGACATAAAGAAAATGAAAAACATTTTGTATTATTCTTGTTGCGCTCTTACCCGCGTAACTTCAACGACCCTCTGTAGGGCGGCTGCAGGCTTGCTTTTGTCGATATCCTGTTCCTTCATAACCATAGTCGAAGTTGTGTCTGGTATTGACAGAGTGCCGTGTGCTTGAAAATTGAGGCTTATAGTAATCTTACCAAAGTTACTTTTGGTGAGTTGCATTAAACCATAAGTTGGACGTTAGACGAGCCGAGCACTAGCTGAGCGCAAGCCGAGCCGCTCTGCTCGCGGTGACAAGGGTGGTTCGAGGCTCGTAAGTCGGTCCACACTACTCGAATTTTGGCTCGGCTCGTGTTCCGCTCGTGCTCGGCTCTAGCGTAGCCCATCTTTAGAGTATAGATAAGCAAGCTATAGAGCGCGCGCACTGCTCTTTGACCATTGTGCAAAGCGTAAGCATTTCGTCGTTTTTACAGCTCTGCACTGTACATTTAACCATGATTCCTTAAATCACTACATAGTATAAAACAAAGTCGCTTTCTCTGTCCCTATGTCCCTATGTCCCTGTGTCCCTTTGTATGCTTAAATCTTTAAAATTACGCAACGGATTTTGATGCGGTTTTCACCAACGGATAGCCTGGTTCATGAGGAAGGTTTATGTATAAAATTTGTCAGGATTTTATGTAAATTGGCTGAAATATAAAGATTATTGTTGGGAGTGTCGGAAAAAATCAACCGCTTGGGAGCTGTCGACGAAAACGCTGGCTAAACCCTTTGAGATATAACAAAACAAAAATTATAGGATATTCCTCTTATTTAGGTCTCCAAAAAAGTCCGCGATAGCATATATTTATCGTATACGGATAACTTACTATAAAATAAAAAGCGATTTCCGAGTAATAATGCGGAAATAGCGCCATCTAGCGTAGAATAGAAAGAACTTGAATTGGAAACCGATTTTGACGTAGGTATACAATATTAATCCTTATCCAGTTAACTACGTTAGTTACCTTAAGTATTTCATGTACATTATTATAATCTTTACATCATATTATTTAAATAGATACTTTAGAAGTTATAGCAAAAAATTTACGCGCTTGCCGAAATTAGTTCAAGTTCTTTCTATTCTACGCTATGGATGGCGCTATTCAAAAGCATCGCGGCGCTATGGTTACGTTTTCATTAAATTATAAATATCGCGCGAAAATTAAAGCACTTTAAATCTATTACGCTAGGTGGGGCTGTTTAAAAATAAAATTATAGATACTTACATACTTTTAATTTGTTTATGCTTCACAATTTGAATTATTTAAAGTTAATATTAAGGGTGCATTTTATTTGTTTCGTGTTAAAATTTTTGATACAATTGATTGTAAATAGATAGATATAGATAGACACTTACATACTCGCTTCAATTTAGTCCTTTGTTTGGGCTTATTTTAACATCTGTCGCATTTTTTATTGGTTTCGTGTTGATTTATGTTATCTTTGAGTTTTTTTTTTATTGACAGATTATAACAATTATTTAAGTTTAATTAGCAATATAAAGTACCTATTTCATGACAATTTAATCATGCCTCGACGAAAGTCTAATATAGGACGCAGTACATCTTCTGCCAAAAGAATTCGTTTGAGTCGAAGCAACGAAAATGATCAAGAGAGGGATGTTCGTTTATCGTTGGACCGTGAAAGGCATGTTTCCCAAAGAGCGCGAGAATCGTCGGTGGATCGCACAGTTCGTTTATCGTTGGACTGTGAAAGGCATGTTTCCCAAAGAGCGCGAGAATCGTCGGTGGATCGCACAGTTCGTTTATCGTTGGACCGTGACAGTCATGTTTCCCAAAGAGCACGAGAATCGTCGGTGGATCGCAGAGTTCGTTTATCGTTGGATTGTGAAAGGCATGTTTCCCAAAGAGCCCGAGAATCGTCGGTGGATCGCACAGTTCGTTTATCGTTGGACTGTGAAAGGCATGTTTCCCAAAGAGCGCGAGAATCGTCGGTGGATCGCACAGTTCGTTTATCGTTGGACTGTGAAAGGCATGTTTCCCAAAGAGCGCGAGAATCGTCGGTGGATCGCAGAGTTCGTTTATCGTTGGATTGTGAAAGGCATGTTTCCCAAAGAGCCCGAGAATCGTCGGTGGATCGCACAGTTCGTTTATCGTTGGACTGTGAAAGGCATGTTTCCCAAAGAGCGCGAGAATCGTCGGTGGATCGCACAGTTCGTTTAGCGTTGGACAATGATAGACATAACGCTCAAAGAGGCAGAAACGCCCGAAGATAGACAACTCCGCTTACGTAACGACCGTATTCGTTGCTGGAATCGACTTAACTACTCAATGTTTTTCACATGGACAATTGTATGTTGCCCTGTCACGTGTAACATCAAAAAAAAAATATGTTTGTTTTTACACGAAATGACGCAGAAGTTGTCAATGTGGTATATAAAGAAATATTTTAGTATGTTAAAAAACAAACTAAAATATTTATTTAAATATGTAAGTATACGACTGTTTAACACAGGCAGATAGTTATATATAACCCGTGCGAAGCCGGGCCGGGCCGCTAGTTTCGAATAAATAACATAAAGAAACTATCAGCGTGCGTTCGTTGCTGCTGTTTTGAGTTCGTCTGTTTGTTCATACTCGTGCTTACCGTTCATACTTGCTCAAGCGCGCTCTATCATTAAACATTTGCCAATTCATCATTAAATTATGGTTATCACTTGTAAATTCAAGAAAATAGAGATAGCGAGGTACATGTCTATCAAATCTTATTCAAAGTGATCACTGGCTAAAGAATTGTATTATAGGTTTGCTGCTTTGGCAGTGCCATACTGCCAGTCTGCCATAGAGTTCTTTTATAATGAACTTTTACTGTTGTCCATATCTATTTTATCGCATTATGGATATTCTTGTTATTTTTAAATGATGTTGGTACTTACATAATTTATAGAAGAAATTGTTTAAATAATGAAAGTTCATGTTTTTTTTTTGCATTATTTCTATAAGTTGACAATTTGACAATTCCTAAACACACAAGTCGCAGCACAAAACGCAATTGTACAACTTTCCTACGCGTATCCCCCGTTTCCAACTGTTTCTGCTTAGACAAATATCCGCAGAAACTAGTTACGTGTTCGGACTGTGATGTACTGGCTTTTTTAATATTTATTACTGAGAACCACCCTCGGAATATCTATAGCTCTAGGAGATTCATCTGCATTTTACGCAGAATATTCAGACTAACAAATTACATGAATATTAACACTTGGGAATATACAACATTAAGTAACAATTTTGGACATTTTCCCAGACATGTTTTGTGTTACGTTTATTTTTCGTTTATCGTCTTGTTAATTTTGTTTTATAGATCTCTATCATTTTGCATACTTACATAATGGCGTGATTTATTTGTAATTTTGTTCCTTTTAAAACATAACCCTAGATTACTTACATTATTAAGAAATTTAACAAAATGCACCCCTATAAATGATAATTTTACGTAGAAGTTAAGGATAGATTCAATATAAACAAAAAATAATTTGATGAACCGGAATTTTCTTTGCGTGCTCTATTGGGATCGTTTTTAAATCATAGGCCATATTCTTGACATTTTTGTATTTACAATATGATTGTACTTCTTATTTTGTCTGAAACCTAATTTTATTACATGAATAATTTGAATAAATACATACACTCTCTCAACTTAACTCAGCTATTTGAACCTAAATGTTCGCGTGAGTTTTCTCGCCTGAATATGTACATACAGTGATTTGTTATTTACTATAGATTCGTAATGTTTGACACATACCCGCTGCCACGTCGACTGAGGCCACAGTCTTAGTTGAATTTCTTCCGACTTAGTCGTAGTTTGACGTTCAGTGAATGCGTATCTCACAATAATATCACAAAAATGGTTAAATGCACTGTTAAAACATGTATGTCGTGATCCCAAACTAATAACAAAGCAAGTGGTATCACTTTTCACAAATAAGAATGCTTAATTATGTTAAAATTATACCAAAATAGTATTAAAATCGAAATTAATATATTACGCATTGTTTTTGCCAACAGTGTTGCCAGTAAAAACGATTTTAAGTTTCCCAAATGTTGGGAATTTAGTCAATGACGAACTCATACGCCTTTATGTATCATTAGTAACACAGTAGAAGTAAACCTACAACCAGGCTCAAACTAGAATTAATTATTTACTTAGAATTGATTGATACTAAAATCAATCGCTAGTGCTACGCACGTCAAGACAAGAAAAAACAAATCATTTTCCTCTTTTTGATATGGCTTTTAACTGACATTTGACATAATGATATTATTACTATGACAGTGAAGTAACAATTTCATCTTTTTCATTGTGGTAACGGTGTTTAATTTAAATTGTTTCTGCAATTATCAAATGTTCGATTGAGTACAATAGTTTTTTTGTTTTATGTTGTATTTTATTCAAATTATTTAAATTTATTATTTTATTTTATTTAAATTTCATTTTCATTTCTTAACAATAAAAAAAATCTACTGAAGACTTGGCTGTATGGGCATAGTTCCCTTTGCCTACCCAGAATGGGTGAAGAAAACAAAAAAAAATCTCTGCTAAAAGTTAGTAGTAGCACAGAATAGATAATAGTAGTAGGTCTGCATCGGTTAGATTCATCAATGACAAAAAAATGGAAACTTCTCCATTCCGCCATGATTCATTCTTGAAATATAATATGTATGTACCAATATTTACGCATCTATATATTTATTTCTTCCTATCTTTAATTCTTCTGTCACCTAAGAAACAATAATATGGTATAAAAACTTTTTTTTTTTTAAAAAGACTCATATAACATTCATTCAATGGGAAAATTATTCATGAGCTGGCAACTCTGACCATTTTTCTGGGAGTAATGCTTTTGTCTCATTTTGACATAATTAGTTTGACTCTAGAAAAAAAGAGACAAACATATTTTACTTTGGCATATGCTCGGAATATGTATCGGTTTCAAAGCTACGTCTTTAACACTCTGAAGTGGTTGCGGCTTTTTACGAATGCTTTGTATGGCGTTACTTCTCTTGTCTTAGAAGAATATATAAAACCTCATTGTGTACATAGCAAACATTGTAATACCAACAATTTATCTTTTACACAAATGAGTAAATCTGAAAGCTGGGGTGTTGAATAAAATTCCTTACTGCGTATAATTTTGTAACGTCTCTCGGACGAACGCAATAAACTTGTCAACTGGAACTATTTCTGTGCTGTTTGTTTTCCTTTTGACAAATCGCGTCGCCGCTGGCGCCATCTTGCGGCGTGCCTGTGACGGGCTTGTCTTAACATTTCAAGCTATTAAAAAGGTAATTAATTTGTAAAGATATTATGGAACAAGTGCTATAATGTTCTAAACTCCTTATCGAACTATACGCGGATTTTGTCTTAGGTAAGTTCTGTGAGAGGATGGCACTCTTTCAGTCGACACAACCAATTTTGTCACAGTTCTACCATAACATAACATAGGTAACATAATTAAAAGTAAATTCTAATAAATAATAAAATTCTAAAATTATTCTTAATTATACATTATCTCATAAGAAATAAATTAACTTCATGTAATTCTATGTAATGTCATAGAAATTATGTGACAAATAGATAGGACATCTGGAAACATGATATGACGAATTGCACACCATTATCATTCTTTGAAGTTGGCTCCTACCGTGCCATGTCTAAACCGGATTTTACCGGTTATAAAGCATAATTCATAAATATATATCTCGGTGATAACTCATCCCGTGTCCCGGGTTCGCTCGTAATTCGTCGTGTGTGGCTCGCGAGTCGTCTCTGTCCCACCTTCCTTATTTTATTTGGAAAAATACACATAGAAAACTCAACTCAGAAATCTTATAACCAAGGGTTGAAAATGTCATGACGTATTACCAAGTTGTTACGTTACAAAATAGTGATGAAACCAAAACCTTAGACAAAATGTGATCTATGATTACGTGATTTTGGTAACGAGCATCGTGGACATTGATTAATTCTCGTTATATTTTTTATACCACTAAACAAGCATTTAAAATCTTCAGCCTGTTTAAAACATTTTTTATGAAAGTTTTAGAAGATTAATCAAATAGTGCGTCAGGGAATCCTAATGCCACAACACGAACTCCGCGCGGACTAACTAAGCAGTCAGTTGACAACACGTTAGTGAGTCTTTAGAACTGCACACAAACTGTTGGTAGTTGCTGTGGTAGTTGTATCTTTTGACACAGACTTGCAGTGACAAAGGATTTCTTAGAATGCGATCATTGTCGCGTTAAAAGTAACACTAACATTCTTTTCTTACCCATATAAACCTACCCATGCGATTCTGCGCTTTCCGTTAGACTGATTTTCTAGGGTCCTCAATCCATCTGAACTACTTAGGCTGACGAAATCACTGATCTTCATATCAGCAGCAGCTATATTGTCTACCATCAGATACTAGTTTGTCACCTTTTGACATAAAAAAACAACAATAATGGCGAAAAGTAGTGTATCGTCCGATCACGTGATTGGGCGTCGTAAAGTACACCCCGGGCCTGTTCTATCCCGGTAATCTTTTGTACGGGAAAATTGTTTTCGTGTTTGCACACATTTGTTCCCGGATGAGGTATTGTTATGTTTCTCAGATGAGGTGGCTGTCTGTAATGTAAACACTGTTATAAACTCTGTAATATAAGTATTTAATATAACAAACACTGTAATTCAATTGAGCGATTGGAGTTATTATCATGGGATGTTTATGCTCATTTACATTACAAAACAACCCAGGTGCCATTCTTAGATCGATTGTTATAATTAGTTACTTTATTCACTTTTTAAAATAAACATTGTTTAAGTACCTACTCTATAGTTTGACGTGCTGTCGACTGTAAAGAAATTCAATATCCTAAATTTGTGTCAGAATTCATTCAAACAGGTCCGTACTGCGGAAATTGCAAAATATATTTCGAATTCAATCTCATTAATTAAGATTAAGATATCGTATGTGTAATTAAAATTAACATTTTAAAAAGATATCTCCAATCGTGTTAGTAAATATTTGTTCTTAATGATATCAAATTAAATTTAACGATATTTAGTTACCACTTACCATAAGCTTGAATGTGGTTCGGACAATCGCGTCGAAAAGCAATATTACACAATAAATTGTACGCACCTATATTTATTTGTATCACTTTACCAGTAAGTTTCCACTTTATTACTTGTAATTTTAATTAATGTTTATCATCATCATCACTATCATTAAAATATCGTTGTCTGTCACAGTTAAAGTTCGCTTTTGGAAATAAACCGTCTTCATGATCTCGATCAGTCGATCGCTGCTTACACCCTGCGATTTGTTATTTGACTTGACCATCATAAAAGCATATTATGTTATATTGCTATAAAAGGTTTTGACTATAATGGTTGAGTCAGACAGTGGACGCGGCGGCACGTCGACGCGGCGGCGGCGGCGGCGGCAGAGCGCTGACGCTGAATTTAATACAGATTAGTATTATACAACTATTCCTGAATAACGTGGCGTCGCCGTTCTGTCCCGTCTGATGTCTAACGTAATTAATTAAACTAATTCTAACAGGTACGAACCTTGGTAACCAAGTATATATTTTCCAAAGTGCAATAACAATGACAGATTATGCATACGAGGCAGCACCGTACACAAAATGTTGCCAACTCGATCTCATCTTATTTCCTTGGCATCGACGCCGACGACGACTCTCAGATTTATAGCTCAGTACCAACCTACTAAAGTTTTCAGATTAAATAGTTTTCTCGTTTCAATATTTGGCAGCGAAAAAATTTTTCCGCTGCTCTTTTTCGCTTGTCTTTTAATTAAAAATTGTGTGTGCGCCTGTACTTTACGTTTGTCTTTATTTTTGATTCGTGGATTACGAAGTTTAATTAAGATTTTTATACATTAATGAGACGTCATTTATTCTTGTTTTTATGTTATTGCAAATACGTCTTGGACTCCACTATTTCAGTGTTTTTATTTAATGATATTATAATTTTATTAGGCGCAGCTACAAAATTCTCTATCAAAGCATTTTGTGTGCCAATATAATCAAAGTGCACAGAAACTGCCAACACCTCTGAGATATATGACCGACAAGAGAGCAAAACACTGATAATCTAAGCATCGCAATCCTAAAATAGACGCCATGCTTACATCCCCCGCATACCTAACCTAATGGTGGCACATAACAAATTGTTACAGAAATACCTACTACGAAAAAAGAAAGATTAGTACACGTCCATCGCATTAGTTTGGTTCCAAAAATAAAATTAATCTGTGCAGTGTGAAAGTTCAGTATGGCGCGAAACGACATTATGGCGTTGGAGCACATGCAAGGGCTTTTTAAAACGACCGTGTAATCTCTCATTTGAAAGATATGTGGCGTTTTTTAGTTGACTGTCAAGTGTCAACAGGTCATGTGTCATTTGTAAATGGATGTAATTAAGTGTAACAGAGATATGACTAAAGAAAGCCGTCTGTAAACAGGCGCATGTTCTTGATCTTATTAGGTTTTACAATGTTATTAATGAAATATATTTTTAGCTTGAAAAAAGTGTATGTCCCTTTTTCTCTCTTAGCTACGGACTAACGATTAACCACGAGACGCGGATAGCTAGCTGCTTTTCTAGATTAAGGCGTTAATAAGCAATTTTGTAGGGGTTTAGTGTCTACAATCACAAGAGGCCTATTATAATAGAAAAGCTGTTAGTGGTGAGTGCTTAAGCGCTTACACGTCCCAAACTCGATAATGTTACATTAAAAGTAAAAAATATAATCGTAATTTAATTAACACGCTAATTTCTTAATAACAGTAAATATTTGAGCAACTTTTTAACGGTTTTTTTCGTGGTGTCATGTTTTGTAAAATTTACGTTCAGCTTAAAGCGTCCAAAATTTTAGCTTCGCCCGTCCAAAATCCTGATATACGGTCGTGGGGCGTAACCGGTGTTGAAAAAAAACACTTATATATCTACCCTTTGATATTAATATTGCTTACCAAGCGTATATAAGGTATATTAGCATACATTTTTGGGGTAGGATTCCTGATCTATTTTGTTATTATGGTTGTTAAATTCACCACAAAGTAATAATTTTTAGAGGCTACATATTTACATAACGAAACCCATCCAAATACAGACTAGGGTCGACCTTGATTCACTTGCCTGTTCATTTTAGAGTGCTAGACACAGCAACGTCCTCGAGGTTCTCTTAAATATTACAAACTCAAAATCGTAAAGATATGAAAAAAAAAATTAAATACATTTGAAAAAACAAAATATGAAGAGAAAATCTATAAAATAATGATTAAAATTAAAAATACAAAATGGTAACATAAACTTAAAAAGTAGGTATTGTAATACAATAGACGATACAGTAATGGCGTGAGGGGTCCACGGGTGGGGCCGTGAGTGATGGCTCACCACGCAGGTAAGGGTGGGACGTACCCCTCGGCTTTTTAAAAATGGATTCCTGATTTCAAATGGAAATTTGATGTTTTAAGACGCAATTTTTGGACACCATTAAATACGTTATAATAGGTATGAGGTTTTTAATTTCTGGTGCTAATTTACTGACGATAAATTTTCAAATTTTTCAATATGAATGGTTATTTTTTTCTGTACATTATGTACAGGTAAAAATAGGTAGGTAGGTAAAAATGGTAGCCATTGGCTACCATTAACGCACACCTATTAAATTATGTAAACCTAAGTGTAAATCTAATTTTATGTTTCCTTAATAACGCGACTCAAAATTTTTCTTCTAAATAAGTACGAATACAAACAATAAAAAATGATATAAAATAAGTATCAGCAAGAACTATAAAAAATCCATTACTATTTTATTTTAATAAAAGAAGTTACCTATTATTAAATTTTGAAGAAGAAAATAACTTTAATTAATGGAATTTTGCTTTAAAGGTTAGGCAAGTGTTAATTATGTTTACAAAATGTTTGTCGCCGCCAATTATTAAAAACGTTCCACAAAAATTACATTAAAAGTACATTTACATAACAAAATGTTTACACATTAATCTAATATACGTTAACGAATGTAATAAAATCCTTGTACCAATACGAGGGAGGGCTGAGACAATTTGCCACTCGCACCCCTCCGTAAGCCCACCTATGCGTCTTTCTTATTGCCAGCTAAATCTCGAATATACAACTAAGATTAATCCCGTTGAAAGAAAGGGTGTTGCAACCCTTTTGAGACTGATGTTAAGTAAGAAAAATTACCTTTACGCCGTTTTTACATGCATTTTTAAGACCTTTCGATTCTTTATTTGTCGAAATAAAAAAATAAAGATGTTTTACTTTTGATTGTCTTGTATAAGTTAGAAAAGGGCACAATAGTTGCAGGATTTACTGTTAATTTACTTGAATTTTGTTTTTTTTTTTTTGTCAAAGTACCACTATCCCACTGGAAGTGGGTTACGATTTATTATGATGAAATAAAAGAAACACGCCTAAATATTTTTTTTCCATCTGTATATTTATTTTGTTACGGTAATACCATTTTATAACTCAGAATTTCACTAGATGCACTTCAAGTCATTGGAGTTTAGGTTAAAGGTTTAACTGCATTTTTACTGTCGTGAGAACCAGTAGCCGGTTTAACTAACGGTCTTAAGTTGATCGCTCGTTTACTTTTATTAAGCAGATTTGTGTAGGCTTGATGGCGTGTCTGTTAAAATCCCGTCAAAAGTATGATCTTTGATCGAGTTGCCTTGATGCCTTAATAAAACTACTTTGGCGAGAATTGAATAATTTCATTTTGTATACAATAATTAAGAAATGTGTAAAAAAGCAGCAGTGGACATCTTGTGGCTGAGATGAAGATGATGAATTAAGAAATATTAAATTTTTTGTAAAAAATTTCGCATTATTTTTCTCATAGGAATATCATTAATTATATTTTTGGCAAAAAGTACAAAGCATAATTTATTTAAAAGGTTGTCTTTCTTATCCAATGGGCAGTGTCGACTGCGTTTCATTACAAAGCACTGTATTATGTTACATAAATCAATTCTTGATTCAGTCTGTTTGTCTTGTAAAAGCGGACCTTCTGTGTAATTTATCTTTGACTCTAAACCTAGAACAAATGCGTAAGATTTTAGTTTTGGACAGTATTAATTTATTACGTAGGTATATGCTGAATTATTTAATAAGTCATTTCCATTAGATAATTTTTTGCCACTGAATATTATTTATTTTAGCATTTTATTGGATATTTATTCAAATTAGATGTTAGATTTTCTTGTTAAAAAGTAGAAGTAAGTATACGTATTCCTATTCATTATAATATTATTTTATAATTAATCATATATATATATCTACGGAACATTTTCTAAAAATAAAAAAATAAAAGTTTACCTTCCCTTCCTAAAATTCAATAAATACGTACAAATTATGACATTAAAAAAAATGTCTTATTCATTAAATCACAATATTCATGCATGGAATAAATATAAAATAAGTAGATATAACTAGGTATTTGATCGTGAAATATTTAATAGACGAATGTCTAATATGCAGAGCCCGTACTACGCAAGTCATAAACGTGTGTGGAGATATACAGCGTATGTACCATCGGACAATACTCGAAAAAGTTACGCAACGCGGTCGATATTCATTATTTCCACGGTACGACGCTCGCAACCCTTATCAAGGGAAGACGCCCGTTTTTTCTCGGTTTTCCCAAATAATTTATTTAGCGGGCCGCCATCAATTTATCTCCAGGAGCTAATTTCGCGTCGGCCCGGTGGCTGGCTGGCGCATGCTGTAATTCAACAAATTGCGCGTCCTATACAATTTATGGGAGCTCCCACTTGACGGAGCGCCGGCTTCTTCCATTGTTCTTGGCCGTGTTCATACTGGTCATCTGGAAATAGAATTCAGGATGTTAGGTTCGTTGAACTGCGCGTGAGATTGGTAACACTTGTCATTATGTTAGACAACATTTTTCAAGTATTTTGCTGCGCCCCCCAAGAGCACTCTTTTGTCAACCAAGTTATAACTAAATTGAAACAATGAATTTGCTAAGTATTAGCAACTAAAAATATATAAGGCCCTCCAACTTCTAGAATACTCTCTCATTTATACAATTTGATAGAGAAATAAATTTTACTTTTCGTTATTTTAACTTTAATAAAACAAAAGCGGTGCGACCTAGCTATATTTCATCAACATTTCATTACGTGAAACTATTCTTATCTTGCCTGCGCTTACTCGTACAGACTTTATTGTACGTTTTTATCCTTTTTCCTGTAGTGAAGTTACTATATTTTTTTGCTATCTCAATTTGCTCAGTATGTGGCAGGCCTTACTTTGTCTGTAACACATAATAGTATCAATTATTCGGTTGGCGTCCCTCTTTGTTCCCTGCTCTCTCAATTTGTACTTTGACTTTTTGAAAAACAGACCTTCGTGTTAGACTTCTTGATCTCTAAGAATCATTACTACTTTTGTATAATATATTGAGACAAAGAAGAACTTATAAAAAATATTGTTTTTACAAGTGACATTTACACAAAATACAACGAAAATAAACGCGTACGATCCGCAAAAAGTCCGGAATCAAATAATCGGTGTGATTCTGGCAGACTGCGCCGCGTCACACAAAAATTAAGCCACGATTTTGCGACTGAAATATCCAATGATTCAAAACATTAAAGTATGTAAGATGTTTTAAAATATGTATGTAATTGTACTAGCGATTTTGTTATGTCTCATTCTGCTGACTGCGGATCGCCAGACAGTCGGCTCGCGCTTCGCGAATGAGCCACATCAGCAACCAGGATAATTATATCGAGATGTTGGATACCACTACACCACCGAAATACCGACTAAATATGTCATATGTTCTACGATACATCCGAATCGTATACACGATACCGGATATGATCAATATACGATATATTGATTGTATTTTTGAATAACATCTTTTTACTGCTTTGTTTTTTTTATATATGCGTGTATGATATGAGTAGTTACGGTTATAATGTTTTGGTTTCTTATTTATCAGACGCTTTACATTCTTATTTTCATTATATGACTCATGTCATGTGAATTTAAACCTGAAATTGTTTGTTTTAATTATAACATTAAATTTTAATACTTTTTTCTAAGATCACCGTTATAGCTTTTAGAAATAATGATTAGTTAAATAGCTGCATTAATTAAATTAAAAAGACTTTACGTTCGTGTCTCCATTTGAGTGGAAGATTGTCACAGTGAATTTATTGTGGTGTCACACGCAACCGCTCTATGGCATGTCTGTCGTCTTTGTAAATCAGCATATGCAAAGTGGTATAGCAATAAATCTAGCAGCTCTTGCTCGTTCTCGCATCATGTTACATCTTAATTTCAGAGCCGGCTCCAGGCTTGCCAGATACGGCCTTTTATCAAATACGCATTACGCTAGAAATTAAGTTTAACTGAAAAAATAGCCTTTCCGTGAGCGTGGACGATAAATAATGGAAAGCTGTTAGAATGCTGAGTTTGTTTTAACATGCCCATGGGGGCCCGCGCGAAATTATTTGCATTTTAAGTCCGGCTTTGTTTATGAGAACGCATTTCGACATAGTGAAATATCATCTGGTCTTAAGATTTTAAATGAATAGGCGTGAAGTATCATATTACATGCAATTTCATTTTTCTCTCATTGCATTTGAAACATTGTTGCTCTGTTGATGCGAGTCATAGTAATCATCGCTTTAAATTATGTTCCCAAACATGCTGAATATTTTTTTATAATTGGCATTTTGATTAATTTCGCTTTCCTTTTGTTTCAGGTGGTCGTCGAAAATGTTCGATGCTTGGTAGGTGTAGGGAAGGATTGACCCCGCTTGGCGCCAGTTAGCGCGCTCCGTATACCGATATCGCGATGGCCACTCGATTATTATATTTATTCTGCTTTAATCTCACTATGCTTGATCAAGATATCATATTCAACTATCGAATATATTTTTCTGCCCGCCCACACAACCGCTTAGGCAATCGACTGTCGGAGATTTATTGTCAAAATTCCCCGTTAGTAACGCTTACCGAGCACACTCCGCGTATCACTATTTCACAAATAAAAGAACCAGTCTCGATATCATCGACTACTATAAATTATATGAAGCTCGGATGAAAAATCGCGGTTTGGTGTCCGATTATTTATCGCTCACCTTAACTTTATGAATATATAGACATTAAATAGAGATGATGATTATTATTGATTAATTTGTGAAATGAGTATCGATATAAAATTTTGAATTGAGTTTATCGAGTGTTAGTTACGAGTGTCTCACTATCTGTGGATCTGATCTGCTATCATGTACCATCGGTACGGTGGCTGCTCGCTAGGAATAGGTCGAGTTCCCGCGTTCTGTTCCGTGATATATTGTTCCGCATCTCCGTGTATAAATCTTGAGCGCCTGCTGAGGTAACACGGGACACAGCCGCGCGCCGCACCGCCGAGCTTCAAATGGAATTGTGTTTTTATTTATCGTGCGAATCCTACCCCACTATCGCTCACTCGAAATCGCACTTTATCTGCCAAAAGCCGGAGTTGAATCGGCGGCGGGTTTACTGCTCTTTATAGTTACTCACTCATGTGTTGCTACTTTGTATGGCTTTAGTTTGCATTTCAACTACCAGAGGGCATACAGATATACTCGTGCAGTGTTACACATCATATTATGAAAAATGTTAATGCAATTAATGGTTCATTTGCATTAGGTGGGTTTGACCGATTCGGTTGCAGCGCGTATTCGGTCACCGATTAGTGTAAATGAAATTTCGGTTAACCGTCGACCACGGGCCGTATCCGGTCACCGATTAAGAGTATATAGTCGTTTTCGGTTAACCGTATTCGACCGCAGACTGTTTTCTATGACTGAACGAACACGGTCGAAATTTTGAAACGCGCCACTCATTGTTAACAGCGACCAACTTAATGTAAACATCTCAATGTAATTCGGTTAAACCGAATTTGATCACTGGTTACGGTTACCGACAAAACAGGCCATAAGTTAACGTAAATAAAATGAAAGATTAAAAAATAATAATTTCAAGATACTGCGACATAACGACATTCATTTTTCAAACAATGATGTGATACTGCTGAATATTAATGTTACAATTCCTATTTTGTTACTTACAAATTTTGTAACTTAAATTTGAGTTTTCAATAGGTACATTTTAAATATATTTTCACATTTTGGTAGTGGGGTGAGTAATTAATGTATGTAACAAAAAAATAATATTAACACGTTCATTGCAATAACGTTTAATACAGTCACTTAGATAGATTGAGGTACTTTTTTATTACTTGCGAATAGCAATTCTGACAAAAAAATGTTAAAATCATACAACAACTGCCTATCCACAATATAAAACCTATCCAAGTAGGTACAAAAACACATCAGTCCGTTGGCAGCGAGCCTACCTTAGGTATCACATGTGGGTTTGATTCCCGCACTAGGCAAACATTTATGTGATGAATATTTTTTCTTTAATTTTTTTTTATATTTTTTTATAATAATGTGGTGGTATTTATAACACATGCAACTTTAAACCTAGATTAGTACTTTGCTACTAGGTGTGTCTACATTTTATTATTAATTTTATTATTATCCAACAAGGCTTTACTAAAGCTTATTAAAGCGGTGAACCAAGCATCTAAATTACAAAATATACGTGCTGTTAAACCAATGTCGGACTAAATGCATACTTATTCAACAATTTTAAACCAAATTGTATTTCAGTTAGCATTGAACGTGTTAAAACAAGGTTACAACTAATGTAAATAAATGTTAAGATTAGTGTAAATGTATTTGTAACAGAAATCTGATGTACAACGTTTGTATACGTTCTAAAATACACGATAGTGATACTCTACTATGGACTTACAAAACAATGCATGGCATGTTGCTTTAGTAAAATATTTTCATTTTGATAAAAATAATTTACGTTTTTTTTTATACAAACAATGTGTTTCGAGCGCTGAATTTGATATTAAACAAAATAAGTATAAAATTCGAAAAGAAAAATATATTTAAAGCCTTGCAGTAAAACAGTTGAAAATTAAAGACAGAACGATGTATTTTTTCTTCATTAATATGACAACGATAGCGTTCTGAAAATGTGTAATGTTCCTCCACAATTCACTGTTGTTAAGTTTATAAAGTGAGATGTAGAAAATGTATACGAGATACTATTTAGTATTTGCTAGTAAATCTAGTATTCTTTTGTGAATATTATATAGATTGATGCCGCTAAATCCACTGCCAATGACATAGATTCTGGCAACGTATGTGATTAATTTCGTATTCATGGAAGCGGTTTCCTATTTCGAAACAAAATATGTGGTGGATGATTACCTGATTATGCATCAACCAATAGATTGGATAGAGTGCTGACCTTAGAGTATAGATAAGCAAGCTATATAGCGCGCTTGAGCAAGTATGGACGGTAAGCACGAGTATGAACAAACAGACGAACTCAAAACATCAACAACGAACGAAGCTATTAGTCACGCACGCTGATTGTTTCTCTAGATGTTATTTATTCGGATTTTAAGGAATCATGGTGAACTGTGCAGTGCAGAGCTGTAAAACCGACGAAATGGAAGAAAATTAAAAATTAGCACTATTAGAACATCTGCTTATCTTTGCACAATGGTCAAAGAGCGATGCGCGCTCTATAGCTTGCTTACCCATACTCTAAGGTGCTGACATCTAAAAGAAAATTTATTTAATTGTATAATTTATTTTTGTTATTAAATTATGTTTGTTAGCGACATGCCTGCGGACCTAAATACGTAAATACAAAAGCTTTAGTATGAGAAAATATTCCATTTTATTAGTCGATAGCTTAACTTATTCTTAGACGAATAGTATAATCTATAGTCACTTAAAATGACATGAATCAGAACTAGTTGTGCCCAGTATACGAATAGCTAGATAAAAATAAGTTATAATGTAATTTATTTTAAGATACAGTAGTTGTAATATTTTTGGATTCCTATAAACATATACGTAATTTTCTCATATAATGTAGAGCCAGGTAAAATTTTGTCGAAGATTCTTTCAATCGCTTTATCTTTTATATTGAAAGTGCCAAATTATTTTGTATTAAAAATGCATAACACAAATCATTATCTCATATATGTACCTCTTTATAGTTCCTTAATTTTATGTACTGCTTCACGGTAATTAATTTTATTTGAAAGAGTCTTTGTCTAAGTTTTCTTGACAAACTTTGTTACATATTGTAAATATAATTAACGACACTTATTTATGCGCCTAGCTTCGTCTTAGATACAAACATTTTTATTTATATATTTTTGAAAATTCAAAATTAGTACACTTGTTTTATAAAACCACTTTATTGGCAATCAAAGGATACGTAAAATATTATAAAGTCGACACGTTTATTTGAACACGACAATTTTATGCATAAATAATTTGTCTTATAACAAAGCATTTGTCATACGTAAATCTAGGTAGGCCCAATTTATTATAATGTAAAATAATTAATTAATAATAAATAGTAATAAATGAAGAAATACTTAAAAGAACTCGAGGGATTCTAGTGTAGAAAAATGATTAAATGTTTGTGTTTTCATGATTGTAATTGTGTGAAAAGTTGTGTAATATTATATTACCTGTCTACCTATCATTATATGAACGGAAACGATATAATTTTTTTGTACAATGTCGGCTATAGTGCGAAAATGGATCTGCATTAAATAAATTCTGTTACTGTATAAATTTCTTTTATTTTTATATATAAACCAAAGCAGTAATTTCTAATCCGTGAAAATGGATTGATTTCATCCACCAATTGAAGTAAAACTTGAACACACCAAGGAAATAAGTATGTAGGGTAGAGAATCTTGACGTAGTATATCTCTCTCTGTGTCGTATCCATGTCTGATGACCGTGGTTAGAGGCTGTCATCACGGAGCGGACTCTCCCTCCGTCGACTCCGGTCGGTGGCAATCTGCACCACACTACTGTAGAAATCCTGGCTGGTCGAGTCTTTAGGTTGGTCAGTCCATCGTGCTGGTGATCTGCCACGTGGTCGTGACGTATACACAATAATAAATAGATAAAGTGATTCCAGTGGAAGGTTTATATACCACATACTAGCATTTTCTGAAATACCTAAGGTAAATTGGGATACTTGCAAATAAAGTAACATAAATAAATAATAAATAAATATATAGGGACAATTCGTACAGATTGAGCTAGCCCCAAAGTAAGTTCGAAACTTGTGTTATGGGATACTAACTCAACGATATTATATTTTATAACAAATACATACCTATATAGATAAACATCTAAGACCCGAAGCCAATTAGAAAAAGTTCGTTTTTCATCATGACCCGACCGGGGATCGAACCCGGGACCTCCTGGGTGGCGGTCTGGCGTGGTAACCATTACGTCACGGAGGTCGTCTTGGTCCACTTGTTAGAGTCAATGTAAAATATTTTTATTCAAATAAACATAATTATAAGTTCTTTAGAATCGTAATTTTTTTTCCTACGACCATTTCAGACGGCAGATTTGTACTAAGAAGAACTAAGAATTGTCTTCCAACTTCGTATTACTTCGCCTCGATTAACTTCGCAAGCAGTATAGAACTGGTATAAAATAGAAAACACCTTTTAGTTTTTTTTCTGTATACGTTAGTATTGCATTCAGTATTGAGAAAAGTAGCCATGGTGTCGTGCCAAACAGGAAGTTGGATGCGAGGCCGCGCGGGATATGAGGTTCAATTCCTCTCCCATGAAATATATCTACAACGTTGTTTGTACATTCTCTAAATGCAAATAAATATATGTACATTTTATTTTATTTTTTAAATTAAAACTAGGTTACCTGATAGTAAGCAATCACCACTATCCAAAGAACTAGTACATATTAGGTTTCCGGTTCACCTACATGTCGTATGAAACACGTCGATATTTTGTAACAGGGTGATACTGCTTTAGAATGATTCTTTGGCAATTTCTGACTGATAGTTTTAATATTCATAAAGTTATTATTAAACTCGCTTACTTGTGTAGTCTCTGGAACTAATCATGATAGCCCCTTCACACTAGCGATCGTTCGACAGAGAAGTTGGCTAAGCACTGAGGAACGACTTCGCATAACAAAGCCTAGCCTACCGCATCGTTGCATCGACGCAGCGTCATGTGGAATCATGTAAAAATGAATCGATGGTAGTTAGTACTCATACAACTTAGAAAAATATTGAGACGGTTGACCAGTTTTTTTTTGCACATTATGCTATGTCAGTCAACGCCTATTTTACTCCGAGCGACGTAAATGTCAAGGGGCTTCTAACTGATAAGGGTTAATAAAAGATCTTAAGTCTCTAGACGTGGAATATCATATTTGTTAAAACACAATTTCCATTTCATACAGTAAGAGATTGTATTAAAGAAAATATTATAAAATTACACTGTGACCTGTCCGAAACAGATGCCTTGAGAGATAAAAGAAGCAGCTTCTCCGAAATATTGCGCCACATAGTTCAAGACCTCAGACCCATTTCTGTTACGAGAATTAAAGTAAAAAGTATCTAAATATTTTAACAAAGCTGATTAAAAGAACATTGTGATTTTGTAATTCAAAAATGCTATTACGTACCTAACAAACAGTCTGGAGGTTCATATCCTAAACCGGGATATATACAGACATCATATGAAAGAGATTCACTACCACCAACACCAGCTAGGTTACTCTGCCTTGCAATCGCGATTTTAATTTCAATTCTGTATAATTTCAAATGCAAAATTAACAACAAATCCTAATTCGTACCATTGAAATTTTATACTTTACTGACTATTTGGTTAGCATACAATCCGATTTCATTTAGTTTCGTATTTAGTTAGCGCTAGTTTAGCTGTAAAGAGTACCTAAAATTAACAATCCAATGGCGATCGTGCGGAATTATCTTCAAGAGTAAGGGGGACTGGTCACGTGCTATCATTATTTAGTGAGAACTCATAATAATGCGAAATGAGCGAGAGGTTTAAACTGCGTTGAAACTGTTTCTAACACTATTATAGAATATATTATTGTGATGATCTAAGCCAACAGTCAATAACTTTCTGTATCAATAACTATACCTACAGTACAGTAGCCAGAGAGTACCTATTAGAGTATTAAAATTTAAATCATCATCATCAGCCGGTATCTACACTGCTGGAAATTTGAATACTGCATGATAAATTTGCCTTAACGGGGATTTCTAACATTATTTATAACTCAAGAAACTGAGCTCCATTTTTTATAAAACACCTAAATTTGGCGGTCCGTCTGTAGGGCCGCTATAAATCAGGGTGTATTCGCCGGATTACCGCAAGAGTAATGACTCGAGTCCACCTGGTGAGGGCCTGCCATTACTTAGCTATTTGTTCGAGCGTTCAGTCCTTTTGGATCCTGTACAATAAGTCATTTGATTTAGATTACCAGTTATCTTACTGGATAACGTTGTTTGCTTGGAGGCATGGAGTAATTAATTAAATGATGATCAGAAACTCGATGACGACGTCAAACTGAATGATCACGTGAGCAATAACAACCGTACTTGTCTTCCATGGTTCTAAAAATCTCAGCTTCTTGTTGCTTGAAGAGTAATATCAGTTATTAAGCCAAGTTATAGTTTCCATTACATACTCTGTATACACTGACATCAGCTAAACCGCAGTTGACACTAATTGCTAGAAATTTATTAACAAAATGTATTCTACTGTTAAAGGTTTTAGGTTCTTAATAGTTTGCAAGTTAATGTATTCAAAGTTAAAGGTTGATCAAATATTATCTCGAAACGCCTACATAGATTATCCAAACTGCAATATTCCAAGCTCCTCTAAATTAAGTTAGCTCCACAAAATTTGCTCTCATATTTACTCCTAACCTCAGCCCGTACATCAAATTCTCAGGATATTTTGCACCAACACCATTCCGCTTCAATATACCTTGCAAAATTATCTCCGTAACAGAATCCGGTCAAAAAGGGGCCTCGCGGATAGTCTTTTATGCAGGAATTAAGGCTCCCATGAAAGGCTTATAATTAACGGTCTAATTAGCAACGTGAGACGCGCACTTTATTAGGTGGGACTCGGCTCGTGATGCCACGATGTTGATATCGGATTTTGGTACTAGTTTAATTAGGTATTTTCATGTTACAATGGGTGTGGCCGCTATACATGCTACCATCTTACACAACCGATGTATCCTAGATATTGTTTTGCTTTATATTGTTTTGCGTGCTTCATCAGAAAGTTTTTTTGTTGTTTTATCTTGATCAATATTATAAACTATAATTTTATTACGTATAATTGGAATAACTCTATACACTTCTTAAACTTCTTATTTTTTATGTATGTTCTCTGTTTAATCGGTACTTACATACAAAGTCTTGTTTCTTTCTGATAAATAATTTCAATAACTCTAGTTTTAACAATAGGTTTAATTAGACTTCTAATGATAATGCCTGAATCCTGTAAATTCCAGTTATTGACCTTTACATCCTTTACCTGTTTGACATTAGAGAAAAGTATTTTGTCATTTACAGAGTATGATTTTATAGCTGTAAAATATAAAAAGAACACATTTACCAACAGCCTTCTGAAACAAAATCGTATTGTAATGAATAATAATGGATTGAATTCATATGAATAAATTAAACTTAATAAATTTATGTAAATGAATTTAAGATCTCATAAAATGATCTTCTTTTTGAATAACTTAATTAATTAATCACGTATTCAGGGTCGGCTGGATCTGAAATGGATAATATAGCACTGCATATTTGAGTTGGGATTTTCAATTGACAGATATCTGTATTGTTTGAAAACTTTAAATGCAGTAATGACAATATTGTGATTAGGAAAAATTACTTTTAAGTGTAGTGAGACCTCACATGTTTTGTAAAATAGCTGGTATTTGTGAAAAATCGCTTAAAATTTTGTGAGATCCGAGACTCTTAAAGTTATTCAAGAGTTATTCAGTATTTATGTTTACGATTATCATATAGGTTTCTATGGTATTGAATTTAATATGTTACATTAACTATATTTCTGTCTGGTAACAATTGCTGAAGAGTTTTAAAACTATGGCAAACTGTTCGGGAAGTCTGTATTCTGTAATGGATTAACATTTGCCTTTCTCTCGGAAAATTTTAGTTTATTGTCATATCTTGAAGGTAATTGTTAAATATCATTTAAAAATAACGTGTAAGTTATGTGATACCTATATTACAAGTAGGACCCAGATTACCAACCACTGCTTATTGCAGAGTTATGTCCAGCCCAAAGTCTCAAGGAACCAGATGGCATTGTGTCTAAGATGTTACCATGACATTTACGTATACTAGTTTGCGCACCACTAGCGTAAAAAAATATACTAAACTGATTAAATTGCACTTTGTATCACAGTGGGTGTCGCGATCAACTAAACAGGCTTCTCTTAACGTGGGACAACTCGTTGATATGTCAATAAGACAGCTGATAACACAATTTGTTGAGAGCTTGAGAAAGGTACTTGCGTGTTCGCACCTATATTTCCTGTGCACCGAGTAATCTTGATTATTGGTGTCGTGCGAGTATCAACAAGCGGACCTGTTATAATACTGTTTTATTAATACTCCATTTAATGGGCGCTGACTTATTAAGATTAAAAAAAAAACAATGCAAAGTACTTTTTCCGGTTAATTCCATGTTGGCGTAATGACATGAAGTAATATTTTTGCAGTTTGCTCCTATAATAAAAGTTTACTAACACATTAGAATAAATTGTACACAATAGATATACACATCACATAGTTGTGTGTATTGTGTACAAAATCATGTTATGCAAGGTTTCAATCTGCTAATGTTAAGAGTACCAGAGATAAAACCAATACTTTTAAATAACTTAAAAAGTAATAGTAATATTGGGATGATTGGGAAGGTTATAATTTTATTGAATTTATTGAATTAAGTTCACCTAACCTCAAGTCTTACTCACATGCGACCTAAACCTACAATCACACTGGTAAAGATTGCTGTAATTTGAGCGCTGGGTCTTTAAAAGCGGCATAGTTCTCTCTGACACTTTCCCATGCCTCGTACCATCTCTTGTGACCGTCACCCCAGTCACCAGCAGCTACGCCTATGAATAATAGATTAGTAGAATCATTAGTAGAGTGCTTAAGACATACATTAATGACACTATCTGCAATGGAGGTTGTACCAGTAACCAGAGTAGTAATTTACGACGGCAAAAAAATATTTTACTTTTTAAAAAATCACCTGTATATATTTTTGCAATAAAACATACACTGTCAATGTTAAAAGCTGTATGGAAACGGTGAATACCATCGCATCCCTGAGTTAGCGGGTGGTAATGCACAATATCTGTGAATAATCAGACCTTAAAGTTTCCAATATTTTTATTACATTATTATTTTTCATAATTCTCTCAATTATTTACCTGTTATTCATTTGGAATAAGGTATAGTTTTGCTTGGATTGTGGGATTGGTGAACGTGTGCCATCGAGGTTTCTACAGTGAAGTGGGACAGTAATTTATCGTCGTCTTTGCAAGGTAATTGCGTAAATCATGCATTTATGACAGCACAGTGCTTTGTCTTGGCTATATTCATAGTTTGCGGTTCACTTTGTCACAAACAACGTAAACAACTGATCCGCACCATTGGGAGTGCTCTATTCAGTTTTGTATTGTCCAATTGTTGTTTTTTTGGTTGGTAATAATCTATTTGTTTGAAAATCTAATTTGAACAGGTTGATTGTTTATTGTAAGTTTGAATACAATACATTCAATTGATTTTGTTCCTGTTGGTAGAATTTGATCAAATGTAAATGAACTATTACCAATATTGCAAAGTGTGTTAGTAAGTTTAAACACAGTATACTTACTTATATATTTTTCAGTTAGCCTAATCGATGGTGATTTGATGATTTCAACCACATGTAAAAATAAATTGAAAAGACACATTACATAATTAAAAGATAATTTTATTCTCATCAGATCAAAAATCTATCACTTATACACATGCAACACA
The DNA here is from genome assembly GCA_905163395.2 of Endotricha flammealis. Lineage (NCBI taxonomy): Eukaryota > Metazoa > Arthropoda > Insecta > Lepidoptera > Pyralidae > Endotricha > Endotricha flammealis. Next base: position 5,746,760 of record LR990860.1, on the reverse strand, counting down.
AGCATTGTGTAGCGTGGCGTACGTTTTTGTCAAACATTGAAAATATCGCCCTAGATCAAGTCGGGCCTGGCTAGATATTTAACAATCTATTAACAAATAAACAATAAGGACATCGTAAAGACTTAATTAGCGTTCGCGGCGGGGTACGGCGCACGCGCGGCGTTTATCTTATCGTGAGCGCACGATTCGCGCATGTCCGACTGCGCGGGAGTTGCTCGCTTGCTTGTACCAAGGATTTATGTTAGCTTGTATTTTAGATTTGCTTTAGTTTTGATAGCTCGGGTATATCCTGCAAAAGATACTGTAGTGTAGTGCATGGGAGTCTAAAAAAATAAAGGTTTTTAAAAACAACTTTTAGCTGTACGTAGATTTGCCTACAAGTAATGTGGGTTTATATTTTTTCGTGAATAAATAAGTTTCTTCACGTTATTTGAGAGCTATTTCAGCATCTTCAATGATCATGAAAATCAAAACATTATTGTAATAGCTCTTAAAAAAATTTACAAAAATGTAGCATACAACTTATGACTGCTTTCTATCTAATAAAATTTCATTTGTCTTTCGTTCCAACGTCTAGTATCATGGACATCGAAGATATTGACAAGATTGCACTTGACCTTCAAAAAAAAAAGGTATAATTAATAATGATAATGATCGTTATTCACCACACAATTCTCCTACATGACGTGTCAAGGTGATCAGCATCAGAAATGTGCAAGCTTCCAAGCCGCCTAATGTTCTGTCAATCATCGTGCTTCCATGTCGTTACGACTTGAATGATAATCAGCTTTTTGTTTGCATTTGTTCAACTGAATACCAACTCGGTGATGTGTCATTCTTGTTTTGTCCTTAGATGTAAGAATTCACCGCAAAAATAATTCATTTTCATTTTACTTTGTACTTCCCTTGTATTTAATAGCTATGCTTTAAAGATACATCCATTATAAGCCAGTTTTGATATCTTATGATTATAAACATTTTGGAAATAATCTGTCAATGCGAGTTCAGAGTTATAACAGTTCGGCATTGAATTTGGTCCTTTACAGTGTATAGAATCCTAAAATTTTGTAAGGTTTTCATGATATTAGTTTAATAAATTTGCATTGGAATAAAACAGTGGACGGGTTCAGCCACCTAAGCTTGAGATTTTGGCCGATAATGCTTGACATGGAAATAGACGAAAAAGGTGATAGGTAATTAGAATTGTTGTTACATATGTATAAATTTAACGGCATAATTAACAGAGATTTAACAAAATCCTGTAACTAACGATGTACAGAAAAACTCGTAGGGTATATGTGACATCGATGTTACGTAATAAGAATGATTGTAATTCTAATGTTTATAAATAAAAAAATTAAAAAAAAGTTGTAGAATTTTATAATAAGATATACAAATAAATGTCTCAAAAACTTTTCTAAGAATTACAAAACAATAAATGTGATGTTTTTTTTAGTAAATTGCCATTTTGTTAGTAAACATAAAATATTTTCTCACGGAAGTTTCTCGATTCTGGTTTTCATTTAACATTAAGAACTTGTTTTTTTTTATAAAAAACTAGAAAAACGAGACTGGAATAATCTTATTTTACCTGTGTCAATACACCGAGTTAAATAATAAAAATGCATTAATAATATATGCAAAAGGAAAATCCAGGTAAAAAGAGTCAACCTCGGTGGTCGAGTAACTAGAATGATCCTTATAATTCCAGCGGGTCAGAAAATAATTTATTCCAAGAGCTGTTAATTATACATTTTTTTAAGATAACACGTCAAGATGCAGTACATCTTTAGAATAACTAATAAAAAGTAAACATTCATTGACGACCTCCGTGGCGTAATGGTTACCACGTCAGACCGCCACCCAGGAGGTCCCGGGTTCGAATCCCGGTCGGGTCATGATGAAAAACGAACTTTTTCTGATTGGCCTCGGGTCTTGGATGTTTATCTATATATGTATTTGTTATAAAATATAATATCGTTGAGTTAGTATCCCATAACACAAGTTTCGATCTTACTTTGGGGCTAGCTCAATCTGTATGAATTGTCCCTATATATTTATTTATTGCACATAATTTACGTTATTCCTTATCATACCTTTATTATCGATGAATCGGTATACGTAATCGATTTGCAAAAATCGAACTGCATTGTCTGCGGTAGGCAGCACGCGTAGAATTTGATATCCGATTGTATCGATGGCTGATCGGTCACGTCCTACTCGGGAGCCATCGTGACTATTAATCAATTTGCTACAGTCCGGCGCCTGGGATGACGTCATGTGTGTAGACGAATTGGAACAGACAATTTTTATGTTTCTAGACTAGTTGACAGTTTGTCTGATGATAAATGTGTGAACCTTTAAGTGTAGAACCATATAGGTAATATAGGTGACGAATGATGACGATGATGATGCTTAAACATTCATAAGCAGTGTCCAAATAAAAGAACGTTATGCCGCAGAGATGAGGTTTACAAATAATTAAGTACATATTATTATGTAGGAACCGTTAAATGGTAAAAAACTTAGAAAGGAGACGAGAGATGAATTTACTAGTTTCACCATTCTTACTCGTGTTGTTGGTATTTGGCCGTAAAATGAAAAATTCGATAGGTAATCAGAAACATATTGTGCGAGATTAGAGTTACAAAATACAAATTTTAATTACTACAATCAAAATACACAACTATCTTAAATATGTACATTGTAATGCAAATATTAAAAACAAAAAAGACACAGTTGGAAATTCGCAAAACTCTAAAAGACTAAGTAAAGTTGAATATGAGGAGCAGAGTAATGATAAACAGCGCGTTAAATATGCGGGTACAATGCTGGCTCGGAGCGTGACTTGAGGGCTGATACAACTGGCATACTAGAAACATAATGACGATATGATATTGTGGCACTAGGGGACATTTAAAGAGATTTTAATATATGTGTGCTTAATCGCAATTTACTAACAAAATGTATGATGAGCATAAAGTGGATAAAGTCGCTTGCATTATCTACTTTATTAACCTAGGAGTTACTGATATTTTAAGTCAGGATTTGCATTATGATCACATTTTAGGGAATATTTGAGGAATTTAAAAGAATTTAAAGTCTATACTAATATTATAAAGATTGAATATAAGTTGTAACTGATAGAAGTGAGGTTGTATTTTGTGAGGTAATCCTGGATGGAATTTAGAAAATTCTTCTGCCAATAGAACAGTTATTTGTGAGTGTCATAGTCTTTACCTTAGGACTGAATGTAGAATTGTAGAACCATTCAAGTATGGTTCTACAATTCTTCTATAAGAATTGCTCTGTAAAAAAACTAAGTGATATTAGTATGATGTTTTTGATGAACGCTTTAATTTATCCTCAAACAGCAATAACTTTTAAATTCAGAACTTTTTCCTATAAATTATCAGAAGTAATTCCCGAAGCAACCGCCAAATTACACTTTGATTCTAACTAATGAGAAAAACAGCCGAACGATTTTCGCAGCCGTTAAAAAAATTGGACGTCCCCAGTAAGCCGGCAAGACGCATAGCCCTGAACGTGTCTCTGTAGGTAATTAGTGGAGATACTAATTTACATTTGTATTCAAAATTCGAGCGCTCCTCGCCATTCTTCGTCGTCTGTTTATTCTCATCTCTTTTTTTTCTTTTTTTTCTGTAAAGAGTACCGCATTGCTGTGTTTTTCGCGTAAAAAATTACGCGCCACTCTCCCCTAACAAATGTTTCGCGGACATGGTTTGGTAAACAACTTAAAGCGTAATAAATAGAATTTTTAATATATACGGGACATGCATACGAGATTTGACCGGGAAGGTAGCATGTTAGAAAATTCTAATGGAGACACCATTTAAAGGACAAACTACAATCATAAAACAGATATGAAGACTCTTCTCTGCTAGGTATTTTATTTAAAGTTGACTTCAACTAAGTCAACTAGTCAAACCCTACTATACCACAAAATAAGGCATGATATTTTCTGTTTTAGAATCTTTGGAACACCTGACATGTCATGTGTAAAAATAAATCGCTTAATCATTAATTTGTAGTCGTCAAAATTAACATGCTAACTTGAACATTTCTAGAAAATTGTTACCAACCACTACGTCTGGCATACGAAATTCTAAACCAGAGGTCATCAAAGACTACCAACTTAATATACTAAGCAGAGAAAGGTCGTGAAACTGGTACAGTTCAAACGAGACTGCAACTGGGTGAATGTTTGCTTTGAATTTAAATACGTTTGTAACATTAACAATTCCACACATTTACTTATTTTTGTGTTTATACGCTCCGTGACTAGGCTTTCTGTTTCTGTTTGGGTTATTCCATACACATTAGTATTGTCTGAGACTTCTGTGTTATCATCATCACAATCTGTTTCATATATCAATCAGACATTGTCGGTTGCTTGAAGTTTAATGCAATTTACTGAACCTTCATATAAATCCTCAACTGCTTAATATACAGACCCAAAATAACCGCTTAGAAATTTGGAATATACTCACTTTTGATAATTTTATCCACAATATCGTGGACAAGTTTACTCAGCAAAGATGAGTTTATGACAAAATATGAAGACATAATTTTCAAAAATATGTGGTATAAAAACGTCACACCCTTTCTTTAAAAACAAATAGTAAGTAAGGACATCTAGAAAACGTTAGCAAACTAAAAATGGAAACTTTATTAGCAACTTATGCGATCGTTAATGAAAACATGTTGTTTTTAAAGCAGCTTATTAAACTGAACATGAATAACGATCGTGCGACGCATTACACACACAATAATAAATGTTCGAAAATAATACGGAACCAGCCATTAACGAAAGCACGTAAAATCCATTTGGCGTTTTCATTTCAATTTTATTTAATTAAGGCTTATGTGGTGAGTTGGCTCGTTATGCCGAATTTGGGTATTGTTTATTGAGTAATAGTGTATTTTCAAATGACCAATATCAAATATTTATAATAGCTAGTAAATTATAGTAGGTTCAGTTTATTAGATTAAATATTTGGGTGGTTGGTATTATCAAGAAATGTTAGATTAAGCAGCTAACTTGTTTACTCATTAATATCTTTTTTTTAAAAATAATATACAACTAGAGTTAATGAAAAAATAAATCTGTAACATAAATATGTAATATTAACTCTTCAAAAGTAAGAAATGAAAGTCTTAGTAAAAGGTTGAGTCGTGATGAAATGACATGACAGAAAATCAGTCTCATAACATTCGAAAACGAAGTCAATATCTAAAGAATGTAATGGTTTAAAATTCTGATAAAAGGTATAAACTGTTTCTGTCTATCGCTTATAGTGAATTTTGATCAGCAGCATTTTATTAAAGTATAACTTTTCAAGAATTCAGCTATCATACTTACCGTCTGCGTCCTTTACGAGCCAATGGAAAATTATTCACGATTGTCATCAGAATGTTGGTATTACGCTGATTAAGCCTGTATTTTCAAATGCACTCGTGTAACCTACAGATGAATAAATGGTACAGATATAGTAAATATGAAACTAACTTTGTATGTCTAAAATAGTCTAAATCTTCTGTTGAACAGATTATAATGTCGTAGTTCGAAGCCTAGGGAAGATCAGTTGCAAGGACCATCATTAAGTTCCTTTGACGAGAAAGTCTTTAAGAAGAATGAGAAAACTAGCAAGTTTATCGAAGACATTCTTGACGCAAAAATTTTTATGCCTTCAAACATATTGATGAAGCACGGTTTTTGAAGAAGTTACTGTAGCTACAGGTTCTACTGTTTTCAAGTAGTTTACAAAGAAATAGTAACTCAATCAAGTATAATTGCCACTTGTCCAGTGCTTGACAATTTCTAATTTGAAACACCGAAGAATTTGTAATGAAAATTAGATGCAATGGTTAACATATCATTGATTATGGAACGATCTAGAATCTAATCTCGTTTCTCTTTCGTCAGTCAGTATTTTATCGTTCTTTGAGTAATTGATGATCTTATTAGTCGAGTAAATTGATATCTACTTTGGAATAAAATTACTTTGAACATGATCTTAAAGAATATTTCTCATCGTTTTCATACTTTTCTTAAGTTAAAGCTCACATAGTTATTTTGTTGAGCATATACGTAATAATGTGTTGCTGTTTTCCATATAGACCTATATTTATATAATGTGATGATAGGTGATAAGTGAAAATCAGGAGTGTGATTTCTTTTTTATAGATTTTTACCTCACACGATCATCAATAAACGACAATTAAATGAGAATTAGTCTCAAAATTTAAAAAATGAGTAGGTATATTGTCGGATTGTAATGGCATGGGGTCTGTATTTTAATAATGTGATTATTTTCTCCTACTGTAAATTGTAAACAAACATGCTTTAAAATATTTTTAAAATTTCCACATAATAAGAAATGATTGATTTCTAAACTATTTGATTAAGGTAGTTAAATTGTTTCTAATTTATGATGTAATTCGTTATAAACTTTCAAGACAGTTCAAAGAATTTCCCTTAATTTCACGGCTATTGTCAATTAGTGGTTCCGTAACAGGAGGTAACGTTGGGAAAGTAAGTTAGTCCCCAGTTTACAATTAAAATGCATAATACAAAGTATTTAACGCATTTTACATTTAGGTAGCGTATCATAAAATTCTTGTTTTCCCCTCGTCCGTCGGAAGTTTATAAAAACGTTGGCATCTTTTATTTTTCACGCTCCCAATTTGCATGTCCCGTTTCAGAGATGATGTACTTTGGAATTATACACTAAACTTATTTATGAAGTCTGCGCGTATGGTAATGAAGTAATATAATTAACTAAATTAATATTATTTTCATGAATCCTCTTTGTTTAATGAGCTAACAAGTATAGCAATAATGCTATTTTATTAAATTATTTATCATTATGTTACAGTGAGAGATAAATTGTGTGACCAATCTGATGGTAAGTGATTACTACTTACCATGTATATACACAATTTTAGAAAAGTCATTTTTAAATTGAATATAGGAGTAAACATAGTTTTTATCTTTTATGCCCAGGTTTATATATGAAGCTTTGTCTAAGTACTAATTCAATCAATTAAAAGAGTTTTAAAAAATTAAAAGTTTTTAATTGATGCCTTGACATCAAATCGATGATAACAAATATAATTTTCAAAGGGTTCATAACCATTAAATGTTTTAATATAAAAACCAATTTTAAAATAATAGTGAGTAACATTAATAATGTAAATTGTACTCTTGTCCCAAAAATAAGAGATACAATTATGAAACAGGACACCAGCAGGAACATAAATCACGCGACGAAATTTAAAATTTATTTAGACGCAAATGCAATGTTAATTTTTTAGTGAATCGCTGGAGTCCCATTTTGTGATGAACTTTTGGTAGATTGGATTGATTCCCTTGTTTTATTAAGGAGAGAGTGTTGTTTTGTTATTGTAGTTATAGTTAAAATAATTATACTTAGATAACGCAAGAAAATAAATAATTTGTGTGTTTCCACTATATGACTTTAGGTTCTTACCTCGTCTTTGTTGAAGGCGAAGTCTCTCCGATTAGGTTGGCTTCCAATATCTTCATCTATATCTGCCAGACTGCCGTTAACTGAACTTTCTGGGAGACATTGAGAGGTTTTCCAGCTAGAAATGTGATATGTGCTATTCATAGCAATGGATGACCATTAGAAATTGTTGCTAGACTAGACAATAGACATGCTAGAATAGCTCATCCATTAGACATAAAATTGACCTACTCAGTACCACTTCTGTCCTGACAATGAGAAGTTAATATTATTTTAAAATCAGTTTCTTTCTACACTGTTGCTTTGCCGATGCGTGTACTAAATGTTATATTAGCACTGAAAGCTAATTTAAATTCATCTCAAACCCGTTGTAAATTTCCACGCTTGTTAACAATAAAATCTATTTTAGTAGCCGCCTGATTTACATTTGATTTTATTTATAGATTCTAACTTGTCTCTAAAGTAACGGGTTTTATTGAACATCTGTTAAGCTTACTGCCAAGGTTTTATTCACTGGACAAGCATGTTTACAGTCAAATGGTGCTTATGGCATAGGGTATCTAAAATCGGGAGTAGCCACTTTGCGTTTTTTTTTGTCGATTGTATGGATAAGGAACCAGATCAGGTAGGCCTGAACACAAATAAATACAATCGTATCAATTATCACGCCTACGACAACATTACCAAAAAGATTAAACACTAGTGGTTACGTTTTAACATTAGTTTTATTTGATATAGCAGGTGAAATCACCTTCGTGCTATCGACTGGTTTCACCTAATCTTATGAAGTATCTCTATGTGGTTTAAAGCTCTAATTTAGACAGACTATTTTCATAAGCCATAAAAAGCGTTCAGAATTTGAATGCAAATTCTGTGCACTTGCTTGTTGCGTGACTTGTTTTTATTTTATTTTTAACTGTCGAACTAGCAACATTATAAAAAATTTCTCGAATTAGTTAATTTAAGAATTGCCAGAATGTAACGCACAATAAATTATTATGGTACTGGTGGAATATTAATAACTTTGCTCTTGGGTATTTGTATAATGAACGACGAAACAAAATAAGAACAGAATACTTAATGAATACAAGTTAATTTTACGTATAAATAATTAAAATTTTCGCTTTTCCTTATTGATAGAAATTCGCTATTAGATTATTCTCTACGATGGGTTTGTCTACTCTAGGTACAGTATCGTCTATAAGAGAGGTTTATGTGTCTTGCCCAAGGGGGTTTTTGCAAAAAAGCAACTTGGTAAGAGAGGAGTCAATCATAAACAATGGAATTTAGGTGATTTATGTTCTATTAAAAATCATCACCCAGACTGGAGACAAACAGAATCATATATTAAAATCTTTTTTTTGCCAAAAATAACTTATAGAAGCATAATGTATTTTCTAATAAATTTGTTAAAGCTATCACACGCATTGACATTGCACTGCTAAGTGATAATTATTGTTGTATCATTTGTGCAGTTTCGGTCACCAAGGTTCGCATTATACGTGCCCAAGACATTAAAGTGTCGTAATATAACCACCCTTGTTTCCACAATGAAGCTAAAGTTGCTGGCATCATTTGCGAATTTGCTGTTAGTTCTGTGGCTAATGATGATAAATCTAATTGTACTAAAGAATTCTAATCTAGATATTTATTTTCTTTATGAACTAATAAAATTATTATAATTATTGGTTTGGATTTAACGAAAGAAAATATTTCAGAAACAATATTAGGTATGACCGCATTCATAATTCTTACTGATCCGTATTTCTCGCATGAAACAATAAAACGGATTAATGTATTCGAACAATAAGTATTAACAAATGAAAAATACAACGGGGTTGTATATTGTATCGTTATTTATCCGAATTCAGTTGAAGCAAATATAATCCGCGTTAAATCCCCATAAAGATCCGACGGCGGTGCGGCAGAATGAATAGACCAGCCCACATTCAGGCGAGCTCATGAAAAGAGCGACCAAAAACGAATATATTCGAAGAGAGAAACGACTGAAATACATAGCATGGTAGCCAACGCAGACTCAGTGTTACTGGAAACGTTACGCAGTTTATGTTATGTAATAATATATATAACAATATATTATGTTAATAACAATTACAGGCTGCGAGTTTGACTCTCGCGTAAACTCGAGTATGACTACCGTCTTGAGGAACTGTTCTTTTCGTAAACAATAGGCTGGGAGTTTGGCTGTCGTATAAACTCGACTACGACTACTTTCTTGAGGAACTGGTCTTTTCGTCAACAACAGGCTGAGAGTTTGACTCTCGCGTAAACTCGAGTACGACTACCGTCTTGAGGAACCTGCTCATTTCATCAACAACAGGCTGGGAGTTTGACTCTCGCGTAAACCCGAGTACGACTACCTTCTTGAAGAACTACTCTTTTCGTTAACACCGATTTTACATTTACATTTTTTACATTTTACATTAGACCGATTTTACACCGATTTTCATTAGATTTAATTACCTAGTGAAATGAAATGAAATGAAATCGTTTATTTCAGAAATTAGACCTTCACAGGCACTTTTTCTTGTCATTTACAATTTGTATATATGTATTAAGAAAATAAACTACGTTATATACTACCACCATTTCGGACACAAGCAAAATGGCCACCGGTAAAAGAAATGGCGAAAGAGACCTGAGAGAAGGTTACGGCCTTTTTTGTCATTTGGCAATTTTTTTTTTGTGCTATCAGTGTTGCCAATTTCATGTGCGTATTTGGTTTTTTATGTTTTTCTAAACATGTTGGAGGAAAAGACAAGCTTTTCCTCAGCAGTAGGACCTAGATGAATAATTATAGTTTTTTTCGAAACGAAGAGTCAATGAGGACCTCTAAATTAACATTTTATTATATTTTTTTATATCTTCGACAAGAATCGTACAGGAACACAATGCGTCGAAAAATAAAATTATTAAATGCCAACATTTCTATAAATTCCTTTCATCTTGTTATATAACAAAATAATCCCTGTTATTGAAACATTGTTACTAGTAAGTAAACGTTCAAACACAACAGGCCTGATGATTAATTATAAAGTTGCCAGTAAAAGACAAACAAGGCATTGGAAAGAGCGAATATATTTCTTATCTATATTGTAATCAAAGAAGTGAAGGTGTAAGAAACCTCAGTCATATCTAGCGGCTATTTATCATTGCTCGCGGAGCCACATCGCAGTGGAAATACCTCGACAAGAAAATAGAAATATAGCCAGAATACGAAGCGTAAACATGTTTACTGAGTCCGCTCCGATTAAAAACTGACAAATAAACATTGTTTATTTATTGGACTGAAATGTACCTAAGTATCAATTAATTATCGGATATTAATATCTGCTACATAAATAAATGTAGATTATATTTTAATATAACTTTTTACATAATTTCATTAAAATTTGATATTCGAATTCTGGACTTATACGACGACATACCTATAAATTAAGTAAACGTATGTAAAAACAAACGTAAAAGTATGTTTGTCAAAGTAAAACAATCGTTTTGATTTGTATCGCTGCATCTAATATTAGAAAAGAGTAAACAATCAATAGTATAGAGGTATGATAGGTTGATCAATTTATGTGACGGCTCTACAACCCGAAATTGATCGAACTCAGGCGAAATCGAGCTTATTACTTCGTCTAAATTATCCTTAGTCTTCTTCGTTTAACTTCGCCTCAGTCATCTTCGTGAGTAGTGTAGAACCGGAGTTAAACTTCGCGTGTGTCACGCAATCACAGTCAAAATATCAAAACAATAATTGTTCAGAAAATTGATCATTTCAGTAACAAATTCAGGTTGTTCAATTTATTTACGAATATAAACAAAATTTTTGACACTGTCTGTACAATCCGTAACTAACTAACTAACCTTTACCTATATTATTAAATTGTTTTTTATTTTATTTCATTTAAAAGTATTTCACTGAACGAAACGCATGCTGCCGATATTCTTTGAGAGGATTGTACCTACTTCCAGGGTTGAGCTAGCCTATTTCATAAATTCTCTACCACACTGAGAAATGGCCGAAAAGTTTGTTGAAATAACAGACTCAGACTGAAAAATCCATACTTAAGTTTATTTACTAGTATGTATCTAATATTCTTATCACTTGTATTGTATCTCATGAAATGTTAACAAAACCATTAATTTTATATCCCGAAGCTTGCATGATATCGAAAATCGACGTAACGAGAACACGTAGAGTAATTAATTAGTGCTTATTCTATTTATTTTTAATTGGTTTTTAAAATTAAAGCTTCTGTTTGCCCCATTTAATAAATTGGCAATACATTACAGGTATTACTGGCCAAATTTTTTATAATTTATTATTATTACCTGTCTTAACAAGTAATTCTAGATAAATGTTTGTAATTTGGCGAAGTATGTCGGATCGCAAAGGAATTTAACACTTCGTAGGTTAAATTTATTAGGCAGTCCTTTTGGCGTGGTTAGCCTATTTATCTTTCCGCTTAGATCCCAATATTTCAAGTCTGGGTACTGGATATTATTTAATGCTAATGCTCATTAAATTGAGTAATAGATGCTATAATAGTATTTCTCATAACTGAATTTCAAATAGATGATTTTTGGTCAAATGGAGGCGTTAGTTTGATTTGTGTTTTTCTGTTAAATTAAAGTACTTTCTGTAATGTGAGATTAATGTGAGGCTAAATATGTTCTGCTATCCTTCTTTAGATTTAAAAGACAATAGAGATAATTAAATTTATTACGAGCTATAAATTAAATAATTAACTTTATGTAAGTATTTAAAGAATATGGTTTATATGTATGTAGGGTAGCGCAACAATAATTAGTGAAGTTCCATTGATCATAGACAAATGGTTCCATCAGTAATACCAAAGCCGCTACCAATGCGTTTCCCACTACAAGGAAGGAAATTGTGAGAGAAGGGATAAGGAAATGAAGAAGCGAAAGGACGGGTTTTTGTATTTCTCGATCACCAAATTGCTCCTTCACTCCGATATTCTGTGTGAGGGTGTTACTTCTCCGATCGAGTTTAACCCATTTTATGAGCTGTCTTCCACTGCAGATATTATAGTATTAACCACCGGTAATATTTGCCAGCGGCCAGTCGTGATGAAGGCGTGAACCTCTTATGAAATCTTTCACCCGTTTAGCCAATAACCATTGCGGCTTTACTCGTTTGTATATCAAGTATAATCATAAGATTATACAGATATATAGGCAATCTATGTTGAATGGTAAAATGCACGTTTAGAACCTATATTCAGGTGCCGAATAGCGTTTCTTACGACCTATTTAGAATAACCAGGTCAAAAGCTAATTACGTAAGTGTCCAAGTTTTCAATAAAAAAAACTCCGAGGACTAACCAGCCCTATCTCAGGTTATGTCACATTATGTATTATGTTTTCTGACGATGCTTTTATTCACAACTGTGGAATTGTGAATAACTCCGAAAACTAAAATGTTGTGGTATGGCAGTCAGCAGCAGCCGCATATGTTATCACCTTAGCACTTTGTACAATATCATATTAACATTGTTTCCATGTTCACTTAAAAAAAAAACTTAATTATACACATAAAAGTGACAGGAGGTAACAAAGATACGAATATTTTTGCCTGAAAATCCTCAAGAATTGGAACCAGGGAGTCGTTTAATAAGCTAGTTCCTTATCCACTGAACTATCATCGCTCCCGTCCTAAATCTTCCACTACAAAAAAATATGGTCTGAGTCTTTTCTTCCTGAATCATGGTATATTGTATCGAAGGCGGTGCATGAGAACAGTATATTTTCAGGGAGATACGACCACTTAAATCGACAAATGGCAACTTTGCAATTGACAGTGTATTAAACAGATGCCCGCGTGCCAGAATGGCGTTGAAGCTACTGAGGACAAGGAGACTTTACACTGCTCAACAGACAAGAAACACATATTTTTAGATAAACGCTTCAAGATGATTGGAACAAAAGAGGTTGTCCAGTAGTGGGACCTAGCTAGTTCATTCTAATTAATTCTTTTCTTTGCCTAGTAATTAGAATGAACTGTTTCATTCCACCATTGATCGATTGGGTTATTGGTTTTTATTAACTTGGATAGTTTAATTAAACTGGATCTCAACGTCACTCCCAATCGATCAATAGTGGAATGAAACAGTCGACGTCGATGTCAATGATTGGTATAGTATTGATGATTTTCTGAACAGCGCCATGTAGTGAGATTGTTTCGATACATTTTTGAAAAATATATTTTGCATTTTTGGAAAGTTGTAGACTATTGGCAGCCGGTCATACCTACTGAATACGTTTGGTTGAGATCTATGCCCAACAGTGGAATTCTTGTGGCTGAGATGATGATGATTTAAAATTTCTAGAGGTCCGAATCGTGCTTCATTAGTTGTGTTTGGTTAAATTTTACATTCTCAGTGTGTATGCCTCTTTACAACGCTAGTACCACGGTGCATATCATGCTGCCAGCTAACTTTCTTTGATAAAGTTCAGAAATGGAAATAAATCCTACGCGAGATCTAACAATGCAAATGCCAGGAGCATAGATAAAGAAATATATTATTTTCATTGTCATTACTAGTTTCAATTATTAGAAAAAAATAAAGGAAAACTTTATGTTCAAACTTTCATAGGAAGGAGAACTGTATTTAAATCACAACTGTAGAAAACAATATTTAAAAAAAAAATCATTATGTATATTTAATCTATTATATAATTTACAGTCCATGGAATGAAACTGCACTACTTTTCGGGTACCTCTAATCTAGAGTATGCTAAAATAATCTTATTTTTTGTTATTTTGTTTTCAACTGCTGTAAGTAATAATCACATTCACATAGAATATTTTCTAATACCTACAACAACTTCTCCTGGACACAATATTTATGTATTTTCAGACAGTTTTATACTTTGTTCGCGATGTCCGCTCGACTTCCAATACACTTATCCAAACAAACTTGATCCGCGACTAGAAATAACATGTTTGGATTTCCTGTTACATTTATTTCGGAAAGACAACCGGAGGGACCAAGATATACTGGTGGTATGATACGCGAAGTGGCGAGTATGAATAATGCATTTTTGTTTTGGATTTTTATGAGCAAAGTTTTGATTATTTTCAGTTCGGTATAGGTAAGGATATATGACTAGGGAAGGCGGGACTCTTCGATGCCCAAACAAAATAATTGCGCGAATTCTGCGAGGAAAGTTAAGTTATAAATGGTTTTGTAATACTTTATCAGAGGCGAAAGTTATTTATGGTTCATTAAGAAGCTTTGTGTGATAAAGGATAGAAATTTGACACGTTGCTTCGGTTGGAACAAATTACAAGGACTTTATGGGACAATGGGCAGGTATATTATTACGTAGAAAATTTTCTTTAAATAAACGTGACTGAGAGATGGAAGCTTAACTTTTTTCCTGTATCTTTTATTCTTCATTCTTATTTTTAAACATATGCAATGGCTCCTCTGGTGTCTCTGTGATACATGGGCTGTAGTAATCACTTACCTTCAGATGACCCGTTTTTTTTAATTTATTTTTTATTAATTGATATGTTCAGGTTCGGGTGTACTAACACCCTCTTCTGAGTCACCGGACTGTTGCGGGAGCGTAGGGCTCTCACCGCCAAAAATTTACAGTGTCCGCCTAGGGGCGCCCCCAGAGAGGGGCTCGAACCTCGGCCTATGGCGACACTGGAGGAAGGCGAACGGATTGGAGAGAAGCGGCCGGGCACGTGCCGGTACCGCGAAAACCGAGAATGACCCGCATGCTCCTGCCAACCATTTAAATACGAGCAGGCAGCCTTACTTTTGGGACCTAATGATATTGTTATGAGGCAGAGCTTGAAGTCTAATAGCTGTCTCTATTTCATATTTCCTATTTATTTCATTTACCTTCTTTTTTCATACCACCAGTTAGGGGGGCAACACATCCAAAACACTTGAAGTCGTAGAGGTTGTACGGTACGTAGACCGGTGACCGTATGTACATTCAGGTGACTTGCAAGATGCTGCTGCTAAAAAGTACAATTTACAATATTATTAATGACAGAGACAGGAAATCTAGTGTTTCAACTTTCCATATAAATTTTGTTATGCAGTGTATGCAGTTGTTGATGCATAAAGCCAGACTTGGTTCAATGTTAGTTTCTGCATGCCTTCATGTCAAACAGTCCTGGCTCTGGCCACTGACAAATTAATGGCAATGGCAGAACTGTTTTCTAAACCATAAATAAAGCGAGCTACCAACCATCATTCTAACGTTGTGATCGATTACATACGGTTTTTGTGTAGTGCTATAGAGAGATTCGATGACAGAGGTATATTGACCGTTTAATTATTTAGTACTTTTAAAAGCAGGTTTATATTATGTAAATTTCAATTCAATACAATTCCTATGAATGTCAAATTCATTTGTATGTGCCTAGTTTTCCATTCTATAGACAGCTCTAGACAGGTCAATCTTACCCCTGTGGTGGGGCAAGTCTGCCAGTTGTATTTGTTTTACATTTTCATAAAAAATATTTAATGAAAATACTCATAATATTGAACATGATTTAATCCTTTAAAAATGATTTAATCCAGTAAAGTCCACTTCTGACGTCATTCGCATAAAACAATGCAAATTTTCTAATTATAAGCTATGAGAAAGTAGGTGAAGAAGTGTCAATAAATTGATCATAATGCCATGTTTCTATATTGTAAAAATAATTCATTTTCATTGTATCTTGATATTTGTAGAGAAATCCGGTGTTTGTTACGCGGAATTCAATTGGTACATTTTATTATTTACATTCCTTGATTTTGCGGTATGCCGGACATTCAAGCGTAAACTCATTGCTCCTATTAAAATTTCCATATATGGTAGAGAGCGAAATTCAACACCAGTGGACGTAGATAAGTACTATCGTTAATAAAATAGAAATATAATGGGATTGACATAAGTCAATGATAATGTTTGTTGTAAGGGAAAAACCTTTGGAACATTTTGATTGGAGTTAATTGCTTCTTCTAAACAAATACCCATTTCTCCTTCTACGTGTATATTTTGTAATGGCCTGTGTTTTGTCTAGATGTGACCTACCGAAAGGCTGCATGAAATTGGATATTTTTTTGTGTTTATTGTTCTTTATTATTATACATAATGTTTGGCAGGGGAGCGGAGAAACAGGGGAAAGAGTACTAGCAGGTAAGAGTGGGAGGGAAGAGAATAAGAAAAGAGGGCAAAATAAAAATAGAATAGGAGAGATATCTTGCAATTAACGAAAATAGACAAGCGTACATTATATATCGGCTTGAAATTATTTTATCGTTAATAATAAAAAATATTATTTGTAAATTGCCAAACTAAACCAATACCTATTAAACTGACACAAAAATTTCATTCGAGCTACCGCGAGCGCAATACACGCGACCGCGGCGAGTCGCAACCGTGCAAAATGCGGCTGCAACCTGCACCCACCTTAATTTCACCGAGATTGAACGATTAAGCGAGTAATTAAGTATCGACGCTTATTCTGTCGTGGAGACTCTCAAATTTGCATGGTAAACGAAGTTTAACTTTAGTTTTTGTTTTGCAAGCCTTATTGAGATGCTGGTTCGCGTGCATGCCCTCAGGGACACCAACGGCTAAATTAACTTCACATGTTCAAAAGCTCTTAGCACATTAGATATAAGATTTATATTTGTATGTTAAAATTAAAAGAGACGATGGTGAAACAATGATCGACTTTTTAATTGTGTTGTTAATGTCAGTGTTAAGGCATAGAGATCGCTTGCTACGATTGTGCGCGGGCGATGGCGTAAATTTGAATTTGATTCGTAGATTTACTTGCATCGGCATAGGGCTATCCTATTACAAGTGTTAATATAATAAAAGTTACTGAGACAATGCATTGCACACCTAGGCATGTGTTACACTAGTTCTTTAACACTATATCTGATAAACCATATACTATATATATATAGTCATATTTTAACGTTATTTGTGGTTACAAAAACCACAACATTGTGCTGAGAGGAGGCCTCTTTGACGTAGGCACAAATAATTTTAGTTGTTAGGTTAATGTAATATAATACTGTAAAAATTTGTTTTTTCTTTCTTTTTTTTACGCCTACATGTCAATACTGTTTTTATAATAACGGGTTTTCATAAAATTATATTGAATTTATGCAAAATGTTTCTGAGTGCTCTGATTTTAGACCTTAGATAATCGTGTATAATATTATTTAAGACTAGCTTTTTGCCCGCGACTTCGTCCGCGTGAAGTTTCGGATCCCTTCCCTTGGGAATCACATTGAATTTCGGGAAATGCTACAGCCTATGTCACTCCCTGATAATGTAGCTTTCTACTTGTGAAAGAATTTTTGAAATCGGTCCAGTAGTTTCGGAGCCTATTCAATGCAAACAAACAAAGAATCAAATCCTTCCTCTTTATAATATTAGTATAGACAAACTTAGCTCAATGTTAAATAGGTAGGTATGTAAGACAGGTGTAACATGTTTATTTACATGTTACGATTTGTGTACTAATACACCTATGTAAAAAATTTACTAATTTATAAATCCTATAATCAATTAATAATTAGATTTTTTAATGTACTACAATACTAAAAAACTACAATACTTTGTACCAAAATAAATAACATATTTTATTTTTATCTTTTAAATTATATTTTTATATTAATTACATTCATAAGTTAAAAAGAACACTGATTAAATATAAACTATTTTTTGAAGGTGCCAGAGTATCTTGCGTGTGAACACGGCAACTGTTATTTATTAGGAAGTTAACTAAAAAGGAAGGTTTTAATTTTGATGAATAAAGTTTATTAGTACTGAAATAAAAAAAATTAATTAAATTCTATTAAGAATTCATAATGATTTATTAATTAGAAATTGTGGTTTACAATTATTGTATTGTGCTACGTTTTTAAGACATTTATATGTAACTACTAACAACTAAAGGAGAATACGGCGTCTTTTTTTATTTCGATTTTAGGTTTCTATGACGTTATATAAACTTACTATTTTTTGACTGTTATAGTGTAGGTTTGACGTTTCTTATTTGTATTTGGGACTTTAGTAGCAAGTGATGAAACCGCCACGCACCAAAATTTGGGCTAACATTTTAAAAAACAATTGAAAATCGATTGTCGTTATGCAATGAGTAATAAATATGAGTTTCGAACTTCGCGTTACGTCTGCGCGAGTCAGCCATTTTGGCGACTAATAATGCAGTCGTTAAATACTCGTATGGACCTCAAAAATACGGTAAAATATGTAAGCAACCATACCTTCCCATTCTACATTACTGTATACAGAACATTATTCTTAGCAGAGAAGGAAATAAATTACGTACTTACGTCGGTAAGCCATATTAAGCGACCCCAATTAGCGCAGATGAGATATATGGTTACAAAACATATATTTTGTTGTGAGGGGTGCGTGGATCGATTCCCCGTTAGCGGGCGGTGGTCAAGCATTAAAATATTAAGGGGCCTTAATCTACCATGATTGAATTTGCGTTTCGGTGCCTCCGTGTGCGCTGCCTAACCCGCTAAGCTATGTATCATTCGCCCATACGATGGTTTCTCGAAGTTTTCCAGCGATTCGACAAAACACCTTGGCACTTCATTTGTTTTTTGATCTAATGTAGTCTCTTTTTATATTGCTCGTTCATAGCTAAGTATTTTAATACTCAATCATTTACAACCGTTTACTTATTTTCATAAGATGTACATTGGTTACATACAATCAACACATAGAACCTCCTCTTTTTTTGAAATCGGTTAAATCTATCAATAAAATCATGAAGAACCTTTTCGAGCACATTTACTTAATGCTGGCCGCCACTCACCTGTTATTAAATTAATTCCCTGTTTAGTATTCAAGAAGAAGCTTAGTAGTACTTGATTTCATAGATTACATTTTTATCAAATACCAGTTAAAAGCATAGATAGCTTTAATTGTTCACAAATTAAATGAAAGAAACAAAGATAATTTTACGTACTTTTAACTTTTAAATGAATTGAGTACATTACGGTCATGGCATGTACGGTTCAGTGTGGCAAAGTCTTTTAAGTTTTCTAAACTCGAATGGAACTCGCAGATTTTCTCAAGCGATCGAGTTCCACTAGTAAGACACCAACGTATGGAATAAATCTACAGGCTGTATACAAAGCGTGCGGAGCCCCGATAGCGAGTATCTAAAGCCGCGGTAGAGGAGAGAACAAAATTAGCATTTTAATAAATACACACCCTTTGAAACGTACCGGCTATAAATTCAGTGGATCTTTATAATCAAATTCAAACATATAACTCTTATTTTGGAAGCGGAAAGTTGGAAAAGCGGTTACGCCGTTACAAATATTCTTTTTAATGTTTTTGGTAAACGTAAATTGCAAAATGAAATAGGATTTTCAAGGAATGTTAAAATATTATAGACCCAGGAACTCAGATGTCAGTGTGACCATCACTTACCATCACACTTGCAGAGCAAGGAGGCTCTACTATTCGCTTGTTGACCAAAATAAAGTAGCTCTACATAAAAATTATAATAATATATTTTTGATATTTTATTTTGGCAAAAACATGCAACAAGTAAGTCTTAGTGCGCGTTCAAGCCCCGTTTTAGTTAATAATAATGTGAAAAACATGCATGTTTAAACAAAGCGATAGGTACTTTAATATTGGCCTTTACTGAATAAGTATTTTGGAAAAATATTTTCAGATGATTGATTATTTTTCTTCCAAACTTTTTAAGGTTTTTTTTAGTCAAAATAACATAAATTCATGCTTAATCTGTATTTCATGGTAATAACGATCACAGATTCATATTTTTATTCTTCACTTGTATATGCCTATAAATAAATAAATAAAATAAATAAATATATAGGGACAATTCATACAGTTTGAGCTAGCCCCAAAGTAGTTCGAAACTTGTGTTATGGGAAACTAACTCAACGATATTATATTTTATAACAAATACATACATAGATAAACATCCGAGACCCGAGGTCAATCAGAAAAAGTTCGTTTTTCATCATGACCCGACCGGGGATCGAACCTGGGACCTCTTGGGTGGCAGTCTGGCGTGGTAACCATTGCGCCACGGAGATCGTCGAATACATTTATAACATCGATGTTACGTCTAAATAGTATCGTATCATGTATACGACTATTAAACTAAGCAAGTGGATGGCGGTCATCGTAATCTTGGATAAGGGCTGGTGCATAAATCAGGCCGGGTGACACCCGCCCCGGGCCTTTACTTTATCTACTGTGTGCGGGTGACGCTACCGAACAGAGATGTTCGACTAATGGAAATGATTGGTGAGAATTTTCATTTTTATTATTTATACTAGCTTTTTTGCCCGCGACTTCGTCCGCGTGAAGTTACGGACCCGTTCCCTTGGGAACGACTTTGAATTTCGGGAAAAGCTATAGCCTATGTCACTCCCTGATAAGGTAGCTTTCTATTGGTGAATGAATTTTTGAAATCGGTCCAGTAGTTACTGAGCCTATTCAATTCAAACAAACAAACAAACAATCAAATCTTGTCTCTTTATAATATTAGTATAGAAGACGTGTTAAAATATGAGCTGACATCCGATAATCCTATAAAATTCTCTTTTTAACTTCTTTCTTAACGTCAAGTAATTCTCACACAATAACTGATAACAAAAATGACTTTATCCTTTTTAAGCAAAGGATGGTTACATGAAGCGAATTCCATCAAAACTGCATAATCCAGAATATTAGGTGTACCTAACATTAGAAAGATAAGTTAAAATCTAGTTATTTCGCCATGAAAATAGTCGTTTTTCGGACGAGATGGTTTTCTCTTCTATTTATTTTCCTGCTACAGGGAAAGAAATAGGAAGAAAAGGGATCAGGGGGCCATTTCTCCTTATTTCTTTCCCTGTTGGGCGCTGTTGAGCAGGCAACGGGTTGGTAGCGCCTCTGGTTAACATGCGGCGATAACCACTTTCCATTAGTTGGTCCGCTTACTTGTCTATCTGCGGTATGACTTAAAAAAAATTAAAGACCGAAGTTATGGGCTAAGTAGGCAAAAAATTTAGTTTGAAAATTTTAGATTTTGTCAGGTCCATTGTCAGTACATCTTTGTTTCCGATAATTGCTGCCCGCCCGCGCCCCGGCTCGGAACACCTCTGACCCGTACTGAAACTTGCAGCCGATCACAATTTATTAATGAGCCTTCATTTATGTCTATGAAAAATATAGAATTTATTCAGAAATTGAACAGAAACCATAGTAATGTTAGCTCTACATTCTCGGTAAGTTGAGCGAAGTGAAGTAAAGTCAGACACGAAGTTAGAAGACGAAAAAAATTAAATCAAAGGAGGACTAAGACCCGTCATCACTCGTTTTTGCTCAGGGTGTGGAGTTATCATAAAATTGTATTATATAAACTACTGAAGGCAGTTTTTGTTTTTTCCAACCACCATGTACAGTCACGTTCCTAGCTATTTATGTCTTACTCTAGACAAAGATCTACGCTTTACTTCTACTATCTCTTTCCTCTATTTTTACTTTGCAGTTACTCTACTACGTTATTCTCCAAAAACCTCACGTTTATTCTATTAGATTCTATAATTTATAAATACCTAACAAACAGAACAGGTGATTTATTTGACTACCGGGAGCATGGGAGTATGTCCTTTTCTCTAAAGGTGCATCCTCTAGTGATTTTGAACTCAAATAAGTATCTGAACTAAATGAAACTAGAGAAATAGCACACACATCTTACATTACAGACCATTTCCACGCTCTACCACCTACCAGATATAACCACAAAATAATACTACCATTTATATGTAGCAACAACTATCGGCGGCTATATGAAGGGCCAAAATTAAATATTATACCAATAAAAGGATGATAATGGCTTCCCTTACATCCGGACGGCGATAATTCCTCGCCTCACTCGCCAATAAATATACCTTCGACGTTTTGAAGTTAGACAGAGTTGATATTTCATAATAACCTCTAGGCAGACAGGAGCCAGGCATCCGCCCTTCAGCAATAAAGGGAATCCCTTTAAACGTGGATCCTTGGCCCTCGTATATAAATATCAATTTATCCCTGATGTCAAATACGGGTAAAGCCCTGCCATTTTCACATTACGAATCGCCACGATCCGTCTTATGGCGATCCTATATCTTATTTTTTTTCCATGAAAGTTTTCGTATAACATATAAACGATGTCTTAACTCAATGTTGTTTTATATTTAGTTTTGATATACCTACAAAGTTTTATTAAAAGATATATACAGTGTAATTTGTCCACATAGGTAATATGTTGCTTCTGTTTAACTGAGTATTTCCGAAAATATGGAGAATGATTCTAGGTAGGGTAATTTGAAAATATACTTATTAAAAATTATACAATCCTGCCAGTAAGTGGTCTGTTTAAGCAACACATACTGTGTAACACGGTTTAAAATGTTGGTTTGTTATAGAGATTTATTGTAGACAATGGTTTCATACCAAGCCTTTTTATAACACTGTTTTAAATCTCATTTCTGAACCAATGTTTTCAGACGTGCGCGGGCTTAATTATTTTCAAACACAACAGGTAATTTATCGTCGTAATCGTATTCATATTTTTTTATTGAAATATTTCTAAAAGACATTGTTGCTAGTTTTTTAGCACTGCCGCGTAATTGCGTTGTAATAAATTGAAATTATCAGAAAATTGCCTTTAGAAAACGTATAATACTGTCGTTTCTGTCGTTTCCATCATCAACAATATTTACAGCTTCCAATTCAAATTGACCTTTAACATGAAGGTCACACAGTTAATAATTCGGAGCGTTGTCTGTTTGTACACAAATTCCAGGCGACATTACACTGACTAACAATTGCGAACCACGAGTGCAAGTTGACATTAACATTCATTAAATACCTACGTCCTAAATAAATTTGGAAGCAGACAAAAATAGAGCGATATATTACGAGGATTTACGGGACAAATATATGTAAAGTTTGCTGTATATATTATATTTTGGGGTTGGTCCCAAGATGAGGGGGTAGACGTGAAAACATCCGAATACGTGCCTTAGCATAATGCGCCTAAAGGGCGCTGAGGATGCTATGCTTCCCTAATTCGTCTTCAAGGAATCCTTAATTTGAAATGTGGATGAGTTTCGAAATGTCGGAAGTTAAATAGAACTACAAGATGCAAATGTTTATGACCTTTCGCCAAATAAATTTGAACGTAATCTTAGGATTGTCAATTAGTAGACGGGATTTTGTGATGTGTTGGCGAATTAAACATTTTTTTTGTAATTATTAAGAACGATGTAACAAATCACAAATATTGTTGAACTAAAGCTACACTTTAAAATCTCAAATGATTAACAAAAGTAACACTAAAACGAAGAAAAATAACGAATTCAGCGTGGAAAAACAAGCGCCCCGCCGCGAATTTTTCTTCATTACGCAGTAGCACCACGCTTGCGGATTTAAATTTTTCGTTTCAAAGTTGGTTGGAGATTAGCGACAATGCCGCGATATCTTAAATGTGGATCTGTTGTAAACAAATTCGCGAGCGCGCCTCTAGATTTATGTGTTTATATATCATTAACAAATTATTAAAGCGAAAGAGGATACAGTTTTTTGTGGCACTCCACTTTTGGCGAGCATTAATGTTGAGTTTTTGATGTTTATCGCTAATTGTTGTATGGTTTACATTGCTTTTGTTTTATTTATTTAACTTTATTGACCACAATAAAGAAACTATTGATACAATGGTTGGACTGAATGCTAATTGCATTCTCTGCCAGTCAACTATTGGAAGTGTAGAAATTTTAGAAATTCAGAAGAAATTCTAGAAGTGTAGAAATTCACGATTGTGGCGATGAATACAATTTTAAAATAATTGCTTAGTCCTTTTCTCTTTCTAATTATTAAGGATTTTTGTCTCTAAGACATTTCAGTCCTATCGTATTATTTTTTTATACCACAAAGGTGGCAAACAAGCATACGGCCCGCCTGTTGGTAAGCATCACCGTAGCCTATAGATGCTTGCAATACCGGGGGTATCACTCACGCGTTTCCAACCCTCCCAACCCCCCCAAGTGGAGCTCTGGAGACCTTACTCACCGTAGGAACACAATATGGCCGAGACCAATGCTATTTGGCTACGATCTTCTGTAAGGTGGAGGTCCTTCCCCAGACGGGCTGCTCCGATTTGAGCGGATTATCCGCTGTGCCCCTACCTCTCTTGTTTTATAAAATATTGCACCACCTAAAAAGGTTACCAAGACCGTAAATATCCAGTTGTTCAAATATTGTATGAACGGATTTATACCGTGCTATGTAATAACAAAGTTTCACAATGCTTACATTTTATTTGCAGAAAAATCTTTTGTTCTTACTTGTCTACCCTGGTTACCTCTTTCATTGGTTGTAAATACAAAATTAATGTACATTATGTAATTAAAGTGGAAAACCTACGTCTCGCCTGAATAGTAAACAATTTACCGTAGCCTATAAGATCTTGTAGCACCTATTATAAAAACAATAGGGCGTTACTCATGTGCCCATGCGCTACCAACATTATTGTTCTTCATTGTATTTCAAAGTGAAACTATTAAAGATTTTATTGGATAAAAATAGGGTTTGGTTTCAAAACGACTTTGATTCTTGAAATTTATTAAACGTTTCATTTCAGATAAGTATTGACTTATTTAAAAATAATGGGCTCGTTAACGAAAATACTATAAAATATACAGTTTTTGTTAGTCACTGTCTGCACTTATGTATATTAGGCCGTTGATAATAGACAAAAAAGAGACTTAAATTCGCAAAGCGTGATGTATGAGTACGTTAGGGTAGTGTGAATTCAAATTTGAACTTCGAAAAACCTGTGAAAACTGAGAAAATCGAGAAAAACTCCTATTACACTGTAGGAATAAACATGAAGTTTTATTTTTATGTTAATACATAAGAAATTTCATCTTAGTCTCTTTCCGGTCAATTTACTAAACAAAAGGTATACCGTAGAACGCATCAAAACGGAGGCTTTAGAATTTGTAGGATAAAAAAAGCGTTCTTAAGAGGATATAGGCGAATATTTCGGCACAGTACAAAGAGGAGCCGTTACGGGCAACAATACGGGGTCCCAGCTGTTCCCACTTCCGAGATTCAATTAAATTTTTACTGAAGATTATCACGCAGACATAAAACTGAAGACGGTGCGCCTCGATTACGTAGCGTCTTGATTTTCTTGTTTATTAATTTTTTGTTACATTTCTGTTTATTTATTATTTTTCTTGTTTAGCAAAAGTAATAAGTATTTGTGTCTTTGTGGATAAATTTTAAGTTTCATTTTAACTAGTAACAATATTTAATGATATATAATTTCTTTCTTAATTTTATTTTGAGCAGTATGCGCAAGAGGCATATTCTATTTTGTAACTGTTTTTAAATTTAACTGAATATGATAGCTAATACAGTCATGTCACAGGTTCGACAGTCCCTACATCCGGCATGTGAAAAACACATCCCACAAAGCCGCATAGAGAGACTACTGTAATAATAATAATAATTTAATTTTGTAAAATATGCGTGTAATTACCTGATTTTTTATTATTATTTATTTATTTATTAACTATTTGTTTTATTTTAAATTACATTTTCTATCCCATAGGTACCGTAAAAAATATGTAGATCCGAAAAACGTCCAGCCCATAACCGAGCCCAACCGGCTCTTTAGTCATATATGGACTATTCAGAAATTGATCAATTGACTAATTCAACGTTGACTTTTCATAACTCTTGTTGATTACATACGTTCCATATTTTCTTTAGGCCTACAAAATTTAACTTCCCCACATTCTATCTCCATGTAATAATTTAATAGAAATTCCTCTTCCATCTACATACTTAATAAGCGCCAGGCTGTTTACCCGATGTTCCTCGTAAATGAAAAATAAACATGCGTGGAGAGTTTTATGTGAGTTTCCATGTTATACATATTATCGCTGTTTGTGAGTTCATAAAGGCATTGTCTTCCATTAACTTTAAACTTATTGTCCCTACGCTATGTAAAATTATTTGGAGTCTTTAAAGGCGCTGCTATTTTTATCGTCGCGTTTTTTTTTTACGTCATACCGTGGGCAAACAAGCAATCTGATAGGAAATGGTAACCGCCGCCTATGATCATCATATCAAACCATAATCATCCCACTGCAGGAATACCACCGCCTATTAAACATCAGTAATACTTCTTGTATTGATCCAATGAGTTGTTGCTACATGGAAATAGGCAGAGAAACGATAAGGGTAAGGTGAAAGAAAAGGAGTTTTGCTTCCGTATCTTTCACTGAACAAAAGGCATTCATGTTTTTAGCAGATATTCTGTGAGAGGGTGGTACTTCTACGGTCCAGCCAATCCATTTCATAAAATGCTCTACTACTTGAACGAACATTTTATGGAGTTATGTTGAAATAATTACTTAGCTACTTTTTAATAGTGTTTTTAATACGTTATTAAATAATATTAAATTAACAATACGTTACTTATATCAATATATTTTTTTTGGAATAAAATAATTAAGTTTGTGATTCTATTGAGAATAATTAAAAGATAATATGATACGCGTAGGCACTTTATATTCCAAACAGCAATCTCTCATCTCTTTAGGTTATGTAGTTACCCAATAAAGAAACCCCACTAATATCTTTATAAGCGAACTCAAAACAAATTACCATAGAAAAGAGATTCAAAAACTTCTACACTCATACCCATTATAAGTTTTCCAAGAAAAACACTTTTCGTGCACACGTCGCTCGCAGTTTTTTCTCAGCGCACTTTTCTAAGTGCCATAAATCTTTCACGTAAATAATTGAAACGATATTTTATGCCAAAACATTCCGCGAGTAGGGAGATGTCGCTCGCGACGCCACCTGCCGCCCTCTCCTAACTTGTACCACTTTCCACTATAATTTGGTTGCGTAATGTATTTTCAATTACTTTTAAAGGAGGACCGTGATTTGTGGTCGAGTTGAGATTGGAGAATTATTCTTTTACCTAATTTAAAGTTGCCTAGGCTGGGATGGGAGCCGCGAACTGATTCGCTGCGCGGTGGGAGGGATATTATCACTCTACTGTGCAGTCTCCGACGCTACGCAATATTCGCATTTCAGACATATTATGTAGGGTTTTTTTTTTGTTAGTTGAAATACAATATTATTTTGTGAAATCAGTATTGTCCGTTGTTGTAATAACGTCTATTAAAATATATGTTGTAGGTTTCCAAATGATTAGTATTTTTATTGATCTAGTTACAGTAAGTATATATATTAAAGGTACATACCCTTTGGGTAAAGAAATAAAAGAGAAAAAAATTATGCTGAAAATGTAAGCATCATCGCTATGAAACTTGGTAATTAAATAGATTTTGATTACTTCTAGCACAAGAAGAAATTTCTTCGAAATACATTCAGTTAAAAAAAACACAATTTTGACCTTAGTCAAGTTTCTCTGACGTTCACTGTACCTATCATCATCAATTTAAGTAAATTGAAAAAATAGAAAATGCTATTGTAACATAGAACATTGTTGCAAAATAGGTTTTTACGTATTATGGAATACAGGTAGTCTGTTGAGCAATGACCACTTCATTAGTTCAAATGTTGTACAACAACTCATATACAATACAGTGTTATACATTGGTAAAGTGAAATGTTAATATAATGAACAAGCTATAATACCATTTACTTCCAGTGTGGGTAGAATACATAGGCGATAAATTATATTACCAATCTTGCTTCGGCCATTATTCATCGACTACGGAAGAACTTTTTAATTTGTTCCAACGAAAGATGACACATTAATATACTGTGCCCTTGAGGAAAAAAACTTTTTATAACTTTTGAAATAGGCTTTATTATAATATTTTACTTTATTACATTATTGTTTAGTTCAAATATTATCCTGATTAAATTCTGTTAGTAATTTTTCTTCTGTTTAATTCATAAATTGTATTTTATGTTATTTTCTACGAAGCTTTAACCAAATGTGTATTCAGTTAATTAATTTGTGTTAATTAACCAAATAATTTTATAATGTTATGTATATTTTTTTAAAATCTTTATCAGATATTTCGGAATGACCATTGATGAGAAGTAATACCCAAAGAAACTGTCAATTTAAATGCCCTTTTTCACAAACGCCTCCTAGCGTAGGTCATAAATTCAATATTTTTTTATTACAATGAATGTAAACATTGACACATTAACTTTCGCACTTGCAAAAGAATTCACTCGTTTCGTCATCAACTGGTACTACTTATGATCACTTGCAATTGAACTTCCAATAAATCATAGTGTTAACTTGAACGAGCCGAAACAATACCAGCAGACCATTGCCCCCACGTCAAAGCGAAACCAAATGCACATTATAAATGCGGGGCCCAATAAGATCTGATAAACCATCGAGGCCACACTGCCATGTCATAAATATACGGCACTTTTTCACTTCGAGCGGGAAATTTATCATTTCGTTCGAGTTTTTTTTTCTCCTTTTCCCCCTTGTACATCTTGGATCACACTTTTAAAAGCCATTTATTTCTTCGTTCGACGTTCTGTTGCGTTTTACGCGTTTTGATGAAGGTATCGTTATGTGGTATCTGATAATAAAATGCTCGAGTAAGTCTCTTGATTCGATTTGCATGTTTTGGGGGCGATTTCTTTGGGTTTCACTGTGTTTTGTTAGGTTTTATGTCTATTTTATGGAGTTTCTATTTTATGACTTCATAAATAGTTTGGCAAGTGGCGATATGAAAAATAAGTTATGAATAAAATATGTGCATGCCATTAAATTTGATCGATATGAATAAACAAAAAACCAACATCGCCTCTAGGATTTTAACTCGTTGTACTTCTGTTTGGATTTTATGCATATATTTTGCATCATATTTAAAATGTTAAACTTTCGATATGTTTGTTTACACATCCCCTAATTTACGACACTTTTCAAGCTCTATTAGCTGCAAATATGTTTCTAAACAAACTGTTAATGGCATTATTTTTTATGACGCTTATTCTGCATTCGTCGAACTAGAGACGTGACTAATGAACCGAGTTTTTTTTGTGTGAATCGAGTAGTTTTTATAACTTTAGCTCCGATTGAACCGGGTCGATTCCATTCCTTTGTGTTCTCTATATAAGTGCATTATAAATTTCATCCTCCCGAGGCAATAAGTCATACGTGTAATGAATAAGGGCGATTTGTTTTGAATCCGTCCAAATTTATGGACGATATCGGGGCTTTTTACAGGCGTTTTTCTCCTCATTCCGCCATTGTGATCGCCTTTTTCTGC
Organism: Endotricha flammealis; assembly: GCA_905163395.2. Classification (NCBI taxonomy): domain Eukaryota; kingdom Metazoa; phylum Arthropoda; class Insecta; order Lepidoptera; family Pyralidae; genus Endotricha; species Endotricha flammealis. The sequence continues at coordinate 5,716,885 of LR990860.1, read as the reverse complement.
CCCTTTTTATCCGCGCTAAAGTTTTTTATTGTCCTCAACACTGACACTTTACGAGTTATTAATTGGTTGTCACAAGTTTATTTATTTCTCTATTTTGACAGTGCAGCGTTTTTCGGTCGTATATTACGCGGTCCGGATTGAAAATCTATCATATTCAGGTTCTCGTAAATTTTCTGTGATATAGTGCGTTACATGGTAATAATTTTGCAAACGCGTAGCGTAGTGCGGACGGGTGTGACGCGCGTTAAATAATGACGTACAATATTAAAATGGGCTCTGCTTTTTTATTATAAACTATACATTACGCCATGTAGGCTTTTGTATTTTTACTCTGAAAATATCATTAATATTAACAGTAGTTCTAATTTTATATTTTCTTCTGACACATAAGTATAACAGGCATTGTAATTTAATTATAAATTGTGATTCCTCTGATTCTTTTTCATTTGTGTGTCTTTTCCATCCAACCGCAGCTACTAGCTGCCTTACTTTTATTATTTTTCTGCATTACGTCATCTTTTTAGTATTTCTCTGATTTTTAAGATCACAAAATTCCAAATTTAGTGAAATTATCTATGTCTTGTTCATAAACTGTTTAGTCCTTTTCTTCTAGCGTTAATTCATTTCTTAATACTTTAGGATTGGTGGGATCGGCTACTTTATCGTAAAGGATTAGTAAAGATACTGATTTTTACGCGGTGCGGCTGCCATCAGATCTCCTTAGCCCAGAGAGGACCTATTTAAGATTAGTTCATGTCGTTTCGAAATTTTATTTCTTGGACGTGGCAACCACCTGGTTTCCTGTCGATGTTTGCTTTCACCGCCGAGCGAGAGTTAATTAGAAATATTACATATCATAAATCCGAACTCTTGAATTTAGTGGTCCAGTTCACTAATTAGCTGGTTCCTTATCTACTGGTCTATCAGCAAAAACTGTTAATAATGACTGCCTCCAGCAAGCTGGTTTTCTCCTTACAAACTCTTGGTCTATTTAGTAAATTTTCTAACTCAACCGTTAGCCAACCTGTGCATTACGCAATGCCCAAACTCGGAAGTTGCGCAACACTAACATCTATAATGTATATGTGAAGGTCTGTATGCTATTTCCCGTCTTATGTAGGTTCTTTTTTTCGGCCATAAAGCATTGTTGGCTGCTTTATTCCTTGATTTATAAGAGACGTTGGAAAGACAAATAGCCGGATTGTGTTCCAAATTTTTAAAGCCACATTTCGTTTCGCGCACCCCCCTAGTAATGCTTTACCGGGCTCGCGGAGTCTTGGTGCTTATACTTTCAGGGTGACTAGATTTACGAACGGTTTTGTCTGTTTTAGCAACATTAGAGATTGTATTTTGATATTTACCTACATCAAAACATCCTAATTTTGTATTAAGTATTTTGAGCTGTGAAAAGTGACCTTTCGTTTACAATAAAATAATTTCTTTTCCACTCTTTTCAACCCATTACTTTTGACTCCCAATCTTAAAAAAAGGTCTATATCGTTTTCGCGTTTCCCAATTGCATACTTATGTTGCATTGCAAGTAACATAATTGAATTTTGTTACAGTGTTCAATAAAATGCAACATGAAAACTATTTAAAACAAGATATAGAAATTATCAAGTCCATACAAGAAATACAAAGCAATACCAGCTATTATCAAGCGTAATTACATTTAATATGAACATAAATTAATCATACTTCTTTTCTTATGTAGCACAAGTTATTGCAACGTTCTGTCTTAGTAACTTAAAAAGTATTGACTAAAAGATAAATAAAATGCAAATTATTTTAATAGATTCAATTGTGCCATTAATCACACTTTATGTGCCATCTGCCAATTTATAAGATCGTTATTTTTCTTGTTGCCACGTCCATCAAGTTTATACATCTATGAAAGAAGTTCTATATTCAAAATTATCAAAACCGTTAAGGTCGGTTTATACGCCGCGTTTCTGGATACCTACCCCTTATTAAAATGTGTTTTTCCAACGTCTTTCCGCTGCTTAGCCGAAGCGCCACCTATCGGCCTGTTACGAAGATTTAATGGGGAATTCTCTCATTTCTATCGGGTCTTACCGTTGAATTTATACCGGCTCCGTGGATCTTTTTTCCATACGATTGTACTTCCGCGAATTTATACGAAGTCGCTGTGAAGTCGGGATTTAAATATAATTTGTGATTCTTCGTGTTGCAAATGACAAATTATAGGTTACATTATTCATTTAGATTATACAACGAATATGACTCTAGTTTAAACTATTGTGTCTATACTAATATTATAAACAAGAAAGATTTGATTGTTTGTTTGCATTGAATAGGCTCCGAAACTACTAGACCGATTTCAAAAATTCTTGCACCAGTAGAAAGCTATATTATCACGGAGTGACATAGGCCATAGTTTTTCCCGAAATTCAATGTGGTTCCCACGGGCACGGGTCCGGAACTTCACGCGAACCTTCGTTCGCGACTTCTCGCGGGCAAAAAAGCAATAATTCTACACAAATATTAATCTAAAAACTTTTTAAATCAGGAATGTACTAGATTAGACAAATTAATTTGTCAAAGCCGTTACCGTCTTTCTTTTTAATTACTACACTCTATTTTCAATGCAATTTTTATGATTCCTTCGTTCTATCTAATCAATTAGCGACTTTCCATAACCTTTTGTTTTTTCCAATAACGTATAGATGTAAAATATACTGAAACACAGCTTATAACCTAATTAGAATAAATAAACTACCCAATTCAAAATCACGTAACATTATTCGGCGACTTAATTTTTACCCCATAAACGCTCCCCACGAATCGCGATACGGTATGTAAATTCGGCCTTCGTCGGCAATATTCGGCGATATTCGGCCGAACGTGCGTCCCTCACTAAATTGCCTATTTATTCTTAACTTCATATATTACTTTGCGCGCGTTGTCTGCGCAAAGCGATATTTATTGTTTGCCCGTTATTGCGTCAAATGACGTATTGGCTGTACGTATTATCAGATAGGTTCGGGTTTGTGACGTGTACCCCAAGTAGGTTTGGCACCGGACGACCAAATGGGTGTGTTTCATAGAAAGTAAAAGTGGCTTTTTATAAGAAAGGACATCAACCAAACTCGGCTAAATCGGCTTGTCGAGAACAAAAACAAGGAACAAAATATAATTTACATTTATAAAGTTTTCTAATAAAATATAATGAATATTTGATTTGAATTTTAGCCAATGTTATGGAATAAGAAAATAAATAATTAAAAAAGGAATTTTAATAGGATGGTCAACGATTTATATTAGTATCTGGCGATCGCAGTGATCAAATCAAAAAGTTGTCAAACTGATATTGGCTGGCTGCATTCGTCGCTCGTGTTCGCTGCTCGCGTTTCATACTTGTACAAACTTACTACTTTACATAATTATAAAAAATATTTTATTGAGTGAATTTGATACTAAAATTCTTTCACCTTTTTTATCTGCGATTTATGGATGACCCATAACAATCAATTATATCCCAATATTTCATGTTCACATTAAAGCCAAAAGGTCATACAATGTGGTTTGTGTTAACTTAACATTTCTTGGATTTACAAACATTATTATGATAAAAATATGAAATAGGTGTATAAGACATTGATGGTTTCAAGCGAAACGTTTTTCAATTCTTCTGGAAAACGGTTTCTCAGCCTGCTCAATGATGTTGAACGTCCGACTACCTTACCTAGAACTTCACTAATAACTTACCGTCAACGAAATCATTTTGTTCTACTACCACAGAATTCATAATAGTACTAACGTACTACTACTATGATAATTTCTAAAACACAATGTAAGATATAGAACTATTTTTATTTAGTGCATAAAATTTCATAGTTATAGTGACTCCAACAGAGACAACTTAGTGGTCTGATAGTTATATACTTTTCGTAGTGTATATATACTATTTCGAGAGACATATAAACTGTTCTTCAAAAATATAAACAAGCCGTTTCGTTAGCTGACCACTCGAAATGTTAGAATAATATTAGAAGGATCTACCTAAGGCACTAAGCAATTATAATAGTAGCAATATTAAATATTTTTCTCCCACATTATTTGGGGGAATAATGAATGTTCTTTATTTATGAGCAGACTACATTCGGCGATAAACTCCCTCCAATATCATATCGCCATTAGCCACATATTTTAGTTCTTGAATGGAATGTCATTAATAACATCTTATATGACAATACAAGTTGGTATTTATATGATGAAATGAAGAAACGGTCTACAAATATAATAGTATTATGTACCTAAGATATACTGTTAAGTTTGATTAAGTGGGAAATGCTTCTTAGTTTTTAGGGTTGTAGTCGCGTTTGTGATTGAATATGCATTGCTTATCATTAGATGATCCTTAAGCTCGTTTGATCACTTTTACCATAAATATTGTTGACGACCTCACTTTAAAGTCGAGGTAGATAATGAAAGATTAAGTTTTGTCATTTGTTTCGCAAAATACATAATTAAAAAAATATTTATCGTGTTTGTTAGTGATGTTCGGCTCTAAATTTACCCGAAGTTAAACGAAAACGAAAGTGGGTTCGTCCTAATTTTAATTTGTCCTCTAACTTCATGCTAACTTCACTTCACCTCGGGCAATTTTACGAGAGTGTAGAGCCGGCATTAAACTCTTGTCAAACTTAACACAAAGTTCTTAGTCATGACGTAGTTGAATGTTAAGCCCGGAAAAAGATGATTAAGGAACATCATAAAACAACTTTATAAATATGCCCGGCTCTATACTAGTCCCGTCCCGAAGTTGACCGATGTTAGGCGAATACGAGATTATGAAACGGGTACTTCATCTAACTTCGTCTTAAATTAATTTCGCTAGCGACATAGAGCTGGGGTAAAAAACCCAATAATACTCAAAAATATGTTGGATAAATATTTATTTACCTAAATATTTCAAGGTTGTCAGCGCTAGTAAAAAAAAAACGAAGTATGCTACTTAATTAAAATTACTCGGGTAATTTGGTTCACAACTCACGTTCTGAACCTCATAAATAACTGCCACGTCCCCGGAGATGTAGGTAGCCGAAATATTACCGTCTACCTTTTTAATATCAAATATGAGGCACATATGAAAAAATTAAACTTACAATTAGGAAATAGGTTTTGTTTGTTTTACATTACCATTATTTTAATTCTGTCCTTGGAAAAAGGAAAAAAAGCTTTTTTTTTAAATATTTTTGTGCAACAGATCAGTTTCATGTAGATATTTATCCAACAGATAGGTTATCACTTCTCATTTACATATGAAAACTAACGATAAATGTAAGAAACCAATCTCTAAATATGTTTAAAAAAACAAAATGAAAATCTATGTCTAAAACAGGTCCAAAGAAAATAGGTGCAGGCTAGATTTACGTAATAAAAAAATACTTTTTGTATTTTGCATATTTGCCAATTAAAACAATCTTTAAATTACGTGTAATTCAGAGTGAAAAAAACAGTGTAGCGTAAAAATACATTCAAGAGCCGGTAAAGTAATACAGATACCATTTTACGCTTAGAAAGAATAGGAATAAGTTGACAGAGTCTTCGCCCCTGAGTTATGCTGCTCAAGATAAACGACGTGGGCGAAATGAAGTCGCTCCCTCCCTCCCCCCACGCCTCCCTCGAGGCAGCGCACATAAATTTGGAAAGAAAAATCCGCGACGGTTTCTCGGTATGTGTGATTTGGATTTTTAATTGAATTAGTTTCTGTTTTCTTTAATATTAAACTGAATGGTTATATCATACTTATATTTATTATATATTTCTTTTTTATTAGGATTAGGGAGAATATAGGTTGGTTTCATTCGAAGTCTCTCATTTAATAAAACTCAATGCCCCTTTACGCACATTAATGTGAGAGTACTTTTCTATTTCATACCACTTCTGCATTAATTTCTTAATTAATAACAACAGTGCTCATATAGTTGTCAACTAAAACAATTGATAGACTGGACGCATTTGGTAGTAATAATAGTAACATCTGTGGTAACACTAAGTACCCATCTACTTCTGGTGCGAAAGGAAACAGCTTCGATTCCCAAGTATTGAAATAATAAAAAAATGGTGTCAATTTAATTGTGTATTTAATTTCGAATTACGGCATGGAAGATTATTTAATGACCTTTTCTAGTTTTTTTCCAATACGACTTCCATTAGATTTCTAATTTAGACATTACTGGATCGTAAGTCTCTTTCAACATATTGAGATCATTTCGATTCATAAAAATATAAGAAGTTAAATTGATGAAAATGGTTTTACAATACTTATAGGAAAATCGACTATTAAATGATAATTTCATTATCTTATACTTAAGGATAGTTTCTCTCAAATTTGATATAAAAATCTATTTGGTAATAGAAAGTATTTGTTATACTATGTTCCATCAAAATAATCGAATAGAGGCAAAAGTTAGACAATCTATACCATTATTTTATCTCGCAAACATCAATCGCTTTTTTCCTGTGTTTTTCCAACATTAATAATGCGTTACTATCTTCTGTAGGAAATCTATTGCTGACCTGTATTATTGTCATCGGGATATTTACAGCGTTCATTTATTTGTCGGTGTCCCCTCTTATTTTCCGTTCGGGCCAATTCGATAGAGGACTGTTGAAAATTTTTCGTAAGCAGCAATACATCTTGTCGCGAGTCCTATCTCTGGGCGAACATTCGACGGCCACCCCTATACTACGGTCATAGATTAAATTATGAAACAGTAATGCCAGTTCATTAATCTGGTATGTGTTTAAAATTGAAAACATATATTTTCATGGTCACTGGCCACACATTTGGACTGTGCTGTACTGTGTGTTTTTAGGCATTAGAACTCATTTTCTTGGAAAAAATCAATTAAGGTTGTTAATACAAAATTGATTAATGTTGTTTTCAGTTTGCGTCTTTATGTTTGATTTCGTCTAACGATCCATTCAAAGGATCAACTATCAAATGCGCGTAATTTACTTCAGCCAGAGAATACTCGGCACTCTGTGCCGCTCAGAGTCCTCGACTAGTCTAGTCGATGACTAGGAGAAAGGGAGAGCCGGATTGTCACTTTTCTTCTGTTCAGAATTAATAGTTTTTGTAAACATATTAAAGTTAAAAAAAAATGAAATAAAAAGTTTTTTCTGCATTTTTTTGTTCTTGTATGTGTTCTATGACGTTGAATGATGATGATTTTTCGTCAATTTAAATAATAAATTGGATTGAACAAGAACAAAAACACAACAAAAAGTTGTGGTTTAGTTAGATAGTACTTTTGTATTAATCATAATTAAATGTAAATATGAAAATATGAATTTATGACATATCCACATTTAATAACTTTTAAACTTTCGCGTTGCATTATTATAAATTAATAATATACCGGGAATTAGAGAATGAGTTCGCCTGTGACCACGGCCGGAGCAACCGGGTCGAAACGTCAGGCAATATCAAGGTATGATCGCGTTAATTCCCGGTATATTATTAATTTATATCCACATTTTACTTAGGTATAATATGATACCTCATCCGCTTCTTCAATGAAATGTCGTATCTGTAAATGGCTCCAGTTTATCCCCCGCGCCGCTCGTCACACCCTCGCCGTCCCGCGCCGGCTAAAACCACTTGTGCCAATTTTCTCGGGGACTCTTTCCACTTTACTTGAGCTCTCTACCTAACCAAACTTAACGACGTATTTTCACTTTCGAAGCAATAAAAATCAACTTTTATCGTTTGGTATTTAAGTCTATTTTAGATTGTGTTTTCATCTGCTCATAAAATTCTCTTTTGTTATCAAATCGTGGGTATTTCGGGGTACATTTGTAGGCCCAGGCATTTCTTTTACCGCCTTTTACTAATGTCTTTCGCTTGTAATGAGAAGATTTTAGTGGTGGCTTTCATTTTAATTTGATTCTTGGCAGCTTTTGATTGTTTGTAGGGTGAAATTGTTATTTAAATGTTTTATGAAACAACAGCAGATAAATACGACAGTTTTTTTATTCATATTAAATATGTACTACGTAGTCGTTTTCCGAAACACAGTGAAAGCTATCTCGAAAGCCAAAGGCTTCAAGGTTTTAAAAAAGGTTTTAGAAGAGTACTAACCGTAATAACACTCGTAAAGCTACATCTGTTACCTTTATTGTCTTAAAAGCAGTTGTAGTTACATGGGTCAAATCCAATACTGACTCTACATTGATTCTCATTAATACTCGTAATAATGATGCTTCTCAAGGTTTGAAGAGTTCCACATCTTGGTATGCACTGAAATAAATTATTAATTTAAACTATTTTAATTGTACTATTTACATTTTTTTATATAAACTCCACTAACGTTTGCGTACAAATTAATTTATTAAAAAAGTGTTATATCTATGGTATTTTAATGATACAAAATTAACACCGTACATTTTAGGGTATAAATCAAATTTTGATTAATCTCCGCTAGTCACGAAGGGCAAGCACGATACATTTTATACAAAATCATTGAGAAGCTAAAAATAATGATAAAAATGTAAATAAATTGTAACAGTTCGGCGGAATAACAATTTATTTCTGTAACATTCATTTTCAAACTTGTAACTTGACTTGAAAAACAGTTTATCTTTTTGTATTTTAGTACATACCTAATTGAATGTTTGTAAGTATATTTATTACTGAATAAGTTAACTAAAATTCAAGAAAACGTCTATTTATGGATATTGGCACTTTCACTTTTTACTCGTAGTAAAATCTATTAAATGTTCAATTAAATCCCCGCTGTGCTATATACACAAAATACCGTATTTTTTGGGGGCCGCACCTTATGGATAACACACATTTTTAATTTATTTATGAAAGATTTACAGCTTCCTGAGTTGTTGAGTTTCTAAGTTGCTGTTAGAATATCTGACAGATACGTAATTTTTGACAAAACCCGACAATTTATTCTACCCAAAGACTTGGTACTTACCAGGAATTTAGGAAAAAAAAATGTAGACCCTAAAACATGTAATTCAAGATCATTAGTAAAACAGAAAACTTGTATCGTTTACGCGTAGGTAAATTATTTTCGGGCGTCATAACTTTCGACCTTAGGCCGCGGTCACACCAGCGCCATAAATCCAAGCTGTCCGGATCAGGTGACACCACCTACTTTATGTTTTTTCCCAGCCCATTTTACGGGAAAGATAAAAATCTTTACATATTTTGACGCTGCTTTATGAACCTTATTCTCAAATTACGTATCTCCATTATGTAATACTGAGAAAGGAACAGTTTTAAAAGGGTAACGTGATATGGATGAGCTTGTATGTTCACGTCTTTACCCACTTTTGATTTGAATAAATTACATTTTTGGATTTTATATATGAGGTTTTTAGGGCAATAATTTCATAACAGTCTAGTTTGAGGAATATTGTAGATATTTAAAAAAAGGATACAATACATTTTAGTGGTATGTTTTCTCTTAGTTTCTAAAATACGAGTATGAAACTATACTGAAATCCTTCACGCAATATTTAGTAATAAATAATTATTACGGTTCTGCTCACCTCTTCCATTGGCTGACTGCACTGATAACTTTTTTTATTTAGATACGCACTACTTTCAGTAATATCGCATCAACTTAAAACTCATTGGTTGGTAGAAAGTTCCTTAACTACTAAATAAAATAGTAGAGCTCTGATAGTATCGGAGATGTTATTAATAAATCGCTGCACTTGATTAAATTAAAGGAGACAATGGAGTATTGTCGTATCAAATGAATCACCAATCTTAATAATGTTACTCAACTGCATTTGCATGTTGGACACCAGTATTGTGACTCAATTCTAAATAGATTTAACTTCACCATATTGTGAAAGGGTATCAGACCTTATAGACATGCAATAAAGCCGATTTTCAACTGCTTTCCCACCTCACTTAACACCTTACAGGCAATGCGAAATTCACATCAATTGATATGTCCCCGCGAAACGGTTCTAAACGAAACTGCATAGCTTTCACGAAACACGATCTAAACATAGTGAAAATTTGTTCCCTTTTCCATTGCTCACAATTTCTGGTATTAGCAACAACCTCGTAACCGAAACAGGCAATGTATAAAACATTAGTAGATACAGGAAAAGTAGCGAAGCGAACTGACTACATCTATGTAGCGCACACCGCACTGGGCAAAACGAAAATATATTACTTTTCCGAAGATTTAGGAGTGTTTGGACCGAACAATAATGTCCGGCTTTTGTGGAAAAAGATAAATGGCAATGCATAGGTTACATGGAGCGGAGTTTTTCTTTTGTGAGCGAATGAAACTTCAGTCCGCCTTTGCTGGAACAGTTATTAATAATATTTATGTTTCTAATGTAATAGTAGCCATTGTTGGCTGGGACAAAAGAGTTTTCGTCGTTGAAGAAAATGCTGGTCAAGTAATCCCATAAATGTAATCAGTAAACGTCTTTTCTTCTTAGGTATATAAATAAACGATGAGTACAAATGGATCGCAGATTCGTCGGTAAAGTATATGAATGAGACGTTTGGTCGTCTTGTCTTACTTTTTGAAGATATCAGAGGTTATATATTTGTAAACGTCATCGGTAAAAAAGCTGAAAGTCTAACTTCTCTAAAAGATTCTTCTCAGTTGCATTAAAAGGAAAAACATGATGATATATCATCAGGTGAACTATTTGCGCATTCTTCAACAAAATAAATCTTTAAACAAACAAAACAAAATCACATATTACAACTAGAATTAATATTTACAGGTTTTACATTCAAATGTGTTCCGGTAAAATTTGAATACGATATTTGCAAAAAATATTCCGAAAGTAGGGTGTGGTGTGTACCTACGATAATCGAGGATATCCGTTTACAATAAATCGTTGACAATCATTGAAAATTATAATAAAATTCCTTATTATTGTAAAGACGGTGAATAATATTCTCATTTGTTGTTCAATATATTTTTGGGAACAATCTTAAATCAATCTGTATATTATTAATACAAACTATATACATTTTGAATGACTGATGAGATCAAAACGCAGTTTTAATAAAAGATCAGCAAATCGTTTAAATGTTACATCAAATTTTTAAACAAATTATGACCATGCTGGCCAGACTTGAAATTAGTAATAAAAGTGTGAAATTAGAATAGATTTTTACCAAAACTTTGGCCTTAACTACTGGTTGGGATCAATGACTTTGAATTATCTCAACCTTCAAATAGATAAAGTACGAATGCCTACATCGAGGACTTCCTTTACAAACCATGATAAAGGTATACGTCGGTATTATCGACTCACCTGGTATAATTTGATATTTTTACTAACTAGAACAAACCAAGATGTCAATGATCTATAAGCGAAAGCCAGTTCAGTCACATTTGTAACGAAATAATGACGGAAGTTGATTATTTCGAGGTCTTTTTAGAGCGAGATGGTCTAATAGAATTTACTGGTAGTCAAAAAAGGAAAGCTACTTGGATTTATGAAGCACTGCCTAATACTGATCAAGCCAGGCATTCTATCGAGGAATGAACTGCGTTCGCATCGTGACATGCAGTGGAATTGCTCATTATGGGTCAGTGGTAGACTGATCCAATCTGCATATTGGCGCTATGCTCAAATATTTTTATGGTTCACCGTTTGAATTTAGTATGTGATGGAATGAGGTGATCAGTTATTTATTTGGGTAAGAAGTCTTGCTACTAACAGCAATTTAATTGAGAAAATTAGGAATTTATTAGGTCTAAGTTTTTAATGTCACCTTGCTGTTGTATTTAATACATCTGGAGTTGATTTTTTCACTGTGAATCAATCATGTAAATACCGGTGAACGAAAAAAAAAATACGAATTGTCTCACTCAAGTAATTCAGTAAAGTTTTACCTGTAAAAATATTAGTAGATGTAAAAGATCAAGAACATTCACCATTTCCAGGTCAATATAAGGCTAGACATTGTAAGAGTTAACAAGATGATATCATTGATGTTTTCGATAGGAACTCAAAATTCTCATGAGGATGAATTAGCCATTGATAGAGACATTTGTAGGATACCGAAAGTCTTTGCTTAATATTGGAACAGTAACAGTACCCCGAGTCCCAGAGCGCTATACGCAGTTTCAATCGCATAAGGATTTGGAAGAAACAAAAGAAGACCTTTGCGTAATATTGAGAGAATAACTGTAACCAAGTCTCAGAAGGCCATAATCAAGATTGAATAGCAAACATAGAGACATAGAGCAAAGAGAGAAATTTATTTTGACATTAGGCCAAAGCAAAGTATCAAAGCGCGATGATCCGGACTGGAAAATATTTTGGGAAAGCAGAGGCAAATATTTGCTGCTTTATGTCTAATTAAATATTGGGACAATAATTGTAGTATCAGTAACTAAGTGTGTCACAGAAATAGTAATACAATGTTACAAACTTTATTTTCTAACAGAAAAGTGAGTGTAATGGCTCCAATTCAGCGAATAACACCGCAATAACACGTAGCCGAGTTTGGTGAGAAGTATGCCCGGTTAATTTATTGGGCGTAGGGCGACTCTCATTAAGGGTAGGGTTACACCTTGCCACCTGTAGAATGATCCGTTCGGATAGATTTATAGCTGATAACACTTTCATTTTAGTTCAAGACTTTTAAAGGTCCGTGAGGTATTTTTGACCTTATAATAGTCAGCAAATGAAAAAAGTAAAGGTATTGAAATAAGGACAAAATATTTTTATGCAAGTTGTGTAAGCATCGTTATGATTTTTTAAAATTTCATAGTGCAATATGAATACTATTTGATGGGTAGGCAAATAAAAATTGAAAAAATCTTTCCTGCAATATTTATAATACTTGAATAATATTTATGGCCGTTGTTGTCTCTTTCGTTGGTTGATGGTACTGTTGTCTACATAAATAATATATTTTTTTAAATTTTGATCCATCCCTACAAAACTTTATTGGCACAGCTACTGCCTGTCCATATATTTAAAATGCTATTTTTATTTTATCGATATCTATTATTTTCTTTTATTAAATGTGGAGAACCTGTAGATTTCCAAAAGAAGAGCATTCGGTGTTACTTGTTTGTTACCCATTTTTTTTATTTGTAAAAGTTGAAATAAGTTAAAAAAAAACAATTTACACAAAGAAGAAAATGTAGCTGTGAGCTAGACTAAATGATTTTATAATATATTTTTATTGTTTTTCCCAAACTTAAGTTTTTTTATATTTAAAATTATATTAAAATTTACAAAATAATCATGAGAATGAAATGAGTATGTTCCTTGCTCTAAGTTGATTTGCAAAAAACATAAGTTATTTTTTTTATTTTATTTTTTTATAAATATTGCCTTCTGTCGAGGCGCCATGCTCTCGACTGCCGCGCTCCCACTCCGCACGGTTGCACGCGGCACGCGCACTCCGCCCATAAACATGTCACTTCGCGCGGCACGCCACGATTTACGATCTCTCGCTCTAACGTAGCCATAACTTAGCCAAACAAAAGGGAAAGCTATAACATTCATCGGTCCCTAGCGGATAGTTTAATTTACGCACACAAACGAAATGAAATGAGCTAGTATGCGATTTGAGAAACGCATATATAATAAATTTTCCGATAGTACATCAGCTGACAGTACCATAAAATGAATAATTTTGAAAATTCATACCACGAAAGCCACTAGACGTTACTTTATAATATCCCTAATAAGATTTTAAAAATCGAGGTTGTATTTTGAGATGTGTTTTATTCTCAAATTTAGCATATACTGTGGAAGCCTTGTCCTCGGAGTATCAACGTGCCGGCTTCGTACGAGTTTGCCGTCGGCAGAGAGTTTAATATTTTTATCCCTTTCTAACACACATTTCCCAGATCGTAAATCTCGAAATGGCCGCATGTAGGTTACGCACGCCGTCCGCGCAATTCCAGCGGGAGCGCATAAACTATAGTTTTCTCTGTTTTATTACGTGTTTTACTACGCGATAAAGGAGACGAGAATATACCGGGGAAATCAGCTGTTTAGGGCATGCTTTAAACGTGCTGAGGAATGTGGAGAACGAAATGTGCTGGTGCACCGTCGCGAATGTGACTCTACTTCGAATTTAACTTTTCATATAAATCTATATTTCGGTGAGTGATATTATAATTTAATTGGAATATGTATTTCTTTTTGATGTAAATGTTTTGTTAATGTTACATCACTCGTTTTACATTGCACAATAGAAATGGTTCATGGAGTAAAATTAAATAAAAGAAGTATAAAAAAGTTGAAAAAACCTATTGAGTAAGATTTTTTCACGTAAGTGTAGTCGCGTAAAATCTAGCCATTGTGATATTTCGGATTACTAGATTTTGGACTTTTCGATATACCTACCAAGTTATTATTTATTATTTTTACTCTTGCACCTCCGATACGCTTTGTTTTCAATCCGTACTCATGACCGTTCAGATTCCGAAATATAATCTTCCAATCTAATACAATTTAGGCTAAGTGAAAAAAAAAGCATTAAATAACTTCAAGATATTATCCACAATAGTCGAGGGGTATTCATCAAAATTATAAAAACAGTAAAACCAATATGTAAAATATGACTATTTGTGAAATAAAATGACAGACAATGTTTGTGTGGGATTTTTTTCATATTTTTTTATGCTACAAAGGTGGTAAGCATACAGCCCGCGTGATGGTAAGCATCACCGTAGCTTATAATTATATAAGCTTGCAATCTCACGCATTGTCAAGTCCAACCCAGTGGAACTCTGGAGACCTTACTCACTGTAGGAACACAGCATGGCCGAGATCAACGAGTTACGATCTTCTGGTAAGGTGGAGGTCCTTCCCCAGACGAGCTGCTCCGATTTGAGCGGATTATCCGCTGTGCCCCTACCTCTCTTGTTTTATAAAATATTGCACCACCTATGAAAATGACAAATAATAATGTTTAGTGTAAGTAAGTTGGTTTAGTTTAACATGAATTTGTGTGATCTACTTAATTTTTTAAAAAGAATGGCTATTGTTTAATGTTCATTAACATAATAGACAGGATATATTTATTACTTACAATCTCACAATCTCGACTAACTATTGTAAATAATAACTAGATGAAGAGTTTAACTTATCACATTGGCTCTCGAACCTACGACGAAATGCACAAAAACATTTTAAAGTTTACGACTTATGTAATTATGTCTGTCACTATCAAAACCAATCGGGATAAGCCCAACAACACACATTCCCACCGATGTGTCCCCTGTGTAGCCAGGATCAATAAACGGCGACCTCAGACTATCAAACCAAGAAGAAAAAAGAGATAATTTGAGATATAATGTGGAATTAACCCTCCATCCGTTACGTCACCTGTTTATACAATAGTCGTCGCGCCGCTGCTGTGTCTAGCAGAGGTGTAAAGTTTTATAGTTTGGCCATTCGTATAAAAATATAAGAAAGTCATTGAAAATTAAGTTATTTATTCTGATTAATCGAAAAAAACATGTAGATTTTTTAAGAAAATTTTACAGGAAGAACTTTTATGAACCTAGGTCTGTTATTTTGCATTTTAGAGCTGTTTGTATCCCTGTTTTTCCATTTCGAACCCCAAACTTAAAAAATGGAATTATTTGATTTATGCATTTTTCGGTTTAGGTGTAAGGTATCTTATATTATCAGTTGTGTTTAGTAAATTTAGATTGATTTTAAGAATTGAATACTTACACGCACGGATTCCATCTTGTCTTTTCCTACTTCCACGTCCATCCCTCGACAACTATTTTGAACACTTTTGGGTCAAATAATGTCTTTCATTATCATCCTCAATATTAATCACTGGAAGAAACGCAGAATTTTACCATCCCAAATCTTCAATCTGACCGATTGAATGTAGTCTGCAACTACCAACCCCTAGCGTGATTTTTGATACAGGTACACCATACCCATTTATAATTAACTTTTCAAATGATAATTAAAACATAAATGCAATTATTTTATTAATTCAGTAGACACCTGTCTAGAAAAAAATATTTAATCGAAACTGTGTAAATTAACCTGTTGCAACAAAATGTTTTGTAAAAACATGATGGTTATGAATATCTTTGCAATAAACACAAATTAAGAGATTTTATTCCCATTCGGACAGCACTGAGGTAGGTGCCCAAAATTTATGTCCTTATACAAACATAATTAACAGTGATGAGAAACGCACAATGAGTTTCTTTGTTGTGTCTATACGCGTGATTTTATATTTGCATCACACAATTTTTGACTAAAATAATTATATTGAGACGAATAACGAAAAGAATGCAACACGATGTTTTAACTCTGCGCCAGTGTGAGTTAAGTGGTTTTAAGCTGAAATAACTGCAAGGCATGCAAATAGCTGCAAGGTACTGATACTGATGGCTGTTTTTGCAATAACGTTAATGAGTGGAGAACACGTACCTTTAATCACTGCGTAGGACGCTTTACAAGATGGTCAGACAACATCAAGAGGTTTACAGGAAGTTACTGAATGTCGACCAAATTCAGTCGTTCGTACTGAAGATCTATAGGAGAGGCCTATATTTAGTAGACTTTTTATTGCTGATGATCTCTTCAAGGCTACTGGAAGAATCATAGCCACAATAAAAATAATTGGTTAAAAAAGTAAATGTTTCCTTACTATTACCACAAGTGCTTCATAAAATATTCTCCATAATCCTTCAATAAAATCGCAATCGAATGTGATTTAAAATAAAATTATATTACAGTACTAATTTCACAACTTGATTGATTTTCACTTAACTGTGTAAAAGTATAATAAAATTACAGCATCCGCATAATGATAAATGAGTGTGATGTGTCAGAGGCGGCGCAACGAAATGACGACAGCGTTCATCTCCCTACAAAGAATCTGGTGGGGGAAACAAAATGGCGCCCATATAAACGTTGCCTATTGGCTAACTGGCGTATCCCATCTTTTATTGTTAGATTTTTGGAGATGTAACCTTTGTGTTGTATCATACTATTCAGTAGGTATTAGAGTTTGTACTACTATCTTACCTAATATTAAGCAATTGTAAGACATATTTTTATTATTTTATATTATGATTCAGATTATAATATAAAATAACAAAAAATATAGTATTTAAAACTTTCTTTTATCATAAAAAATATATTAAAATCTTATATTATAGGTAAGTAGGTAGTTTTCGTTAGTAAAATAATTATAAAATTTTTCATTGCTTAAATAATGGTATCTGATCTATTGACCCGAGAAAATCTCCAACGTAAATCTCTGGGAGCGCTGCGACCAGACTCCGATCGACCAGCAGATCAAACGCCGCAAGTGGAGTTGGATTGGCCACACTCTCCGAAGGGACCAGGACCACATACCGAAGCAAGCCTGGAACTGGAATCACCAAGGAAAGCGCATACGTAGTCGTCCAAAACAGACTTGGCGGCGGACTGTCGCTGCAGAAGGGAAGTCAATATGGAAAACGTGGAGCTAAATAAAGCGCGAAGCTCAAGATCCCTCTGCCCCGTCTCGGGGATTTAGAAGCTTAAGTCAAAGTAAGTCAAATAAAATATTGGGTAATACCTATTTTTTAAACTTAAAAATATTGTGTGAAAATATGGTTTAAAAAAACAACAAAATTCACGAATAATGCATCAAACCTAAAATAATTCATACCTTATATATTAAATTTGTAGTTATAAAATGTATAATTTAGAACTTTAATTAAATGGTATCATAAAAAAGTACGCGTGTAGTAGGTAAACGTAGTAGGCAACATTCGACGTGACGGCGCGGCGGCGGGGAAGGTATGTACCGTGATTATTGTATTTTTTATCATTATATTCTATTATTTTTAAGGAAAACCTATCGCAACAGTATTATAAAATTGATTATAATTAACTATATTATAATAATGTCGAAACCCTTCTTTTATATCCATGAATAAATTGATCTCATGAAAGTGGTAGGGAGGGGTTTGCCCAGCTGTGGGATAGTTTAGGCTAATAATAATAAAAATAACCATTGAGTCAGTATTTTTCACTTTCAATCTGCGAAAGCTGTTGTCATAAAAAACGAAAACACCGACACCATTTGTTAGTAAAGACATTTCCAAAAATCCTTAAGAATTTGAGTTCGTTCGTCGTAGAAAGTAGTACTTGGTTGTCTTTCGATAGTAAATACTAGGTAGTAATAGCGTAATGCTGACACTGGTTAGCATACGCAGATGTTTTACTCTTTGCAACATATAAGCAAACAATAAAAAAGTAAGAACTTCAGTTTTGAAAAAAAAAACCTAATTACGATTTTCTTTGCAAGTAGAGCAACATTTTCTACCGGCGTATTGGTATCAACGTCTGGTGCATCGAACGATACACGAAGAAACTTTACGACGCCGCACTTGCTCGAATCGCCGTGCTATGGGCAACCGCTGCGATACAATTCCATCGCGAGTACCGAGCGAGCCGTTCAATTAATCGCTTCGATTAACGTTGTCTCTCGGACATCAATGGTGCTGGATTAACGGGGGTGGTGGTGTCCTTTTCTGTTGGTCGCAGATTTAGTGCGGCGTCGCGGCGTGTGGCGTCGCCTGGCGGGGGGTGCGCCGTCGCTCGTAAACCATCGGCCGCCACATTCAACTGACGCGCGCCCAGGCGACTACGCGTTGCGTAACCGCGCCATAAACAACACGACGCGATCCGCACCTGACTGACGCACTGACGGCACTTACCCACGTGCGCATCATTACGTATTGCGCTCATGCCACAACTAAAACGCTGACACGTGACTGGACCGAGTGAAACTCTTTGAACTCTTTTAGAACTGTGTTTGTGAAGAAGTTTAGCGCTATGTCGCGCCTCAGTTTGCCGTCGGCGGGCCGCGGCCGCCCGGCTTAAGGTGAGTTTATTGCCGATTTACAGCCCCTAACTTCGTGCGGGTCGGAAGAGGGTCCGACACAAGTTCTGTTTACTGAACAAACTTTTTCGCGGGTCCTCCACGTGATCTTGTCAACTTTATGATAGATTTGAGCGAATGTTTAGGGTACAAACGTAGGTAAATAATGGCCTAAGTTCGCCGGCGCAGCGCATTTTTAGTGCATTTTAGCTTGAATAAAAACATACACTATTTTATATCCTACTTTAGTGTAAAACTACACTAAAGTAGGATATAAAATAACGAGTCTTATGAGAATATAAAACATTACAAACTTAGGTAGGTATATATGACACACAATATTAATTATAATCACCATAAATATCAAAATAAATAAAAAATAAACATGATACATGATAATAGACCTTCTAACGGTTATAGCAAAAAAAATAGCAATGATGACATACCTATATCATTAATATACACCAAACATGATTTAACCACTATTCCTAATTAGAATTTAAAATAATAACTGTCAGTTATTAACAGTATCAATAAATTTAAACTTAATTATGAAGGATTGAGAAAAGGAGAACTCTTAATTATTTATTGTTAAGTACCAACCTTATTATGCTACATATTTAATGCAGACAAACAGACGTATTATTTTCCTATATTACCAATTATTTTGATAGAACTGTACTTGTTAGACATTGTAAGTCGTACAAGACTAGTAAAAATATTTAATATATTTTTATAAAAAATAAAGTTCACATGTGAAATTTTCACTATTTATATGTATAATTCTAATTAAGAAAACAGATCTAAGTTTTTTATGTTTACTACATTTTATTTCGGTGCATTAGGTTGTACCTATTACCCTTTTTGTAAAACTAATGATTATTCAATTGAACCATACTTATTGTTACCTAGAAATAGTTTTAAGCATTGAAAATTAAAGTTACTAAACTGCTTCTAGCTATCTTACATAATATAAGAAATAATATAAACAAAAAAATCGTAGATGACAAACAATATTATAAGTTAGCTGTATCCATGGCTTCGGTCGTCTTGGATGTTGTTGTACCCATACATAACATCCATTAATATCCCATGGGAATTACACTTATTTAAAGGCTAAAACATATCTATGTTAGTCCAGCATTCATTGAAGTAAAAAAAAATGTAACCCTTTGCAACCGAGGAAAAAAAAATTTCTTTTGAACCATTTTTGTGTGATTGAGTTACAGACATTGAAACTTTCAAACTTTTAATATTACTAGTATTTTGTACGTCTACTACGGAAAAAATAAATAAAACAAGGTTTCAATGGATGATTAGGTAATAATATTTTTCATTCCAAGTACTTCAGAAATAAACTATCGCTAGCTTATTTCTATAAAAAAATGAAATTAGTCTAATTTGCAAAACAAAATTATATTATCAAGAATAACATTTATGTACTCTTGACCGTAACATTAACGGTCTAGTTAACAATATTAGAATTAAACAACAAACGAAAGTATCACCTCGGCCCCTTATCATAGGGTCCAAATTTGATTGATGCAACATTGAGATAAAATAATTACCGCTTACCGTCCGTATATTTCGTTAATACTAAGATATTTTTGGAATTAATTGAAAGGTAATGGTCATTAATTGAAATAATTGTATGAATTCGCTTGGCCTCTGTAAAATAATATGTTATTTCACAATGTTTGATGGAAAACACGTTTAATTAGACCTTAATAAATTTGATCTTATGTGATAAATGCTATAACTCTCAATTAACAGATGATTATTCGTTTTTGATGAGCGTAAAAGAAATTTTACGGTACAAGCACCTCTTATTAATATTTAACAAGGCTTATTAAATTATTTTCAAATTAATTATAAAAAATACTGTTTAAATCCTCTTAGAGATAAAAAAAATAACTCTATGAAATGAAATGAAATCGTTTATTTTAGAAATTAGACCTTCACAGGCACTTTTTCTTGTCATTTACAACTTGTATATTTATTTATGACCTATGTTATAGTAGCTACCTTAATGTTTTATTTGTATTTTACAATAATACATGTATACCTTTCTGAAAGAAAATCCCATCAAGTTTCAAGCCAAGAGTAGATCACTTGATACATAATGTTCTTTAATGAATATGGCCTTTTTATGAAAAAAAATAATATTTTCATTAAGATTACCATTGAATATCTAATAAGTTTATAATACCGTTCCACTTTATGGCATAAAATTTGCAATGAAATTCAATGAAAGCCTGAATTAGTTTGTCATACCTCATTGAGATTACATAGGTACCTAATTCTGTGCTTTACCTACACTATTAAAGTGATTTCTTATCGATTCATGTTTACTTCATATCGATGTATAATTTTAATTAAATGAATGACATTTTTTACCAAGTATATTGGAAGGGAGTATACTAGGAATGCAATTAGAATTGTCACAAGTTTATAATTAAATTCGTTTGCTGGGTTCAAATCCAGCTCTAAGATATCAGGGAATCGGACAATATGATAGGTAGGTATCCTTTATAAATAAAGTTAAAAAAAACTTTCAAAATAGGTGGTATTATTACAAAATGAGAGTAAACTTAATTTCAAATTTAATCTAGTAATTTTTTTCTTTGGACAAAAAAAAGTACCATTTGGTACACTTTGTTTATGAAAATTGTGTTTTTCTACATCGTTTATTTTTAAATCAAGTCTGTCACTGTCAAATTAAGGAAGAAAAGAAAAATAGAATAATAATGAAAATAATATTTTCTGCCGTAGCGTAGTGATCTCACTAAACTCAGTAACAAATACTAAGGTACAGTACCTATTGAATTGGGTACTAACTTGTAATAATATTGTATTGTATATAATGGAATAAATAAATAAATAAAAGAAATGAATGCCAATTCTCCTGCCATGTGCAGTCATAAAACGAAGTTCGAAACTCATACTTATTTCTCAGTGCATAACGACAATCAATTTTCAATTGTTTTATACACTGTGAGCCCAAATTTTGGCACGTACTATTGCTACCTTCGTGTGGCACGTGTATATGTATGTCACACAATCAAATGGTGCTAATTCTGTTGTATGTACATATAACCTAGACTAAACTAATTTTGACAGGACCAAAGGTGTTGTTGTCCTTCCTTGGTTTACAATTAGTGACAAGGATAGCAACACTTCTAGTTCTGTCAAAACTAGTTTAGTTAAAAAATGTACAACAGAATTAGCACCATTGTGATATAAATAGATATTATTATGTAGTTTAAAAAATAACATTAACATGTCATGAAGTATAATTGTCTTTTACTTAATGATCTTTATCAATATTTAAAACTGAAGTATTGCATAGATATAACATTAATTACATCTAGAATACTTAATAACTTAATTTTTAGTCTCAATAACTAGTATAAGTTACTGTGTTGCAGATAACATCTGATAAATGGCGATATCCTGTGTAAACCTCGATAGAATTTCAGATAAAGTATACAGTACAGTGTGTACTATTCATAAAACTACTTACCTTAACATATGGTACAGTTTTATGCGTTTATTATTGCCAAGGTACCCGTTAAATATATTTATATTCTTGTGTTGGCATCGCAAATAAGGACTCTTTAGGCAATATTCTCTAAAATCAGTACAGTAATTTAATATTTGATGTTAGTATTGTTTTTATAAAAAAAGATCTGCCACTCTATATAAAATTGTTACATTCAACTCTTGTCAAAAACTATTATAAAAATATTATATTCTCAACATCTAAACTCTCAAATGGATGGAATTGTATTAAAACATGTAACTTGTCGTTTCACGACATTTCCAATTAAATGACATAGATTAATAAAATAATATTACAACAATCATTAAAATGAAATTGACTTGGTAACTATACCCATAATATTTAAATTCCATGACCATACACCTTTTATCACACCACTTTTTAAATAAGAAATAAATTTTAGGACAAATGTAAGCTAGGCTGTAGGCAGCCTAGCTTAACATCTTTATTGTCCATTGTCAGATAATAACACAGGACAACGGATAATTCTATTAAATTACTTTTAATAGATAGACTAGCGAAACCCGCGCAACTTCGTTTGCGTATATCTCGCTTTTCCTTGGGAATTTTGAAAAATCCTTTCTCGTGCTCCCTGTGCAAAATTTCAAGTTTCTAACCCTTTATAGTTTTGGCCCTGCGTTGATAGTCAGTCAGTCAGTCAGTCAGCCTCTCCTTTTAAATATATAGATAATTACTTATCAGAAACTGATGGAACCCTGACAGAATAAAAAAAAATGCATCTAAGTAAATCACTGTTTTGATTTTAGATAGATAGAAAATACATTATTAGCAATACACAACTTTAAGTAATACAATAGATGGATAATTTACAAACTATGTAGTATATAATATACCTACCTATGAAACAAGGCGGCTTTTTTACTATAACCTGTTTTTCTTAACTTGACCAATGAAGTAAACAATCTTAGCGTGTCTTATTATTCAATTATCCGTGTGTAAAATCGATAAATCGCCAGAATAATAAGAGTGTTGTTTCTAACTATATTATTATTATTTGGGTGTGAATGATAATTTTAATTGCCTATTTTCGTTAAAAAGACGTGCTAAGATTGTTTATTACATTATCAAGTTAAGAAAAACAGGGATTAAAATGTTTTCTTTAAGTGGTTTTAAGTTGAGCCAAAAGGGTACCTTTTGGTAAACTTGTTTAAGGAATATTTTTTTTAGCTTAGTATCCAGTAAGTTGCCAGTTGTTTTTGTGATCTTCGAAGTATTACAAAAAAAATCCATCAGTTTAATTTCAAAGTCTTATCGCACAACGATCATGCTTCCACATAGACCAGCAAAGAAATGAACATAAAAAGTAGTTCACGATGTATAAAGGCTTATATACACAGACTCACTATGAGAAAAAAAGTTAAATTATTTTTATAAATATTTCTGATACTATTCATTTTGAATGACAAGTAGTATTTATTCAATTTTATTAGGTACTCCATTTCAAAAAGTTTAAACAACTTACATCAACTTTTGTCAAACACATTATTTTTTTTTGATAAAAACATAGACCCGTTGAATGTCATGCATACTTAAAATTACTTAGTTCAATATTTCCAGAAGTTGACAGCCCGGTGGCACAGTTGGTTAAAACCCCCAAAACAAAATAAATACTTCAATACTACGTAAATTGATTACTTTTTAAATTCACAAACAATTACACAAACAATGTTGTATGATGTCAACACACAAACAAGTGAGACAGTAAACAGTCAAAGTTACAAACTAGTGTATTACAACAAGGCGGCCTTGTTGCTGAAAGAAATCAAATTAAGTTAATTTTACCTTTTAGCCTAAATAATTGCCCCCTTCTGTGTATCAAAAGCGTTACGATGTAGTGCGCGGGCGCACTGTCTATTTGATATTCCGCGCAAGCACGCCTCCGTATTTGTCTTATTTCACATCACCCTGTTAGATCTCAATCTCTGTTTATTATTCAGTGATGCTGACCGCCGGTTGCTTTATGTAATTTTTAGCTCACTAAAATGACTCACTGCACTTCTTTATCCGGCACCTTGAAACACTGCTTAAAGCAGTAAAATAAGGTTGTTCTGCATATAAATGTTCTGCATATAACATTAAAATAAGGCACTTTAATGTACCGCAAACGCAGTTAATTAAATGGAATTTAAATCCCTTATTCGTAGACTAGACCTTAACAAGCACTGTCTCTAATCCATTTAAACAGATCATATATATACAATTATGCACCGACTCAGTCAGAAAGATTCATACAGGGTGCTTACATAGAGAGGCAGGTTTTCGGTGGTCACAAGAGACGGATTTACCTGTTTCTTCGTGCAAGTTAACCGCCGATCGGTACTGACCAGCGCAGATTTTTCGGCGTTGGAACCTTTATGCTCTATGTAAGCACCCTAACGTGAGTGAGAATATATTTGGCCATAACACACCCAATTCCAAAGTCCATGCAGTTTACCTTTTAGGACATACAGTCGACCGACTGACGTCACAAAAACAGACTTTAAAACTCTTATATCAGTATGGATACGGCCGCGGCCAACCGGTCATGCTGGGGACGTTTGGGGGAGGCCTATATCCAGCTGTGGACTTCTTGTAACTGAGATGATGATTATGATATCAGTTTACGATTGAAAAAAAAATAAAAGTCTGGTTTATTTTTTTTATTTAAAATTGTATTCTGCAATATTTTGTTAGTTGGTGGTTTGACTTTTAGGTGTAAGTTTTAAAGAGATTAACATAACTACTAAGTTTGCACTTAAGCCATTGTATTCCTTTAGTTAAGTCATCCGTTGTAAAACTTGTTCTGCACTGTTAATACTTATTACTTAAGTATTTCATGTTAATTTATGTTAAAATTAGTAAACTATATTTAATTTTCTTTACTTTAACCTTTTCTTTAACTTTTGAGACTTAATAATTTAATTCTTATATTGAATCAAAAGTGTAAAAATGAATCTATTGTTTATAAAAACATGAAAAGTGACTAAAATTGTAATATTGTGTTACAAAAGTTTCAATAATGTTCTCCAATAAATTTTTCCAATAGCAAAACCATAAAGAATAACCTGACCATTTTAACCTATTAGAAATAAAATTTATGTCTTAACCTAAAAGAAAAATTATCGCAACATAAATTTCTTTTATTTAACCGTCACATGAAATGCATTAGTAAAAAATAGATCAACTAAATACTGGACTGCAGCAAGCATGAAATTGTCTTTCCCGTGGCAATAAATTACCATCTTAATAAGTTAATGAGTGATTCCAGAAATGTTTCAGTTTTTTACTGTACACATACAAGTGCAGACACCAGTTACCGGTTGTCCGTACGTTGCTATAAATGTCCCAGCGTTTACGCATCTGCCTTATCGAATTTGATTAAAGTTCATGTTTATTTATCGCTCGTTTATTTAAAGTTGACATGTCTCAGTGCCATTTAGAGGTTCAATTGTTTTTTTATGTTTTTTCAGCCATGATTTTTTTGACTCTTTTCTAACTAGCCAGTATTGCCTTTAAAGATTTGTTTTTTATTTTCAGTCATGATTTTTTTATATCCAAAAATACTAGCCGAAAAATATTTTTTAAAATTTGAGGCAGACCTTTGTCATACCTAGGATACCTAACGAGCTTATAGCCTATTTGTAACTAAAGCCCGTTTCATATTATCTCTATCTGTCAAATAATAAATTAGTCAAAAAATTATGCAAAAATAATCTTATCTTATAGATTAGCTCAAGCCTGAAAAGAAAATTTAATCACAATGATTTATCATAATACAAGTATTTCCAAAAAATGACTCGTGCGTGAAATATAGAACATAATTAACATAAACCCTTACTATATATTTTTTATAAGTACCTATTTGTTATTTAATTACTATTAATTTACACGATTAGTGTTCATAGATAGTTCGGTTGTACATGATTAATTTATTGATAGATTGAATAAAACATTGACCCTTTTCTAGACGATCTAGATTACATAATGCCATAATTACTTCTATATTAATTAATCATAAAGCCGCATCCAGACTCTGTAATCGGCAATCTGTGAGTCCCCTTCGCATGAATACGACATCAGCTTTCACTCGGCGAACGATCGGCATTCTGCTTTGCCTAATGACATTTTGCTACGTCCTCTTCACCAATATAGTGAATATGTCTTTACACACGTGTAGTGTTGGGCCTACTGAGATAGGCATTAAGCCGATTCGACGTCACATATTCACTAAGTAGTATCTATACCTCGTGTAGGCCCACTAAGATTGTCCGAGTCAGACGTTGCTCGGCCTTAGGCCGCGACCACGCATGTAAGGACTCGCCGAGTAACTGACGAATCGATTAGGTACCCGTCAAAAAATTGTAAATCGCCGAGTATTGTTCGTATTACACGCCTCCTTCGGCTAATTTGTTTGTGTTGGAATTTATCACATAAATGGGAAAGAGCTAGCACAAGAAAGAGAGCAAAATGGAGACTGCTACACCGACAAGAGCGCGCCTCTTTTTAAAGAAGAGTGTGATTAATTATTCCATCCAAACATTAAGAAAACTGCTCGCCGATCACTACTTGTCACTAAGCGATTAATCGGCATTCCGTAAGTGTCAATCAGGCTGCATCTTAAGACTAGACATCGAATGTGTTATAATAATTATCATTATACATTAAAATAATGTGAATTTTAATTCCATTTACGTCTGACTGACACGCTTGCCACAGGTTTGTTCAACCAAGACTTTTCAACTTCCTTAATGAATACATTTGCTTATTTTCAACCGCAATACTGCTACGGAATTAGAATTTAGTAAGTATATTTTAAAGTAATATTGTCCATAGTATATGCCCCACTATTTACAAAACTTATGGCATTCTATTATATCTACGATGTTGAATATGTAATAAAAAATGCACAGCTAAACCTCACACATCACTACTAAGTAGAATTAAATAGCTTAAATAGCTTTTTTAAAATAATAATTAACTCTACATAAAATATAACTCTACTATAACGTTTTTAAAGTCATTAATTTATTTGACGTCGAATTATTTAAATATATTTTCATCAATTTATATTATTACGTCCCTGTACCAATATTGGTACTCATAAATTCACAACACGCACCAGCGATCAAACGCTAATAAGACTTTTAATTCGAACAAAAAATTCGTCGAAGCGTCAAACATAACACAGTAGCAGGTGAACTTACCTCGGCCGTATCAAAGCAAAAAACTGCGAATTAATGCAGGCATCGGTACATACGATCATATCTGTTTGAATTACGACTGTGGAGACAAATTGCAGTCACTTCAAATGTGGCGAGCCCGCCGCGGCGCGGCTTATACAAATCGTCGATTGTTTTGCTCTCTAGTCACGATTGTCAAATCGATCTTAGCTATTAGGTAAGAAAACGTAAAATCGCTTAATCGTACAACATCGTAAAGAACTGTAAGGCTGAGTAAAGCACTGCGCTACTTGAAATCCGCATAATTATCGAGTAGGCTATAAATTCTCCCGCGTGTTAGCTAGTGTTTCCACTCACGTTCGATGCTACACTTTACAAGCTCATTGTCTTTACTCATGGTAACTACACCTTTATGTTTATGTTGAATAGCACCTTGCGTATAACTTACAATGGTATTTATCAATTCATTTATGGAATTTGACACAGACATAATAAATTGGTGACGATTAATTATTGTACTGTTCTGTTGTATCATTTGTCGTTTTGGATGTGTTACGTCTATATAGATGCGGCGGGTAACTTTCAATGTGTTTTACAAAAACTTTTATTTAATGACACACTTTAAATCTCAAAAATAATTAAGAAAAAAGTGTCAACTTCACACTTAACGTGTATGGACTTAAATAATGTTAATTTTCAATGTGTTTTACAAAAACTTTTATTTAATGACACACTTTAAATCTCAAAAATAATTAAGAAAAAAGTGTCAACTTCACACTTAACGTGTATGGACTTAAATAATGTCAACTTTCAATGTGTTTTACAAAAACTTTTATTTAATGACACACTTTAAATCTCAAAAATAATTAAGAAAAAGTGTCAACTTCACACTTAACGTGCATGGACTTAAATAATGTTTTTATGGAACATACTGTTACTGTTTGTTTTATAAATTCTAATTGAAAAAAAAATGCAACGTCTATTTGTCTATCGATAGCACGGTCATCGGCTCCATCTACACATAATCAACGCACATTAGTAATCAATAAATCACAAAATGACAATAAATTTTGAACTTAAGTAGTCAGATAGCGTAACAGAACTTACTTATCCATATTTTCATCTATGATTTACAGATGTTATGACCTCAACTTCGATAATGAATGAGGTGGTCGTAAACGGCGGAGTCGGGGGACCATTAATGTCAATAAAAAATCCATAAACTCTATTAGCCATCATAAACTTCACCACATCTGGTCAATAACTCGTTTCGCTTACAAATACTTATAATTGTTTAATTAAAATATTATATCGAAATAGTAATTTGTATATTATTGTTGAGATAACAAAATAATTTACGTTGTCTCTCAAGTTTTTTATTGTCATTTTTATTTACTGCTAAAGAAAGGTCCGTCTGATAATAACTTGGTCTGCTGGTGGCTAAGTGGTCTCTAGATTTATTAGACCTTTTAATTATTATTTTTTTAATCTATGTCTGAAAAGGTACCTATTGGTAGTGTTGCGTTTAGTAAATAATCAAAAGGATATTATGTAATTTGACCTGATTAAAAATACAATGCAATTAGATTTTTCAAAGGTAACTTATCGTTTTAAAAAATACCTATAAACCTATTTAATTAAAAATGTTAAATTACAATATTTTAATGGAGTCAAGGTTCGCCGGTACGAGCAACGTCCACTGCCAAGTTATATTTCGCAAGTTTCTATTTTGTCTTTTTTTAATCTTTTTTTCTTTGTACAATAGCCGTAAATTTCCATGTCAAATGATAAGCGAGTTTCGATAAAGAACACGGAAACGAACTTTTGTTATGAGCCTAACAAAATAGGACTATAAATTACCGCAAGGTGCCAAGGTGTTATACGTTTGAGGCTTGGCCACAATTCCTCCAAAACATTAGTACTATGCATAAATTCATTGTCAATAGAATTACCATAATAATTGGTTACCTGCTTATTTGAGCAGGTGAATTGTTAGAAATGAGCTATTGTTTATACTCTATTGTTAAATTTGTGCAATAAATTGTTGCATATTTTAAGGGCACCATTCATTTTTTGCGAGTTAACGGACTTATAAGTGTCTTGTAAATATAACGGGGACTTTAAGTATTAGCATCTTTTCCCTGTTTTGCATTACAATAGCTGAATAGACAGTTTTTTTATGTCAGAAACTTACTGTGACGACGTCACGATTCACAAGAATATGGCCATAATACTGTTATTTGAATATCTTAACACATGTTTTGCCTAAAATTTCCATAAAACAAAAGATTTACTTTTGTTCTATTGTTACGAATTGCTACCGTTTTGTAAATGTTCCTACAATTTTTTAATAACTATGTTTGTTTAGTTTTTATTATTATACATTTTTTTGCAAATTTCCTTTTATGTTTAGGCGAGGTATGGTATTCATTTGCCATCATGTTAGGATTTAGTTCTTCAGACTATTCAGATTCTATTTTCTTCCATATAGCATTCTGCCGCTTTAGCACGATGACTTTTAGAGAAGTAACAATAAGCTTAATAAATATAAATAAATCAACGAAATTATATGTATTTGGATTGTGACCTAAGTTTATCGGCAATGGACGTAAATACAAGCAGTCCAAACACCTCACCTAAACGGTCGCTGGTAACCTGGTGAAAATACGAGCCAATATCAATATACCTATGTGCACATTAATTCCCGGTTGTTTGCAACGCGAAGGCTTAAATCTGATATAATGATAAATCAATAGAAGGTACAAAAAAAAACAAGATTTTCGAAATTACAATCATTAAAGGCTATTGGAACTTTTGTAAAGATGTGTTCAAGAATCAGGGCGGATATTAGCTATTAGGTATGTATAATATAAAGAAAGTTAGTCGTCGGTCCGTCGCGGCGGGTGCGGTGGTGCGCCTCGAAAATTGTAATATTTCAAAATTACTCAAGAGTCGCGTTGCTTGAATAATGCGATAACTTTGAGCTGGGGTGGGAACCCACCCCGCGGTCCGTGCGTGCCTTTACCCCGAGACTTGTTTTTGAACTTCTGTTTCTGAGTTTGATCAAAATATACTCTCGACGCCCGCTTCATTTAACAAACACTTTTTGTTTGACAATAAAAACAAACTGATTAATACAGTGTTGATATCCATTTTCGTCGTCACAATGACACTTTTATGGCTGTGAAAGATCGTAGAATTGGCAGCCACCACTGATGACATTCTCCGAGAAGATGGTTTGAGGAATGACTCGTGTTAAATGATTCGTTCCTACTTACTACTCTTCCGCTCTACATAATGAGGCATTACAAATTTATTAATTTTAAATGTGTTCTAGGCACACCTACACGAATTTTTGAGTGAAAGTTAATTAAATATTTTTTAAACAATAATTTATAGCCTATAAAATGTTTCTTCATAAAACAATGTACTTCATTTTATTTTACACCAAAATAGCGCATTAATTTTATTGTCAAGTGCTTAAAATAAAACAGTATAGGTACTCGTAAATAATCTGTATTCAAAGTTCGTATAACGTTTGTTTCAATCTACATTAATAAAACCTCACTAACAATAATTGTTCGAAAGAATAGTGTTGACAAGGCTTAATAAGAATTAATAAATAAATTCAATAAGAAAAAGACGTTACAAAAGTCAACCAAATACAACTGTCCGTAGTTGGGATCATGATCATAAAAATCATATCAAGAAACGTTCACATTTAAAATGTAATTTAATAAATGTCGTATCTTCGAATTCGAACACAATCGTACAGTTTAAAAAGTCGTAAAACCACATAAAGTATTATACCGCACCAATAAAGACTTAACTGACAATACGGCGATATTGAGGAGCTCCACGCCGCTTCGCCCTTACATTATGATAGTATAATGTTGAATTTATGAGTACAGTATCTTTTGCCCACGGGCCCGTTTATGTAAGTAGTGATTCTGTTATCGAGTTTTGATGGCAACACAAACTTTTAGAACGATCTATCTACCATTTTCTTAGATCTTGGTAGCACAGACACATTTTATTTTTATAAATACATATATTTTTGAAATGATTTATGATATAATAATGTAGGTATTGTATTTTAAGTATTAATAATTCACACAATGTTTTATACTTCAAAATTTCAAATAATTTTTAAGTATAAAACATTTTTAATCTGTATTTTCCTCATGAAATATGGTTTAATGCTCAAAATTTTGCAGCGATCTCGACTAAAGGACTCAGTGTGGGTTTATACGGTTTATACATACGGCGATGATGTAAAGCCACATTGTGGAGGTCGCACGTGGTTCGGTCCATGTGACAAACCGGTCCTGTAAGCCTACTAACCTCTAAACGACTCTGTAGGTGAACTGTTAAGGATTCCGTGCACTCTTAATTTTCTTTTGTACTGTGGGAAATATCATACGTGGGAAATCCTTTGTTCATTTTCTATTAATTATTGTAAATTTTGTAGCTAGGATTATATTATAATCTTTTTATATTATTAAAGGATTAACGATATACCTATTATTACTATAATTAATAATATTTTTACAGTTATGTCAATCGTCCTTGCCTTCAATCACAAGAAATACTGACCGCTGTCCATCCGCATTGGAAGAGCGTGGCAGAGTTTGTTCTAATTCCATTCGATTGAAGGAAGACCCGTATCCATGCAGTGCGAAAATTATGGGTTATATAAATGTAATATGATAATTTATGAACTTCCGAAATTAAAAGCACAGTTCTCGATAATTGTTTAAATTTAAAAGCCTCGGCTTTACACAAGTTAGATGTAACCGCAGTTAACTTTTAGCCTTGGAAGTTGAAGAATTTCTAACTCTTAGAATTCTAGAACTTGCGTCTCGTTAGCTGCTCGCCGCAAAACCTTCTCTTATTTATGTTCGTACTTATTCCATTTGCGGTTAGATATTTACTTGTATACATAATATTATTAGAAAGAGAAAAATATCAAAAAACATATAAATTATTTATTATAACAAAAAGCAGATTACAACTGATACAATTTAATATTAATGATCTAGGTTCGCTACCTTTTGTCTCTTATGAACTGTATAAAAAGATACATTAAAATTGGGATTAACTTTATAAATTGAGAAACTGACTAACAGAAAAAATTCACAAAGTCCGATTGCAACCGAAATGTACAATTAAGGTTTTTAACATTAAGTCTCAATTTTGAACCCATTTGTTTTAAGGAGAATTTGTTATAGGTACTTAATAGTTTATAACTGCAACAAGCTGGAAGCCGACCTTTAAAATGTCGATACCAATATAGCTTTCTAGAATTCGAGACATGCAATTGTAAGGTGTCGGAAAAACTCCGACAATTCCATGAAAATGCATTGCAGCAAAGAAACCCGCCACGGAATGCCACATGCGGTTACAACGAAGCTAATACAGATGAAGCAATACAATTCCAACTTTATTTATCACGTATTAGTGTTAAATTTTTATTGTCACTCAATCGACAGATAGGACATTTTACTTGTGTTTTGATAATTGTTTCGAGTTTTTACGCTGACCAAGGTGCAGATGCAGTGTGCGTGCGGAGACCTGCGAAATAAAAAGGGTTCTCTATATTTAGGTATTTGACACACTAGAATGAAAACGGTTATAAGCTAATACTATACATACAAACAGTTTAATAATCTATTGCTCATCATAATAATAAGTTTATTTAACAATAAAATAGACTCTACAGCAAGGCTGGTCAATAGATTGTCCAGGTGTGCAAAATTTTAGAAGACTATGGGGGCGACGAGCCACTGAACGATTAGATCAATTAGACACTATAGGTCGAACGAAACCTGCTTAAAGTTTTCATAGCAAGGTCGTACAATGTTATGAAATCTTCAGTAGAGACCATTTTTCAAAAATTTACAAAACTCTGTTAGTTTCTCTGAAGATACATTTTCCTAGAAAATATGTTTAAGCTTGGCATAATTCTGAACTTATGTGACTTCGAGCTGAATACTTACTGGATATTCAAGCAAGTCGGTTGAACTGATAACAAAAGGATTCATATTCATAATAGCTCAATATTATTTTTGACAGATTCAATACTTTGTAATCTGTTTTCAAAAGACTCTATAAGACGCGCTGGATAGCGGGCAAATCCCTTGGCGTACCACGAACTGCGTGCCTGGGTTTAACCAACCATGCTCTACAGTCTTTTACATTTTTTTTTTAGAAATTAATTAACGTTTTATAATTTTGTTCTTATATGAAAACTAAAAAATGTACACGTATATCAATATCTAATGATATTTAACCATTTCAATATTTTATTATTATTTTATTTTATAGTAGTGCAAACTATTATTTCTCAAAACCTTAGTAGAGTACTAAGGATTCCTAATTTCTAGTTAATTAATGTATGAA
The DNA here is from genome assembly GCA_905163395.2 of Endotricha flammealis. Taxonomy (NCBI): domain Eukaryota; kingdom Metazoa; phylum Arthropoda; class Insecta; order Lepidoptera; family Pyralidae; genus Endotricha; species Endotricha flammealis. The sequence goes on along the minus strand of LR990860.1, from coordinate 5,682,879 downwards.
TTATAATTGAATATTTGTTACAAAAACATGTGCGGGGTATGTCTTGATGTTGTTAGCTTATATCTTGTATCATATAGTTACAACAACTGATTATATAAATCCTCCATACTGTTAGCAAAAGAAATAGTTATGTTATTATTGTTACTTATAAAAAATTAAATAAAATATTAGAAAAAGAAATCAACTTTCTTAATTGACCATGTTTCTTTAATAAGACTTAATTATATTATTTTTAAAAACATAATAATGAATGAACATAATAAGGCTGAATCTTGATAATTTAATTTCCTATAATTATTTTTATACTCTTTTCTAAATTTCTACCTATCTTTTTTTTATTTCTACCTTTTTGTCTTGTTGACCTTTGTACCGCCATCATTAAACAACTTAGGATTATTATATATCTAATTAGTACAGAACCACTTTACGTCATAGCGTTTATCTATCAAGGTATCTAGGTCGACATTAATCTCTGAGTGCGCATAGTGAACCAACAAAGACGACAGTGCACTTTAAGTGTCTTTGATTCTAAAACATTTGACCTTATAATTGCTCGTCTAATTCCTTTTCGCGGATCTGCTAGGTTACCTGCATAGCAATCGCGATTTTAATTTCAATTCTGTATAATTTCTAATGCAAAATTAACAGCAAATCCTAATTCGTACCTTTGAAATTTTATACTTTACTAACTATTTGGTTAGCATACATTCCGATTTCATTTAGTTTAGTATTAAGTTAGTGCTAGTTTAGTTGTAAAGAGTACCTAAAAGTAACAATACAATGGCGATCGTGCGGAATTATCTTTAAGAGTAAGAGCGTTTTTCCACTACTCCGGCATCCGATTTTTAACGGTCCGGTAATTGCCGGTCCGATGTAGAAATTCATACTTTAGTATACGGGCTTCTCCACTACTTCGGCATCCGGTTTTATGTCTAAAGTATGATTTTCTACATCGGACCGGCAATTACCGGACCGATAAAAATCGGATGCCGGAGTAATGGAAAAACGCCCTAAGGGGGCGAGAGTACTCAGGCAAGCGGCTTGATGGCTATGTATTAAACAGATTTAAGACACTCAAAATTAGTGTCACAGGAATAATTCTGTGGCAGAAATATGTGTGAGCCGACATAGTGGGCTGCTCGTACAGTTAGACATTGTTCAACATATACAGACGCTGTTATTTAGAGTATTTTAAACCTGTTTTTCCATTTGTCAGAGGAAAAATAACTGTGAACGATCTATACCTGCTTGTCTTAACGACTGTCATCCATAATCAACAGCCGGGACCGACGGCATAACGTGCCCTCCGAAGCACTGACACTATTATACACGATTCTGAAAGTTGCTTAACTTGTGTGTTCGTTTTAAACTGTCGAGCTGAGGAGGTAAATGAGGATGTATGAGGAGGTCAATGGGTTTTATAAGTTATTACATTTATTAGTTTGGATAAAAAGTAGCCTATGTTGGGCTCTGTACCCCTTACAATATGTATGGAAATTTTCATAATGATCGGCTGCTTAGTCAAACCGTGAAGGAATAACAAACAATCGAACTCACTTTCTCATTTATAATATTAGTAAGGATAAGGAAGGATAAAAATCAAATGAACAAATGTATGCTCATTACAAACAAAATGAGTTACAAAGTTCCAATTCAAGCCACAGTTGAATCTCTTGGAGTTAAACCCGTTTGATTCGCATCTACGTATTACATACTTGATTGATAGCTTAAAGGGCGCCGAGCAAATTAAAAAAGCACAACCAACATGGCGGACAAGGGTAATGTCTTTAATTAAATACAATAGCAATTGTGATATAATCAGTCGCAAGTTTATGATCAATGGTTGTGTTAAGGTGGTAAAATAATTGTGTACATGATACGATTTTATTATTATAATTATTATTTATGTTATTTTAATTATGAATAATTAATTTATTGTATAGACTAATTTATAAATGTAAAAGTATGTTTGTTTGTTCGATGATGTAAGGGGAATTGAGCACTTAAGATTTAAATATTTATTTCTTTTTACAAAATTAGGACCCTGTACACATGAACGCGCGTTGGGGTCGCATTTCTTGTTACATTGATCTCTTTGTAGAATGGATGTAACCGTCGCATCATTGAAACTTCACGATGGATTATGGAACGCGACGAGAAACACGTAAACGCTAGGTATCTGAATCTGCTCTCCATATGCAATGGTACTATACATAATCATGTTTATTAACAGCCGCACCAGACATAAATTCGAATATTTGAACATTTTGTTTTTTTGATTGCTGTTTGTGTGACCTGGGACTTTGTTCAAGAATTGAACAAAACGAAAATATTTTTTGAAAGGATTTCACCATCGCGCCTTAGTCTTACAAAACAATATTTTCGAAATAAAAATGTAAATTGAAACGGTAGAGCAGATGTTATGCTAGCTCTATCTACACTTTCGCGAAGTTAAACGAAAATTTGTGTTGACGAGCTCTTCGCCCTACTTCATCTTTATCTTCTTCACCTTTCCTTTATTCTAACTTCACTTCCATCAATTTCATGGCATTGTAGACTTCGCATTAAATTTTTAAAATATATCTGTAATTATGGTAACTTCAGCAGTGTACTTCTTGTGGCTGAGATGATGATGATGATCTGTGATTGATGATGGTTTGTTTTCAAATTATGATTAGAAGTTTTACAATGTACGAAGTCGCAGTATTTAGCTAGTTTCAATGTAAACAGTAAACCCCCGCATAATTATTCATGTACTTACGTGCGGAATAGTAAAAGGACAAGGATTACTAAGAAAATTTCTTGGTAGGCGGGTAAAGGCGTCGCTCCACAACTTTCTCCCGGAATCACGAACGAACGAGCTCAATTTACATATGTTTTGTATATCCTACATTTATTGTATTTCCCGGAAAAATTAATAATACAATCGACATTGTGAAGTACTGTGTTTGAAGAAAGCCGCGGAGTACTAAGTATCATTAAACATTTATAGAGAAAAATTCATTTGAAGAAAAAAAAAACATGTGTAGATTTACGTTGTTATACACGATGTGAATGATCAGTTTTTAACGAATTACAGAGAATTTTAGTCCGAAAATGATTTTGATTGATGATTTTCCGATTGTACTTTTCTTGCTTGAACGAATTAAAACTGTATCTCCCGGCGCAGCGTAGGTAGGTACTTAGTACCATCAACTAACACTATTATCTCACTGCTGGGATATGGATTTGCCTTCAATAGAGTAGTTTCAGAACTTCGCTAAGCTGTTATTGTGAATTAATACCCATAATTATAATATTTGCACGATTATACCAATAAATACATATTAATATTATAAATGTGAAAGTGAGTTTGTTTGTGTGTTTGTTGATATGTTTTTTTACTGGGGATAGTTTAAAGTCTGGAGAGTGACATAGGCTGCTTTTTTCCCCACGGGATAAAGAGATTCCCATGGGAAAAATTATTGACATTTTCCCTTGACCAAGCGGGCGGAGCCGCGGGTAACAGCTAGTATAATATAAAGATGTGTTCAAAACGTGCAAATTAAAATTAAAAAAATAATGTAATTCTAGATGGATATCACAAAATTTGAATGTATTTATTACGAACTTTGAACGGCACTTTGATATGCATAATGCAATCATTATGCCAACCAATTCATATTGTATTGATACATATATAAGTAATCGTCAATCTAACCTCAATTTACTAAAATTACACAATAATTAAAAATTATTTAAGTAAAAACGCATCCTGGAAGTTCTCACTCGCCGATGTAATATGCATTCAAATAATTATCTTAATCAGTCAGGCGATGACACACAACCTCGGTCTCTTTGACCGAACCAAGGTGATTTATTCAGGAGCAGTTTAATTAGACTCTTGCGCACCACACTTACTGTTAAGAGAGTCGCGCTCGTCTCAATTCGACGTATGCTTTGGCAAATTAATTAGGCAATAAGGCTGATGTCTTATTGCAAGCGTGTAGCTATGAGATTTAAGGGGCAACTCGGACACTAAAAACTGAGAGATAATATTGTATAAACTGAATCTTTTAGATCCCGGCATAAAGAGATATAATAAATAAAAACAATTTAAGACTGTCTACATTGTCTATTCCAGCGATAGTTACATTGATATTACTAGAACTTTTAGCGTAAAGTCATAAAATAAATAGCGCTATCAATGCGGCTCGCGGTTTATAAAACAATGGAGACTCGATTGTCGTATGGACTAAGTAAAAAGTGTCAGTTCGAACTTCGTTTTACGTCAGCGCGAGCTAGCCTTGTTGGCGACTAGTTTAAATGGCGATGTCTAGTTTGTTCAGGAATATATTCACTGACTGAGAGTTATGCTCTAGTCTGCTTTACACGCCCGCTTGCTCCTCGCTGATCGCTCGCAGTCGAACGGGTTCCCTACAGTTGCATAATCGTGAATCTACTATTTATTTTTGCAAGAGTTACTGACTGAATTATTGAAATATCTAAAACTACTATATAAGATTAAGAGTTTAACATTTTTCAAAATTAGGTAGGTACGTAATTTAGAGATAGGAGATCAAATCTTATTTGGTATTATTGGCAACATGTTTATTAGACCTATTTTTCAAAAGTCCAAAATAATCATATTCATAATTTACTATAATAATCAAGTATTTTTCTATTACTTTGTGCTAACAAATTTACATTTTTTCGATAGAATAAACATAAGTATATACGTTACAGGAATTGATAATTAGATACTTTACATGATTCAAATTTTAATTATTCGGCATCTGTTTAATGTTCTTTTTTCGTTTAGATTAACATAATACTAGCATAATTAGCCCGGAGTAAGTCTATTTACATTGATAAAAAATAACACACTGCATCGTTTCTGTTACATGCGTGGGCATTAATTAAGTAAAAAATTCATAGAACTGAATAAATGGAATAAATTGTTGGAGATACAAAATTTTATTATAACGTAATTTCATACAATGATAGAATTATCCATCGGGTCTTAAATAAATAAAAAAGTAACTTTTTAAAAATCCTAACGGACTAATATATTGCATTGTAGATAGTAGCTATCTTTAGCTATCTTTACCGTTAATACCGGTTCGTTCAAAGAAACATTGCATTTCTTATTCATGTAACACGACAATGGTAGAGAATATTAATTCATAAACTAGTCATGCGCCTAGAATAACCCACTGTGTTGAGTCTGAAAACAGAAAATAAATCTTGATACGACCCGGAGTACGTGATACGTGAACGAGCGAAATTTTACACACCCGAAATTAATTCGCAGTAATTTTAGTACTCTTTCAAACCAAATAAACAGTACGTTCAAAGCGAGAGACTGCTCTTGAGAGACCGCTACCACGGTACCGGCGATTTACGAAAATTCGCTTTATTCCAACGTTTATCACGATAAGTCGCCGAAATCCGGCGAGATTGTGTAGTCGCTTGGTACGGAGTCCCGAGGACGAGTAATGTTATGAGCAAGCCATTATTGTCTCGCCCCATACCGTAAAACATTACGCAGTCGTGCCGACCCCGACGAATGCATTTGGAGCTGTTAAAACCACTTCGAAAATATAATTTCCATATTAACTTGCCTTTTTTAAATCCATTTTAAAACATGACATTTTCGTGTAATGTTTACGTGTTTTCACATAAAAATACGAATTAATTGAATGGTAATATTAAGGAATATTGTAAATAAATATCACTTACCCTAAATCTTCATACGCAACGTCGGATTGATCTTGGTACACGCCATAAATCCGAACGCATTATCCTCTTCCTGGGTTTGTTAATTTATAAGCTGACCCAATAAATTAATTTACGAGCGGGAAGTGACAACAAAGTGCGTAATAAATAAACAATCTGGGGACATGTGTTAAATGTTAAGATTTTCCATTTTATTTACATTGTTGTAGCTTAGGTGTTGCATAGTCGAACATGTATGTTTTGACATTTTGGTTTACACAGAAAATTAAACATTAAACAGTATTTATTACATATTATTAAACAATGTGGTACTAATATGTATATTAGTACCACAAAATATGTATACATATATTTTAGTTGCGCTAATTAAATTTAGTAAAACTTAATATCTACAAAATTCTTTATTTAAACATTGATAAATCATAAATTACATACAATATTACAATGTTTAACAAACCCTTTATTTTCAAAGTTAAAATAGAACTCAATTTTTATCCGCTTGGTGGTATTAACAGCTCTATGAAGGGCTTTAAGTGAACCGTTTAGGATCATCTAGCGGACGTTTCTGCCGAATAGTAAAAGATGTTGCGATCTCAGAGGAATAAAACTTATCAATGCTTAAATTCAATTTGTATAACCTTTTTTCTGTGGGTATTATTTGATGATATCGAGTTAGTTACTACTACTTTTCGATAGAAGTAAAATTATTAAAGTACGTTAAAAGTTTTTTTCACGTATATCATATCAATACTCATCTCACTGCAGGGGTCTCTCCTCAATCGAAGGAAATTAGAGCGTACTCTGCCACGCTGCTCCAATGCAGTTAACGCCAAGCAATTGCAAAGGCCAGTGTTTTCAATCCGCCTGAAGGCCGCCGACTTGGCTTAACGACTGTCCATCCATCAACAGCCGGGGCCGACGATTTAACCCACCGAATCACGGAGAAGGTCGAGTTAACGAAACTCATTCCAGGTAGAGTCGACGTAGTTTAACTTGCATGTTCGTTCAGATTGCGTAACATACGTCTTATAAATGCACAATATGGAACTTTTTACAATTTAGTCGGCTTGGTACACGTTAACACGTTCCAATGTGACCAATAAAATCGTACTAAGCATTCAGATATTTCATATCCATGGTCATTGTGAATCAGGAATTATAGTCAATATCATTGTATCTGAAATGCGATTTAAAAAAGCAGTTGTCGGGTCTGTATCACGCGTGACAAGCACAAAATCGCCAAACACAAAGCTAACGTCAACATAAACTAACATCCGGCGAACGGTGATACATTGCGGCCACAGAACTATGGAAACAAATCTCCCAGAGTAATAATTTACGGGCGCAATATGGCCGCTTGAAAACAAAATAAAACAGGAGCGACCCGTGATAAAAGATGTCGCCGTACTGCGCCTCACTTTAAAGATAGACCAAGTTAAGAGTAGGCTAGACGAGAAATATTGTGGGTGTTTCAAAAAATTTCTGTATGCGTTCTCTGGATCTGTATTTGGAGTTTACTTTTCGTGTGCTTCCTTCAATTAGTGTCTACTCCAGGTAGCTGATGTCAGTGTTTCACCTAATGGGCCACTGGAAATGCCAATGGACTTGACGACTGTTACCTAAAATATTTTATATTTGGAGTGGTTGCATCGTTTATGAATTGAGCTAATTCTACTGGGGGATATACCACTCGCTTACATAATATCGGCGTGTGGCTGCGTTTTCTTCGATGAATGAAAGATCTGGAAGCTCATCTCCTTTTCCTTATCTCTTGTCTCCCTATCCCTTCCTTATAACAGGCAACGCCTTGGTAGCGCCTCATTACTGATGTTAATAGGCGGCAATAACTTTTATGTGGCTCGCTTGCTTGTTTGTCTGCGCTGACAGCGTACCATCAGGCGGGCCGTAAGCTTGTTTTTTTTTTTTTTTTTTTTTTTTTTTTTTTTTTTTTTTTTTTTTTTTTTTTTTTTTTAAATACCACAAAGGTGGCAAACAAGCTTACGGTCCGCCTGATGGTGAGCGGTCACCGTAGCCTATGGACGCTTGCAACACCGGGAGTATCACTCGCGCGTTGCCGACCTTGTAAAAATCTTTTAATGCCCCTTTTGAAGAACCCCATGTTATAATCTAAAGAAAAGACCTCGGCGGGGATCTCATTCCACAGCCTCAGCGTTCGCGGGAGGAAACTCCTCTGAAACCGCGCAGTACGCGACCATTTTGGTTCTAGTGTGTGAGGTTGGATTCCCCGCCGGTGACGAGCAGTTCGATGGTAGAAAGTGGCCGTAGGCATCAAGTCAAACAATTCCTCGGAACAAACCCCATTATACAAGCGGTAGAACACGCACAGGGAGGCGAAGTCTCTCCGCAGACTGAGGGGCTCGATACCGCTTGTTAGCTTGGGATCGTCGACAATCCTCATAGCACGTCTTTGAGTCGAGTCGAGAGGTCCAAGTTGGTACGCCGGCGCTCCGGCCCATAGGTGAGAGCAGTACTCCATGTGGGGTCGGACTTGAGATTTATACAGTATAAGTCTCTGCCCCGGATTGAAGTACCGCTTCGCCCTATTCAGCACACCGAGCTTTCTCGACGCCAACTTGACCTTGTCTTCTATGTGACTGCGAAACTGGACGTTGCTAGAGATCTCGACTCCAAGGATCCCTAAGCTGCCGGTAGTTATTAAGGGTGTCCCTTGGAATTGTTTGTCACAATCGTGGTATACAAAAACTAGGATCTTTCTGATTAAATAGAATAGGCTCAAAAATTTTTTTTAATACCTAAATGGAAACAATAACGTTATTAATCCATCATTGCTCATAATGCAAGTTCCGTATTTTATAATACTAAGACGAGTCCAAAATGTCAATGTTCTTGATGCCGCGTGCCGTTGTATCTTGATGAGTCGCAGAGTAACGGGTTCGCGGTAAACAGAATCGGAACTATCGCCATATCGGACTATAAATGCGTAGAAATCGCGTGGTATAACTCGCTCGTGAAGACGATCCCTAAAGATAGACCGTGCTTAGATAGCAAAACGGAAAATAAACTAGACAGGCCGAATACTGGAATCGGCTTGTGGCTGCGCTTCCGACCAATCAGTGGCCAGCAATAATTATAGGTTGCGTTCGAATTAGGAACGATGTGAACGTCGCGTGCTAATTGAAAATAGAATTTGCCGATTTGTATCACTAGTATATTGTAGCCTTTAATTTTATAAGTGCGTTCGGAACGTTCAATTGGTATACGAATGATATAACTGTACTGTGGTGATAGTATCAAACATCATTAAATATTCCTAATTAAGATTTTGATACCGTTCGAAAGTCGTATCTATTGGTGTCAACGCAGAACAGATCACGCACGCACATCACAAATTTCAACTAAACTTTTTAATACTCTATTAAATATATTTTATGTTAATTTATCAACGATATGTTAGGAATGTTTGGTTGTCATTACATATCTTAAAATGTTCACTTCTTAATAACACTCAAATAGTTTCAATAGGTAAGTAATAAAATAACGATTTTTGGTGATCGTTTGATAAGTATTATTAATATTTTTTTTTATTAACAATCATTCATAATATCTACAAAGGAGTATTTAAATTTTGTAAAAAAAACAATAATTTAAAATAAAAAAAAATAAAAACCTAAATATACGCACATATTAATTCCATACAACATTATGAACGTATTTAACAAATGCAACACAAGTAATATTAACATACCATACTGAGAACTTTTTTCTTCGACAGCAATAAACAGGTTATGGAGCTATTAACCTATAGACAATGGGTGTAAATTGAATAAACATTCATTTCTCTATTTGTAGAAATCAATGCTCTATATCTTCTTTTTATGACGTTCAATTATCACCTTTATAATTATAGCTAATGTCCCAGTAACGTCTAATTGTCGCCCACCGGTGTCGTTTACACCCTGTATATACGATAGAATAAAAAGTACTAAGTACACTTGCTGTGTACAAATGTGTTTATTCATAAATACCACAGTAGAATTATTTATGTTATGTGTTCCAGCTAAAACAAAAACTTAAAGATCATCCTAAAATATGCACATGTGGAAGAGTGATGGCCGCTTTTAAATTTTAGTACTCTGTGTACAATATTTTATCATTTTAGTACCATTAATTAGTGTATTTTAATAAGACATAACATTATCATGTGCTATGAACAATAATATGTTAATATTTTTTTGTAGTTCATATCTCATGTCTGGATGATTAGTACCTAGTTAGTACTTATAATTAAGTAAGCGTTTGTAAAGAAATAATATTTTATTTGAAATACAATATCAATTGGTATTTAAGTAGGTGTTATTTGTTCTGTTATAAATGTATGAATGTCTGAATCATTAAGATCCCAGTTTCTTAAGTAATAGAATAAGTAAACTTTATTCAAGGGATTTCATCAAGTGAACCATGGCCGTATTATTAACCGTTTTGATAATTTGACAACCCTAATTCGATTGTAGAGTCTTGTTTTGAACTTACATTCAAATTCAAAAGCTACTAAATCTTATAATATAATGTATTAATACTTGTCAAGCAGTTTAAGTATAGCCGTTAATTTTTTGGGCTCATATTATCTTTTCATCAGTACAGTACAAGCATGAGTCACTAGTAAATTAAACGGCCACTGTCCGCGCTAGGGTTGCCAGCTCGATAAAATACTTCGAATTGTAGGGTGCCTATCGTCATTCCTGACTCAATTATTTAAAAAACAACCGCCTGTTGCGCGGTCTTGCGTCCTTGTTGCATGTGATTTTGTATTGTATATGCGTCCCTTTCTTTCATTGGACAGCGGCTGCGCCCGCGCCGTCGATAATGGCGGAATGCGCCGGCTGACTTCAGTCGACCGCTCATAGACAATTTAAATTGGAGAAGGTAGCTGTCCACTCCAAGAAACTAATAACGGACAAAATGTCAGCGTATGTTGATGAAGTACATGCGAGATGACAAATTATGATGGCAAAATGTCAATGTGTAATGATTATGATATATTTATGGGGTGAATTGATTGTTTTAAATGTGTTAAAAGTGTTATGCGTATCATCAGATATGACAATTGTCTTACAAAGAAGAAATAATTTTTATAAGTACTTATTTTAATTTATCTAATAACTAATAAATTACATTCGTCATTCAGAACATAGATAGTAATACAAATAGCCAAATCTTGATACATTTTGTTCAATAATTAAGATGTAGTTTTTATGTAATGTGTGCTTTAGCTGAAGCAAATAAAAAAAATATCCATCTAGTTGACACTCGGATAATTAAATAGCTATTCAGACAGACTTATTTGGGTTTCTGCTCATTACCAGTAATCAAATTAAGATAAACAGTTAATAAATAAACGATAAATAAACATGAATAACTAAGATTTATACCTCTATTACGATTGATCAGTTTTAATAGTCGTGTAAATGTGTGAAAGATGAAAATAAGCCAGTTTTAAGATTGCCGTCGATTTAACATTGATATCAAATAGAGATAGTGTTGGACATGCAATCCAATGCAAGTGCAAAGTTCAATCTAATATAGTGTTAATAGTCCATTAGTTAAATTAAACCAATGAAAAGATTGAAGAAATTTGAATTTTTAGTAATAAACAAAAGTTTTTCGCACTTTAAATTGTATTGTATCAGACTTATTTTAAATATTGATTATGAGACTGTCATCACTTTAAAAGACTCTGGTGACCATGATTTTCTAGTAATTTTCATAATAAGTAGCAATTTTTATTTACCATTCAAAATATAAATTTTGTGTAAGTCTTTCTAATAAAAAAATGAATATTGTAAAAGAAATAAATGAATATATTATTATTAATGATGTCATGAATGATACGTCACGATAGTGTATGATAGGTATAATGACATTAAGGTATTCGTAGAAGTCGCTGAATGCAGGTCGCTCATAATTTGTCGTATGAATTAAAAATATAAATGTACTAAGTAAAAATTGATAAACTACTAAATAAATTAACCTAAAACTAATATAACATTAAAAATTAAACTATGTCAAAATTTAAAACTAATATTGAAAATTATTTTAATAAAGATTATTACCCACATTGTTTAAACTAGGGCTGGCAGTAAAAAAAGAAAATCTTTCTCACAAAAGTTATTCAACTTGACCGTACAATTTTCAATAAAATCTTACAAAAAAATAAAAAATTTCCTTGAAACGTGAAGTAAAAAGTGTAACAAAGTCTCCAACTTAAAAGAAAGTGTTGCCCAACTAGGCGTTTACTTCCCGAGAAAATTTTCAAGTAGCACTGAGCGCTGTATTAAGGGTAGCATAATAAGACTTTCTGGATTACCCGTAGCGCTCTTGAGTGAGAATAAACCCTCGGGAAATCCTGGCCCGCCTTTCCGTCTAATTTATTACATCTCCACTGGCCAACGGCCTCTGTATCGAATCTGTAGATATAAATACATAGCTAGAAAATTTACGTGTCTTCATTCATTACTATATTTTTTCTAGATATTATAAACTTAGAGCCACCGCCCACTTGTGATTTTTAATCGACCGATAGTTTGATCGTTCTGGGATTCAGTATGGAGCTATAAGGCAGTGCGCCCATTTGATGATTAAAAATCGGCATATAGCTCCATACTGAATCCAGAACGATCCAACTATCGGCCGATTAAAAATCACAAGTGGGCGGTGGCTCTTAAAGACTACATTTTCAATAGAGTTTTTGACATTCTACACGGGAAACGATTAAGGTGAAGATCTGTAAGATTAATTAGTTTAGGTATAATAAAAATTAATCTATACTTACTTGTATATAATTTCTGATAATCTAAATTTACAATTACTGACATATTTTATGAAAAGTCTTAGCAGCAATAAATGCGAAAATAAATAGGTACCTCTGGTTCTGAACTATTCAACTGAACTATTGAACTATTCACATCAATTTAGAAAACAAACAACATTCTTTGGTTCACAAAGAAAAATTGAGTTTCAATTCGAAATACTGAAAAGATGATTATTTAAATCGAGAATAAAAACAAAAAACTGTGTGAGTTATATTCATGAATTCAGTTTTTATGTGTTTTCACATCAACTAAATAACAAACATTGCTTTGCTGAAAGGCTTACTTGAACTCTTTTAAGTTTCCACCGGCCAGGAACGCAGTCCTGAAATAGTCCATCGTCCAAACCAGGTATCTCGTACCATTATTTTTTAATAGGTGATAATAATATTCGTATTTGCACTTTGCTGAGTTTAAATATCCGATATCGAGCCACAGAGAAAGTATTGCTAATTTTGAAAAATAAAATTAAAAAAATCATGGCTTTGTTCGTGCGCCGACAGTTTTTGGTAAACAACACGTTTGATAGAATTCGTCGCTGTTCGTGAGTCGTCTACGTACTGTCGACGCGCGAACAGCGACCAATTCAAATTTAGAGATAGCACATTCATTAAATCGTTTTGGTACATTTTTCGTATCATATCTTAGTTAGATTTGGTTCCCTGTATCGCTCAGCAAAAGACGATATTTGGGTTCATCAATCAAATTTATGTGAATCTTCAAGGATTTATTAAGGATTCAAGAAGATAAAAGTAAGTATTTGCTAGATTGGCTTATATACTTTTTGTGTAATATGATATCTATACTAATATTATAAAGAAGTAAAGTTTGTGTATATTTGTTAAATTGTAAGGGGTAATCTCGGGATCTACTGAACCGATTTTAAAAATTCTTTCACCAATAGAAAGCCACATTATTGCTGAGTGTCATAGGTTATATAAAAAACCGATAAGTGAAAAGGCTTTTATATGGTAGCCGGTTTTGCAAAGTGAATCGGAGAAAAAACGGTTGAATGAAAGCGTTTCTTACGAACGCCTGTACTAAAAAAGGATTATTAACATTATGCCCAACGAAGTGGGCACGGGTCAGCTAGTTATTTCATAAAGTGATAAAGCAAATTTTTATAAAACAAAATAGACGAGTAAAAATTACTAGTCGTTTAGAGCAAAACAATCGAAAGAGGTGCTCTGCGTGACGGTCGCTACCAGGTATGAAAAAAGGTTGAAAAATGAGGTTTGGGCGACGGTGTAAAATAACAAATAGTTTGGATTGCAGCCATCGAAAACAAGGATGAGTACCGCGATATGTTACTGTCTTCTAAACGAATTGATTTAATGGGATCTTAAGCTAATTGGATTTATACAGTCCAGTTGTATTTCACAAGATACAGATTAACGGGGAGTGTCTGCTCCTCAACTCATCCCGTTGGAGACAGCCCTGTCTGGGCATAAATTAGGAATTATATACGGCATTGTTTTGGATTTAAGGATAACATTTAACTTTAGTGTACGAACTTTATTTACTTTCGTCTTTTTAATTTTTATTTATTTCAAGAGTGCGATATTTTTTGGGAGACAGCTGTGTATTGGGTGATAATTTTAAAAATTAAAGGATTCTTCCTTTCCCTAATCCTAATGTCCTGTTCAAGAAGACTTTCTGTGATGGATGATGACGAAAAGAAACATTACGAAGTAATATTGTTTTATGCGACAAGAAAAATATTGCCATTATTAAATAATATTTTATATTAAAGATATTTTAATTTCCATTTTTCCATTGTTGTGTTCATTATTTTCTTTCGATTACCTATAACAGAGATTTTACTATTCTCCATTTTATTTATATTATATTCCAATTTTGCATTTACTACATTCTATATCACTGATTTGTACAGTTACAATTCTTTATCACAATTAACTTTGTAACTGTAAAATTTAAATTACCAAAATAATAATTTAAAGTTGAACTGAGTAATTCGTCCCGTCCCTTCATCGCCACCTATTAATCCTTGGTAGTGAATTAGTGCGATGCACACACGTTTGTAGTGGAGACACTTAATTATGGGGGCGCGACATAAATCAGTACTTCTAATATTAAACGCGCCTTGCTAGGGCAAATTGCGGGCCTGTGCAACCTGCGTGCGGTTACAGCGAGCGATTAGGCAGTTATTTGTACAACAGGCTTTTCTGAAATATTTTGTAATTAAAAATGAAACGCAAGTCTTATTAAAAATTATTGAGTTGAAAACTTAAACAAATATGAGTTTCTTGAGTTGTTTTTAAACACAAGTTTTTCTGAAATATTGAATGAACATTAAAGAATGAATAAAGACACAATTAAAATTCAATCAAATAAATCTTGTTGAGTGAAATGTGTTTTATAGTCCATAAAAGTAACAAAATACCTATTACAAATATTTGTCATCTTTCGTATGGGGCTTGGCTTGTGTTTTCTCCTTTCATTTCGTTTACAGTCATTTCAATAGAAAACTCTTCAATTTATTATATTCCTGAAATTTTTCTTGACAACAGAACAAATTCGAGACTGGATTAGATTCACTTTTTTTTAAATAATTTTTCATCATTAATTTTCTTCTAAATGTGAAATGAAAACGGTAACTCACCGTTATCGTGATTTCCATACAATTTAATATATTTTTTCTGACACCTCTCAAATGAAATATGAAATGTGTATTTATATTAATTTATTTTTTCCACCGTCGCAGATAATTTCGCCCCACAGAGATCGTACTAATGTGATTTTAATGTACTTAAAATGTCTTCACCTATATTTGTTTGCGTAATCTGTTTTCCTTGAGTATTTAATATTTTCTTTATTCAACTCTGAAGTTATTTACTATGACATTTATTTATAAATAAACATAAAAAATATAGTATCAAATGTTAAGTAGACTACATTTAAATTAAAACGTAAAAGTACTTATATATTATTATGTGTAAACATAATAGGTACCTAAATATAAAAATTCTATAGGTATAATTCTATAAAATTAATACCTAATTTTAATTTAATATTTAATACTTTATTTATTTCTCAAGCAAGTTGTCACAAAGTACATTGATACCCAGATTTCACACTAGTATTCCCTGTGTCGTGTAGTCCAGGGCCCTCTTATTTTAAATTAACTAAGTACTTACAATTACAATGTTTGAAATACATAATAGCTATAGTTACATGTTTAGTTATTTTACAACTATAATTTTAAATTCTTAAGGTAAACATTAGATTTATTTATTCCTATATTTATTTATACATTTTAATTAGTTTTGTGTTTATAATAATAAACACAAAACTAATTAAAATGTATAAATATTCATAACAATATTAAATACTACCAAAGATAGTAGATAAGAAATAAGCTTGAAGGGGGAATGTAAGAAAAAAAGCAATTTATATTATTTTTATCTTTTTTTGACACTATCGGTCCCTCCCTGTTCCGCGTGTTTGGGACAGGGGCGTATCGAGAGTCGTTTAGGTTTTGTCCCCTATCTGACCCCTTAAGAAAAATGGGGAAATAAGGGCGAGTGCCTATCTGCATAAGTGCTGTTGCACTTAGCTAAAAAGTAATAACTACGATTGATTAGAAACTTGGTAATATAGGTATTCAAATATTTTTCTAATGACAGTTTAATTAAGAAATAAACTACAGCAAGTTTTTAAATAAATCTCATTATATATTAAGTCTTCATCGCCTTAAGATTCCTGATAAAATAGTCTAAAGTCGTCACTTATTAGGCAGTATAAAGCACGATAGAAAAACAGATTTTTGAAGATCTTGAGTGTAGTCTCTAGGTTATAATGTCGATGATACTAACTTGCCTTGGCATTTTATAGAATAGAGAAGTAAAGTGAAACTCCACTAGTAAACATAACAATAATAATAATTACTCCATATAAGGTGAATATATAAAAAGTTGTCACCATCCGTGTAACAATGATCTGACATCTTGAGTTACAAAAAAAGGGTTCCAATTATAGCAAAGAAATTATACCACTATTGTACCAGAGCTATCGATTACTAGAACAATCTTAATTATACGTACAAAAAGAAGGCCCTGATCAGACATAAGCCTACCTATGAATGCGCTGAGTGATGAATCGAATATTCGCCGAATTGCAAGTAGAATGGACCATCTACATTACTTAGGTTCCCAAATCTCCATACAAAATTGTTATGCTCGCCTCGTTCAGCTAATAGTTGATAATTAATTTAAATGATATTTCTGTGATTCATACTTCCATCCAGATATTTGGGAAACTGCTCACCGATTACTAAACGATTGATCGGCATTCGGTGAGTGGTCTGGATGCGACTTTATGTTTAAAGTTTTTGTTTCACGTGTAAATACGTACGTGAATGTAATTTATTATTAGGTAACATAGGTAAAAATGCTCAACATTTCTTTTACTTTTTCTCTGAAGTGTGCAGAAGAAAAATAAGTACTTATTTTTAAAAAAATAGGCATGTTTTTCGAAAATCGTCATTTCGCGATACGATTTCGACGCAGAAATAATACTAATACAAAAGCAAGATCAAAATATAGATTTTATTGCGTATTGCTTAAATATTATTTTAAGTATGCTTTAGGAGTTTGTGCGTGCGTCAAATGGATCGGAAAATGTTTGGATGTATGAAATTATTTTTGTCGCGACGCCTCCTGTGGCGCAGACGTTTATTTGCCAGTGAATCAACACCCTACTGAAATATAGCCGGGTTGTCGACGCATGTTCTCTATTATATTTTTGCTCTATTGCGTTAAATATTTCTGTTCTTTTTGCTATGATAATAAAGCTAAAAGCATTGTTTTCTATTACGAAAATATGAACATTGAGACAATGAGGAGCACAATTTTAATTTAAACATTAACAGCTAGCAGAAACGAGTTTTAATCTTAACTCCACGTTAATTCTCAAGTTGTCTCTGTTTAATTTGTCGTCAATTTTAATTTTTTTGTGCAACACATCATAAGTTTAATGCTATCCAATAAAAAAATGGAAAATAGAGAATAGATGGATTGAAAGCGAATTTATTAATTTTACTTTAGGATGCTTTAGGTGGACAATGGTCAATCGGTCGCTGTTCGTGTTCGTCCGTCTACAATTTATGGTAAACAACACGATTGATAGAATTCGTCGCTGTTTGTGCGTCGACTACGCACTGTCGACGCACAAACAGTGACCAATTCGACAATGCACCATGGGTGGCGGAGATCGCTTACCTCTTCTGATGACCAGATATACGCGTTTGACTATTAAAGTAATAAAAATAATATTTACTTAATAAGTATAAACAGGTGGTAGTAAAACAATCGGGACAAGCCACCACACATTAACACCACTGTGTCTCCTGTGTAGCCAGGATCAACAACGGCGACCTCAGATAGACAATAAGCAATGAAGCTTATTGACGTCCCGGGGAATAAACTACTACGTCTTGGAACTCACAACGAATTTAATCAGAAAGAAGATAGTCGGAGTAGGAAGTATTGAAAGGACTTCCCTCCTTAACATTACATGGTAGGAAAACAAGTGACTCTTGGAAAGAGTTTGTAAAAGGACGATTTAAAAAATATAAATTATTATTGGTTGTATACATAATACTAATTGAATTAATACCAATGTACATATGGAATTTAATCGTATAATAGTATAATGGCAATTTCACTCGTAAGTGTAGGGTATGAGTCTGACCTTTGACATAATCACCCTTTCCAGGTATTGCTAAAATTTGACCACAAAATATGTAGCCATAAAGAAAGAAATGAAGACTTAATGCACATTAACTATAACATAAAATCTTTATTACCGTATTGATAAAATCTACTTTATAAATATGTTTTTATTTATAATCTATTTTAGATATAAGGACAGGAGTAGGTACACCTGCCGTCTAACGAAGGATATTGTTGGATATAATGTCTGGAATTTCATTAGGTTTCAATACAATTTCTTGAATTCTAGATATTATGTTAGTTAACTATCTAAAAGATAACATATCTGATTGGATATTATCTTTATAAAATATGTATTAACTTTGTTGCATAGTATATAGGTACAGTCAGGAGCACGTTGAGCTTACACTTGCCGAACAATTTTGGCTCTTATGACATAGAACTTAAGAATGGTGCAAAGTCTGATATGTAAAGGTCAACATGCTCTTGACTGTACAGTCATCAAGTCATGGGTACAGTCAGTGCACAGAGAAACCCGACGAAGTAGGACTAAAGTTTTCTCATGTTATTCTCAATGTATTTAAACGAAAATTAATAAAATGTACATTTTGATTATAAAAAAAATTCAAAATTCTTTATTATAACTGAAAGGGTTTTTACAATGGTTGGGAGCTCTTTTGTTAAGTTAATAGTATACCTGTAGTAAAAGAGTCCCCTCTTCACTGTAGTGAGATTTTATATAAGCCAAAGTAAACCTATGCAGAGTAACAATGAGTAATGTTATTTTATTATTATGTCTAGTATTCGATTCATCAATCATCTCAGCCACAAGAAGTCTACTATTAGACATAGGATTATAATTAAATACCTACGGGAAAACAAATGCAAGAGGAATTCTACTGCTAGTAGACATAGGATAATAAATAATTAAGTACGGGAAAAACAAATGCAAGTTAATCCTCGGGCATAGAGAGTATCCATTTTTTTTTAAAGAACAAAATTTCTTCTCCCATTCATGTCAATGACTCGTTAGCGGCAAAGTTTTGAAGGTACCTCATATGTGGTACTTACCGCATTAAAACTTTCTCAAACAGAACAGGGTCCCTCCGGCCCTAAGTACACGGCATTCGCATTACAGAAAAATGTGCTTAATTAACAACCTTATTTATGAAGAAAATAAAATTTAACTTTGAGAAACGTTTCCATTATATTTTTCCACGTGTATGTGAAAAATTGTTCTCAAACTTCTGAATAGTATATTAAATTATGTTTATCAGTGTGAATTAAATGTGTTATCTTTAAATTTTAATATAATCATTCCAGTTTTCTTAATTCTAAACTGTGAATGATAGATAATAATCTGAATTTCACAATTGAAAGTTGCTTTATGGTAATGTGTAGAGATACGAGACGTATTATGAATAATTAAAAATATGAGATGCCACAGTCCGAGTTCCCTTCGTTAAATATTTTGCGATTCAAGCATGATAATGCCCTTATTTATGTGTCTTAACTAAATTACTGTAACAAGTTTCAAATAAATTTAATTAAATAAATTTAATCAAAATTATCAATATAAAATAAGCACTGTTAAGGCGGAGAAGGTGGCAGTCAGTCAGGTCTTTAGTCGGTAGTTCGGTACCCTCATTGGCTAGAGAAAGCCTGACGACGGTCTTTGTTTCGTCAAGCAGCGGGACATGCAGTAATGCATTTATCTAACTATAAACAAATGTTATCGACTGAATTCTGAATCTGAAATGAAAAAAAATG
This sequence comes from Endotricha flammealis, assembly GCA_905163395.2. NCBI lineage: Eukaryota > Metazoa > Arthropoda > Insecta > Lepidoptera > Pyralidae > Endotricha > Endotricha flammealis. The sequence goes on along the minus strand of LR990860.1, from coordinate 5,662,850 downwards.
TTCTCATTAATATTAGCTAGGTACAGTCAAGAGCGTGGGGCAATTCACGTAACAAGAACCGATTCCAGTTGAATTCAACGACACTCGCTGTCTCGCTCATACAAAATAGGAATTGAACGGGACAGCGAGTGTCGTTGAATCGAACTAGAATCGGTTCTTGTTACGTGAATTGCCCCACTGTCCGACCTTTCATATCGAACTTTGTACCATTCAAATTCTATGTCATAAGAGCCAAAATTGTACTACAAGTGTAAAGCTCGACGTGCTCCTGACTGTACAACAAACAAAAACTTTATATATATCTTATGTACACTTTTCATGTGTTAATAATAATACACATAATTCATCGGAAAGTTAAAACAGTGCCTACTATAACACATGGTGCAGACACATAGTTGTAGAAAGCAATAACTTATCCCTCCTCATCCTAACTATTCCCTTGGCTCAAACCTACATCTATGTACTAACATACATGGAACTAAAGCGTATGGTGGAAGAGACATGAGCGCGGTTCGCATAATATTATTATCATTTGCCCAATCAAAATTCTGGTAAAAACCAGTGGTCTGAAATAGTGGTAGTTTGTAGATTAATTACTTTAAAAAAAACTACTAACTAAAACTACGAAATAACTAACTTGATTTCCACGAAGACCTAATAAGATTGTTTAAATAAAATGTCAATATAATTTTCATGCAGATACAGTTTTTTTTTCAACTCATAGCCTCTGAACAGTCCGCCGCAACCATAGATTACTATTTATTACTCTGTGCTGATAATAAGTAATCATTTATCTGATGATTTTCGCATTATAAGATAATTTAACACATTTTTTTCTATTATTTCTTCTTTCTTCTTCTTCTTCTTCATCTCTTTATTGACTAACATAAATTATCAAAAAATAAATAAATAAAATTTTTGTCTGATTTATTACTACCTACTATTATGATTTTCATGAAAAAATATTTGCTTTCAACACATACAGAAATTCATATTTCTCTTGTATTTCAAACAGTGCCACATCCTGCCCCTTTACATCTATAACCCTTCCAAATATGAAAGTTGCTCGCGAACACCGCGCGTGTTGTACAATATATCACGTTTTGATTCGGCCGCGCCATAAACAATACAATATATCAATATAAAGCAGACGGTGGCGAAATTTGAGCGTAGCGAGTGCGTAATATTTATGCGAACGAGGCGGCGCAGTACGTAGGCTTTTATAAAGTTGTTCGATTTGTTTTGTTTGCTTTTGAAATGAGCGCAGAAATAAAAGTATAATGCGACTGAGTTAACTTGAAACTTGCTCGATCTAGTGTTGGTATCTTTATCGATTAAACATTGTAGTTGTCGTAGCATGTTGTCTTGACGGATATTTTGTACTGTTACTGTAATACTAGTAGTAAATATTTTTTATGAAAATTCAGCCTATGACTTTTTTGTGCAAAAACATGTTAAAGTTACGCCTCAACGTCTTTTTTCTTCTTAAATGTGACAGTATGTAATTATCTTTAAACAGAACCTATTTCAACGTAATAAATGTAAATAAAATAATTTTCTCATTTCTATTTGCGATGTTATTAAGAATTAGTAAGTTATGGAGTATCGATCTATTTTTCCGTATCATGTACTAAATCAGTGGTCAGCAACTCGTTGGTCCGTGAAAAACCTGCGAGCTAAATTGGCTGACTTATACCTTAGAATAAATAGCTTATGCCGCTTTTTTTCATAATTGTCATGTTTTTTGGATAAAAATATAATTTGGTAGATAATTTTATAGATTAATTGGACATTTCACTGAGTGCCTATATTAAAATCTTCATTTTAACCTCGAAATAAATGGCCTGCGTCTGAAAATGTTGCCGTGTTGTTGGAAAACATACAAACAATCAAGTGTCAACTAAGTTTTGTCGAGTTACAGTGATAGTGGTATGCACGTAGGTATAAATCAGTTCGTAATTTGACTTTTGGCGGTGGACCAATCTGAGATGATTGAATTGTTCACGGTCGCTTTAATTGTGACTCGGTCATTGGCCTCGTGTTAATGACAATGCGACTTTGTTTTACAATGCAAATTTTTAATGAAGTCATCTTATTCAATATGGCGACACGTTGTGGTTGTGGTTAATGGCGTAATATTTAGCACCTATGGTCGATTGCACTTGATTACAGACCATAATCTAGTAACCATAAGTTACGCTAGTACTAGAGTTTACGTAGCTAATTAGCAGTCTGTGAATAAGATAGATTAGTACAGTAAATGTATTTGAACTCACGAAGGTGACCGAAGTGAAGTGAAGTTAGTACTAAGTTAGAAGACAAAGAAGTAAGGACGAAGTTGCACGAAAAAGCTGCTGGGCTACCATGAAAACGAAATTCCGAACATACGGTCTAACGTTTCGTTGAATTCTAACCAGTATTGAACCTAATTCTAACTAGTAATGTCTTTTTTGACTGGACTACGTGTTTCGCTGTTTCGGATGGACACTTTCATGGCTCTACTTCGCGAGTGTAGAGCCAACACAGCGTAGACGTAGAGCAACTCGTTTGTATTCGGAAATGCGATGATTGCCGAAGTGCAATATTTACAGCCTCGCACTGTATCATAGAGCCACAGCACACGGCGTATTTTAAACGCGCTGATGACGCGCGTTTCTTGCTACATTGAACTCTTCGTATGTTAGACCTCACAATGAAAATGATTACAACTCCGCAATGGATAACCATACGTGCGTAATCTACGCGTTTAAAATACGCATTGTGCTGTGGCTCTTATGTCTTGATCGGCAGGCTTCGACATCAAGTATTAAACTTATTATGAAATGACACATTAGCCGCGAAATTATATCGTGTAAAATTATTCCTATTCTCTCTCGCATATAGAGCTAAAATATTTATAACAAAGACAACACAGCAGTGTACAGCGAACTCGATTCATTTACATGTGAGTAGGCATGCATGTAACAAGTAACGACATACCATACCTACAACAACAATTGATTAAGTTACACAGAGCTTTGTTTAGGGGATAAATAAAATTTACCTTTTTATATACAAATGTGGTGGACTGTTGTTTTTATTTACAATAGCCAGAGTAATAAAAAATAAGATAATACATTAATTAATTACAAATTAAAATTTGTATAACGTATAGGGATTTAAAAATATATGTGCAAGTAAATGTAAAATACAAGATTTTATTCATAATTTTATTGAAAATAATAATTGTATTAATTAGTTATTAGCCAGTTACATTAAGCTGTCTCTTTTTGATTTCTTTCCCATATTGGAATCTCATAATGTTAGTTACTTATTATATCAGTTTTCAGCCTGTTATGTAAACAAGGTTATTAAATAAAACCTCCGGTAGGTCCTCCCTGCGTCAGTAGAGTAAAAACACTAATATAATAAATCTAAAATATTTCTGATAAATTAATAATTCCGCTATAACTGTTCTAAATACACAATTGCATTCAGAAACCTACATAACACACACATAATAAGACATGTTCGGAGCTGCGGTCTGGTCTCGCCTTGCCCGCGCCCGCGCTACATGGAATTGTTTTAAACTTTGATTAATTCCTTGCCCGCGCGATGAGCATTACCTTGTTACTGTTGATGAATACTGGATAGTGGTTTTGTTATATTTTACACTTATATGCTTACGTTATATATTGTTTGATAACCCTATTTTTTTGTATATTAACCCTATTTGAATTCCACACTTATGGGTATAAGTGTCCGTGGAATTCAAATAATATTTTTAAAAAAAGTTAATTTTTTAAGCGTGGCTGGCTAATGGTCAGGCTTTATAATTTTTAATTTAACTATCTTTTATTTAAGAAAACATCTTTTAAACGTTTTTTTTTAAATAAGCTCTTGAAACATTTCACGCGGATGTGACGTCGTCACCAGCGCTGAATACTCACGGCAATAGAAATTGTTCGTAATACATTAACTTAATCAAGCGAGTCAAAATGGAACCGGTTCAAGTTTGTATCTGTCTACTATTTAAAAAAAAATGAGTAAGTACTATTATTTTAGTTTTTTGGCATTGAATTTGATAAATTACTTTTTTGGTGTTTGTTATTTAATTCATTCAGATGAACGATTTCCTTAAGAGTCAATTCTTTGTTGACAAGTTTTATTTATGTTTTGTTTTTAGTCTAGTTGAATACAGTATCTTAATGTATTAATACCTTAACTATTGTATTAGTCTTAATAAATAATTACTTTAAGATTTTGTTTTCTTATATCCAGTTGAGAGAGCACTGTACTGATGTACTGTATTAACACAGGCTTGGCCTTCAAGTTGAAGGCTTCAACAGATACCAGTCTCCTAAATAATTGTTGTTACATTTAGTTAAGTTACTGTACTTCAATTTGGAGAAATAAACCCTTTTTTTACTTTTACTGTACAGTATATTAGTTAGTCCTACGATCTTATTATTTTCAGACTAAAAAGGTCTAAAAAACAATAAAAGCACTTTTTTAAAAAGCATGCATAAAGCGATGTCTGATAACGATTTAGATTCTTAAATTGTATTTTTTTTATCAATCCAACAAAATACATTCGGCTTTTGCAAAGAGATCTTGATACAACAAGCTAACTTAGTCTCGATATATTATCAATATAAAATATCACGATATTTATTTATAAACATTGAACACGAGGCTGTACTTATCAGATTTTTTAACTGAAGCTTCACTCACTGTCAATTATTAGTCAAAGCTTTCAATGCGTCGTTGTTAATTGATAATTTCAATGGACATGTTGGTTATCTCGCGAATTACCTTAATTAGAGGTGTGGCCATAATTAATATTCATTAAAGTCACCTTTTAGCTTGCAACACTGAACGCGTATCGCTGTAAATAAATTCACTGGACGCATCGCATCGGCCTAACTCCGATAAAGATGCAAGTTTAATTTATAAAAATAATATAACTACTCCATTGAATTTTATACTCTATATCTTAATATAAACAGTCGTTTTTAACGCATCGCATAGAAAATTGTTTTAAAATATTGCTAGTGACATCTGTTACATAAACTGAAGTGTGTAACGATGTCTTTGTTATAATTTTCTCATTTATAGAGATAGGTAACTATATAATGATTTCTAATAAATGAGTTTTTTATTTATTTGACACACGCGTAACTTTTACATTATTATCTGTAACAAAGATGAGAATATTTTTTTATAGGTTTTGTATACAATTCATTTACAGAATAATTAATTGCGTTGACACTTTTTTGTAACTGAATTAAAACTTTCGAATTATTTTCTTATAAGGGAACCCTATTACACATCAAAAACTAGAAAAAGTTTCTAAAATAGTAAATATTAATTTTATAATAAAATCTAAAAAAAATACAATATTTATTCAGCATAGCACACGCGAGACAACTTTAAAACAAAATATTTAGAAAAATAGGAAAAAAATTTTTTTTATAAAAAAAAAATCTCATTTGGCTTTTATCAACATCCCTATTATATCCCCGCCATCAATGATTTCAGGTCTGTAAATTCTACTGAACATTAAACTAAACCTGCACTAGAATAGTTCAAAGGTTGCATACATTGAATCCTTTGTGAACAAAATGCAAATGCATCATAATGTTAGTGTTGTTACATAAATCATGGCGCGGCCATGCGGATGCCCGCCAGTGATAATCTAACTGCGGATCTCGTGATAAACGCTTTATCGGTGTATTTGTTTATTACTTGCATATTTTTAATATCGTTAAAGGGAAAAGGAGCATCTAGGTAATTTACATCAGTGGCGTTAATGTTTGAAAAAAAATCCGGGCAAATGCGTATCTTACCATACCACGCAGTATATTTAGATCAGTGGCGTTTTGTTCGACAAAAATCCGGACAAATGCGTGTCGGACCACGCTGTATAGAGTTCCGTGTTAGCTACGCTTTGTTTGCTTGCAAAGAGTAGTAAATACGGAAATATGCTGGAACCCAACTGCGTAGCCCGCAGCCCGACGACGGACGCTTTCTCGTTTTTTTTTTTAAATTTTAATTTCCTTTTAATAATTTTTCGAGTTCATTATTTTTAATAGTGGCGGATCTTCTTTTATTTTAAAACCTTATTTTCCTAAAGATTGATTATTTAATTAAAGCAACACATCTTTATTTTTAACACCCCATAAAATATAGTTTACGCAATACCCACTACATATGGATACAGATAATAAATTGTGGTTTCAAAAGCGGGGCCAATTTTCAAATAGAAAAGGGTTAGGTTATTATTCCTCGGCAGACATATTAAAACGGGACTCGTTTTATGAAAATTAAATACGATGCCCATCGGACCCTTTGCCTATGACCAACCACATGTGCTTGGAATATGCAAATGACGTATTGGATGTCGGGTTTACAATACATACATGATTAGAACCACCCGAGTAGTATATGAACTATCCTTTCTCCCTCGCTTTATAGGTAGGTTAAACAACATTCGATGCTGAGTGTTAACTACTTACTATTACTATTATAACATGGTAACATCGTATCTTAGAGGCAGATAATATTTCTTTAGAAGCAACCCTGAGTAGATATATCTTAGTGTGGCTCTATCGGCTCTATAAAAAAAAATCCAACCAAGGCGAAAAACTGCCGGCCCTAGCTAAGTATTCCTTTTTCAAATGTGTCATGACATGAACAATTAAAAAAGAAAAACACGGACTCCAGACGAAATTCAGAATGAAATGTTTACATGGAGCAAACCTACTTTACTTCTCCGACCATTTTTATCCAATGCTGCAACTCCAATTATAAAATTACAATAATAATTATCATAATTTATAGTAACTATATACCGAATTCTTCATCATATTATATCAATCCATAATCATCCCGCTGCAGAGATACGGTCTCCCTTCAATAGAAGGTGACTGAATTCTTGATTTACAAAAATGGGGCAGGTATGCACTTGGGTTACAAAACTCACAAAATTATTATTTATTATAGTTAAATAGTGTTTTGAATCAAACAGCTGAGTAAACAGAAAGTGTTTCTTGTTTTACTACGAAAGTTTTTCTTGTCCACTGGTTGCATTATGCGTACAGCCGGCCTCATAAATAGTTTATTACCTTAGTACAGTGAAGTAACAGTATGAAGTATCTGCTGTAGACATCTAAGGATACATAAAGAACTTTTTAAATCGATATTACATTTTTTTTATAAAACTAAGGTAGCAAACAAGCATACGGCCCGCCTGATGGTAAGCAGTCACCGTAGCCTGTAGACGCTTGCGACACCGATCACTCGCGCGTTGCCGACATTCAACTATCTTCAAATTCGACTTATTTAATCATATTATCAAACTCAAAATATTTGAAATAACGACGCATGTTATAAATTATAAATTATTTACAAATATTTGTAGGCACATAAATAGATAACTGATAAAACATTAACCTATCTTTTCTAAATTCCAAAAAACATTTCTATATGGAATCTTCACGCAACTATGTTAAAACAAGCTTTCTAATTTTAGTAAGTACGGATGCTATTCTGAAACCCGTTAGATATTCTAATACTGGCTATACACTCTCGCAAAGTCGGAGTGTAGTGAAGTTAGGCGCGAAGTGAGAAATAAAACAAAAGACGAAGTTAAACGAAGAGGCAGTCTGCACTCTCTCGCTCAACTTCGCCAGTGTAGTGCAGGCAAAACATTGCTGTCATTAATCCGAGCGAAATGTATGCGAGGGGATATCTCATTCTGTCAACTAAATGCGCTTTGGTTTAACTAAAATTGCATGATAATTTTGATTTTAGAATCCAACCCAACCGCGATGACACATGCAAAAATATTGCACGATTGTGTATTTGCGTTGATGCGAAATACGTTTTAGTGTTTACGCGATGCCGTAAATAAATGAACACTGAATTACCTAAATGTTTTTAATGTACTATCTATGGTACTTATCTTTTTAATTACTAATTGACAAGCCCAGTGGTCAAGCAATGGCTACTTTATCTCTAGGGTTGTGGGGTTGTATCCCAAACATTTTTGTGCATAATTTTACGATCCAAAAATTTTGATTGACTGGCTTCTTCCCAAGGAAGTTCTAGTAATATTCTTCGGTCGAACTAAAATATTGAGTAATTTGTGGTTGAAAGACGTTCTGTGGTCAAAAGTAACATCCTTTAGAAAGTCAACAGTGACGTAGACGAGGATTGATAAATTCGATAATGTTATTTAACCGATTTAAAGTCAAAGATGGCTACTTTTATTCAAATAGGCCTAATACAAAGTCTTTCGAACGTTTCATATTTTTCCTACCACCAGTTCAGACGGCAGATTTGTATTGTTTTTTTTAAAGCATTTTTTATATAGCTATGGATTAAATGCAAAATGGTTTTAATATTGTAGCAGCAATGCAATCATAATTGAGCGCAATACTCTTATTGAAATAGGAATGACATGAACAAGATCCATGCTTCGCCCACAAGATGCCAATCTGTTTGTCTATGCCGATGGACGCCCACGGGTTGGTTCATTGTGTTATCTTGCATTGTCGATCCCGTATGTAGTCACGTAAAAATTAATAACTCGTTTGTAAAAAAAACAAAATATCACTAATTTAATGATACCTACCTACCAAAAAGATCTTTAAATTATTAATAAAGACGGTTTTCTTGTTGTTTTTGTTTGCAATGTAAAACATTTTTTTAATGTAGTTCTGTCTCAAATTTTGGTCTTTTCTCTATCAAATCTATCGCTTTATATGCATTGATTATTATTGATTTCCGCAATTTTTTTCTAGTTGCTCCAAATAACCACAAATTTACGACGTTGTTGAACTGGCTCTGTAGGTTACAAAATGTCACAACACTAAATATTTCCGTTACAGTCGAAGGTTAATTTTAAAGTGTACTTAAATAAATCCATACTAACATAAAGTAACGCCAAATAGCTTGTTTGTATAAGAGATAATCTTAGGAACTACCCATCGGTTTTATAAGTCTTAGGAAGTATTATGGAAGATTGACTTTTTAGAGCAGAGAAGTTTCTAAAAACACTGAAAAACAACTTTATGACCATTAACAGACTGACGCAAAATTCGTATATGCGTCGTTCAAGCTCGAACATAGAGAAGCATTTTAGTATATATTGTAATTGACACATTAAATTATACCTGTCACTGTCAAACTAAAGAAGAAAAAAAGAGATAGATGAGACGTAATGTGAAATTAAAATGCGTTGGTTTCAGAAACGCGCTGTGTGAGCTGTGTCTGCGTGAGTGTTGATTTTGTCATGTTATTTACCTAGTATTATTTAAGAACCAATTTAAATAAAACCTTTTATAATAAAATAGCGAAATATTGACAACCAGTTTTATACCGGACGCTCTACATTTTAGACGAATTTCTTAAGAAAACCAGTTGATATGATTTGCAAAGGTTTTTCTAAATATATCTGTGGGGAGGTCTATGTCCAGCAGTGGACTTCTTGTGTCTGAGATGATGTTATGTATAATATCACAACTTTTAAATAGTGATTGTTCAAAGAGAGTACGCAAAACATCAAAGCCAAAATTCAAAACAAATTGTTTGATAAAAATATTTGGAATTATTTCGTTGATGGTACTTTTAAATGAGTAAGGATGCATTTTTAGTACACTTGAGTTGACTGACCCGAATCTAGGTAAATTGATTGACAGGCAGACAGATGTCGTCATTTCGTTATGTCAATGCTAAATTGAGGAACCCACTTATCAAGACTAGTTGACAAATCTTTGATGAAATCTAGCAATAACGATAACACGAAATATTACTCACAAGGGTCGCAAGAGTAACGTCATAGTTAAACCATAAATAGGTCAATTTTCCATAGCAATTGAGTACATGACCATATAAACAGTCAAGTAATAAATTACTTATTTATTAAAATAAAGTAGTGAAAACAATATTTAATGACGATAAAATTATTCTTTCTTGTTTGTCTCCTATTGTAAAAAAGGCAAAGCCAATTATAATGAAATCAGTTAGGGTCTGAGGTTTCGTAACTATAGTTCATTTTATAACGTAATAATAATTAAATTTATTCCATTTCATTCAAACTAAAAAGTTACGCATTTGCACAGGGGTACAATTTCGTACATAACTCAGACACAATAACGAATCAAAAACTGTTATTCAAAAGCGGATTGTCTTAACCCTTCACCCTCCTATTCGGATCATAAAGTTGGTGAATACTACAAAAATGTGAGCATAATGCCATTTGCATTTCGCTTTGTTTTTTCATACAGTTCCATGTCTAAATGTCACCACAGACGGGGGTGCGAAAACGTCCATTATGGGGAGCAGAGTGTATTAAAAATCGTTTCGCATCCTTTACGTTCTTAAGGTTATGGCTTTGAACGTGTTAAGTATTATATAATGCCCGGTTTGTCGTTTGAGACGTTCGAGTAAATCAAAAAGTAATATATCCGACATACGGTCTTTGTTGTTTTGTAAAAATACTCTGCTACTTACGGTTAAAATGTTACCTGTCTGATTTTTTTTTATACAACACAGGTGACAAACAAGCATGCGGTCGAACTGATGGTAAGCCGTCACCGCAGCCTATAGGCGTTTGCAATACCGGGGGTATCACTCATGCGTTGCCAACCCTCCCAACCCCCCCAAGTGGAGCTCTGGAGACCTTACTCACCGTAGGAACACAACATGGCCGAGACCAATGCTATTTGGCTACGATCTTCTGTAAGGTGGAGGTTCTTCCCCAGACGGGTTGCTCCGATTTGAGCGGACTATCCGCTGTGCGCACCTCTCTTAAAAATATTGCGTTACTTTAGATTTTTTGAATGCATATCAGTTTGTATATTGCGAGTTTAAGATGTTGCTAGATTAACTATATAGTAGGTATAATATTATATAGGAGCATATGCACATGTGATTAAGATTGATGGTGAGTCGTGCCGACACATAGATTAATTCATGATTGATTACATCGACATAATCTATTAAAAATAAATAACAATAAAGCATTGATAATAAAATCTAAATCACCTTTTTAAAGTGTAGCTACATTATTTAGTGCACATGTTAGGGAATGGTCTGAATTCCGAGATTTTCAAAACTTTTTATAACTTTTTACTACATTTAACATTTCATACAGTAACAGTCAATTTCTGAATCGTGTCGGAATTTAAATTCCACAACACGGTCAGTGCCATGTTTCTTCATGATCAGTGCAAAGTTGGCGTCGAAGATGAAACATATGTTATGTGTATCGAATACGATACACATGGCGTTGAGCGGGTTAAATCTCAAACTGTCTCTTTTTTCTTATTTAGTTTGACAGTGACAGCCATCATATAAGGTATCATTAACTTGCAAAACAGTTTGAGCAATTTACCGTTAGTGACAAAGATGAAGATTGAATTTCTAAGTGAAATGTTTTTAATGTTTTTTACGTTCTTTTTTAATACCTGAAGAAAGTGCATATGCTGAAAACGGCAAAGACAAAATCGTAGACTTGAAGTCTACACTACCGGATGTAGTAGTCGTTCCGGCAATAACACTTCCGGTACCAACACTCGGCTTGCTTCCGTCCTCGACGAGGGAACTGCTTCCTCCCAATTGTTTATGCCTTCGACAAATGCTGAATAGGGAGAAGACATTAGTTTGATTATCTGAATAAATTTCAAAGGGAGGAAATTGTTTTTTTACAGATTGATTTCAATGTAATTGTAAAACTTTTTTGAATCTTTTTATTTCCTATTATCAAGCGAAGTAATGAAAATATCAGCGGGTACATGCTTTTTTCTGTGCCCGTGGAACTCTTTGAAGAGATCACATAAAGCCATGTTAAAATTGTATTCAATGCGTTCTAAGAATATCCTGATCTTATAAAAAACCATAATAGTAAAAACTTAATTAATTTTATTCGAATTTAGTACACACTTTACAAACTATGTTTCAAATTAATTAATAGCGATTGAGATCTAAATACTACTTTGATTGACATGCGACGAAATTGAAATCCAAAGCAAAAGGTGCCGTTGGAGCTCATTCAGAAAAAGAGACGTAGAAATGCAGGACATACCTGTCCTGCTTTAAACATATATAGAATATAGAACTGTGTATAGAACACTGTGTATTGAAATGAACGCGTATGTACGTACATAGAACTTTCAGATTAATTGCTTCAAAAGTTGATATTGAAGCCAGTTTGTCCTCTTAATATGAATATAGTTTATATTCAACCCCAATGACGTTTTTGCCATCTGATGGCAATGACAATTTATTGCTATTAGAATATGGAAATGGAGCCGCCTGCTGCAGAAGGGATCCGGGTGTTTTTAATTTTGCGCAAAATTAATGAAGATTCATTTATTTCATTTCAGTAAAGTTGCGGTTGAAGCATGCTTGGATTTGCGTTTTTTATTTTCATCTTTATTGTTATTTTCTTATACTTAATATGCACTTAACATAAAATAAAATAATAACAAACTAAAGGTTCAATTAAGTAATAATAGTTGGCGATAGAAAAAGTATTATGTACCTTTTTGGTAAAGTTAAAATGCATGATAGAGGCATTAAAAATATGGAAATAAAACCAACCTAAGAGTTATTATGTACCAACAATAAATAGCATATAAAACACCCCATAACCGAAATACTATAGCCACCCCTTAGAAAACCAATAAGAACAATAATAAATAACTCTTATCATATTTCGAGTATGCTCCTGGTCGCATCGCGAGAGATCCGAACCAATATATCACTAGGAATTTACGAGGCAAGATACGACAGGAAAATTGCAAGAATGGTGGCGCAATCTATCTTAGTTGGGTTGCTTAGGGAGGCTGGGGTAGATTGGGGTCGGGAGGGAGGGGAAGATGGGGAAACTTCGAGAGGTTATTAGTCCAAGCATCTGTTGTTGAGCGGGGCGTGATGAAACTCCATGGTACAAGCTAACAAATCTAATTGCTCAGTAGGCGCTCCGTATAGTCTCGTCTGACAAATGGGCCCGTGTGGTTTACTGTAGTTATTTATTATACGCCGCCCAGGTGACCGTGTTTCAGATTTTTGTGAACCTTTATTTTGTTAGGCTACCAAGTGCTAAATATTTTAACTTCATTGAATTCTAGCGCCATAGGAAGTGTACCGCGGGGTAAAATTATGTTTATAATATATTACGAATTGTTGATTAGTCATTAAAGTTCTTAAAGCTTACAGAAATTTTTTAAGTCTCATTTCAGACTGTAGGTCTTAGGTCATCGCTCTTGTATATAGCAATGTTAAAAATAATCACAATTTGAACTACGTACCTGTAACAGATGATTTAACGCAGATCCAGCAACTAACTCTATCACTGTAACAATTGGACTTTTTTTTAAATGTCATACAGTAGACAAACAAGCAAGCGGGTCACCTGATGGAAAGCGGTCACTGCCACCTATGGACATCAGTAATACCAGGGGCGCTACCAATGCGTTGTCCACCAAGGAAGTTGGAGGATAGGGGAAAGAGGGGATAGGGAACCGAACGTCACCGAACGAAACGCATTGTTGCTTCACGTCGATATTCTGTGAGAGGGTGGTACTTCCCCGGTCGAGCAAGCCCATTTCATAATAATTGCTATACCACTCCATAAACTGGACATGTACAACGATGGAATATTTAAGACAGCATTAGAGCTGGATCATAGTGGACAAATATTTAATCAAGATTAAGTTCTACTTCCTCCATTATAAAGAAGACGATTGAAATATAATGATTGAAATATAATGTATGAGAATAGAACAACGGTAACGTGTTTTTAAAAATTTATCCATTTTAGGAAATACAGCCTACCTCTCCAATAAACATACGCGAACTAGTTTTGTAACCTAATCTAGTTTCATAATTACGTTTACACTTCAGTCTAGTTTTATCTAACAAGTTAATTTGAGTGGCTTCATAAAATTTAAATACGCTGCGTCTAAACACGTTCTCTATTTCGGAGAAAGGTGTAGGCGGTATACATTTTTTTATAAAGTCAACTTGAAAGATAAAATACGAAAACTTAGTTCTACCGTCTACAGCTCATACAATCTTTTTATGCTTATCTGCGTGTGATTTATGGATGAGATGTCCAGAGACCAACAACGGGAAAGAAAGGAGGTATACAAAAGTAATTTATTTTTTACATTTGTTTTTCTTGTGTGTACTGGCCACAAGCAAACATGTTTTTGAAGTTGGCATTTTGAGATGTCGCTATATGATTTATTTGTGACCCAAAGCGTAGGCGGTGCTTAGCCCGATCGGTATTTCGGCTTTACATACATAAATCATAATACATAATATAAATGCCACCTCTTTATTATGATGATTTATTTATGATGCGCAATTCTCGAAATTGCTGTATGTGGAAACGGAGAATGAAACACTGACTCAGCCATAAATTTATGAGGGCGTGCGTTGTGTATTTTTTTCATAATTGTTTACGTAAAATTAATTCGAATAAATGACGTATGAGCTGTGAGAAGCGATAAATGTATTAAAAACAATAACAGTTTGTCATTTTTTTTATATGTTATTGTTCTTATTTAAATCCCTATTTTCTTGTTGTGTGATGAATGACGTAAAATTTATATTTGGTCAAGTGCTATATTATATTATTATTGAGCCTGACGGACTGCTGTAACATTCTGCCAACATATAGCAAAAAATAGTTGACAAAGTAATACACAATTCTGACGTAAGCGAGAAATAAGTACATATTATTCTAAATTTCCACGATAAAGAAAATAGTGAAATTGACGCTAGTATTATTTATTAGGTCAAATGTTTCTGGTAGAAGCTATGTGGGAAGTAATGCATCAGTATTTAAATAAATTAAAAATGATTAATGAGATATATTATTATAATTCTGAAGAACGTTCACACGCATTGATATTCGACAAACATCTTGTTCTCTCAATTAAGCGTCTTTAGGGGACCGGACATGGCTCGACAGAATTATTCATGACATGACTGGTGCAACTTATCACTCTGAATGATAAAAAATTTAAAATTTTCTCTATCGAAAGTAGGTTATTACCACAAAACCTCGAATGAAAGTAGCCCACTCCTTCCCTTTGCAATGAAATTTAAAAAAACAGTTTCGTAGTAATTTGAAAATCGAATTTATTGATATAAAACCGTCATAATAATACACTTTCTGTGGTCAAAGTGATCTCTAATACATAGTGATCTGCATAAATAAAAATCTACTCCACAAGCTACAACCATTTCAGAAACAAAGCAAAAATATTCACTTTGAAACAAATCCAGTTGCCGCCTTTTTCAGAAAATTGCACAAAAACATTTTGGTAGGTATAAATAAGCTATTTCTTTTTATTCCTTAATTGGAAAATAATAGCGTCAGATTTTATCGATGTTTGTGAATAATTTTTTATATAAATAAATAAGTATTATTTCTATTTTCTGATCATGGTAGGTAATTAATATAAATTACCTTAATGATTACAAAATATAATTATATTTTACAAGGACTGCAATAGAAATGACTCTATTTATATAATATTTTAAAATCCCTATAGTTGACCTACTCATAAGCCTACCGATAAATTTTATTTGGTTGTTTGTCATAAATTGTCGGAAAATCCTACAAAAGCTCACAATTTATCTGAGAAATAAACTAACTGAAACTACATTGGATATTATCGAATATAAAGGCCGCACTGCAACGCTATTGTGCTAACTGTCGCGCGATTTTTATATGTATGTCAAGCATTTAAGGGCCCTTATTATCAGCCTCTATCCACCCACTACAGAGCATACCCCCTTACGCTTTTCTAGGGCCACTTCTCGGTCCTATTCCAGTGTCATCCAGTGGGGTCCATTTATCGGCACAATGTCACGGTTTAGATATTTTATACACAATATTTTATGTGCTCTACCACCTGATCTATAACTACATGATATTGTCAAATTTATTAATTTTTATTTTCATTTGTTCACAGGTATGTAAGATGGCCTTTTACTTCTGGTGAAAGCTGTAAGTAAAACAATGATTGTAATATTTTGAGGGTTAATACCACATGAACTTTGTATACACATAAACCACGCATATTAAGACTTTTTAATGTTAATATCGTACGTGTCAAAAATTAACCAGTGTAATGCCGCTTTATTATTGCAAATTTCGATGGCTATCTTTTAAATTCCAACATCGTCAGTAATGTACTGTAATTTTGTGGATTTCATGAAAACATTGATATCAATCTCAAACTTACGTGCGCTTATGGTAATTAGTCTTGCAATACCTTAACATATTTGATATTAATTTGATAAGACCGTAATAGACACGAATAAAACATAATGGACTTTTATTTTTATTACATTTACAACATACGATTATACGATACATACAATTTAATACAATTTGCGTAAAACTTTTTAGGTAGTTTAATAGTTATAAAGTAAAGTTTTTACAACTTTTACAATAAATTCCTCAAGCGAAAAATCTGAAAAACGTCAAAAAACATTCAGTATAACTGCACAAAAGCGCATGCATTATGAAGATTGCACATCTAGCGAAGCCAAGTAGCGGCTTACGGTTGCCAAAAATCACACAATAAATAACATAGGGGCAAACTGCATGCATTATACCCGACCTTATCTTAGCGAATTTGAAGCCAAGTGTGCGCCATTAAATATGCATTAAAATTACCTGTCTCGGCTTAAAATAACAGCTTTTTAGCTTTTGAAACTGAAAGCTTATTAAGTTATTAAGTTGACCTTGATTCGGAGCTACCACGGTGGTCGACTCGCTGTGGTCTCTCATTACATGTTTTCCATTCATCTTTTATATTTTCAGGACCTGAACAAGATGGTCGATGGTCGAAATAATATCGAAAATAATTCGGTTAGTAATAAAAAAAAGCTTACCAATAAACAAAATACTAGTGGTGTTCGAAATACCAACCATGAATCCCTTATTGATATTCTTGAACAATCTCTTCGATTAAGTAAGATGTCACTGACATGTTTTATAATTGGGAATTTGGCGAAATGTCCAGCGGACTATTTCATTTTTAATATACCTAAGTACTTTTTTTTTAAATTTTCGTTTATTAAATCATTTTCGAACGCTGCTGCTGTTAATTTGAAAAAAAATAATAATAATTCTCGAATGCTGTTTAATTCAAAACTAATTTAAAGAGTAGGCTTCTAGTGTTCCTGATTACTTCAGTATATCATTGCTAATGATGGCTACATAACTGATTCGACACTGCCTGATCAGATACACACGTTCCTTTCCTTATTTGTCGTGTTAACATTCCAATACTAAGAAAATGGTACTAGACTTTGCTTTACATTTTTCTTAACTTTTAAACAGGATTTGAATTCTTTTTTTATATTCTTTATATGGACGGCATTTTGAATACCTAATTTCTATTAAAATTTAACAATAAATTTTGATTTATTGTTAAATTCTCTTCATTCTTCATTTTTTTTCTCTCTTTGGAGAGTTTTAAAAACATTGATTTTGAAAGATTTTATCTTAAAACCAAACTTACTACATAAATAATTTATGTAAATATGTATCTACGATAAAAATATCGTATATTAATAAATGTATTTTTTTATATTTTCGCTACTTATAATTCATCTACAAATATGATTAATACATATAAATAATAAATAACATTTTCTTTACTAAATCTGAATAATCAGAATTTTAAATAATTATTATGAATGTTTGTTATGAAATGTCTTATAAATGTATGGATACGATATCGTCACTTCACTGTTCCCACGTCGCATCGATAGTCACTACAGGACATAGTTCTCAAAGTGCCAACATATCAACTGCTCATTGCCGAGCACCGTACTGTGACCGTACGCTGTCCTCCCGTTTCCAAGATTACGACAGTATTATTTCCCTTACTCCTGGAAAGTCGAAACTAACTCGAAGTTGAAAAATTTACACCTTATATGTATATACACTTT
Organism: Endotricha flammealis; assembly: GCA_905163395.2. Lineage (NCBI taxonomy): Eukaryota > Metazoa > Arthropoda > Insecta > Lepidoptera > Pyralidae > Endotricha > Endotricha flammealis. The sequence goes on along the minus strand of LR990860.1, from coordinate 5,644,880 downwards.
TTGTTATTACTCGATATAACCCTAAAGGGATTTTCATTTTCAAAAACATGTACTTACTTCCCCAAATGTATTCCGTCTTTGTCATTTTATTAAAATAACAGTCAAATCGATACCACACCATTTTAAAGTATAATGAGACGTTGAATTACTTTATAACAAATTATTACGAATAAAGTATAGTCCAGTAGTAACCGATCGATTGAAAAAAGAAATAATTCCTTCAAAGAGTTTAATTTTATTGTTGTAAGGGCTTTATTTACTTTTGTGTATTTTTGCAGTTCTAACTTTGAAAAATATAATAATCAATATGCCCGCCGTTAAAAAGCTACGTTGATGAATTATGATGAAGTGTCAATGATCTATTATTTTGGCCCTACAGTAGAGTTTAAAGTGAAATAGTAGTGGTACGCCTCATCACTGCGGCTGCCAACGATCGTCGATTGTTATTCACTAGCACACGCCGACTGGACATCGCTCGCATACAGAGAATACTGAACGCGGGGAATTTTCGCATACGTTCTGTCGCCGTATGTCTCTCAAAGCAAGTCTATTGATGTGCAGTCTCAATTTTTTTATCTCTTTTTTTTCTTATAAAATAACATCTATCTTTGAATCACTATACACGTGCATGGATGATTTATTAAAATAAAATTTTACATGAGTCTTTTAAAGTATTAAATTAGGAACATTACGATCTTGCTTGGTTTTATATTTTTAATAGTGTTTTAAGTTGTCAAAAAATACTGATTATTAAATATCACAGCTACGTTTTGGTACATGGTTGCAAAGTTGACAACATCTATGTTAATTTTATTTTATTTTGTCAATAATTATAGTGGACGATAACCTTTAAACACTCGTTCGGAAAAATATTATCTACTTACTTACACCCACTATCAAGTTCTGCTACCTTATTATAAAGCAACCATAACGGAATCGTTCCCTTAAACTTATTCATATTAAAATATATTGACATAAACACAGTTTTATAGCAAAATCTTTTATTCTCGCTCATAACTTACACAATATAAAAAGAATAGTTAAAATTCTATTATGTTTAACATTTTAAAATAACTTTTGGTATCTTAAAAACCGTCCAAACTGAACCGGTTTTTAAAACGGACGACTCAAATTCCGATTCGCGATAAACTATGCTGTTTATAGAAGAAACGTCTTCCGATGTCGTTGCACGCATAACGATTACCGGGAATTTGATATAAATGTGAAAATGTAAGAATAGACTGGCCTTTTTGAAAGTCTCACTCGAAATACACTTCCGGACACTTGAATCGAGCCACCCAGCAGTTTCAACTTTGATTGCTGGTAACTTAACAAAAGTATATGATCAACGAAAAAGTTTTTATGCAATTTGGAAGCTGGTACACTTTACATTAATAAGGTATACTTAATTCCAAATTTAAATTTCAATAACTTGATAAAATTACAATTTTAAGTGAAACTTGTCCTGTATAACCTTTCTCAAAGACAAGACTCGGGTTGAATTTTTGAAAAAAAAAAGGAATTATTGGAAAAAAAAAATATTCAGTAACTTGTATTGCCTCCGAGAGAGTTTATGATTGCAGTCATGCGATTTGGCATGGAGTTAATCAACGTCATTATGAAGTGTTGTGGAATGTTCTCCCATTCCTCCTCGATGGCAACTCTCAGCTCTTCCAAAGTTTGTGGTGCTGGTTGGTGAGCTCGAACACGCCTCTTTAATTCGTCCCATAGACGTTCGATGGGATTCATATCAGGGCTCCTTGCTGGCCATTCCATTGTCGTGATTCCAACATCATGAAGGTATGCCCTGACGATTCCTGCAGTGTGCGCTCTTGCATTATCATGCATAAAGATGAAGCCTTGGCCTACAAATCCAGCATATGGCATCACATGAGTCTCTAGGCAATGGTTAATGTATCGACGGGCATTTAGTGTTGGTAGACGTGGTCCTGTCACAACCTCTAGCCCAGTTTTACCATCGGCAGATATTCCTCCCCAGACTATCCACGAGCTCCCGCCATAACTCACTCTCTCTTCAATACAACACTGAAAAAAGCGCTCTCCCCGCCTTCGGTAGACCTTCCTCCTTCCATCATTACCATAAAGCATATTCTTAGTCTCATCAGTAAAGAGTTCCTTGCTCCATTGGCGTTGGGTCCAATGCAAATGATCGCGTGCAAACTGTAAGCGCGCCATTCGGTGAGCTCTTGTCAGTTTCGGCCCGTTGGCTGGCTTATGTGGGCTCAGACCACGTTCTTTAAGTCTTTGTCTAATTGTTCGCGCGGAAACAGCCACTCCATGAAAGTCTCGAAGCTGTTCTTGGATCTGTACAGAGGTGAGGTGACGATTTCGTAAACTGGTTGTCGCGATAAATCGATCCTGTCTTTCTGAAGTTACCCGAAATCGCGGTCTTCCTGGACGGCGCACGTATACACCAGTGTCGAGGTATCGATGGTTTACCCTTTGCACAGCAGAACGGCTTAAAGCAAGCTGTGATGCTACATCGCGCTGACTTCGGCCCGACTGTAGAAGCGCCACAGCTTGCGCGGCTAGAAGAGGCGGTGTATCCATAATTTTAACGTTTAAATGGCTCAAATTAAAAAAACAACAATTTAACGATGTCTTAATTTCAAAACAATTACGGTGAATTCAAAATTATGGAGTTAAATAAAAAAATTATGTTAATTTACATCAACTTTTCTCTTCAAAAGAATGCACTAATTTGGATTTTGTTTCGTTTTTCCATTTGATAAATTCAAAATTGGAACAACAGCACTTCAAAATCATTATGAATATACCAGCATCAAAACTGCATAAAAACTTTTTGATTAACTTAAGAATATTTTTATGTTCTATGTCATTACACATAAAAATGTAGGGTGGCTCGATTCATGTGTCCGGAAGTGTACAAATTTAAATCTTTTATTCAGAGAATAGGTTTTCACAAACACGTTCTCTTGTCAGAGTATACAGTAATAAATGATTTGTATAAATTAATCTACTCTATAGATTACTACCATTTCGGAAACAAAAGCAAAATGACCACTGGTAAAAAGAAATGGCGAAAGAAAACCAGTTACGGTCATATTACATACATAGGGAGGAGGTCTCAAATGCCTAAACGTCTAGAACGAAACGGTCTAACTAGACACTTCGTCCTGAATGACTGTCGGATTAAGGCATAGCCTATACTGTTGATCGTATAGACCTAAAACGGAAAGTGTTCTTTGCATGACGTAGGCATCCGATAAGAATCTCCGAAATTCCCACGGGAAAGCAAGATGAAAACGAAGTTGCGCGAGTTTCGTAATTAATATAAATTCGAACGATGGATTGAATAACATTTAAGTTTTCACTAGTATAGGAAACGAGGATGTTGGAAGGCCAAGCTCAATGCTTAAAACTTAAGCTCAAATTACTGACTTTGAGGTCATTACCCTGCAGTGAGATTACAAATGGTTGCTAAAAATAGGTAGTTTTTTTAAAAAATCTTTAACTAGAAATATGCAAACTATGTTTAATATGACGAGGCTATGTTTTCTCATGCGTTTTTATCTTATCGTGAGTGACAAATAGACAACATTATTTTATTTAAAAACTAATTTATACACAATAATAAATATATTATTATTATATTTATGGTGAGTGGAATTTTCAAATATTTATATTTATAAGTAAACATAGCAGTTAATAAATTTACGGTCTGTATTTAGTTTTGTAACGATACAAATATTTTTTTAAATAAAATAAGTTATATTATTCAAATAAGCCAGGAAGAAAGGAAGTCAATAAAATAATAGCGCCAGACCGCAATAGATAGGTATGAATGCGGCTCAGCAAACAATGACACTCGTAAACAATTCAGTGTCATTGCAAACGGGAGACAAAATATTAAAGATTATTTGCTGAACTGCTTTCGAATATGTTTGTCGAGTAAAATGACGAACTTTATTTGTTAAGGTTCAATTAATTTTAAAAATAAATAGGTATTTTAAAAATTAATAAACGATATGACTATTTTTCCAAAAAATACAGCTGTAATTTCTTTATAATCGACAAAAATAATGAGAAATCTCTGTATATCGTTTTTATTTGATGTTTTGTTTAATTTTATGAGGTGAAAATTAATCATTACGTTTAATAAAAAAATATATTAATACAAAAACAATCTTCTTCACTTGAGAATACGATAGAATAATATTGACAGCATGACCAAGTGGCAGTTCTTGTTGCTTTGACATTATTTTTTGTTAAATATAGTGTAAAAAAAACCATCGCTTAACATGAATCTCAAATATTAATACATCATCATGACACAACTGATTTAATTAACATTGTCAAATTACATCATGTTTGATGAGACAAATGAAGCGATTACGGGTTGTAATCACCGTATTGCGTTTAAATTATTCAATTTGTCGCTCGTCTGTGTACTTCAATGTTTAGTTTATTGTACTGTATTATCTAATATACTGTGAGAGCTCATTGAAAATCAATGAGGTACCGAAGTAGAATATTATGGGCCATAATATCAAAGCGTAAGTATTATTTTAAACGTATAATAATAAATATGACGTCATTGAACCCACACTTTCACATGTCTTTATATATTGAACTAATACTACGTGCCGTGCTTTTGGCTATAGGTGGTTACTGTCGATGGATGACAGTCGCTAAGCTAAGATTGTGGCCGTCTGGTAGCTTGGGTACTGGGGAGTAAGACGCTTTTGGAAGGACATGAAAAAATACGAAAGCCGGTTTTTATTTAAATAAAGATGTTGAATAAGAGCAACATAAATTTTTTTTCATACCTATCCAAATATTGGCGGGGGTTACCGTTGCTTGATATAGTTTTCATTTTCATGGTCTATGTATATAGTAGCTCATATAGCTCGACCAAATGTCTCATTTCATACAAAAATGCATTTTAAAGCATACTTCGTGACATCGCTCTACGCTCTACTAAGTGTACGTATTTTCATCGTCTACTCCTTTTGACCCATCCAAAAACTAACTGAGGTCGTCGTCGCTTAACTTGCGCGTTCGCACAGTGGGCTCCTTTATATACCTACATAAAATGTCTACGTTTCCTACATCAAGATGTCAAGTGGCATGCGACAAGCCAACCACTTGTGCTGTTGCATCCAAGTAACGAGTGCATAATGTTTGTGAATCTGCGTTGATCTCAATACGCACATTCATGTGCCCTGGATCTCTTCAACAGACGACATTGATACTCTCAAATAGCACTTAGTAATTAAATCTATCCATACAACTATACGTAATAATAAGCGATGTAAATTGTTACAAAAATTTTCATAAATAATTTATACGATCTTTGTAAGATCTGAACTATTTGTTCTACATATTTGGCCTTTCAGTCTAGGTCCGCGACACTATGTATACAAATTTTCATAATGATCTGCTGCTTAGTCAACCCGTGAAGGAATACAAACAAACAAACTCACTTTCTCATTTATAATATTAGTATGATATGTGGACAAACAAGCTAACAGATCAACTGATGGAAAGTGGTACAATAGAATCTGTGACGCCATATTATCCCGGAAAATTCAACAAAAATAGTATGAAAAACATTATACATGGAGAGCACAAAAGCATGTCCATATCCATCAATATTACTTTTGAAATAACTAAACGATCTCTGAAAACTGTTACAATAGGTAAATTTCGTTGAAAAATGTCTCATCCTCTCATCATATAGAAGAATACCTATATACCGATAAATAACATGTACATACAAATAATAAAATCATCAAACATCCGTATCGACATTTTAAAATTACAATCGTGACTTTCATTCGTCGTTGAAAGCTTAGGGCGATGTTTTATTTAAAGGCAAGGCGCGAGTGCCATATATCATTTGCTGTCTCTCAACGCGATTGTTCGATTATTTCAAGAACTTAAGTACAGAATACGAACCTAATTGCATTATTTCCAACAATGTTTTGTGACAATGCATTAAGTATAAAGTTGTTACTCATTCGTGCATTGTAATTCATCGTTTAACTCCAGGTGAAAATCGAAAGAATGCAAAATTAGAGTCGTTTTATTAAGCGATTTTTTTCTTCTTCCCAGTGTACTCTAGTCTTACCTTTTTATTTTTTTTAATAGAAACACTTTCTACCACTATTAAATTCATAAGGTGAAATCTAAATCGATAATATTTATTTATAAATTGATCGATAATAATAATGCTCTAAGTGTTTAATCGGAACGATGAAAAATGTATACCTAATAGCTGCTTGAAATTCACGCATCATTTGAAAATAAACTATGGATCTCACATGTTACCATCGCACACGAGCTCTAATAGATGACAAAACAAGTGTTTCCACTTCATTAACTTCAAAAGATATTTTATTTCAATATAATTGAACGAGAATTGTATCGATTTGCACATTGACAGTTATATTGGAGCTGTAAACAAGCAAAAAATATTAATAATTGTACTTTTCCGAACTCAATTTAATACGTCTTCATTAAATCTCTCCGGTGAACGCTCAAATACTAATAATAAGAAAATTAAGACAGAAAGCCAAAAAAAAAATAAGTGGTCTGAACAAACTTCAGCTAATTACGCCTCCGGTGGAAAAAAAATTAACCATGTTTGTTCCGCTGACATAGCCCATTGATTGAAACTGGATTGGCAGCAGGGAATGCTCTCATTTCAGATTCAGCGAAGTGCAATACCTGACGCGAAAACAATCGGTCAATGTAATTGGTAAAAACGTGTTGCATATAAATGATTCCTTCGTATTGAGAACACGTATTAAGTTCAGAGCCTATAGTGTTTGCACTGTTGCCGATTATAAATTTATAATGAGTTACTTGTCGGTCATAGTCTGTTTGTAGGGTGATTTCTTCAATGTCAAATGTCATGGTTCAAGGTATTTGGAGAATATATTACGGGAAGGAACATCAAATGGGGTCGTCCACTTTTATAATGATCGGCTGCGCTAGGCTGCGCTTCAATTTTCGCTTGATAAAATCAAAGAGTTTTGAAGGTCTGTAAAAGGTCATTGAAGAAAATATTTAAGTAATATTCATAAAGTAGTATTTTCTACGTTTTATGCGTATGAAAGGTAGAGAAAAATAATAATTACACTAACCGTAAAATCAATTAAGAAATTAACCTGTAAAAATAATTATTTTAAATTGAGAGCAGAGTAATTTTAACGAACAACTGAACTGATAATTAATACTTTTTATGAACTGATTTTATCCAACGGTCCAAAAAACCATAAGGAATATTGTTGTATGGTTTGCTTAATGTCTTCATCAATAACTAATAATTTATGTACTGCACGATCTGTACAAGACGAAATTGCGGCCGCCGGCTTCCCTTTGTAATCAGTGTAGAATTATAAACTCATGCGGCTCCGGAGGGTTTGTACCTTATGTTATATTCCTAAAGTTATATCTTAATGCACCGATTGCTTATCCTATATTTATTTACACATATATCTTATTCAACTAAGTAGTCATCAATACAATGATTGTAGAAGGTTTATTTGTCGTGAAAACTAATATTTTTATTTCCTTTTTATGTGTCCATGACTTTAAACCTGTAACTGTGAACTCTGTTATTTTAATTTGTTGGTTCGTGGCGTTCTAAGAAAAAAAATACATAAATTCAAAATATAGGACATACCACACTTTGTTCCTGAAACTGAAATTAGCTAAGATTCACTGGCACAGGGAAAGTAATTTTTAATCATTCTTATTGAAAAAAAAAAGGAAATACTAAAATTCTATTAATTAATTTATAGCAGAAGATATAGAATTGAGATATGAAATAGGACAAACACGAGTAGGACATATTTTTTTATTACAATGGCCAATGAGCCGAAATAATATAAGCAAACAGGGTAAAAATATCGTCAGAACATAAAACAAAGGAAACTAGTAAAATCTTTAGTGTTCAGTAAAAACGTAGTAAAATATTTGTGTTTTTAGGAACGATCAATATACCTATCTTTTCAACTTAGATGTATGTCATGGCTCATGGCCAATGTGATTAAACTTATTGTAATAATTATTATGCATAATGCCTAGCACCTATATGCAATTATCTTATTCAGAAAATGTTTTAAGAAAGAATTTTTTTTTTAACAAAATACAAGTAACAAAAATAAACAATATCCTACGTATTATAAAGTTGTGTGTTTGTTTGTTTTTTTTTTTCATACAGATTGAGCTAGCCAAAGTAAGTTCGAAACTTGTGTTAAGGGATACTAACTCAACGATATTATATTTTATAACAAATACATATATATGTAGATAAACATCCAAGACCCGAGGCCAATCAGAAAAAGTTCGTTTTTCATCATGACCCGACCGGGAATCGAACCCGGGACCTCCTGGGTGGCGGTCTGGCGTGGTAACCATTACGCCACGGAGATCGTCGAGGTCGTTACTTCTTTACGCTCAAGTGGCTATGTCAACATATAAGATATTTGGTATGTAGTCAGCTGATACCTTGGATTAACACATAGTGTACTTTTTATCCCGAAAAGTACGCAATTCCCGTAGGATTTCATTAAAAGTCTGATATAGATGGAGCTACTGTGCCTAAATATACATGTGCATAGACGCAAACGAAGTTGCGCGGGTTTCACTAGATGATTATAATTCTACCAAAAAGATTTGCTATTTATTTTTATATTTCCGCTCAGTCTTAAATTATATATTCTTTAAAAAGTACATAAAATTAAGTAAAAGTAGAATATTTAGTTAACTAATTACTGGCTTTAAAATAGAGTGAACCGAAAAAGTGCAGTACGCACAAATGTACTAAATGAAAAAACCCCGTTAAAACATTACGTATTGATAGAAGACCGATGTATTTACACTGCCTAAGTTGATTGATGTATATCATTACACAGACGGGCTTGTTTACCGTAGATAAGCCAGGTTTTAGGCACTTGAGTTCAGTGGCTATTTTTAACGAGCCATTTTATTAGTTTAAAAAAGGCCGTTTAGATTACACCGGCGTCCGGGGATATCGTGGCTTATTGGAGTTTGAAATATTGGGTGGTAAAATTAATGGCACTTTTAAAAAGTACCAATATATAGTAGTTATGTGAAATATCGCCAGCGGTTTTTTAATAACACCGTTAAGTAATGTTATGTTATGAATGATTTTCACTTATTTCATAATTTGTATTTACTGCTCATTATTGACTCTACAATAGATTTTTTTAAGTTACCTAATTATTTCAGATCGTTCATTATTTTCCCGGATTTTTATAACAGTAATGAAATAAAATTGTTTATTCAAAGCATATAGGACTTCACCTCTCATCAACCATAACATTGAGAACCCTACTAACAGTTTCTACCAATTTTAATTCTAGATAACAATATTTATGTAATCTTTATGGCTTGATTTCATAATTTTACATTAATTATCAAAACAATCGAACCAATTAATTTACCAAAAGTGTACTTAAAAAAAAATTTACCCGAACCAAATCGGAATAAATTAAAGATGTTAATCTTTCATGAGCAATAAAACATTGTTTCTTATATTAGCTTATGTATAATATACATACCAATCCAGAAATAAACCAAAACCGGGTTTGCAGCAATATCTTCATCAAGAGGTGTGTTCAATCGATTGTACAGCTTTAGTACTTATTCATCTCGGGGTGCTACCTACAGCATGATTTTAATTTATAGACCTTTAAATTCTAAATGATGTATTCTTTAGTTGCGATACTAAATGAACGATCGTTTTTCGATACCATATTTTTACAGTAAGTACATAATATACTTACTTACTATGTAGTAAAAGACTCACAAAATATCGGAGTCAAGCAGTAGGTTTAATTTCGGTAAATAAGAGATACGCAAATCTTCTTAAACTATGCTTTTTCGTCTCCTTGTTTCTACTATTCTTGTAGCGGGAAACGCAGTGGTTTTGAGGATATAATAAGATCTAGTAGGTATCACACCTTTTCAATAAAAAAATAATAAAAAAACAAGAGTATTTTTTCCAGACTATAAAGTGCATAAAAAATAACTTTCTTTGCAATTGCACATGTGAAGTGATTGGTACGGTTTAACTTAATCACCGTAGAATTTTTAAATGAGCTGTTTTTGAGAGAGCGTGCTACTGCGATTGCCACATTTAAGTAAAGCACGTTGTTAAAAATAAAAATGTCTGACTTTCTATAAAAAAACTCATTTTTTAAACATCAGGCTTTAGCGTTCAAAAGTATTTTAGGTCAAACAATATAAGCATGTAGTAATTCCCCCAAGACAGGTAATTTTATACATTTAAGTAATTATTTTTTTCTACAATAAACAATCATATCTATCATAAATTTCTCGCCTATTAACCATACACATATTGCACTTATCTTTACGATAAAATCTGTACTTCACTGAAATTATTATCAAAATGACAGAAATTAATACCAGGAAAGCATTAATTAAAACAGAAACTTATTCAGAGCGTATCTCTAAGCGCAGGCCTTTAATCAAAATAGGCACGCACAGCCGCGGAACAAATCAGCGATACACAACGTCCCTTATTTTATCATATAGACCTATATCCACATGTATAGTGTTGAACTCTCATCAAGTTTTATTTTTAAAACGCATCTCCTTCCAGATCCAAAGATAAACAGTAAAAATTACACCGTTTTAAAGCATTTCTCTCCGGAACGCAGTTTGTCATTTAGCACACCCTTAATATCGATGCCAGTGCCAGATAGCCTTGTGTTTATGTCGCTTAAATTAAATTGCTTGTGTTGATTATTGTGACAACGCTTTTTATGTGTTCAGATTTATTTCGCTCCATTATTATACAACGCACCTTTTATTTCGGATTTTGTCGCTTTAACAATTTTGTTTACGCGCATACCGATTGTTCGAATTAAATCGATTACGTTCGAAACGATTAAATCGAACAATAACAACCATAATACGTAATTTGTGACACCTACTAACCTGTAATAAAATTATATTCTCATAAAAATCAATACAGACACTGTAAGATTCTATAAGAGCCGCCACGACTCAGCTTAACGTCTTCATTAGGCCGTGCACGACCTCCCGATTGCGGGGTCTCGATGCAATTTTCGAGTCGACTTGTATTCGAACTCGGTAATTTGCGTTGAACGTTGTCGGGTCCCGATTTGTCGGGTCCGCAATTCTGAAAGGGCTCGGCCGACAATTTCCAAGAGTCCTGTTGGGCAATTTTCGATTGGCGCGATCGCGAGGCGAGGTGCCCGCTCCACGGCGTAATTGAGGCTTGAGGCAGGTCGCAATTTTAAAATTACCTCGATTGAGTGTTCACCTCTTATTGCATACACTTTGCAGGGAACTTTAAAATGTTTTAAATTTACAGTTTGATCTCAGTAATTTTCGTGAGAGACTCATTAAACTGTTGTTTAAAACAATGAGTTAATATTAAATTCTCTGTAATATTTCATTAACATTTTCTCCTGGATGCCGCGGGCATGGTTTTCAGAAATTGCGAAATTACGCATGTGGGCCGTCAAGAATGACAAAAAATGTATAATGTCGCTTTTGAATCCTCTTGATGTATAATTATATTTTGGTTTCAAGATACGGTGCGGTTACTCCAATTATCTGCTTCATTCAGGTGCTCCACTAAAAGGCCGCCACAATTTTCTATTAGCATCACATTCCTTTTTTTACTAAAGAAATATAATTGTAACCTGAGTTCGAGCGCAGAACAGTACAACAAAATGATTTATGCCCCGGGTCTAGTTAATTGTATTTTTCTCCAAAAAACGGCGGGTATTATCTCCCGGCGGTCGACAGGTAACAAATCTTGCTTTTTAAATATTATTACTCATCGTATTCGATTTGGGAACGCGCTCGCTACGAATGCTTTATCACCACCTACTCGGCATCCCGCAGTTCACGGTATTCTTTGGTCCCCCTAAACTTTATTCAAATGCGACACACATTCATCTATCCGTCCCTGTCATGCGCGGAGCGATTAGTCGCTCGCCAACTATTGCCGTCTCGCACCCCACTAAAATAGATTGTGCCCAAGCGCAAAGTGTTCTGTCAAAACTTTTGTATAGAGTTGGATAATGGCTTACGAAATTCCCCTACCTCGTGACTTTTTTTACAGTCGATCTTGTATGCTAGGGTCGTGAAGTTGTGTATTAAAAAATACTGGATCGGGTTTGATGTGGCGGCTTGTTGTACGATAGGTTTTTATGTAGGAGCGTGCAGATGCCTTCTCCTCTCTAGGTGAGCTCCGACCACGATTCTGTTATAGTATGGACAACAGTGTCAGTTGTAAATAAGGATTTGTATAGACCATACGTATTCAAGTGGATGCGGGCGCCGCTTTATTGCTTGCTATTATTGTACGAACATTAATTAGTTGTTAATTATAAATTATTAATTCATCATTAATATTATAATAGTGATCTAACAAGAAACTTAGAAGAATTTAATACCGGCTTTGTGAATGTCATAGTGTTCAAGATTGTTTATAGTGGTTTAGTGTCATCGATTAATTTCAGTGTTCTATTCAAGATATCAAAAGGATTTTAATTAACTGTAAGTAGCCATTCGAATATAATTATCAATATTATGATTATATTATCTAAGATCAAATCGTTTTTTACAAACTCATAAATTACACGCTCATTTCGATGGGTGTCAAAGATAATATTCAATAAATTAAAATTTTAATAGTAGCACAAGCAATTAACAAGTAATAAGCCCGCTGTTGGAGACCAGACGTTTGTTTATTTGATGATAGCTAATACATGATTCTTGAATTTAAATTCTCAAATTTGTTTTTTAAATAAATAAGGAGAAGCCTTAGCGGCTCATCACAAACCCTTTAAAGATCGAGTTGGAATGTACCGCGATAAAGGATGTCATCCGGATTCCCAGTCCTAAATGCAAAATGTAATCATAAGAAGGATTCCACCAACAGCCAAGAAAAAACCTTAGCATCTACGTGTCAAAGTTCAATATTGTAAAACGCGGACGCTTTGAAATCGAGAGGTTGATTTTAACCTTTTTTGCTGAAGAATCGAGACACAGTTCTGACCTAGCTTCGGGAATTCATAAAATCAAAGCGTCTGATTTGTTTTGTTACGTTTTTGAAATCAGCATTTTTTACCAAAATTTTCAATTTGATCTAAGTTTGTTATGTTTGTTTGACATGTTTAGTCCTTCTGTAATTAAATAGATTGTCACTAGCTTAAATAGAAAGCTGATTTCCTAATTCATGATTCAGTGGGATTTGATAATGGAACTTTTTTTATTTAGAATATTACAATCGGTCTATTTATCGCAAATTTTGAAAAAAGTGGAAAGAGAAATGAATTTAATAAAGATGCAAATTCACTTGTTAATGGATATAAGCACTTTAAAAATAATTTTTAATATTTTCTACATAACTGTGTCCCTCCAGTTATTCAGTTACATGGCAGCACTTCTTCTAAAACTCGACAATTTCAAATAAAAAGCCGCGAGCACAATATTCGCGGCACCTGAACTGAATTCACTGCTTTTATCACTTAGGAATTTTTGTCAGCCACTTCCTCAGATAGCGCGCTCTCAGTCGCGAGGAAATGAAATTCTTATCGTGACTCAGTGGAAAGGAGCTCACTTCTTTCTGTTATCCGAGGAGGAAATATATAAGGGGGAGACGCTCTTGCAATAAGCATGATTGTCGAAAAGAATCCAAGGAAATCTAGTAAAAATGTTGAGAGGATTTACCACGAGAATCCGTTTATGCCGCAAAAACGTGATGCGTCTCAAAAAATATTTTATCTCTCTTACTTAAGTAATGCAATCAACGTTTCACTTTTCTTAGTGTGTTGAAGAATGATCATGTTTTTAATGAATCAGTAATACTTTTGATTTTGTTTTTACCGTACATTTTTTTTGTTCAGTTTCTATAATGAAAATGTTAAAAGTTTTCCGCAATTTCTGCAGTTTTCGAAATGAAAACTCGATCACTATGATTAAACTTGTTTGTAATCGAATGATTTAACACCTTCGGCGGCCGTTGGTTTATCACAATCGAAACAAAACGATGCGATTACAATCCCGAAATCAGAGAACGCGTTTAAAATTTTCAACAATGATGTCCCCTTTTTCATTCTGACGCTACGGCGAAATTTACGATCGGTCCGCGCCAGCGAACATTGCGTGCCTGATGTTTCTAAAAATGTGTCAAACTTTTTTACAAAGTTCTTTCATTTGCTGCGTCCGGCCTTCCTACGTAGCCTTGTGAGTTTTTATTTCTATTGTTTATTTTTTGGTTTCTATTGAAACGTCGCCAGGGTAAGGATTTTGAGCAGCGTAAAAAGCGCGCCCGTGGGATAATGAAATTTTATTGTGCCTTTCTTTCAATTGCTATTGTGCAAGTGCTTTGTAGTGACAGTTTATGACTTAACTGCTCTCGTTTAAAATAGCTAAAAAAATTATTGCTACGATAGATTCAGGAATGTATTTTTTTTCTTCGGTTACTTTCTAAGCTAAAGATGAACCTACAATAAGAATCGCAGTAAGATATGACTCTAAATAAAAATCCATTGTGTATTTTGTACTTTCAATAAATAATTAAAAAGTATTATACTATAAAAACTAAATGATCACAAAATTATGTTGATTGATGAATAATCATAGTTATAAACCTACCTCTTTCTAGTGTCGATGTGAGTTTATTATTACTTGTCAACAAGTAATTTGTTTAGTGATTAGATTTTTACATGGCCATTCCTTTAACTAGGAAGAAAATTTACTTTATATTAGGTACTAAACGTCCCTTGCTCTATCAGCGAATTTATATCAAACTAATAAAGCCCTCGAAAATTAGTTTGCGTATATCTCGCTTTCCCGTGGGAATTTTGAAAAATCCCTTCTTATTACACCTCTAGATGTCGTAAGGAACCTACTTACATTCCCAATTTGGAATCTCTAGACCCAGCGGTTTGGGCTGTGCGTTGATATATAGTTATGTCAGTCAGGACTTTGAATTTTATATATATAGATGAAAACTGTCAAGGTCATACAACAATTGGCATGGGTGAAACCACTATGCAATGTCAACTAGCCCTCTGTAATCTCAGTTATATACAATAAAAATAATTCTATTCTATTCTATTCTAATTTATCTGAAACTTATCAGAGAGTAGTGAAACACGCTCTGTATAAAATGATATTGAAAGTGCACATGATAAATGTTTTAAACTAAAGAACTCCACTCCATATAATATTTTGTATAATGCATTATGGTCGTTCACTGGGCAAAGACGAGCCAATATAGCTAATACCAGGACCGGTTTGTTTGGCGGCCGCGAATAACACAATCTTTGTAGACTGTTTGTCAACGTTTGTTTTAGTGTAGTAGATAGATACAGTAGGTACTAAAATTATTCAAAACGTAATAACTTCTAAAAATAAATTACCTACTACTGATTTAAAATTCCTTTTTAAACGGCTATATGTCCGAAAATGGGCTGTTGAAAAAAATACATATAATATATCAAGACAAATCACACAGATTGAGCTAGCCCCAAAGAAAGTTCGAAACTTGTCTTATGGGATAGTAACTCAAACTACTCAAAGATACTATATTTTATAACAAATACATATTTAGATAAACACCGAAGACCCAAGGCCAATCAGAAAAAGTTCGTTTTTCATCATGACCCGACCGGGATTCGAACCCGGGACCACCTGGGTGGCATTAAACTATCAGTTGTTGCCCGCGGTTTGTACTTTTTCAGTTAATAAAATATTCATAATATTGGTGGCTTTCTATTGGTAAAAGAATTTGGTTCAGTAGATTATCCCCTACAAATTCACAAACTTTACCTCTTTTTAACATTTAGTACTTATAGATAAACAGATTCCAATCCAAGCATGTTACTTCACTACATAGTATAAAACAAAGTCGCTTTCTCTGTCCCTATGTCCCTATGTCCCTTTGTATGCTTAAATCTTTAAAACTACGCAACGGATTTTGATGCGGTTTTTTTAAATTGAAAGAGTGATTCAAGGGGAAGGTTTTAAAGTATCATACATTCCAAAATTCCCACGGGAAAGCGGGATACACGCAAACGAAGTTGCGCGGGTTTCGCTAGTTTATAATATGGCACTAAAGGTTTCATTGCATTATTAATATTAAGTGTTTTAAATTGCATCTTTGTCACTTACAAGATTTTTTAAGCAAATCCTAATTTTTATAATTAATTTTTTAACTTATTTCAACAATACGTCGAAGATCTATTAATTAGGTATCCTGTTGCTTTTATAATGATATTATCGATGATATAATCAATGCCCATAAATTTTATGCCATCGACAGAATGTTCTAAATCAATAGTCATGTATGTATATTTGGTTTTTTAATTTGAATATTGTATGAATTATAATATGTCAGTTTGTAGTTTTATGAATTAGATACGGCTAGGTATGTCTGAAACATTAGTTATGTGTTAAAAAGTATATTTTACTTCAAGAAATATATAATTCGATGTATTCTTTAATGGGCTTACATTTAGTCAGAAAAAGTAAAGTCAAAATCATGGAGTTCTTTATTCTAAAGGCATTGAGAAAATAGTACTCTCCATAAATTGTATTCAACTCCTATAAAATAATTTTGCAAATTTTTCGTGACTAATCTCATCTCTAGTAATCTGTAATACGCGGACATAATAAGTATATAAATATAAAATTTTCATAATAATATAATTTATGCCTACAATAATAGTAAAAGTAGTCATAATATCACAAATTCTTATTTATTTTTAAATAATTACCGTCAGATTTAAGAGCTTGTTTTATTTTATCTTATGTGAGAATAAAAACAATTTAGAACACATAATAAAAAGAAAATGTACATGTTATTCGCACAGTTTGCGTTTAATATTATAATACTTAAGATAAAATATAATTAACACTAATTATATCGTAACTCGATCCCCTTAGGATGTTCTAGTGAATATTAAACGGCGAAAACTTGCTGACAAATGATTAAAAATTATTTATGTGTGTGTGTAAACAATGGGATTTATTACTTTTCTCACAACCTATTAATTTTAATTAACCAAATCTGAAGTATTCCGCTAATAAAAGTAATGTGTGAGTGCGAAGTACTCACGCACTTTAGTGTTCCACATAAGATTATTTTTAGGTGTTGTTTTAAGTTTATTTTCTAATTTAGTATGCAGCAATGAGTTTGAATAAAAAATACTATTCCTGAAAATAAAACTTTCAAGTTTAATGTTACAAATTTTAATACTTTACTATGGAACCAAATAACTACACTACTAACTTTTTACGTTCAGTTTTATTAGTAAAATACATTAGTAAATAACATGAAATTCAATAAAATTAATTAAAACTAAACTAACAATAAAAATTAAAAACTAAACTAACAATAAAAACTAAAACTAAGCATTAAAAAGACACTACTAACTATTTTTAATTTAGGGATTGTTGAGTGCACTGACAGCGGAATCCTAAAAAAAAATCCGGTAGTATCAAATGGCGTCCACCGTGAAGATTATTTCATAGGTAGTATGAAATGTTTAGAAAGTTTTATCCGGTTTACTTATTTCATAACGTATAAAAACAGATTCATAACAATATTATCAACTACTTAACTTTACAATACGGATTCAATTGAGGAGGTTAACGTGTTGGACCCAAGTTCGGAGTTCGAGATAATCAAAACTAAGGCTGCATTCTTCGTTGCTTTACTTGCGTGTTCGCTTAGACACGAACACGCTTGGTGTCCGTTACCTTATCATTTAAAACAATAAGAAATGTTAATTAAGTACCTATCAATATAACAAGCGTAAAGGAATTTACAACCATTTAATAGCCTCTCAAAAGACACTCAAAACTTATTTCTATTTAATAATAACGCATAATCAGTTTTTATATGAGCATAATATGAGCTGTATTGCCTCTAAAGACTCTATTTCGACGTATATCTGATTAGTGATCAGAGACAGAGGTGTGTTAGACAAGTTTATGATCGGATCTCCTAATAAAATGTATTGAGTTACGACCGAGAGACATTCGGACGCACGAATATAACATAACATAAAATAGACTTGTCGATTAGTGTCCATATAAATGGAAAAACCGAATTCACTCGGAGTTTATATTATGCTAATTATGCAACTTCTACACAAATACGTATTTTTTTTCTCTCTAAAAGAGACAACCGGTCAAGTTCATATTTTGGTATTCTGAATACAAATTTAGAGATGCGTAGGCGTTTATTTCACTGCGTGATTCTAATCCGTTCACATTGTGGGCAGTGAATTATTGTTTTTTAAAGTAATATAAATATCGCTCTTCGAATTTAATTCATCAACTAATGAGGTCCCTTAGAGCTAGAGCTTCTTCGACGTGCGGAGTCTCTAAATCAAAATGACGGTGAGTTAATTAATAGTATCAAGAATACACTTCGGCGGACTTCTAATAAAATTATAGCTGTTCATTAGATAAAAAAGAGCATCCGACATAATTATGGATAATTATTATATATATCTACAAGTATTGTAAGTACATATAAGCACATAGAGCCAACGTAAACTGGCGACTTGTTAAGTCCCGTTGATCATAAAGATTTATATCTCCCAAACCAGAGATATAAGCTCATTAAATAAAAAGATTATAATATTTTTTTTTATATAAAAATTATGTTTTCATTTGACAAGCTAATTTTGTGAGATTTTGGGATTGGTTCATAATAATTAGTTTTTTGTTAATTGGTTGTGTGGCCCTAAAACTGAAAAATCCTTAAATTTTCTGTAAACTGATCAATAAGCCTTCTCATAAACCGCACCTAATAAAAATATGTTAATAATAATTTCTAAATAAAATAAAAGGGTTTTGTTATAAAAATAATGATTAAAATATTAAGTGGGTAACAAAAATCATTATGTATATATTTTTTACGGTACAACATAAGGCGGTGTGCAAGCGACGCATCGGGCACAGCTGCCCAGCCTGTTAACTGACAGCTTTAGATTAGGGCTCCCCACCTCACCCCGGCCGGCGAGCCCCTCCCAAATTGAGAGCTCCATGCCGCGCCGTTCTAAATTAGTAACGGTTACCAAATTGCTTTTTAATTTCATACCCGTTATTAGGTAGGTATATTCGAAACAATCTGTTTTCTCATCCCTGGATTTTTTAAATACATTATTAAAATGATAACGAATAAACTCGATGTACTTAAACAATAAGAGAAAAAGTTAAAGTTCAATATTGAGTTACAAGTAACAAGAACAACAGTCGGACATTGAGATATCTTTCATCTCATCTGTATCGGTACCCGGCAGTTATTCATTGTATGTGTATTTTTTTCGTTTGTTTTTTTTCTTCGTTCGTGAACCGAGCCCGGGGCGCGGCGGCCTCGGCCCTGCCCTAGTCGCGGGTTTCGTGGCCCATCCCTAATTTTAATGGCTGCTTATTTCGTCACATCCGGATAACTAAGTATGAAGCGAAATCTTTTGATTTGTATTACTAGTTTAGTTTTCTACTGTCCTAGTCATTTAGCTAATTATGTTTTGTAGGCATTTGAAAACTTAAGATTTTGCCACAAGCTGGGCAGTTAAAATTGCTTAAAAGTTATTTAACTAGATATACATCTAAATAACATAAAGTAAAAGTTCCTTAGATCAAACATTCGTTTTCTTTCACTAGAAAGAAACAAAACAGATTGGAGAGACAATTTACACAAGATTAGCGTAAGTCGCCGGTCTAAAGTATAAATCTTGTATATTTTTGCATTGTTTACACAGTAGTAGTTATATGTACAGTACTAAGTGGGAGTATAGCGCATCTAATTGCCTTAAATAAGCTGCAATAACTCAGTAGTTTATTGGTTGGATCGCTAGAATAACACACGGCTCTTGATAATGCCTATGTTTTTACTTTGTAACGCTTTAGAAGTCGGCCTAAGGGTACAAAAGTTTTACAATTTGCTAGCTATCATTAACGATGAATTAATTATTTAATGTTAAAGATGTTATTTTACGAGAGAAAGTGTGTGGCTTAGTTTTAGAATAAAATATTTTATTATTTGATTGATTTGAAATAAAAAATATAAAAATAGGTCTATGTACAAATCCTCGTTTTTGTACAGACCTACGTGTATAAGATTATCGATTCAATAAGGTTTTTGAAAACCGATATACACGTACCTACCAAAACAAGGATTTGGGCATAGATTAAGCTGTTAGGAGGCTTTTAAATTT
Organism: Endotricha flammealis; assembly: GCA_905163395.2. Taxonomy (NCBI): domain Eukaryota; kingdom Metazoa; phylum Arthropoda; class Insecta; order Lepidoptera; family Pyralidae; genus Endotricha; species Endotricha flammealis. Next base: position 5,624,619 of record LR990860.1, on the reverse strand, counting down.
TAGTAATTTGTTGATGAAATTGTTGGTTGGGTGGGCATCACTTTATTCACCAGCTTGATATAAGTAAGAATAATGTTGAGATATCGTAGGTGTACTATTGACATTGAATAGAGAAAAAATGATTTGAAACTGCGTTGACATTTTTATGAACTGAATGAAATCCACAGAACATTTGAAACGAGGAGTTTTACTCCACAGAAATCGGATTCTAAGCTATTGAAATAATTGGTAAAGTTTATTGTTTCAAGAATTATGGTTTGACAGTCATTGTTATTCGAATTGTTTTTGGATTGAAAGTAAAAATTGCGAGTAAAATAGTCTTGTTATAATATAGGTAGCTCTTGATAATTGAATCGCTGTTAAAAAAAAAAAGATAGCTTGAGAAGCTAAGCTTAATGTGGAATATAAATTTTATTTACAAAAACTTGCTGTATGTGTTTTTATAGCCTTTTGTAAATTTTGGAACATTTTTTAATATCATTATTGATCAATATATATGTACATCATTATTTATTATCAAGATTATTAATGCAAAAGGTAATATATAGCTATTCTATTCCATGAGGTTACATGATGTTTGCAGTTGGCTCAGTGCCACACAATTGAGTGTAATACATTATTTATTTATAGTAATGAAACTATGAAATATGCATTTAGAGTACAGGTAGACTTTCATTCCAATCCACTCTTCATTTGCCAGTCAATTCTGTCCATGCGTCACTAGTTCACTTTCAATATTATTTTTATTGAATTCATTTTTAACTTTGTTGTTCAATTCTGAACAACTATACACAGTAAGGTTATGTTTAAAACAATATTAAATTAAGTCGTAAGCTAAAACTTCAGCGTTAATTTAATCCTCTTTATTCCATTTATATTAATTAATCCTATTCGGATTGGTTTGGAGCGTTGGAAGCGTATTAATACAAACTATAAGTCATTGATGCACTCGCCAAGCCTTCCCCGCAAGCTGATGCATGAGTTACGAGCGCCGGTCTCTGCGACCCCGCGACCGGCGGCCGACCCACGGACCGTCCGACGCTTTTCGTTATATTTAACCCATAATTGCTGAAAAGTTTTCACGGTACAGCGTTGGTCACGCGTATTTTATTACTATGAAATTGAATTATTTATGACGCCATGCTCTGTCGAGCGACCATTGTGCGTGGGGCGCGCTCGTCGGTGAATTTTAATTCCCGAATTATTTTCACCCGTGATTAGTATCGGAACTCTGAACCCGTTTCTCGTCACGAAATGACGTATCAGCGTGGAGGCTTAATTGCGTCGCCCCTAAAGCCTTGTCCGAGATTTATGTATATCCAATCCCGTCCTAATCCCGCTCCTGCCCGGGTCAATCCGACCCCGGAAAAGGTTTTCCCGGTTATTTTCCGTGGAACTTTTAATCCTGCCGAATACCGACATACATCATAGAGGATTAAGAGGTTTAAATTGGAAGTTACCGACGTCCGAAATAAATTTAAATCGGCTGGCACTCGGTATTGTGATATCGGAGCTGATGCTAAATGGGAACCAATTTTATCCCGTAACGAAATCTTCTAAAGAACGGACGCTTAGAAAACTCACGCGCTTGTATTATTCGATAATGAATAGGAGCTATTATTTAATATCAGCTGTCCATTTTTTGTAGTACTCCTATAATTTAGTGAAACCAGTAGTGTTGTGAAAAACAAAAACTAAAATAAATCTGACTAGTTTTTTTTGCTGATTCAGATTGTCTTACACGACGCGCAGAACTGGTTAACTAGCTTTTTCATGTATGTGAATCAAGTATTTTTAATCAACTTAAAAATAAAATATAGCATTTTGAATTTAAAGGCAATGGTCAGGCAACTGTATTTAAGCGCATATGATGTCATATTTTTGCATAAAAGTTTGAAATCGGCTGAGGAATTTTTAAGTAAGTTATTCCCAAAAAGGCTATTTAAATCTTGTAAGATTACCTATTTTCTATCATCTATAGTACCTATTTGCTACGTACTCACACTCTATGCTGTAAAATCAGTCTACATTTAAAACGAAAAATAGAAATGACCGTGCAGGTTCATAAAGCCGAAAGTATGATTTATGCCTAATATCATATACACCAACAGATCCCCATATCGGAACAAAATTAAAACGGGTAGGTATAGGTATCAATAAGGGCGCTATAAATCATACAAAAGCGTCTAGCTGGCCGACCCTTTTGAGTGGCTCTTGGGGCCCTGCCAGTGATGCATTCTACGCATACATGAAAATGTTTTTTTCATAAGAAAATTCGAAAATTTCTTTGTAAAGATTTTTAGTCTCAGTGAGTTGTTTCTAAAATTCTGCCTAATTTTCGTAAATAGTGAAGTTGATTTGATATATTATACCAAAAGCTTTATGATTTTCGTTGGATATATCTAACAAGAAAATTTAAAATTTGAAAATTACGCCAATAAAGCGTTAATTATTGTGAGCTTTTCGCTGTTAAGGTTGGGAAATGGCACTCTACCTAGAATCTTATTTATTACACGTGCGAAGTCGAAGTAAGTTGTCGGTAACCTCAAAAACAACTTTATAAATTAGAGAAAAAAAGGAATGAATGCGATAAAGTCTAAGAAAACTAAAATGGTAAAAGAATTCGTATTAAACTAAACTGTAAAAAAAAGTATTAATTCAATTTTAAAGTTCATACAAACTATGTTAATAACAGCAATTACAACGGAAAATTGCTAGCACAATACGGCAAACAGTAAATCTAATTACGCGATGACCGCTCTACAGACGACTGATGTATGTGGATGAAGCAACATGGACCTTAAGGCCGCTGCCTTTGCGAGAGCGAGTAGAGGATTGACTTTTCTGATTGTTTCTAATTGATGAAAAGTCTTTTTATGATTATTCTTACACCATTAAATTAAAAAGAGAATGATGTTTGTCTTTCAAATTATAATACCTAATTTTGATGGAACTGTTATGAACAGATAGTTTTTTTTAATGGACGATGTAGCCAGACCTGCTGCGGTTTACAATGTCTGCCTACGGGTTTGAAACTCGGCCTAGGGGGAAGGCCAAGGTAGTGGGAAAATGGACTGGAGAGAAACGGCAGGGCACGTGCCGGTTCTGCGAAAACTGGGAAAACTCGCTCTACGCTTCTCGCTCACCGCCGTCATTCGGACATGTGCCTTATAGTAATGCTGTGATCCACGCAATGATTGTGTAGGTTGAATATTCCTTATTTTGTAAATCTGTCTGTGCGTGTACACGTCTCTTTTGAATCGGAGAAATGGCCGTAACCATCTGACCTATAGGTACAATACAATGCCAAATGTATATGCCCGGTCTCTATTTCCGGAGTCATTATATTCTTATTGATTACTGTGATTTTTCCGCTAACGGAAAGTCACATAATTTTGTGACAAATAATACTTGCAATTAATCGCAATAACACGCTAGCATTTATATTTTATATTAATATGTTAATTTATATTAAATTAATCATCCATATTTTTACACGCTTTTTAATATGAATATCTGTTATGTTTTTATAAACCATTTTCTACAAAGAATCATTCAATTTGCAACTCATTGTGCACATTATGCCCACTAACGCCATCTATACAAACGGAAAATAAACTTAATTCGGTCCTCATATGACTATTTAAAATTTCTACCATTACTGTTTGTATAGTATAAATCCTCCATTCAGACCTTAACTACATATTTCTGAATTAGAATCGCAACAATGCGAATGCTCTCTCAGCCTACGTTTTAAGATGGAGAAATTAGACAAACCGGCACGCACGCTAGATTCTCTGCAAAGTCAAAACAGTAACAGAGAGACATTGGTTGGGCAAATAAGGAAGAGATAATAAATTAATAGTTTACAGTCTACTGTCAATTCTTAAAAAAAAATAGAAAAGCAGACAACTTCAGAGAGAAGTGCTAAACTTCTTAATAACAATGATGTGTCACTTTTTACACTTGACATACTTAAAGACTAAAAACCATGTCAATTGAAAGATTGGAGCAAAAAGAGTAGTTTTGGATACTAATCCTGATTCCTGACTGTGCACCTCATAAAAGAAACGAAATCTATCATCATTCTATTCCACTACTAAATGAAGCGAAACAGATTTTAAACTTCTGTTATTTAAACTCAGTTTAATCTATGATGTCATGTACAAGCATACATATCATACGGTAGGCTCACATGTGTGCTCGCAGCCTGGACACGGAATTGGGTACGTAAATCATTAATCAGCCGCGTCATTTGTTCCCGCCAAAATTATTAATGCCCACAGCGGTGTTGCGCTTACGTCGCCTCTTTATAAACCCGTTACGACCTTATGTGCAACTAATATCATCTATAACGTTTAGATTAACACTGTATATTTATACGCGAACAGTTATTTACCTATTAAGTATTTTGCTTTTGTTTCAAACAAAAACATGGAAATCAGCTAAAGGATGGCGACTAATTAACATTTGAAAGAGTGGGGTCTCTAAGCCACCACTTTTTAATTTAAATATTATGTTACCTACAGTGTGTTGTTTTAATCGTGTTAGCTTTTTAATTTTTATTCTTTTGACAATCATAGCTGTGATCATAGTATATATATATCATATCGCTATACTGTATACGTCATTTAATTTTAGTTCATAGCGATAGCTTGCTGTTTCTGGGAAATAACTCATTGAAGCATTTATTGAAATGAACATAAATTATTATATTTAAGAATATCTGTGCTAAAAATATGACCGCTTTAAATGATATATTATCATTTATTATTACTACTAAACGAGTACGGCTATAATCAGTAGTCATTATATGAACAAGATCACTATCATCAGCGATTCAAATAACCACATGTCAAGGTTTCATAATAAAATCTTAGCATGTTTATATTAAAATATATTACAGTAAATAAAATAAATAAATTGCAGCATTTCTAGCTCTCATACAAATGAAAGCAACATGACGTAAATTTAAGGCGACTCAGCACCAATTTTGAATATTTATCAGATATGAAAACTATCAAAATCATATCAGTCTATTTCAATTAAAAGAGGCTAAAGTTAGTAACAAAAACCACATAAGTACCTACCTACTTATCTTGAGCCTTTAAACAGGCTGAATGCAGGAAGGAAATTGTTTCAAAGAATTATCAAACCCGGCAAAGTTAGTAAACAAATATCAAAATTAACAAGATTAACTAAATTATCCTTCAAAGTCATGCACACACGAAAACTTTTAGAAAGGTTCAGCTAATCAAGTGTGAACTTGTAACTTAGTTCAGTCGGAAGCTTGAAAAGGGTGTAATTCAGCTGGGAAGGGTTGTAACCGCTGGAGGGCCGGAGGCGCAATAAACTGTCGGAGGACTCTCTGATTAATGGATGTGTAATTGTTGCCACATAATGTACAATAACTTGGATAGATAAACGTTCAGCTTTTATATTTATGTGGATTTAGATATAGAGTTTACGTTTTGAACAGCAACCAGATTATTAGCAAATGAACTTTGCTTCATTAAAATAAAAAATATTCAGTTAAGGCTACATTGTATGCTTATAAGAAATTAAGTAACAGACAAACAATATGCAGTCAAATCGTTTTTACAAGTATGATAATATGATATGATAAATCATAATCATTTTGGATCGTCAGTGTTATTGCCGAATGTGCCTTATAAGTCATTTAATAAGGTTCTATCGAAATAATATATAGAATATGTATATAGACTAATTTAAACATTAAAATATTTAGAATAACAATTAAAATAGCTTACAATACATTTAACTTGTTCTAAAATCACACAATTTAGAAGCTCATAAACAATTAATTTGTTTGGATGCCTATCCAAAACTTGACACATTAATTTTTAACCCTCACTAATTGCATGCATTCCACAAACAGGCTAAAATAGAAACCTACAGGGGTCGAAGTGACCCTGCGTAATGAACCTAACATGTTTTAGAAACTAAATTGTCCTTGTAATTTGTCCACACGTTGACGTGTTCCAGTTTTCAGTTTATTTCGTTTACAACTGTGATCATAAATGCATGGATTTTCAAAATACATATAGTTCTCGTAGTGCATGCAACATATCTAATTAGAAACAGTATAAGAGCTAGTATTAAAATTCATTCTAATTCTACTTAGAATGATACTGCCGTCTGAATTGGTGGTAGGTAAGGAAAGACGATTCAAAAGAGTCGAGTTTTGCAACTGTTTTAACATAATGAGCAACATTGTTTCTATGTTATCTAGGGACTTTATTTCAGCAATAATCTTTAGTAAAGTAGGACAAATAATAGGTATATCTTGCAACTAGAAACTTGTTTATCAAAAACATGTTATATTAATTAAGTACAGGTTGCTTTCACTTGCTTATCTTACCTTACTAGCAAGTGCTTCGTCATATACTAGTACATCCTAATTTTTAAGAGATATTCATAAAAATATACAGTGCCTTTTCATATTTTTATTGACAAAATAATAAACAGGTTTTACCACAGGTTCTACTGAGTCTAAAGTAAAACAGTAGTTAATGAAACTTGAGTACCTATAATACCGAAGTATCTACCTCATGAATAACATTTTGAATCAGAACGATAAGCATTAAAGAAGTCCATATTTTACCAATTAGATAATTTTCTAATCAGCACAAGGTTACGTTTCGCATAAATAATCCACTTATTATGTAGTCGTATTAAATTAAACGGGTTATCTCTCGATCGGAGGATGAAGCCGCGGCGTCTATTGTCGTGGGTTCGTATAACGCGCCTTTAATTGTGCACAGGTTAACTAGCGGAATTCTATAAAGGTGAAGAGTCTTAAACCTTCCAGTGGGGCAATTCACGTAACAAGAACCGATTCTAGTTCGATTCAACGACACTTGCTGTCCTGTTCAATTCCTATTTTGTATGAGTGAGACAGCGAGTGTCGTTGAATCGAACTAGAATCGGTTCTTGTTACGTGAATTGCCCCACTGAGATCTTACGTTACAGTCAGAAATAAATACAATTGATAACATACAACACCAAGGCGGTACCTTCTGGGTGGGCCGGTAATTGCACTAATTACGTCAATCCCTCACTGTTATTAGCAATGAATTATTGATGTGCCGTCGCCTGATAAATGATCTCGACTTGTTAACTGAATGTTAATTGCATTTTTCCTATTAACAACATTGTGGATATGTATGATATTCCAACCCATAAACAATTTGAAACAAATGAGGCGGTCGTAAAAAAAATTTTACGACATGTAAGCCGAGTCGGCGAGATGTGCCGAATTTGAATTTCGGCTGTGGTCCGACTATTCGCCGCTAGATGTCGCTGTTCTGAATAAGTTCCCAAAAGTGCCGCGGGAGACCGCTATTGTCCGCTCGTGATAAATGTCAAGTTTTATTATTATTTTATTGCGCGAATCAGTTATCAGTGTTGTTTATTGACATCCCATTATGAAGCAGTAAATAAACATGCGTATAACCGCAATAAAACTGGTCGTTCATCATTCAAGAGCGATGGAGACGATAGTGAAGCGACAAACGTCCCGTAGTTCACCGCAGTGGTGTTAGAGGGCGTGATTTATGTCAACATTGATGGTCGTTTATGGTTCAATTTGTTGAATCGACGATTATGGACGCATTAGTTTTTATGAGGCATTAAACTTGATTTTAATGGGCGGTTCTTCAAACATTTACACTCTAAACGGTAGCTTATTAGTAATAATCCGTCGGAATTATTACACTGAAGCGTGTTGAGTATGTTTGGATACTGAGTTACTTACTTTGTTGCTACAATATGCTTATGGGTGTTAACGCATGAGTATATTTAATATTCAATTAATTTTTTGTTTACGCATAAGCGTGGAAAACAATTTGATACGAACTTCTTTTATAATGCCGGCCGTAATTTTTTTATTTATGCAAATTATGATTTGTTAACTACTTACTTACATATATAGCAGAAATTGGAGTTTATAATTGAAATTTCAACGGAATTATAAGTAAATAAAAAAATATGCAAATATTATGAAATATAGTATTTCCTGGTACAATTGGATTCAGTTCTTTTCACTTCACTAAATAATTATTTACATTTAAGAATTTTGTTATTGACATGAAATGAAACATTACCTAAATATATCGGGTTCACATAATATCTATTTAATTACTTCATTTGCATTTTTTTCAATGAGGCCACGACATGACTTTTTTTTTATTAAAAAAAACTCAAAAATACGATAAGTACAGGACATATTCTATAGGACAGATCTGATATCATTCATCAATCCATTCTCTAGGTAGGACTAGTTTATCCAATAGCTAACCACAAATATAAATACAAATATTTATATGTATTAATTAATACTTTGATAGTTTTTTTTATATGACCGAAATCAATGAAAACACAAGTCTAAGGACGAGTTAAATTGTCAATATCACTTATGTGATAGTTAGACACGGTAGGTCCGGAGGGCAATTAATCTATTCTTATATGTAGTATACGTTTACTTTGTACAAAAAATTAAAATAATAAGAACTTCGATCACAAAAATAAGAATGAAATAAATCTTATCAGCAAACGTCAATACTATCTCGCGTATAAACACCCTCTTAATCCGTAGGGGTAAGCAGCCCCTAAAAATAAAAAAATGGCCGCTGGCGGGATGCTCTCGATTGGTGGCAATAACTCATACGGCAGCCGCTAGGGGCGCTGGCTGCGCGTCATTTGTCTATGTCAACCCCCCCAGCGCTCTGAGAAATGTGCCCGAGAAAGATGTAAGGGGTGTTTTTGACATTGTTCTCTATTGATATATGCTATAAAGATCTAAACTGTTTGCTACATTTATAACATTTTTTGGATGGGAATGCGTAATGCAAAATTCTCATTGAAGATAAGATTATTTTTTATGTTGAAACGACGAGCGCGACTTCGTGTAATGTCATAGTTTCTGAAATGAATTACCTTTTCTGCTATAAGAATTTCGAAATCAGGAATCACCTGTGTAGTAGTGCGTACTTCTACAAAAAATCCCATCAAAATTGGTAGAGCCACGTCGGAGATCAGACGGATATGTTTACATTTTAAAAGGTATGCAGAAAAGAACCAACTGATTTGTCTATTTGTTTACCAATTTCTATTGAGTTTCTAACTAAATTTTGAATGAAATAAAAGAAAAATATTTTAGTTCATAAAACTTAAGTGGAAAAAAAAAATAACCCAACAGACCGATACCTATTTCTGCTTTCAAAATACAAGCCTCTTCCAGCCGATCATACTGAAAAAGTTTGAGGCCAATGTTCACGTTGTCCAGCTGTGGACTTTTGTGGCTGAGATGATAATATCAAAATGGACGCCCTGGTCTCCATACCTGGTCTACTAAATTCATATTATTATATTCAGAGACTACGCCTTAACTGGCACTTTCTTTTGCCAGTTATAGATTTATTCCTATAGTTTTTTATTATTCGTTGTCTTGTCTTGTATAACCTCAATATAATCAATCTTAATTATTTTCATTGTATTACGTAAATGTAAGTAATTCTAATCTATATTTATGAATACACAGAAGCAATAAGTCAGAGGGACAGCTCCAACTACTGATTAGGTTTCCGAAATGCTCCTACAAAAATACCAACCAATAATTACATCAGAAAACTAAATATTTTATTTTATTGTCTCTTATTTCTTAGACTATAAAGTTGAAATTAATAGTGTTGCTTACAAAATCAACGGTATTTATAACGTTGTGTTGTTGCTTTGCGTGATAAAAGACAGTTTTGGAAATCCCCTCACGCACTCCTCCGAAATTATTTTAATAAACCAGGTTAGGTGGGTTTCTTTTTTCTCTAGGAAGTAAAGTATGGAAAGAAATTATTTTGGAGGGATGTTATTGTATACTTTTTGATTGTGGTAATTTTTTTATGTGACACCGCAAGCAAACAAGCAAGCAGACTATCTTAAAGTGCTTACCACAGCTTATCAACATTAGTAATACCAAGCGCTACCAATGATATGGGTAAGGATATGGGAAAGGACTTGGCCCTAGTAATTCTAAATAGTTCTTCTTTTCCTATAATTCATACAATTTATTTCAACTGCAGACAATAACTTGGGTTAACGATAATAGTCGAGACCGACAATTTTCTAAACCCATCTAAATATTAGCTGTGGATATCGTTGCTTAACTGACGTGTTCGATCAGTGTCGACTTGCGCAACAACAGCATCTCTTCTCAATTCCTATGGTCGGGACATCTAGATTATGATGGAAACAACTAGATAACGTTTAGTCAAGTTGTATGACGAAAGCACAACAATATTTAGTAATGCCGTCACTTCATTTAGTATTCGACACATCGTGCTTACAAGGCGTAATGGTCTTACACAGTGTGTCAACCAGATTTTAAAACTTAATAAGGTCAGTACACACCACGACTTTGTGTAAACAAACAGTAATTATATAACCATTTATATTTATATGATTATGTGGTAGATTATTTAGACATTCCATAGGAAGAAACATTGAGCAGGGTGGGTATTTGGCATCCGATTCTCTCGCTCATCGTATCAAACACAGCGGCATATCAGCGCTATTTCACGTCGATATCCTGCTCCGATCGAGCAAACCCTTGGAGTATAGATAGGCAAGCTATAAAGCGTGCTTGAGCAAGTATTAATGGTAAGCACGAGTATGAACAAACAGACGAACACAAAACAGCAACAACGAAGCTATTAGTCACGCACGCTGATTGTTTCTCTCGATGTTATTTATTCGGATTTTAAGGAATCATGGTGAAATGTGCAGTGCAGAGCTGTAAAAACGACGAAATGGAAGCAAACTAAAAATTAGCACTATTAGAACATCTGCTTACGCTTTGCACGATGGTCAAAGAGCGATGCGCGCGCTCTATAGCTTGCTTATCTGTACTCTAAGAGCAAAACAAATTACGAGTCACTTGGTAGTGGCTATGGTGTTTGTAGTAGTAGTTAGGATTGAAATTTAAACCCTATATCCATAATATTATAAAGAGTTAAATATATTAGTACCCATTGATAAAGACACTGACCAAGCGATTATGGTGAATAGATAATTATAATTTGCATTGTTTCTACCTCAGCAAGTCCAACAGAACTTGACCAAAAATAAATCAACTACAACAACTCTATCTTTGAAACAAAGCATTCGCAACGATTATTATCTACGGTACAAACTTAATGCATTTAAGTCTAGTAGCGACACGGTCTAGAGACATTTTGCTATCTAACCTAGTTGTGTTTGCGTTTAATTTAGTCTTAACGTATTCGTAACAGAGTCGCTTTTCCATTATAAGGATTTGGACACAGTGATTAAAACCAGCGTAAGGGTATTTGCGGTCGACTTGACTTTTGAGGGTTAACGTTTAAAGTCTATATTTAGCTGGTCTGTGTGCAAAAATAGGGGTAAATAAACATTGGAGGACCAGTCGTGATCGCGGATCGTGATTGCGACACCGCGCTGCTTGCCCTTTGAACACGGGTTTCGTACCCGTGAAAAATCACTTGAACATATGCAAGCCTGCCAGCTCCTAGGCGAGACGTTCTAATCTAGAGTACTGATTGCAAAATCATTTACACATGATACAGATATTATCTTTTCTTATTATTTTGGTTAAATTTAATTTTTTCACATATCTTACCATCACATATCAACCCACAATCATCCCACTCCAGGGATATGAGTCTCCCTTCAATCGATTTGAATTTTTCCTGCCGCTATCCTTTTTATCCTAAAAACCTCTGTCGGGCAGTGGAGGACTTGTGTGGAATACACTAAGCCATACGGTGGTACTGCATCGCCGGCGCGCCGTCCCGCTTAAAACTGTCATGGGATTAGTGTTTGGACCCAGAGGCATCAGTTAGCTGAAGCCTCTATTTTCACAACGATGGACGCATCGGCTATACCAAACACCAATCGCGGCTGTTCTGCCATGTAACCATATTTAACAACTTCTACCTAATATTGACTATAATAAAGAATTTCCTTACTTATGATTACTTAGACTAAAAATGATATTTAATAAGTACCTTCCGGTATACTTATCAAGTAGGTATCAACACGGTTCTAATAAGGAGCAACATAACTTCCCAATATTCAAAGCAAAACCAAAACAATAAAGATTAATAATATTGATTTAATTTCCCATGCTTTAAAAAACTCACGTACCACGATATTGTAGAACATGTCAGAAAATTAGCTAAATAAAAACGGAAGGTAACGATTCGTATGCACACTGTACATACAAATGAACAATGCGCCAAATAAGCATTTGGTACAACACGCAAGCTTTATGCACTGCAGCCTACATTAAGAACACAAAGTAAACTAAGGGCGAAGCTGCATTACTGACTACAATAGTTATTAATATGATTAAATACATGCTTTAAACTTGTAATAGTTGACCTAACTATTTAGTCTAGTAAAGTGGTTAATAATATCATTATAACACCTATATTCCAAGAAATTTAAAGTACCCAGTAATTATATTAATCAGGTTTAGCAATTTGTTATAAATTTTCTGTAATATCCATGTTAATCAAAATATGTATTATGATCGGATAGGAAAATTTACTTTTATTACGACCTCCGTGGCTTAATGGTTACCATGCCAGACCGCCACCAAGAGGTCCTGGGTTCGAATCCCGGTCGGGTCATGATGAAAAACGAACTTTTTCTGATTGGCCTGGGTCTTGGATGTTTATCTATATGTATTTGTTATAAAATATAGTATTGGTGAGTCAGTATCCCATAATACAGTTTCGAACTTACTTTGGGGCTAGCTCAATCATGTGATTTGTCTCTCTTTATAATTATTTATTTATTTTATTAGTAAACATTACGCTAGGAGTCTTATGTGCTCAGCAAATGAACCAACTATCGACCACACATTAACCAAGCAAAGAAATTTGTTATATGCTGTATCTGCGTCATCTATATATACATATCGTACATAAAAACTGAGCTAACTAATAAAACCTGCATCACTCTAATACCGTCGTCATTTTAATTTAACTAAGAATTCATACGTCTAAAATGCTTTGAATACTACTGCTATATCTAGCTGGATCTATTAGCTCTCTCTCATTTTTAATGATAACATCGTCATCATTCCTAATAAAATTCTGATTCATATAATTGATATAAGTAATCAAGTTTAATCTTAGACGTTTATCGTGGTGGACTGCTATAAACATTTATTTCTCTTTATGAATATACATCAGAAAGTACCTTGTGAAGTGATTAATAGAAAATTGACTTACCATTAGCAAATCCGGCACTATTAATTTCACCAGAGTTATGTTCTGGGATAACTTTAAAATTCCTTGCTCGGTTGCCCGTCTCAATTGCCACAGACAAGATCTCCACACATTACTACGGGACGCTTAGAACTTTATGCATTCATCCAAGTGAAAAGTCACAAGGTCCCTTATGGAAATGGTAGAAAGAGTTTCCAAAAATATTTAAAATTAGTAGTTGACAGATGAGACGTACTGACGCATCTATTTCGAACTCATTCGTCAATGCTATCAACTAATTATATAAACCACGAGGACACCAATGTTTTGACGCTCCTAATAAACCAATCAGCTTTGGTGTGTGTTTTGTTTAAAATTCGAACACCATGCGCTGACTAGTAAGGCGCACAAGGGATCGTAAAATATTATTACACTATTCTATTCACTACGTGATAACTCCAGGAGCATTTGTCCAGTGAATGTTAATGTAGGGCTGGCTCGGTGGAGCCGATTTGACACCGATACGTTTCCGGGAAGCACCTAAATGGTGTTTCTCAGACATTTCGATCTTGTTTGTGGTCGCAACCCTATTACTGATGAGAAACTTATTATGACAATTCATCACTATTACATCAATGTATTCCGCTACATTATCGTCAAGAGGTGCATTAAAAGTTTATATTTCCACACTAATTTGAACGTTGTCATTACGTGTTATTTTCTAATAAGATTTCTAATAGTATTTTTCTGTATTGTCCGCGTTTACTTTCATCTCAACAATTGAAACTATAGTCTATTAGAACAATATTAAAATCAGACAATTATTTAACTTCCGCAAAAGTAACAGAACCTATCAACTATCAGCAAACGGCCATTAATACAGCACACTAGTTCGTGTGCAAAATTTAAATTATTCGTGCACGTGTCGGCATTGTTTCATTTAATAGCTTTTTATTTATTAACTGCAGTAAAACTAACAGTGTCTGATGATAATAACTAGAAATCCAGTATAACAAAAGTTTTATCCTTGCCTCATATAAGAAACAATTATCAAATCGGAAATTTGATGGTTTGTCGATTGCCAATAAATAAAAAATTACGGAACCCACTATTGCATTATGACATGAATATTTTTCCTCATAGTTTACAAAACACGTCAATTAGAAAGAAAATGCAATTAAAAATGGTAAGATCAATATGTATACTTTTTTATATTTTGCGATTCAATATCCGACATTCATATACAGTATGTAATAGAAAGTGGAGTTTTTAATAAATTGTCTAAAGTTTTTTTTTTATATTTCTCAAATTTATAAATCGTGGATTTCAAACGTTTTTCACATTTTAATGGGCTGCTGATATTTTTGTTTTTCTTGAACACAATGATTTATTACAAACGAATCATAGTCTTGTAGTCACTAATTGGCTGTACATCGCTAATGTTGTGATTTATGTTGTATAATGTATGTACGTAATGTCACGGTATTCTGAGAATCGACTGTATTCATTATACAAATGATAAAACATATGTTAACTGATATAATAAACCTAAACATATTGTTTGTTTTAACGCATTACTAATTGGTTATATATGGTATGTTATTTAACACAATTATAAAAAAGAATTGATATGGAATTAATTCACACCCTTACGAGCAGAGTAATCAAAGATAGAGGAAGCCTCAGATAGTAGTTAGTAATGAATAACTAAATAAGGTGGTGATGCTAAAACCACATGCTGTAAAATTAGATTGGATCGAAAGCACAAGGATAGGTAGAGACAAGAAAAAAAAACTATGCATTATGTAATCCAATCAGATTTTGTTCCATTCCATCAACTCAAAATCCCAAAGCAAATCACTGCGAAACCTATCCGTGCGAGTGCATACATAGTTAATCATTCGTTAGCATACCAATCTGCATGCGTAACGTCCCCGCTGTGATGTCTGGTAGTAATTAATAATTTCGACACTTGGTGATTAACATTTAAATCAGTGTCGGGATTGGTCGGGATCGCTTGCCAGACTCGGTTGCGACGCGTCGTGGGCGATCGACCATGCATGAGTGGTGACTCGGGGCGAATTTACACTGGTGTTTCGCTTTTCTGACTTCCGTATTTCGCATTTCACTTTTTGTGGAGTTTATAATAAAAGCGATTGTTACATTTTTTTTAAGATGTACACTAGCCTAGCACAATTTCACTGCCAAATGTCAGATGCTGGAGGGAATGTTAACATTATTACATATAAAGCGTCATGGAAGGAACAAACAGTCACTGCCGACCCCAAATAAAGGAAAGCAAACAGATGAAGAAGAGAAAGACAACGTAGTGCTAATGTTAATAATGATTCCTTTTCTTGGGTTGCAATCAATGGACCCCGCGCTCAGAAAATATTTGCAGACCTAATCCACTATGTACTATTATTAATTAAATATTAGAACAACTAATTTAAACCCAGCGTAATTTCTGACTAACAATTTTACGACAGAAACGGACAAGATCAAATCCCACTTTCCAATTTCAGTGTTATTAATCTTAGTAACTTTAAATAAACAAATATTTTGTACAGTGAAGTATTAATTGAGTGTTTGCATAGCCGTTCTATCAAAACTCAATTAACCAGTGTCAATACGAACCGGTTGCAATGAATAGCCGTCGACAGGCTCGCCAGGCGCCTGAACTCATAATACTAATTAGCCCTCTCACTATAAGTATCACTTTAATGTTGTGGCAAGATAAGGACGGTATTTGTGTGAAAAATAAGATCGGTAAGGTCACCTGTTCGATGACTATTTCTAGAATAGACCCTCCCATATGAGACACGTTTGTTTGAGGAGATCATACAATCAGTAGACTTGGAAGATAGACTTTTTCAATTCAGATTTTGTATTCCACTAGCTACGAGTTTTTAGATACACCCTGAAGTAGTACTACAATGACAACGAGAGAAGCTATAAAGATGATCAAGTAGCACTTGTGAGATCAAACAGTAGTATTAGTATGATATATGGATGATTTAGGTACATCTGATATTCCTAATGAGGAGTTGTTTTTTGTATAACCTGGTTAAACTAAATTAAAGAAAGTATAAACTTTCTTTAGCGTTCTCCACAACCATAAGGTTGTGGAGCTCTATCGCCATTGTTAATAGTTTTATTAGGTTCTGTATAATTTTAATAAACAAGTACTACAGTGTACGCTAGGATTTACAAAATACATTAATCAGTGTCAATCACCCTAGACACGCTTGGTGATGCGTCCTTCTATTTCCCTACGTTCACGGACCACGAGCTGTAAATACCTTTTAGATTTCATGCTTCATTGACAATACAGTCATCTAGATAACGTTGTCAAACCTAATATTGGATTCGATTTTTTACCATAATCATTCCCTTTTTCTAATTCTTTCTCTTCTTCTTTACCTCGTTACGACTCAATCTATAAATTCTGATCTATTGTATTTTTTCGTAATGATACACTAAAGAAACGTCTTTTAACAAATTTCCGTGCGTCGCGTCGTACGTAACAAATAAGTCTTATAATATTTATACCAAGATTAAGTCTATAGATTCAGGAAGAATACGATCTCTATGATATCAATTTGATTTAAGTCTTTTTTAACAAACTCAAATGTATAAGCAAAGCTCAAATATAAATGTATAAAACAAAACCAAAAACGATAATATATTCATGTAATATCACGGCAAAATGATTTCAGTATCAGCATTGCATGCCCCGTGTCCAACACCCGTCCGTTTTTTCATCAATCCAAACGCATTGATATGCGAAATGTCACCGCGATTCGCACGTAGCATACATATTATTAAAAATCGCCGCGGTAGGTGCCTGGTGCGTACTCTGTTTTAATTGAATAGATTTAGCGTCACCCTTCGACTCCTAATTGTCTCATTTCTAGCGAAAACAAGGTTCGTTTGGCGGACGAATATATTACTGTGGTATGCAATAGGACTTTCTTTTGGACCGGGAAAGAATGGGGGCTGTTAAGAATAGCAAACAGTATGATTTAGCTCTTACATTTAGGATTATTCCTTTTTAAACGCAGTTCTTTGCACTATAAAGCTGTATTAAAGTGACTTTGGTAGAGACTAAACAAACTAGTCATTCAAACACACTCCCCATGGTATATCGTTATAAGAGTCTAGGAAGCTTATGTCTGCCTATAAATGGAATAGCCGTTCGCCTTATTTTACCAATTAATTATACCGATCCAATTTAATTTTAATTTATTTTTTTTCAGCAGTATGTCCTTGAAATGTAGTGTATGAAAATTTAATGTTGAATAAAAACCATATTATTATTCAGTTTTGTTTGGAGGATGTCTTTCAAAGGCTTTTATGAAATTTATAATTAAAGTTGTTCTGTTATTAACATTCATAATTTTATATAACAATAATATAGGATAGAGCGTCAATTGAAAGCAGATCTTAATCTCTACTAATCATGCTTGAAAGTTCAACTCCTTTCCCTTCTACTTTTTTTATCCTTCTCTTTTTCGTCCTTTCTTGTAGCATGCAACAAATGTGTTGCATGCCAGAGGCGCTACCAACGGGTAGCATGGTATTACTGATGTTTAACACTTTCCATCAGGAGTGTAAAAAATGTGTTTTTAATTTTGTGATAGCACCTTTACATTCTCCATTCATTATTCTACAATACTACTAGAAACAAATAGGTAATTTTGGTTACCGTTACTTCTTTAGAAATACTAGCAACTCTAGCTACTAGAATATATAA